>OX596073.1:7915080-9115080 GCA_951394005.1 Protophormia terraenovae
CTTACTTACTTACTTACTTACTTACTTACTTACTTACTTACTTACTTACTTACTTACTTACTTACTTACTTACTTACTTACTTACTTACTTACTTACTTACTTACTTACTTACTTACTTACTTACTTACTTACTTACTTACTTACTTACTTACTTACTTACTTACTTACTTACTTACTTACTTACTTACTTACTTACTTACTTACTTACTTACTTACTTACTTACTTACTTACTTACTTACTTACTTACTTACTTACTTACTTACTTACTTACTTACTTACTTACTTACTTACTTACTTACTTACTTACTTACTTACTTACTTACTTACTTACTTACTTACTTACTTACTTACTTACTTACTTACTTACTTACTTACTTACTTACTTACTTACTTACTTACTTACTTACTTACTTACTTACTTACTTACTTACTTACTTACTTACTTACTTACTTACTTACTTACTTACTTACTTACTTACTTACTTACTTACTTACTTACTTACTTACTTACTTACTTACTTACTTACTTACTTACTTACTTACTTACTTACTTACTTACTTACTTACTTACTTACTTACTTACTTACTTACTTACTTACTTACTTACTTACTTACTTACTTACTTACTTACTTAGTAAGGAAGTTATAAGCCGTTACATATACGTAACAGTAGGCATTACTCAATAATTTTTGGACCTTGTATTTTCTATATAAATCTCATGGGTTATGTAAGCAAAATTTAAAAGGCAAAATAAAATTGGTATATGTTAGGAGTTTTACAACATTTGTACTAATTTGTCATTAAAAAACCTTTCTAAACTCATATATGGGTCCAACTGACTACATCTGGTTACCGGAAATGCTTTCCTCTGCTTGATTTACGATCGCATCTTCCTCATGATCTGCGTTTACATCCTGATATGTGGCACAAAAAAAAAAAAAAAAAATGATATACAAAAATAAATCTTACCTGAATGCGAATATAGTGCCTAGGGAAAATTTCTCCGTAGGACCTCTACTTATTCATACCTACAATATTTATCAAACAAATAATAAGCCTTTTTGCAATCCTCCTGCCTTTAAAATCGAGTTTTTGTAAGTCGTCAAATAATGAACTTTAGAAAATCACTTTTTACTACAATAAAAAGAGAGGAAAAGAAGTAAAAAACATTTGAGGATGCAGGACGAATATTGAATTACACAATTCATAATAAATTTTAAGTTTATATTATTCCGTTTTTTGACAATATAGTTATAAACATTGTCGCGTTACATATATGTAACAGTGGGCATTAAAGGGTTAAGGCAAAAATCTCCTCATAAGCCATTTTTAAACTTTATAAATTTTTCAAAATTATTTTAAATTTGTTTATAAAATTGGAGAATTTTATAAAAAAGTTATGTTAATTTAATGATTCTATATGTTGGGGAATCACACTAAAGGTTTTTTTTTTTTTTTTTTTTTTTTGAAGGACAGGGTGACGAATTCAATAGATAAGTCAATTTTTGAAAGATATTTTTCCCAACAAGTGGAAGTCTTTTTAATGCTTATATTTTAAAACAAGTTTATCTAAATTATGTCAAAATTTCAATATGATATATTTGTTCTCTTAACCCCCTGTTTTTATAAAACGAACGAAAAATTCGTTTCGACAATTTATATTGAAAACAACAAATAAATTTGAAATTTATTTGTTATTTTCCATACATTTTGACGAAACGAATTTTTCGTTCGTTTTATAAAAACAGAGGGTAAATTTTATTTTATTTTAATATTAACATAATTCAAATCAAAATTTTAAGTTTTTCGAGTCAATGTCTGAAGAAATTTAACCTAATTTAACTTCTTAATATTTATCACATTCTTTCTTTATTCTTACGAGTTAAGTGGTATTTTTTTAACGTTTTCTTTATTTATATATTGAATCTACCTTTTTTAAGACCTCATAATATGTATTCAAATCTTAAAACTAAAAACTACTCTATGCCCAAGTGAATCATTTGTCTTCCCTAATAACGCTAAAATCGGCTCTACGAAGCCTTTAAAACGATCGAACTTCAGTGAGAAGTCTTGCAAGCGGGTTGGGGTGAGTCTGCGTTCTAAAATAAGTAAGTCGTTTCTAAAATTTGTCTAAGGCTCTGGATATATTGGAAACTACAATTAACAATGGATAAATATTGCTTTTTACAATCAAACCAAGAATGAAACACAAAGTTGTTATTGGAAGGATGTTATATTCTTATGATCCCTAATCATTGATATTAATGTTGCTCCCTTATGTTATTTTTAGGAAGTAAATTTTGTTATTATTTATTGAATTTTATTACTTTTTCATTTTTCTAGAAGTAATTAAAAATACCTTCAATAAAAGCCTAATGATTCTTTGCAGTGGAACAGATAAAAGAATATACCCAGGTACATGTATTCAAATTTTTGGGACTAACATTTTCAGGTACTCTAGTTTCAGACTGCAGTCCTAAAGTATGCAGATCTAAAGTATCCTTTATTTTTAATTACAGATTAGTTTCAATGATGTTATAAAATTTTCAAATAATTTTTAAAATAAATAGCACTATTTGCTATTCTACTTATAACGTCCTGAAAAAATCTGTCTCATTTTACACACTTCCAGTTTAATCACATAAAAGTTTTGTACAACTCAAGGACATTTTTGCTAAACAGTTGTATGTTTTCTTTTTGCAATAGTGTTTGTTTATATTTACATACATATGTGTATTTTCTATGCACATAAAATCGTAAGTGTGTATTTTAAGGTTATTAACAAAAATAAATGAGTATTTGTTTGTTTTCACTTTTAATGACTTAAATTGTACTTACACATTGGCACATTTCCGCACACATACACACAAACACATACATATAATTTAAACCATATTTACATTGATGCTGACATACATACATAAATCTAAATAATTTGATAAAGTTTTTGTTTAATAAAATGAAAAAGAAATAAAGAAAGTTTCAAACATACATAAAAAAGAAGGAAATGTAATCAAGACTTAGGGCTGTTAAAATTCAATATGTTTTTCAGAAAATTACTCTTATTTTACTCTTAGGGGCATTTAATATTTTTTTCTCTCTCTCTATACACAAGGTATGGCAAGAAGGAAAAGAAGGCAAAAAACAATAACAATAACAAATGTCAACTTGATCAACAACGTCGTCAACATCAACATCATCATAGACAAAGTACACATAGTAAATATATTCTACCATCAGTATACATATATAATTTGCCTTTGGTGTATAAAATAGCAACAAAAACTTTTTCCATTTGGGAAGTTGAATAGGAAATTATTATTACAACAAAGTTATTTACATCTAAAAAAGGATTAGAAATGTACTTGAACATTTAACTACACACAGGATTATACACAAATAATACTGACACAATTTGTGAAAAATGGTTTTTAATGAATTTAAATGTTTTATTCAATCATACATTTTACACATTTATACACAAACATATTCATTTGCATGGACAAACTTGCAAACATTTATTCAAGCATTCAGCAATCTTTTAATTTTTATTTTTCACATAAACACACACATACACACATACACACATGTACATATTTATATGAATTTTCATAGAGTATGAATTAAATGAGCCGAAACCATATCATTACAGTTTTAATTGAATTTATTTACATAAAAGGATTAAATTGATTATTTTTATAAAGCAAACTGAGTAAGCCAATGTTGTTTGCTATACATACAAACATATATGGGACAAACACACAAATACATACATGTGCATGTCAAGTAGAGTGTCCCGTTGTTAAGAAAATGTTGGTGCAAAAAAAGCATTTTAATTAGTAGGTATTTGATATACTTGCTGCGATCGTAAATTATGGGAATGACTCAAAAAAATAGAAATATATATGTAATTTATAAATCAATAAAACTTTGTACATAATGACAAGTATATCCTTCCGTTTGTAGTTCATACAAAATTGATCTGATAGTTTTAATATTTTGGATCTTTATATTTTTGAATCAAATCAAAATAGAAATGTTAATCTGTTTTTAGCATTTAAAAATATCAAAAAAATTTGCTATTCAAATGAAATTTTGGCACAATATAAACAGACTTGCCTTAAAATCAAGGAATTAAAAAAAACTTCCATATTTTTGTACAAAAATACCCAAAAAACCCGGAAAAAAGTTTAAAAATTGTGTTTTTTAATATAAATGGTCACCCTGTCGCACAGTGGTCTCAAAACGAAATTTAATGAAAATAATTCTGTAACTTTAGAACTGCTGGATTTATTTTAATGTATTCACATGGACAATTGGAGGAGGACAGGTTTTTAGCGCGTCTGGGGGACGGGAGGTGTACCTCCAAAGTTGGTCACCTCGGGTATGACAATTTTTAAAAAAATCGCCAAAATTTCATTTATGATTTGATTGAACAAAAATTTTGCACATAGATAGTCCTTATAATTCTCTACAAAAAAATGCTTATATGTGTGGGTTGTTTTTTTATTTTAAGAGATATTTGGACCAAAGTAAAATTTTGACCCATTTTTGGACATGTTTTTATTTTTTTTTTTTAGTTTTTTTAACTTGGCGGGCTTAATTTAAGTCCTATTTCTAAATTAAATTTCTAAAATATTCTCTGGATTCTGTACAAAAATGTAAACAATTTTCGTGCTAGAGTCATATACCTACAGTGTTTCATTAAAGTATTTGATTTTTTTTAATTAATAACTAAAACGGTTTTATTACGTGATTTAAAAAAATAATTCTTAAATTTATTAAATGAATTGTATTTGTCCATTTGTTAACTTTATAATGCAAAAACCTGCAATCAAAAATATTGTATTGTTTCCAAGTTATTCCAGAAAGAGTATGAAAAGTCATCGAATTTACCTCACAATCTAAATCTATTTTTCTTCTATAAATAATAGATATGATAATTTTTTTGTCATTATAGTAAAAGAAAAAATAATAAGGTTGTAGTTCCTTATAAGTTTTTTTGTTAAAACCCATATATGAAGGATCCTCATGGACAATTTTCATAGATAAGTACCAATTTTCCATTAAAACAAACGCTTCAGACGACATGATTAGCCTGAAAAAAATGTGCAAACATTACAAAAATATGATTTTTTTTCATTGCTTGCACAATTTTCAGATCAAAACCCAGTTGGAAATATTTGGGGATTGTTATTCGGTCAGATTTATTCTGAAAACCGGAAATATAAAAGTGATTTTCATCCAAAATAATTAATAACTGAAGCTGGAAGTAATTAAGCGAAAACGTAAATTGGACGCCGGTGAGACTATTTTTCAATATTTAAAAATATAACTCAACATACTCATTAATTTATATTCTTTTTATATTTTGTTCTTTCTGTTTAAAAATTTTGAAGTTTTTAGTTAAGTGTCTTTATAGTTATGAAACACTACTAAGTAATTTTTACCTTAAAATACATTAAAATTCAAAGTAAGAAAAAAAATGTCATAGAAATATTTTCTATTTCAATTACTTTTACGCGCTGCCGATTTTCATTATTCTACGACTTTTATTTCTTCAGAAATCCGCAATAATAGAAGTGTATTTATAGTTCTGCAACGGAGTGTATAGACCAGAACAAAAAACAAATTTTATAAGTAGAAAAATATCGTCATCTATTTTTTTTTTTTTTTTTTTTTAATACCAGAGTTCCACTTTCATTCACTTTTTATCGAATCTATATATTTATATGATTTTTGCAGCAATATCATTTAAAATTTTTGTAGGCATTTTTTTAGTATTTAGATGCCATATATTTTGGCCATTTATCAAAACCTAAGAAATTTTTAGATAAAATTTTACACATTACTATTATTTCAAATCTTCTTAATAACTTGCAAAAAAAGATTGTGGTATATTGATTTTGTAATTCCGTATGTAACATGTCGATAAAACAATTTTGGAGGTTCTGCTAAAATTTGGAGTCAATCTAGCTATGTCCGTCCGTCTGTGCGCCTGTCTGTTTAAAGCAGGATAGGACTCGAACGAGACCACCTAAGGGGACGAAATATTTATATTATATAAGGTTTGTTTGGTGTTGAAAATCTGTTAATATACAACAAAGTTATGGGCCAAATACTAGAAACAAAGGTTGTCCATTGTAGCTTCATACTTTTCTGTTGATATCTCTTAAACAAAAGCATGTACGACAGCGAAATTTTATACAGATAGTTCGAGGGTACCGTCTTATATAAGGTGAAACATCAAAAAAAATTGTATACAAATAGTTCACGAACCAATGTATACTTGTAAACCAAAAATTTGAAAAAGTTGATAGTGGGTGTAAACATTCGGCCAAGCCGAATAAAACATCCATAAAATTAAACTATGACTCCTAACTGCCGTGGGAACAGTTATATTATTGTTGTTTTGTTGGCATTAAGAACAACTAATGTTTTCTTTACCAGTTTCCTACATATTTAACGTTCGAAGGTTCAAAAACTACTAAATTATTTCTATTATATTTTAGTAGGGAAAATTGTGACTAAAAGGGCTTGTAGATTCTCAACACAGAACATTCATGTTTGAAAGTTAATTATTAGTACAAAAAATTCAAAGAGTAATATTATAATACCGAAAAGTACCACATATCTTAAATTTCATGATTTAAGTTAAAAATTACAAAGAAGTACCACAAACTCCCCTCTTGTGAATTCTCTCTCACTTGGACTACATGTATTTAAGTTCATGTTTCTAGGTTTAATATAATAAACCATGCATTATTTATTTTGAATAAAATTTAATTTTCCGCTTTTATCTAATTTTTTGTACTTTGTAACAAAGTTTGTATTCAATGAATTTCTAAATTGTACTAGGATCTAATGTTAAAATATTCATATGTATATGTCGGTAAAAGGAAAGATTATTTCGTGAAAAAAGTACCAAAATCAGGTACGATTTTTACCAATTATACGTTTGAATTTCCAAAAAGTACCAAACTTGTATTCACCAATATTCGATGAGGTACTAATTTGATGCACATTTTATTTCTATGCTTACTGGATTAAAAGATAAATAGGGTGCTAAAATACAGTTCTTACCCGTTTGCTCCTTAAAAAAGCCGAATTTCAAAAAAGTACCAGGCACCTGTCCGATAATTTTTAAATGAATAACGATGACTATTCAACTTTTTTTGTGTCTCTTTTAGTTTAGAATATATAAAGTTACAGATTTTACTCGTTTGTTGCATTTTTAACCCCCTAAACATTCGAATTTCCAAAACTCCCGTCCTAGTGGATTTATTCGATAGCAGACAAATCTACAGTCCATATTTTATCTTTCTAGCTTTAACCGTTTAAGCTGTGCGATCTGTAAGTCAATCACTCAGTAACGTTACTCGTTTATAAATATTGGTGACTGCGAGATGCCTTTTCTTACAGCTTAGGTTCTCCTATACAACTCTTCTATACCTGTAGTTAAGGACATACCAATTTATTCCCAATAATTTTGCTTTTAGCCTCATTGTGAGCTGTTACTTTTAAATATAAAAATCTTATTATGTCTGCAGTGTCTTTATCATTTATTTGGAAATTTGTTTATACTTTTTTTAAAAAATGTTTGTGTAATTTTTTCAAAGCAGTTAAAAATATCTTTTATCGGGACCAGCGTTACCGTTTGGTGACTTTAGTCACAGTATAGTGATATATAAAACCGCGGAGGATTTATAAATGAACTGAAACTGTTAGAAATTAAAAATAATAATAAAGTTCATGAACAGCTAATTAAATCATCATATTTCGAATCCTTTTGGACTGGATTGGGAAAATTCACAGATTCAATGCAAAAATAAAAATCTATAGCTTAAACAAGGGCTTCAAAAAAATCAAAAATGCATTTTACCCGATATATCAGTTATTATGAACCGATTTATTTCATATTTTTAGCAAAAAAATTGCGAAAAAAATGTCGGAGCCTTCTTTGCAAAAACGAAGTCCCTAGTATATACAGAGGCTTCAGAAACTGGAAAACCGGTTCCAAAGACCGGTTTTTTAAACATATCTCCGCAATGTATGAATTGATCTTGCTGAATTTCAATAGCAAAATTCTCGAAAAGATTTCCGTTCGATTGATATATATATTATATATGCCAGTTATCGGTGGGCTTTATAAACGCCATTTCAACCGACACACGGACGGACATCATATCTTGCAAGGATCTCAAAAATATAAACTTTTTTGCTCTCCGACGAAAGTTGTGGAAATTATAAACGGAATGACAAACTTATATATACCATTTACACCAGTGGTGAAGGGTATACAAAGAGAGTTAACTTTTTTTACAAATAAATCTTTATTTTTGCAATAATAAAAATTTTTGTTATTTTGTTTGTTTAATAGAATTCAATTTAGTAGTTTTTATTAAAATACAACATATTTGTTTTTGTTGTTATTAAATAAACAAATTTTAGGGAGCTTTTTAGGCAGTTGGCCCATTTTTTTTTAAAAAAATTTTTTTTCCAAAAATTCCCTTTTTGTCGACTTTTTATTTTGAAATCCCTCTTTTTGGACAGTTTAAAAATTCATAACGGTAACGCTGATTGGGACACTCTAATTTATACAGTAAAGGGCATTTAAAACTACATATTTGTTCTACAAGTTATTTTCTTATAATAAAAAAATAAAGGTTACTCATTAAAATCGATAAAAATAGCTGCTAACACAATATCTAAACTTGATGCTTAAAATATCGATAATTTTACATTTTATTGCTTAAATTTAAATGCGATTTAAATGATTTTTCTCGTATGGTCACTTGCTGTATTATTACTTAAATAAATTAAAATATATGCCATTGAATTAAAATACAAAAATATGTATAAAAAAAAAATTTGTGAAAATAAAAAAAATATTTAAACAAATAAATGAATATTAAATTAAAGTTTTCTGTGGTTAAGATTGTGTCAGTAAATTATTTTCAAGTTAAATTTTAAATAATTTTATTGAATTTTTGCAATTCTATTTTGAAATACAAAAAAAAAAAAAATTATTCTATAAACTCTTACATAATAAACTCACACATAAACTCATACACCTAAAAAAAAAAAACATTTACGATAAATTAATAAATCTATATTGGAATTTAGGAGCGTAGTTTTTTAAAAATGTTCAGGAAAGCAATGTTCGTATATACAATAACAAAAGAGATAATATTTAAAAACTTTGTCTAAAAGTCATGTCTTTTTTTTTAATAATTTTTTTCTTTTAATTTTTTATAATATTTTGCTGGTGACGCCTTTTTGTTGTTCTTCTGTTAAAAGTTTGTTTTATTAAATTTATAATCTATTTTAATCCTCTTTTCTATAACGCTTTCCATGGTCATTTAAAAAACAATTTAGTCATTTAGTATTTTAAATATTTTTCACAAAAATATTGTTTATTCGTCCCTTTTATCTACAATTATTATTTTTGGGTAAAAACCATGAAAAACAAACTTTCATTTACCTTGTATACTTATTCAAACGTATTTAATATGGAACGTATTTAATATGCGTTTATTTTTTTTTAAATTTTATAAATTTTTCTTTTACCTGCTGTTTTTGCTTTAAGCCTTTGTCTCAAACCTTTTACGTGACAAATTGAGGAAAAAACATGGTATTTTTTTTTTTCTTTTGAAAAATTTATATTAAAATAATTTTACAGTCTAATTCATTTGTAAAATTGATTTTTCAGTTCATTAATATTTAATTATACTTCCGGTTTTAAAGCATCAGTTTTTTTTTAAATACATCCTTTTTTCGGTTTGGTTAGTTTATTTTATATGTATATTTTTTTATGCAAATATATTTTATTGCTGTTGCTTTTGGTTGTGGCTTAAATAACCCAGCAGGCATTAAAACTAGAAGAGTGTGTTTAATATTTTTTTTTTTCTAAAAACATCGGAAATTAATATTTTGAATATTTCATATCAATGGTAATGAGTATTAAAGTGAAGCTTTAAAATTCATCACCCTTTAGAGCTTAAAATTTATATCTAATTATGCTGAGTTTATTTAAAATTCATTTATTCAAATACTTCATTTGTTTATTATCTGATTGATCATATAGTACAAACATGTTTGTGTTTATCATGTTTTATTTTTAATAGATACAATACCACATTGGGGTAAAAGGGTTCAAAAATGGTACCCTATTCGGGGAAAGGTTATAAAATGTTTTAATGTCTAAATTTTTTTTATTGATCACAAAATAATAATTTTTGGAATTTCAAAATTTTTTCAGAGAATTCTGATGTCCGTCCTTCTGTCCGTCTGTTTGCTAAATTTCGCAACATATAAAACTCAAAATCGTGTATTTGTGAACTAAATTTTTTTTATTTTCAAATTCAAATTTAATTCAAATTTCCTTTAATCTATAGATAATTTTGTTCTTTAACTACCTATGAAAAATAGAATAAAATAAGGAGTGAGATCGAAAAATTTTAATACACGTTTTGCCTCCCAACTTTTTTTCGGAAACAATATTTAAAAATTTTTTCTGATCTAATTTTTTTTAATGACAACCATATTGATATTTTGTGAGTTTTATCAAAATGGGCGACGAAAAAGCTGCATGTGCTTAAATTTAAAAAAAAAATCCAAATTGGTCCTACAAAAAATAAGCAAAGAATGAAAGGTCAGCACTCAAACTGTTTCCAATATTAATAAACAGTATCAGGGGAATTCGACCATTGATAGGAAACTTGGGTCGAGAAGAAAAAAAAAGTCCACATGATATTGGGAAGTCCAAGAAAATTGAAAGCATATTGAAAAGAGCTCCAAAAAAAATTGGTAGAAAAGCAACCCGGTTAGCTAAGTGCTCTGACTATTTGATGTGAATAATTAAAGACTCGCATGAAAAAATCCGTGCATGCTCTTGGGCTTATAACTTGCCAGAAAAAAATAAATGCAAGTAATTTTTGAGGAAGTACTTTTTCATTACTTCAAAAGTATCTAAATAGTGTATGTTTTCTTCTTCTTAAAAAGTTATTTAAACAGCATACGCAGATGTTATTAAAAAGCGATTCAAATGAAGTTTACTGTCGCGAAACATTTTTCCGTTATCGCAAATATTTACTTTATTGACCAAAAATAAAAAAATTTTGTCTATCTTCAATAAAAATTACTTTAAAACAACACCATAAAAATACATTTTTCATGACATCGAGAGCATGGATTCCTACTAAGTGAATAGGTATCAAAAAAGAGAACATCCTCTAATGACAAGCCTATGTTAAATTCATTGGAAATTATCCGAATTTGCACTACATCTGGATCACAGTTCAGGATCTTATTGACTTCTTCGGATGTTCTTTTTTTGCTGGGTTTTGATGTGGTGAAAAATTAATAATTCAGTTAACTGATTTACATATGTCATTATGCTCACTATCCATGTGCTTAGTTTCATGGTAATAGTAAAACTAGTTTTTCTTAAAATAGATATTGAACAAAAACACACCTAAACACATAATTCAAATTTTTCATTAAATCTTATGTCCGTCATATAAAACAATTGTTAGGAAGGCTATTGTGTCACAAAATACAGTTTCTTGGTTCATAATGTTATACAAAGAAGTTATGGTCACTGAATGTAAACCTGGTAGTCAAAAAATTTGCAGGCAGTAGGACTTAGACAAAAGAGAAAGGATTTTGAAAGAAAATCCCATAATCTCTGGAAGAAAAGTGCCACAAAAAGTTATTTGCTTTGAATATTTATCAGAAAAGTTGAAAGAAAATCTAGCCTGAAGATGTATAAAGTACAAGAAAAATCCTAATAGAAACGCAAACAAGTATTTGGAGGTAAAAAAAAAAAAAAAATAAAATAACGTGAAAGTACTTCAGACGAATTTTTTTTCATAATTATGATTAGTGTATAATAGACGATGAAACATTCGTACAGGCTGACTTTTTCAACTTCCTGTTGCAGATGCTAGAGAGAATGTGGCAAAAAAAATATAAAAAAATCGTGTATCAAAGAGACCAACATTTCCAAGAAAAATTTTGATTTGGGAAACCATATGCATGTGCGGGAAAGAAGCATTTCATTCATAAAAAAAGGTTCCATTAACACAGAAATGTACATGAATGAGTGCCTTTGGAAAAGACTTCTCCCTTTCCTAAGAAAATACAGTTTTTTCGCTTTTTACTATCCTGTTCTTGTTTCTTTTCATTACAGTAACAAAACAGTGGAGTGGTAGCATAGAAATTTTTAGTGTTTGAACCGAAAGAGACTAATCCATCAAATTGTTCGGAACTCCGTACAGTTGAAAGATATTGGGCTTTAGTAAAAATTGTTTAAAGGACATTAAAAGCTCAGCATAAAATGAAACGTACTTTAAAAATAAATGTACTTATTCGATTAAAAAATTGACCGAAACACAATAAAAAATTTAATAGGAAGAATTCTGGAAAATATCAGATATTTCCTTAAACATCAGAAGGAAATAATTTATTCTTTTATGTTTAGAATTTGAACATAAAAGTCATTAGTAAAAATTTAATTAAAAGAAAAATAATAATAATAATAAAAATTAATTCGCCCATAGGTTTAGCTTCTATAAGCAAATTTGTATGCACGGATTTTTTTTCGTGCTCAGTCCTTATTATGCAGTTGCGGCAAAAGAAGCAAGCCTTTTTGTTACAGTGGGCTCTATAAATACTGAAATATAAATCAGTAAGAAAGCTCGGAAGTGGTACCAAAATAATAACATAGTTTTTGTACCAAGAGAGGTCAATACTCCAAATTGTCCAAAGCTAAAACCAGTGGAGTAATATTAAGCTCTTGTAAAAAGAGTATTTAAGAGCACAAAAAAGGTGTTCCAAAATAACGAAGATTTTAAAAGGAAATGGAAAAAAACTGTGAAGGAGGTTACCAAAAAAGTTTCAGGAGTTCATTATTAGTGGTTGGAACTATAAAAGTTACATTTTTCTACGGTCTGTAATATACATAATATCAATGAAATAAAAATATAATCAAAACTTTATGATAAACCATTTCCAAATTATTGAATTTTATAGACATGTGTTAAGATTTTTTCGTTCTCTAATTAGGTGAAAATGTTTAGCAATATGTGGAGAAAATTTGACCAAGATCTTGCAAAACTGAGATAATTGAAGTTTCAAATTCATATTACTCCAAAATTATATAAGATATTTAAAGGTTTTATCAAAAGTTTTAAGGTGATACTCTTATATAAATCCTTGTAATCGAGTAAGGAACAAAAGTTTGGTTATTGGTTGAAAATTTGTCAGATGAATTCTAATTTGAGCCCCTATAAGCTACGCCCATGCACGCAAATAAAAAATATGGTGAATAGCAACCATAATCGAGTACTGTCATATTATAGTTAGATTTTATGGTTGTTTATAAATTATATTATGATTAGATGTAGCATCATAATATGGTTGAATCATAATAAAAATATTGTTGATCTGCAACCATATTTTTGTTGTATATGTACCTGATTCAAGTATATAGCAATAATATGGTTAAATCACAATAAAAATATTGTTGATCTGCAACCATATTTTTGTTGTATATATACTTGATTCATGTATACAGCAATAATATGGTTAAATCACAATAAAAATATTGTTGATCTACAACAATATTTTTGCTGTATATATACTTGATTCATATATACAGAAATAATATGTTTAAATCATATAAAAATATTGTTGATCTACAACAATATTTTTGTTGTATATACACTTGATTCATGTATACAGCAATATGTTGAATCACAATAACTGTACTTAGCGTCGAGAAACAATTATTATGCCTAAAAATAAATAAAAGTCAATGGAAGTTTTTATTAAAATTAATTATAATTTAGTTATGTAAAATAAATCACTTTGGTATAAAAAGATAAATTTATCACCTGTGAACGATGAAACCTAAGAAATTTCTTGAGTACTCGTACAAGCTGACACATAACATAACGAAGATAACCATTTATGTAGTTTTCTTTGTATATTATGCATTCAAAATATTTTCACAATAAGAAACAATTATTTACTTCTAATTTAACTTTAATTAAAATAATTTATTTTAAATAATTCACTTTTTTATATACATTCAGCATAGCATATTTTATAATACATTTTTAACTTGCCGACAGACAACTAGCTCAATGAAAGAAGCAAACTAAACTGAATAAAAATCAACAAGTATACTTATTGTCAAGTACTAATAATGTATATTGTTGCCAATACAAAAAAAAAAACATTTTGTTGTCAATTCAAAATTACAAACAAAATAATATATTCAGGTATTGAAAATATTTTTTTTGCACATGCAATTTTAACAACAATAATGTGGTTCTAATTTAAACATATTGCTTAACATGTTGTGCCAACAATATAATTGTGAGTTGAGAACAAATGTATAATTGCTACAACAAAATTGTTTTTAAAATAAAATATATTCAACAATAAGAATGTTTGTGATGGAAAAATTTCTCTGCAATGAAAATAATATTGTTGGGGCAACCATATTGAGAAATGTTTTTTTATCTACGTGTGAGATATATATAGGGTCCTCCTTCCAAAATTAAAATTTTACTCTCCTTAGCAATGCCTGTGTTAAATATTAGAAGTTTCAAATTTATTTCCGAAAATGTTCGATTCTGCCACAATGTGCAGTTGAGAAAAAATACCGCAATTAAGGGGTTTTTGTATGAGAGCAACTGGAATTTTTTCACAAAAATTTTATTTTCTAAAATTGGACTACATATGCGCACGATTTTTTATTTATTTATTTATTTTTTTTTTTTTTTTTTTTCAAAATAATAAGAAAGAAATTATATACTATTTTTCCAAACATTTTTAGAATACACAACCTGTAATATTTTAAGTTTCATACCATCAAAATTCAAAATTTAAACATTTTAGCACAATTTTCTAAAAAATAATAAAAATATTTTAAAAGAACAAAATTGTCAAGTACTTGAGAAAAAAATACACTGAAATACCTAAAGTTTTTGGTTCCATTTAAAATTTTGCTTTAGAAAACTTTTTATTAAAAAAATAAAAAATACACCTAAAAGTGATAAACATTTTTTTTTTCCCAACATTTAACAAAATTGTTAACTTTGACAGCTCAGTACAAAAAATTAATACATCCCAGACCTATGTTTTTTATTGTTAATGATACATAATTTTGTCTTATTTTATTCGATATCCATATTTATTACGAAAAGTTAATTTTCAAACTAAATTTATCATCACTTTTGACACATTTGACCCCAGCGTGAATCGCTGGCAAATGCACAAATACATATGTATAATGTTTAAATCATTAACTACCGTATATTTTGCAAGAGTATATTTTTATATATAAATATTAGTATGAATAGTAGGTATTTTGTGGCCACTAATACTAAATTTACAGTAAACCATAAAAAGCACATGAATTTTAGTAAAATAATTTAAAATTACTCCTACAAAATGGCCAACCACTCAATGCACACTATTAATACTATACATTATAATTATTTACAAACACTATAAATAATACTAAATACTAAACACATTCAAAAATATATATGTATGTTTATATACACAAAAAAACTCTTTATATCAAAACCACTATTTATATGAGTGTCATTTTTTGATATAAACACAACAACTACTTATATGTATGTGAGTTTCCGTATAAAGTATATAATTATTATACGTGTGTTTGTTTTTTCTTTATTGTGTACATATAAATATTTTGCTTTTTGTGTGTGTTAGTTTATAAAGTCTCATTATGTTTTAAAAACATAATATTTTAATTGTTATTTGTGGTTCAAATTTAAAGCCATACTCAATTTATACAAATAGACACTACAATATAAATGTATAAACATTAGGCTAGCACCAATATAAGACTGCCAAATTTCCCAATTAAATTTTTCATTCGTTTAGATATTTCTAAGAATGAATTTTTTAACATTTTAGGAATAATATTTTAATTTAAAGAACTTTAAATTAAGTTCTGAAACTAATGACCATTTTATTTCGTTGTGCCAACGATGCTGTGTTAATATGCATTCATTTATAAAATTTTATCTTACTCCCACAAATAGACTGACTGACGTATCACATGGTTTGCTTTAATTTGTATATTTGGTTTTTAGATAAAATTGGGAAAATGCAAAATATAATAAGAAAATAAATAAAACTAAATACGAATAAAATAATCAATATGTTGCTGCATATATACGAATATTTTAAAAATGTTTAGATTGTTGGGTAAGGGAATACAAATTTTGTTGAAATTATTGGAATTTTTATTTACTATTTAAATCTATTTGCCTTATTTGTTATTATATTATTTTTCCTAATACCAAAAAATTTAAAAAACTAAAAAAAGACCTTTTATAAAAACGGTCCAGCTCACGAATGGTCAGCAGTAAAACCAAAATATTTTGGGGAGCCTCATAAAACATACCAAGGTTAATTTTGAGGGGGGTAACTAATTCTCTCTTTTGATTGAGTCTCCTTAATATATATATACTATTTGCTAAGCATTTCTTCCTTTCAAGAGCGTTCTGAAGCCAATAGAATATTAAAATTTGGCTCACATATAAAACTGTTCACCCTACAAATCCTTACGAGGCTGAATTTTGAATTTTCTTTCTGGAAGTGGAGATCAGAGGATTTTTTTATAATTTTCTAAAAATTGTTTCCCTTTTCAGAGCTTTTCGAAGCTTCCAGATATGATACAAAATTAAAATTTGAATCACTTATTAAGATGTTCGTCCTTTAAATCCTAACGGAGCCAGATTTTGATTTGATTTTTATCAGAGAGCAAAGATATCTATATATATATAATTTTAAAGCATTTTTCTCTTTGTAGAGCTTTCTGAAGCCCCTAGACAACGTAGCATTTTTCTATTTCTAGAGCTTTCTGGTTGTTTGTCCTTGTCCACGAAGTACAGGCCACAATTTTGAAAATAATTTTATGAAATTTGGCATATATGTTTATTTTGGTATAGCGACAGACACGATTAAAATTGGTCATGAGCGGTCCATTATTTCACCTCGCCCCCATACAAATACTCCTTGGAATAGCGTTTTAACCCTACGGTACATACCCAAAAAAATTAACGTTAGTCAATACCCGTGGTACTCGGGTACCATAGTGTAATTTTAGTTGATTTTATTAAAAAATAATAATATTTTATTAAATTTTTTTTATTACTACCATTTAGTTGGTCAAAGATATTGAAGCAAATCGGTAAATACATGCTGAAAAACATGTTTGAGTATTTAAGTGATGTCTGTCCGTCTGTCTAGCAGTCCATATTAAACTTTTAATGAAGCTACAAATTGCAGTTTTTGAGATAATTGGATGAATTTTGGCTTTATATGATGCAGACGCGATATCTGTTAAAATAAGTTGATAATGGTTACCTATTATAACCATGTTCCCATATAATTATTCTCAAATAATGGGATTTTGAAGCTCTTATATTTTTATACCCTACACCACCATAGGTGGTTGGGGTATTATGTGTTTGTGCAGAAATTGTAACGCAGAGAAAAAATCTTCGGACCCTCACCTTAAAGTATACCGTTCGACTCAAAATCACTTTCTGGGTCGATTTAACAATGTCCGTCCGTCCGTCTAGTCGGCTGGCTGTCCATGTAAAGCTTGTGCGCAAAGTACAGGTCACAATTTTGAAGATAATTTGATGAAATTTGGTATATATGCTTTTTTCAACACAAAGACGAAGTCTATTGAATTTGAATATTTTTTTTTTTAACGTAAAAACCAATCTATTATATTTTTTATCAGGTTCGCACCTCAAAAATCCATAGCTTCCATATATGGCCCATTTCCTAAAATCATCATAAAGTGCATAAAATATTATTGGTAGACATTACGTTTTTTGCATGCAAAGTATTGTAAAAAAGTATTAAATATAATTTTAAAGTTTACAACAAAGCTTGATCTGTAATAAAACACACATTCCATATAATCTCTCCGAGAGAATCCGTCAAGACAGACTATAACGTTCTTACAGTCCTAAAGAATGTTAGCACTGTTTTCATCCACAATTAGGCTCAGTATCTATATAAAATATCATCAGCGAAAATAGATAACGTCAGAGAATAACTTTTTTTACTTTAAGGAATATTGTCAGTTTTGGCATTGCGTCCTATCAGGTTTTGTGCCACAATATCGAAAGTCTACGTTCCTTAACACATATAATATGAAAAAAATGTAAAAATGCTGGCTCAAAACAGTGATAATTCGAAAAGTTATTAACTCGTCACACATTATCCTTTATTAGTCTTTCTGAAGTTTCTTAATAAACTAGAAATTTCCAAAAAAGCTTACTTCTGAAACTAGTTTTTCTTTAAATCCCATTGACTATCATGGACATGCTTATTCACCAGTTTAAGCAAAAAATTAGTTAAATTTTAACTTTTGTAAATCAAAGGACAATACAAATTTGTTTTCCAATAGTAATTAGTGCAAAGAAAAGGTTATTGTAGTGAAAAATACAAAAATTATATGGCAGTACTCGGGTACCATGGGTATTGACTTCCATAGGTATCAACTTTAAAACCATTTTACATATAGGCCAAGTTAATAAAATGTATGTTTTTTCAGTTTTTATAATGTATGAACATCTTAATCATGGCTATATCTTCATTAATATAGAAACGCGAGAACTTTAAAATTGAAAATGGTACCAGGTATGTACCGTAAGGTTAATGTTTCTATTTTAAATCGATGGAGATTTTTTAAGATCCGTTTAATAAGAACGTTTCGACTATATTAAATTGGGACGGTATTGCCTTTAATGATTCACAGTAGTTCCAAAGCAAGGGTTCTTTGAAAATAATTCTGTTACGGTGGCCATTTAATATTTTATGTTTGAATAATATAAGAAGTAAGTATTTAAATAAAAAAAAAATCACATGGAAGATCCCTTGAGGTGATATCTCTATCTCTATATATCTCTAAAAAATACTTAGATATTTCTTTTAATTTAAATTGCAATAAAGTTAAGTTTTTTTCTAATTGGCGAGCTTAATTACGCTCCTAATTTTTTTCTAAAAATATCCGCAAATTCTTTATAAAAATCTAAATATCATATAATTTCATTGGTCATATAATAAATTATATTAATCTGAAGTTGAAATTAAAAAGAAAAATTCACAATTTTGGGATTTTTTCCAAAAGGTTGGTATTGTTTTTTAATTACTAAAATATTCTTTTCATTCGGTTATTTTTTTTTTTTAATTTTAATGCTATAATTTAAAAAAGCTAGGCATTAAAAATATTCATAATTATAACAGCTTTAAATTAACTATGCTGAGTATATAATTCTATACAATTACATTCCTTAATAAAGTGATTTAGATTTTTTTTTCTTGTTTCTATTTTCATTAAACTATCCTTTCCACACAAGTTCTTAATTAAAAAGTAAAATGTCATAAATAAAACTCACAAATAATAGAGTCATTAAAATGTATATGACAATGTAGAAAAAGGGAAAAGAACATTATCCTTAATCCAATATATTAAAATTCATATACATTTCATTATATTCGATGTTTGTATTTTAGATTACATGTTACAAATACATGAATGTAACGTTCATTTACATACAAATACAACAGTAAATAACAACAACTTACTAAAACATTTATATTTTCAGTTTATGAATAACAACTATGACATACAAAAACACCAAAAATACAAAAAAAGAGACAAAACACAATTTATAATAAAAATGAAATACATAGAAAAATAACAGTGTATCTCATACAACAAATATATATTTTTTTTTTATATAGAAATAGAGAAAAAAACTAAATAAATAAATGAAAAACGATAAATTTAATAAATGAATTTTAGTAAATTTTTATAAAGGACACACAAATAAACAATATAAATATAATACTACAACTAATACTCTTACAAAAACACATACACTTACATTTACAAATACATACATAGTGTGTTAATACAAGCACATACAAACAAATATAATACTGACTGTATTTGGTATGTCCTTGTCACATGGAAATTTATTATCCTTTGTATTTACAACACGAGCTTTTATCGGATTAAACTAGGCTAGAGTGGGAACAAGGTATAAATGTGACAACAACAATAATACTAACAGAAACAACAAAAATCTACAACTACGGTAAAATAGAATAAAAAATATAAATAACAAATATGTAAGCAAAAAAACAAATACAAACAACTGGTTACAAACACTCATACATACATATTCTTTTATACCACAGAACAAAAATAAGAAAACAATGAAAACAAAAAAAAAAATAAAAAGGAAAAACTGTAACATCTCTTACCTACAAACAAAGACAAACAAAGATGGGACAACACACATTGTTGTTACTCATAACCAGCCAAAACATTTTACAATCTACTCTCACACACTCACACATACATACAATATTCACTAAACCCAACAACCAACTTCTTCCTGTAATCCATTATTAACTGGATGAATGTTACAAAAACAACGACAACGATTATTCTCCATAGTGACTTTAAAATTAAGCACTTCACATTAAAGGATCATTAAAGAGGAAACATTATTAAGGAACTACTTTTACTTATTTACTCATCTACTTATTTACCTGGAATGTGGCTAAATGAAAGAATGAAGGAAGCTTGGAAAAGAAAGAGTTAATAAATATTTATTAGATGTTGTTGTATTGCCTGAAATTGGTAGGATTATACGCATATTTGGTATGAATTGAACTGGATTTAATGGAGTGTTTGTAATCTTTTTAATATTTATTGAGTGTGTATGTGTATGCGTATAATATTACAGCAGAGGTTTTAAGATAAATGGTGATAAAAAGACTATAGTTTTTTTGTAACATGTGAGAGTTAAAAGGGATGACTACTTCAAAAGAAGTTTTCAAAAACAATACAATAAAACTATTAGAGCAGACAATATTAATTAATAGTTAATAAATTTAAACATATTTTCGAAATAGTATGTTTGAAAATTTATTCAAAATAACATCAATTTCTACCACTTTTATTATTCATAATAATATTTAATTCTTGCCCACAACGTTTACATAAACAGCCAACCAGGCGGACGGACATCATTAAGAATATTAGTTATACCCCACACAACCATACGTCGCACAGTGCGCGATTCAAAAAATTAAATGGAAATAAGTATGGAATTTCGGAACGGCTGTTCCGATTTCCATGAAATTTCATACGCTAATAGTAAAGGTGTAGGCGAGTTAAAGCTTTTAACTTGGACCATATAGACCTTCGAGGAGCGAGCCCACAGGATCCCAAAGTTGGATACCTCGGGTATATAATTATTTAAAAACGATCCTGATTCCTTATATCTGAACCGATTTCAAAGATTTTTATATAGGAGGATTTTATTACAAAAAATATCATCGTATGAACATCTTATCTCTTTTAGTTTAAGAGATATTAGGCTTCAAAGCAGAGATACAAGCCGATCGGCTCCAAGCCGGTTTTGAATCGCTGCCGTGTAATTTTCTACTTCATGCGCCGCCGCCGTTTTCATCGGCTCATATCGGCTGCCGCCGAAATTTTTAAAATTTTATTCAAATTCAACAAAAAACTTATTTTTCTATCTTATTCGAGGAAGTGCCACTGCATTCACTTCCTCGAATAAGATAGAAAAATAAGTTTTTTGTTGAATTTGAATAAAATTATTATAATTTTACTTACAATGTAGTGTTTACTAAACCTCAGCCGAAAATTTTGCCGCCGCCGAAAATTTTTCCTCGTCTTGTTTCTCTGCTTCAAAGACTAAAATTTTTACTTTTTAGCCTGCCTCGGTAAAACTTTTTCGTTACAGGAAATAAGGAAATTTTTTAAATTTTCCTTATTTCATTAACAACAATCATAGGCCCGCTTCATATGATACCATCCAAGGCATTATTCCTTTTAATGAACTGAAAAGGGGGATTTTTTGAAAAAACTGTGCCAACTGCTTTGTAACCTAAAAAAAAAATCCTTAAAATTTGCTTATTTGATAAGAACAAAAACAATAAAAGTTTTAAGAAAAACTACAAAATTCAGTTTTATTAATAACAAAACAATTTATAATTATTTTCAAACAATTTTTATTATTGCAAAAATAAAGTTTTATTCTTAAAAATAGTTAAAATTCAATCCTCTTATAATTAATTAAACTTCTCTACTTTTGTACGAGTTTTTCACTCGTACTCCTGTCTTTAAAATCCCCATCAGACAAATTTAAAACGGAAAGCATGGATCCACAAATATTGATCCAAATACGTTCCCCCGAGGGATTGCTATGATGAATGTAAGATATAAATTAAGATATAAGTATTCATCCAATCTTTTTTAATTCAGTCCAAAAATATTCGGCATATGATGATTTAAATAGCTGGTCGTAAACTTTATTACTTTTAGTTACTAACAGTTTCAGTTTATTTATAAATACACTGCGGCTTTTTATATAACAATACTGTAAAACAATCTCAAAATTATGAATTTATTTTTTGAAATTAATACAAAATGGGTCGATATATTTCAAACAACTTAGTTTCTCGTCATTTAGCACATAGTCTTAAAAAGTCGCCATTTAAAAAAGGGGCCAAAAAGTGGCCATGTGGTTGAAAAAGGGGCAAATGGCGACTAAAGTCGCCAAACGGTAACACTGATATTGACTATTGTGTACCCAAACCTTTTCTGTGCCGACAGTCAACGTGCTATTAAAAGTTTTAATAGCGCGTTGACTGTCAAAAAGACACCATCTGGTGTCTTTTTGACATCTAAGCTGGTACATGACTGCCGAACATCTCTAAATGAGATGGCAAGACATTCAAACCTAGAATTGATCTGGGTAAGGGGTCATTCAAACACCCCAGGTAATATTATTGCGGATAAACTGGCCAGAACTGGTTCTCTTCTTCGTGATGAGGAAATATACCAACTGGTGGGTGTGCCGCTGTCATCTTGTAGTCATTGTTACATGGCACTAGATTACTAGTGTATACGCTAAGAGACTAGGACTTTTTTTATAACGACTATTATAGAAGTAGCTTAGATGAGGAAGAGGAAGAGACAGTGGAGCATCTTCTATGTCACTGTCCTGCTCTTGCGGGTATCAGGACTATGGTCTCTCAGAGTAACATAACGGGACCAAGAGGACCCACGTGAGCTGTTTATAATGTCCAATATTATAGCTGAATATTTAACCTAACCCTTGATTTTATGAAATCTTGATTTGCTATAATCCTTATTTACTCTCCAAATCATATTGAAAATTTATATGACATTTCGGTCAGTTAGGTCATTTACATCGATTTCTTTTTAAGTTTACTAATTTAATAATTCAATTACTATCACAGGGAAAAACGCCAAATTGTTCATATATATGTTTTTTTTAAGAATTTCTGATTTGTTTGTGGATATTTTTATTATAATAATATATTTCTGGCAGGCTTATACGCTCATATCGCAAAACGTAAAATAAAAAAAAATAAAAAAAAAAAAAAATCCCAAAAAAAATTATCAAGTTTCATAACTACTCCTTTTACTCCCCTTCCTTTGTTTTATTTTATGTTACTATTTGGTCATTAAGTGCAGAAATTTTGAGGCAAAAAATCTCAATTTATTTTGAATTGGATAGAAATTCAATATTTGTCATCATCAGTTTTCGGATAATATTTTAATTAACAATTTTATAATGATTAAAAAATGTCAAAAACATATATAATTTTATACATACAAAAATCTTAAATTTGTCTACCACTTCTAAAAATTCGTTGCTGGGTTTTTCAAGGTATTTACATTTTTTCTTAATCCTTTGTTTGCATACACATGAATATCTGCAAATAAATGGAAAAACATTGTTTATTTTACTTCTTTTTCTCTTTCGTGCTAAAACAAACTAAATGACCATTTGTGGCTAAAAGTTTAAACTAAAACGATATATTCCATACTTTATTAGTTACTCTAAAAAAAAAAAAAAAAAAAACATAAAAAATATAAACCTTGGCAATTTTTCATTATTAAATCTTTACAAAAAGAAATTAAAACAAAGAAAAAACATACAAAAGACATTTCAATTAATTCGCTGTAAATAAACAAAAGATAAGGTTGAGCAAAATTAAATTAAAGTTATTTTTCTAACACTTGAAATGTCAGGGTCTAAAACTTGTTTAACTTTTAAAAAATGCGTGGTAAGCAGACATAAAACCAGACATTTAACTGACACTCCTAGAGAGTAGAGTTTAGAAAAGAGTAACAAACTCTTTGTACTTTTAAGGCCAACAGACGCTGGCAAAGACAGGATGTTTAAATGGATTTTATTTTATTTGTTGTTACTTTGTTTTATTTTAAAAGAGCACTATGTAAATGTCTAGTTCAAATAGATTTTAATAGTGTTTCTCTTTTTCTAAATAACCCACCATGTTTAGCATAACTTTAATATTAACAAACAGCAGAAGTAGCGGCAGCCAAGTTAAGTACTTGTTAGTTACAAGAAACTGAAATGCTTCATTAACTTTTGAAAAATTGTGCAAAGAAAACACTACAGCATGTAGACTATTGGCCAGACTAACAGACGCCGCATCGTCTAAAGTAAAAAAGTGTCTGAAATGTAATTACTGCGTGTGTAACCAACCAAAGTGTCGTAGAGTTATTAAAACAAATTTAAAAACTGTCAGTTTTATTATTTTTGTATTTTGTTTCTTTATTTTTTATTTTTTTGCTCCCGTCTTCTTAAGTTAATTTTTGTAATTTATTTTCTAACGCAAAAAAAGAAAAAAAGGAAAAAAACTTTGTAAAAATTAAATCCCTTGAAAATCTACTTTCTTATATCTTTTGCCTTCCTGTGTTATTTCCTACGACAGGGTTTTTCCCAAATTAACTTCTTGAACCGACGACATGATAAATTCCGTTAAACAATACTCACACAACTGCTATACAATATCCAACTACCTATACATATGCAACAAAATATAACAAACAATCTTAAAAACCAACAAAAATCCAAAGAAAACCAAGCGTTTAAACTAAACAGCAAAAAAGAGAGAATAAACGGAATTTCAAACAAACATTTTGTCCTTTTCTCCACTACCACCAACAAATTTTTAGTCCTTTCTTTAGTTGTTGTTAAAGAATTGTTTAGCAGTAAAAATTATAACTTACAAAATAAATATTTTTCGGTGTGCTAATACAGAGATATATTTTTCTACACATACCAACCAATCCATTTAAATAAATGTATCTAAATATGTATGTATTTGTGTGCTGGTGTTTGTATATGTTTGCATATAAAATCATAAATCTTAATAAGCCACAAAACAAGTTCACATTAATTTTTTGTTATCATGCAAAACGCAACACTGACTTACTTTTCGCTCTCTCTCTCTTTTTAATACTCCACTTACTTACTTACGTCAGTCATTGTGTAATTGTATTAGTTTATATATGTGTGTGTGAGTCTCAATGAGCAAAAATAATGACGACGACTTATAACAACGACCAACAGCAGCAAGAACTGGAAGTAGCACCAGCAACAAAAAATAAAAAAAAAATGCTAAAAATAACAAACCAACAAATATTTTTTTTTTCTACAAAACTGAACTTGCTTAACCTCACTTATGATGGCGTTGAAGGTATAAATTTAATACACATACAGTGAGTGACTAAAAATATGTACATACATATACGCGCAAAAGAAAACTTCAGTTAATTTTTTGGAAATTGTAAACATTTACTTGATGAAAAAAAAAACATCACTCATACGTTCCTAAGGCCAGAGAGCAAATGTGAAGAGAAAACCAAAGTATTTTATTAGGTTATGGGACGTATGAGTGATACTTTTTATTCAATAATAATTATACGCAGAAATTAAAAAAGGAAAGATTAAATTATTCACGAAAACTAATATGTGTTTTAAATTCGTTCCGTTAAAGAAAAAACTTTTTTCTTTATATATTTCAAAAGATAAGACTTCATAAATGGTTAATAAAGAAATTTTGAACTGATTTAGGCTTGCACCCTACATCAGGGATTGGTCGAAAATGGTTAATATTGGAAAAAGTGAAATTTTTATCGATTAACAAAAAAAAAAAAAAATGTCACGCTAGAGATATTTGAAATTTTGTGATGATATTTCATTAAGAAATTGATTTGGAACAATTTGACACTAAACTGCTTCCCGCTAGGTCAAAAACAAATGCAGGAGAGCAGTTTCCATGAAAAAGTAAGTTTTTTAAATGACTTTTTTTAACTGCATAAAAAAAGAATATTAGCATAATATTATCGCAATTATTTCTTATGTAGTATATAAAATAAATATTGATATTTCTCTCGCGCAAAAATCATTCAAAAAGCTTTACGAATAAATTTTTGGCAATTTTTCAAAATTTACAGAAATATAAAAAATCGGACTTCATTTGTATAAGTTACGATTTTTTTTAAACTTTTACATACTCGAGGTAGTCAATTTTGACACCCTGTAGATTTTCTTGTACAATCACAAGGTGACTACAAGATAATTTTTCTCAAAGCTTAGGTCCTCCTCTACAACTCCTTCATACATTTGAATTTAATCCAACCAGTAGTTTAGGAGATACAGATTTGCGTTTGACCCCACTGTGCGCCAGGCAGTACATAGATATTTTTCTTTAAGAAGAATATCAGTAAATTTAACCCTTCGTCATACAGATGTTTCAATTGTCACATTCGTAACAAATATTGTCTGGCCAGACCAGCTCTGTAATTTTATATACATATTTTAATGGAAATTTTGGTGGATTTTTTATATTATTACATTTATATAACTATATTCTAGTATCACTACTACATAGTTTTGCAAGATATTACATTTTTCCATTGATAAACTTCACGTTATTCTCATTGTTTTGAGCCTACAAATGCACACAATTTTTCTTTTCAAAAATTTGAGGTTTTATCGGTATTAAACTCATAACACAAAATATGAACGAAAAGGTGGAAAATTATAAAATAACTTGTGTAAACCGATGAGAGCTCAGTTTAAAAGTTTTTAATAAAATAAAATACAATAAAAAAACGAATAAAATCGTCAAGCCACATAATTTTCCACACGAAGTATAACTGGTTCAGTCAGACCATATTTAGTGCGAATGTGACATGTACACTAATTTATCCTCATAACTATCCTTGTGTTAGGTTTATCGTTCTGGTTTTTTCACACATTGTTATAAAACAAAATTGTAGGAGGGTACCTGTAATTTCAAGTCTCTAGCTTAATTATACATATATGAAAACAACATTTAAATCTGCAATTGATCTGGCCAGAAAAGTTTGTAAGACGAAGGGTTAAAAAAAACAATGTTTTTTATTTATAAATTTCTTAAGGAGATACAATTTAATATGAGTTCTAGTGTGTTATAATTTATATATCAAACATTCAGCATCAAGTACCCCCCCTTTAGTTGGGGCATTCACCGATATAACGCCTTATTGTAGCTGTTGGTACTAAAAAATGACTTTCATCACGATCATAAAACTTATTGAGTTAGGAATCCACCTTTAAATATTATATATAATTTACAAAGTAGCAAATGACTTTTGGAGTTTTACACTATAATTATTTCAGACTTTCTTTCTATTTTCCCTGATGCTGGCAAAAAATTTCTGCACAAATGCCATTATATACGTAAAAGTTCTGCTTTTTAACGTTCCTATTTTATACTCATTATGATAAACAATCACATTTTCGTTTAAACAGACATATTCATCATTGTCACTGTCAAGCTCTTCAAAACTCCATTGACGGAAAATTTTCCTGAAAAACATTTTTTTTACCAAATAAATTACATTTCTTAACAAAATTTTCAAAGAAATGTACTACAAAAAAAAAAAAAAAAAAAAAAAAATTCTATATTGTTCTTGGAGCACCCATATGGTAACGCAGATATATAGTCCATAAAAAACAGGATAAAAACATTATATTTATTTTATTGATTTATACCAATATATTTCTTCTTATTTATATAAAATTTATAAAAGATTTTTCTGAAAATTAACACAGTGTTAATTAATTTTAGTTAATTTTTTACATTTTTAATGACATCAATGTTAATATTATTAACAAGATTCCATATTATGAAATTTAATTCAAATTTATTCAAAAATTTTAGTATCTTCTATATTATATAGCTTTTTATCTAACCGTTGTTTGCGTTACTATATGGGTGCGCTAGGTCAATTTGGATTAACTTAAATAGTTATTGGACATTTTTTAAATTTAAGACATCTAATTTAAACTGAAAAGGTTTTTAATGCTGCTTTAATTTTCGAATTTCTATTTACCATTATTTTATAATATTTATTAACTGAGTATTACCCTAATATTCTTTATTGGTTTTGAAACATCTGGCTTCATCATGGAGGCTTGTGTAATGAACTTATTGTTGTTCACTGTATAAACATGCCTTTGTTAGTCGACTTATGCGAATAATGATATTGGTTAAGGGAAAAAAAAACACAGTATTCCGTTGAAAAGAAAATTGAACTGAATACAAAAAAAAAAAAAAAAAAAAAAATTGGGCACTTACTTTACCTCGAAATAGATCTCTAAATTTTCATAATTTTTTAAGCACGCCATTGGATTGTGCTTTAAAAAAACTTTAAATTTCGTTGGAATGTATGTTTATCAAATATATTCAAGCGCAATTTCGAAATTTTTATTCATAGTAAATAAATCTATATATTTGATTTAATTTGTAAAGAAAAGGAATTTTTAGATTTTGATGTTTTTTTTTCTGATTTAGAATTTTCGAACATGTTTTTTTTTTTTTTTACAAAAAGGAAAAAGAATTTAGAAAACTTTAAATCAGCTTAACTACAAATTTCCATAATGCTGCTATGCATCTGTTTTTTGCTTTTCATTAATAAAAAGAAAATATTTTTTAATTCTAAGATTTTATCTAATTTTTTGTATATTCGAATTTTTTAAATCATGGAATGGACGATATATGTCCATTCCATGAAAAAACGCCCGAAAAAGTGTATTTTTTTTTACTTGATGGCTTTCAATTTCGATAATATTTTGTATACACAAACTCCATTAAGCCTTTTATCATTTTCACTTTTCAGTTTTGCGAAATTGCAAAAACTCGCGATTTAATTTCGCTTTTTAATTTTCAAAAGTATGTAACTTTGAATAGCAATATCTCTGAGAATGCTTTGTGAATTTTAATAATTTAAACTGACTTTGAATTTCACATATGACGGCTTTACGACGAACATTTTAAAAATAAGAAAGATTTTTTAAAATGCATTTTAATGCAATTGCACTTTTTTTAAATGCATTTTTCTTTAAATAAGCTATTAAAAATTTTTAACTTTTTAACATAATTGAAAAGTTTGAAATCTTTACATTCAAATAAAAGTGTAAAATTTTTGGGACATGAAAATCTTATATGCATAATTCAATTTTTATAAAAACATGTTCCCAATTTTTCATATAAAAATAAAATTGTTTCTTGTTTTTGGAATTTTCTTTAAAATTTTGTACAAAAATTAAAAAATATAAAAAAGTAATTTAAAAAGTATTTAAAAGGCCATTAAATTTCTTTGGTGCAATTTTGTCAGCATTTCTAAAATCTCCTCTCCGGTCCATAATATTTTAAAAATATTAATGCAGTTTATAGATGCATTTTTGTTAGTTGCGAATTCATTAAATTTAAATTTTACAAAAGTGTATTTAAAAATACTTTGTTTATTATAACTTGAAACAATAACTAGTCTAGTATATAAAGGTTTACTATTTTTAACGAATTTTTAAAAAGTAACACAATACATTTTTTTTTTTTTAAATATGTAAATCTAAAATATAATTTTTATATGAAAAAAATTAAATTAGTTGAAGAAAAGGAGAAATTGTGTGGAGAAACCGGTTTTCGAATAGTTCGAATATTTGGTATTTTGAAAAAACCTGTTGCACTTTTTTAAATTCAGAAAAAAACGGTTAACCGGTTTTTTTGCAGAAGTTAATATTTCCATCAAAAAACTACATTTCTTAAAGAAAAATCAATAAATCTATTTTATTTTTGGAAATAACTATTAACCCATTAAGAACGAGAAAAAAAAGATATGGTCGGTCAAGGCCGACAATAACCTACACCATTGTGTACATCAAAATTCGGGGAGGAGTCCTTTTTTCTAGACCTGTGGAATTGTGGACCAGTACTATGGTCAATTATGGACCTATCTTCATAAAATTAGGCATACAGGTTTAAACGTATATGGAACTTAGATGTTCAAAAATTTCTGCTACATTTAAGGGATTTATGATCGTTAAACCCCTTTTCTGGTAGATTATTTGTATGGGGGCTAGAGGAAATAATGGGCCCATTATAAACAATTTTAACACACTTCGTTCTTGGACTATAAGAAACCAAAATTGCGACCTGTATTTTGAACAAGTTTTGCATGAATGAACAGACGGAGATCGTTAAATCAACTTAAAGCCGATTGGTACAAATGAAAGTGAGTCCTATACCCTACAACGCATAATAGGCATGTAGGGTATAAAATTTTTAAGAAAATAATCATCAAAAATTATATTAACATTTACTTAGCATAAAAAGAAACCATGGGTTAATATGAAAAAAGCAAGAATCAATTTTATTGAAAGGATTCTGCAGGTGAAACTCTTTTAAAACAAAATCTTTGAAAAACAATTTCTTCGCTAAATAAAAAAGAACTAAAACATTTAAATTAGGTGCAAAAATATTACATTAAGGATAATCATTACTTATTTATATAATCTTTAACTATATTTTTAAGCCAATAAAAATCATACTTTATGAATATTAAAAAAAAATCATAAATTTTGAATAAAATATCAATATTTAGTGCATGGTTTCTGAAATAAAAAGGTATTTTTAAAACCGTTTTTTTGTGTTTAAAAAAAAAACTTTGAACATTTTGAAAAAACCGACAGCACATTGACTGAAAACCGAGTCGATCACCCTAGTATATATGTTTGTCCCAAAAATTTGAGATTTTTATTTTAATGCAAAGATTTCATGCTTTTAATAGCATATTTAAAGAAAAATACATTTAAAAAAGATTTGTATAATATTTGTATAATATTCATGTTTAAGCTGATACAATTGCAATTCAAACGCCGTTTAAATCATAAATTTCCGCAAAGCCTTCCCAGAAATATTTGTATTTAAAGTTGTATACTTTCGAGATTTTTTATGTTTTTTTTTTTTTTTGGTAAGTGAAAAAGCGAAATGAAATTGCGAATTTTCTTAATTTTGCGAATCTGAAAACGGAAATCTATATAGACACCCATAGACCTTATACGTGCAAAATTTCATAAAAATCAAAAGACACTTGGTAAGTTTATGGATTTCTTTCATGGAATGGACGATATATTTTTTTTTAATTTCTCAGATTTGGTCTCTTTTTTTAGAGAAAAACTTTAATTTTTATACATTTTCTAAGAAATTTGTAGTCCTTATAAAGAAGAAAATAAAAAATAAAATACATTTTCGAAAATTCGAACCTAATATTTAAATCAAACTTTATTTCAAATGTTTTCATTGTTTTGTCTATTAAATTCGCAGGCCTTATAAAATCACACTATTTGCTTTCATATTATCAAGAATAAAATAATTGCTGTTTTAGAATTTTCGATTGAAAACATAAAATTTGAAATGTTTTAATCAAATTTGTAGTATACGTAGGAAAAAAAAAATATTCATGACACAATTTTTAAACATTTTATTCAATTTCAAAAATTCAAACTTAATTTCGAATTTCCAAAATGTTTAGGAAATTATTTTATTTGTTTTCAATTAACAAATAGAATAGTTTTATTTTTACTTTTTATTTATTTTTATTTATTTTTTTAATTCTAAGTTTTTTTTTTTTTTTTTTCATACTCTAAGACATTTTCGAAAATTCGAATTTAATTTTGAATTTCTATAATTCATGGAAAATCTCTCTAATTGCCTTCACATTATCAAGAAGAAAATAATTTTTAGATTTTGATGTTTCTACTCTTAATTGGAATTTTCGAACCTACATATAAAATTTCTAGTATAATTTTGTTATTCAGTGAAAACTTTTTAAAACTTGAATAAAATTAAAAAAATCTAAATTAATTTTGAATCCATAAAACTAATTATTATTTTCGAAAATTATTAAAAACAAAATCAAATTTAAAATTTTAAAATACTTTAATTAAATTAAAAAAAAATATATATATACATATATATGAAAATAACTTTTATGACACTTTTTTAAACCTTTAATTTTATTTTGAAAATTCAAAATTAATTTCATAATTCCTAAATGTACGAAATTATTTTATTTTACCTTCAATAAACAAATGTATAATAATTTTATAAGATTTCATCTCATTTTTGCATATTCGAATTTTTCGAACATTGAATTTTAAGAAAAACAAAAAAAAAAAAAAAAAAAAAAAAAAAATTTTCATCAAATTTGGAAACCTTAAAAAGCAATAAAACTTTTTAAGACATTTTATAAAATTCGAATTTAATTTCAAATTTCTAAAATTTATGTGAAATCTCTTTATTTGAACACAAATTTTCAAAAAGAAAAAAGTTTTTTGATATTGACATGTCTTCTAGGATTTTGAATTTTCGAACATACATATTCTTCTTTTTTTTTTTTTTTTTTTTTTTAAATATACTTAAGAAATTATTTTATTTTGTTTTCAATTAACAAATTAAAATTTATTTTTATTTGTCTTATGTATATTCGAAATTTTCGAATATTGAATTTTTAGGGAAAATTTAAAAATTTTTTAAATTTTTACTTTAATTCGTAGTTTTAATAAAAAATATATAATTTCTAAACTCGAACTTAGTATCGAAAATTCGAATTAAATTTAAAATTTCTAAAATTCTTCTCCTTTTTCATTTTTCACAAATATTACATTTGTTTAGGGAACTTTTACTTATCCATTACAAGTTCAAAATTTAACTACTCCAAAAACCATTGTACATATCTTACAATATTTAAAATATAATTTTCTTTAAAAGTATTAAAAAACCTATTAACTTTCTGCTTTATTAATTCATAAACTTAATTATCCCTAAAATGTGAATGTATCCCTTTTCTGTTTACGCTTTAAGATTTTTACCCAAAACCAATATTTATCTATATTCCAAAAATGCGTACTGCTCTCTTTAAACTCATCCACAACAAATTTTTGTCTATTTACATTTTTTTATTTAAACCGTATTATAAAAGAAAACAAACTAGAGTTAAGACCAAATGAAATATGACTAAAATAACCATATTAAACATACGCCTCATGAAATTTCACATAAACTACAAAATATAAAATAGAAAACCAAAAAAAGAAGGATGCTACATACAACCAATACCAACTAAATAATACAACAATAACAACCTTTTAGCAAAAACATGACAAGGACAACAATGAATCTTTTGAGATTTCATTCTGTGTACACTGTAATAGTACATACATTATAGACTCTACAACAACATGCGTGTAACATAATTTTTTTATGTTATTATATGTGTGGGTAAGTGTGTGTATGTATAAGGATCATATACCACCAGCACCGCTACATCAACAACCGATGAATGAAATTTCATTGTGGACGCAATTTCACACACAACTGGATTTAAAAAGGAACAGTTTTTTTTTTTTATTTTTTCTATTTCGTCCTTTAGTTGGTAGATTTTTTTTTTTTTTTATTTTGTTTTCCAACTCTAAACGAAAATGCAAATTTACCCCCAAATAAAATGTAATAAACTATAGAGTAAAGTAATAGGAAAGAAACTTTTTTTTAACATTTTTGTTCAGTAAAATGCTTAAAATATGGCATTTCATATTGTTCAACATTTATTTTTTTATGCAGAGGGACATGCAATGGCACAAAAATAGCAGCAATAGCAATAACAAAAACAATATTATAGTAATGAAAAAAAAAACTGAATATAAAAATGAGGAAACAAGGAGTCAAAAAAACTATTATAGTTTATAGAAAATTTTATACATTTCTTTGTACAGACACACACATATGTATATGCACATAAAAAATTGTGTATACATACTTACGGGTTTGGGTCGGACATCCTTTCATAATAAAAACCAAAACATTTATTTACACACATCCACACACCCGCTCGCATACACTTACAAACATATATTATCATCATTTATTTTCAGAAACTAATGCAAAACTATCATCAAAATCGTTAAGGCTGGTGAATGTAGGACGGACGGACGAACTGACTACTCATTCACTCACTAGCCTCCGTGACTCTTTTTCTCTATCTGTTGTCAAGTTGGTTTAATAAAAATTAATAAAAATATTTTATGCATGTCTGTAAGTAGTATGTAATTTTATGGAAGTATGAGTGAGTTATGATTAAATGAATGTAGAAATTTTCATATAAAAAAGTAAGGTTAATTGATAAGTAATTACACTGGTCAACAAAAAATCCTCCCCCATAGACGAATAGTTGGACTTGATGTATTTTGATATGCTAAACACGAATCTGCTTTCAGTTTTCTGCCAACAGGTCTGGATTTTTTTTTTATGGGCGTGTCTAATATTTCGCCCATAGTAAGGCCATTACTCTAGTATATTTCCTCATAACTCAAGAACGGTGTGTACGATTGATCAAAGTGATACACCAAAAGATGCGGACTAAAAATATCTTCAAATTCCCCAACTTATTTTTTTATGTGCTCAATAGTTTCGAAATTATTTTGTAATAAGTGGCCAAAAAAAAAAAAAAATCATTTTCATGCAAAATTTTTGATTTATTTTGTTGCTAAAATTTCTTTTAATAAATGAAAACATCCGAAATGCTACAATTTTTATTTTAAAGCTGGTAATGCTGCGAATAGAATAAGGCATGTATCTTCAAAATTGATGCTGAAATCTAAATTTTATTCACAGTTAAGTAAAAATACCCATGTTACATACAATTGAGTAGAAATACAGTGGTGGCCAAATATTTTTTTTTTTTTTTCTTGAAACAAAAATAGGTGAACTAGGTGGATTCTGACGAGTTAAACAAGAATCTGCATTCACTTTTTTTTTCTATCGGGTACTGATATCATCACCTTATTCAGCGGTCACACTATAAAATTCGAGAATGATTTGTCAAACATAGGCTATAACTCATGAACCCTTTACAAGATTTTGATAAATAATACATCAAAAGATGCATACAAAAATTGTCTTCAAGATATGTCAACAATATTTTTCATTCGCTCAAGATTTTCAGAGTTATAGATCAAAATTTTTACCTTTTTTTCAAAAAAATAAATTTTAAAATTTTCGGTACTAATTACCGAATAATTACGGAAATATTAACTGGAAGAAAAATTATATAAATTCAGTTCAAAGACAATTTAGGTCGCTATATATTAAAGTTCAACTTATCTTAATTGGACAAACTGTTCTCAAGATATACAAGTGGCTAAAGGCGGGGTATAGTAATCATGCCTATAAAAAAAATCAATGCGTGATAGAAAAAAAGTAAAAGCTGATTTTTATTAAGCACGTTGAATTTCATCTAATCCACCTATTTTTTTTTTTATTTAAGACGAAAAAAAAAAATTTTTTTGCCCACTAATGTATTTCCACTAACTATAGGTATACATGGGTATCCAAACTTAACTGTGAATCCAATCAAGATTTGTGCATCAATTTTTATGATACGTGGCTGTATTTACTCGTAGTTTTACCAGCTTTGAGATAAAGCTGATAAACTGAAATATTTTTGATGTTTTCACTTTAAAAAAAAAGTTTTAGTAAAAAATAAGAAAAAAAAAAGAATTTTGCATGAAAAAATTTTTTTCCTACACTTTTTACGAAATATCTCCTAAAATATTGAGCGGATAAAAATTTGATAGTAGAGCGATTTAAAGCAAATTTTATTCCGCATATCGTGGTATATCATTTATATAAATCGTGCATACCGTTCTGAAGCAATAGTGAAATATACTCGAGTAATCGGCATATTTAGGGCACAATATTTGACACGCCCATAAAAAAATCCCGACCTGATGGAAAAAAAAACTGAAAGCAGATTCGAGTTTAGCATTCGGAATTCCATCTAGTCTACATATTTTTTTTTTTTTTTTAAGGAGCTCGAAAATTTTTTTTCGACCAGTGTTATTTAAAGTTAATGCCGTGATTAGAAGATCAATAATATAGATAACACAGATTTTTATTGCAGGTTTAACTTTAGATTAACCTTTAACTTTATGTTTTCTAGTTCAATTAAAAAGAAAATAATAGAAAATTTTATCAGCGTCAAATTGATGAATTTAATAGCACCAGGATTAAGATGACAAAACTATTTTCCAAATTCAATAAACTATATATTTTTATAAGAATAAACTGCTTCGGTATCTTCATTATGTAATTTATAGATAATAAGGTTAATAAATAATGAAAATAAATAAAGTGTAAATCTTAAAAGTTTTACAGGTATCAGCGGATTAACAACTACACCTTCCTCATAAGACTATTATCTGGAATTCGTATCAGTTGGAACGAAAATATCTTTAATCCGGTATAGAAGTTCAAAATTATATTATATACCAAGTTTCAGTAATCACCTTATATGCATAAATTTGTATAAATGCTAGTACCAATGAAATATTCAGCATTCGTATATTTTACTTTGCACTTAGTTAAAGTATCGGTCCACAATTGATACACATACATACACAATAATGTAGGATACCATATGATCGGACTTGGCCGACTATATCTTTCTAATTTGTTTACAAACCGAAAAAAGCTCGAATTTGCTTTTATCTTTCAATATTATGCAATTAACAATTGCACCACCTAAAACTTATTTATGATGAATGCAAAAAATTTTGAAAAAAAAAAAAATTGTAATAATAATATTTGCCCGCTAGCTAGTATATATGAAAAGTTAGTTATGTATGTGTATGTGTCATAATGTGCATACATGTTTGTTAAAGTTTAAAACAAAAAATATTTAAAAATGCGCAAAACTACAAAACTTTAGTTTTATGAACATATTCGGACATCTATAAATCATATTAGGGATTTATAGTTTTACATACACAAACACACACTTAAATACATTGAAATATTTTATGACAAGAAACGTACGGGATGTTTAAATAGAATTAATATTATAAAGTGTTTTTATGACCCAAACTAAGTATCTCTGACAAAAACAACAAAATTTTTATTTACATTCACACTCATCTTTATTTGAAAAATATTTGTTAGTGTTAAATGTAAATGTAAAATTCCGTTTGTATGTATGTGTGTGTGTGTATGTAAGAGAAGTCATTAGGACAGTTATTAAATAACTATAAAAGAGATTACATCTACATTTACACATACATAAATACTACAACTGGATAATAAAATGTAGATAAAATATATATAAAAAAAGATAAAATAAAATAAAATTTATTTACAAATTTAACTTTTACAGCAGTTTGTTGTTATTTTTTTGGTGCTTTTTTCTATGAATATTAAGACATACTACATATTGTATTTTTGTCTTTTTTTATATTTTTTTGTTGCCAAAAAATAATCTAATGGATTGTTGTCATGACACTTGGACGTGTGTGAAGTGAATTGTGTAATTTAAACAAACAATTAATCATGCCGGCGAACAAAACTTACGCAGATGGAGTATTTATTTTTTTCTATACATGGATCAACTTGGCGAAGTTAAATGTCAACATGTAATTTAATATAAGCCAATGAGGGAGTGAGAGTGAGAAAACACAAATATTTTATTTTTCTGTGCTTATCTTTAAAGAAAATGATTTCCTTAAATCTAAAGAATTCACTAAAGATATAAAAAGTTATTATTAGTGAGATAACTACGTCACGTAATAAATTTTAACGTAGCATAATTATGATTACATTTCATAGGAAAATATGTGTAAAAAATTTACATAATATTAACATATTTGTATTTATTTTAGGCTAAAAATATGATTTCTTTTGGTTTAACATACAACAAGTATTACACTCTAAGGATGAATAAATTAGACTTAATTATTATGTTACGTAAAAACGTAGTTTCATAAATTTTATACATATATGCATTTTTTTAAATACATATACAGAAAAAAATATTTCAAATAATTTTTTAATAAAATTATTAATTAACTTTATATTGGAATTTAATTATGTGATTTATTAATGTAATTAATTTTCTAATTGGTATACAGTTTAGTTTTTTTAATAAATTGACAGCTGTTAATAAAATATAAAGACAAATTAAATATTTGTCTATAAAAGTACAGAAAAAAAATAAAAAATAAATAAATTTAAGTAAATTTTCAAAAATTTTCAGCTCATTGCATCTATTTAAGGAAAAGAGGTAATAATAATATCAATTATTCTAGTTATTAATATTACCATTTTGATGATTGGAGCAAAATCAATTAAAAATTAATTAATATTACAAATTTCGTAATTGAAGTCCATTTTTACTTTTTCCTGTGTACATTTTGTAACGGACGGATTAAAAGATCTTTGATTACTTAGAGGTGGTGCTACCTTTGACTCCAGCTGTGCTCAGGGATAATGGGGAGGTTTTTTCCTCTATCTAACCTATATTTATTCCGAAACATAGAATTTAAAATTAAGGTAGCTAAAACAACTTGACGACATACATAAGAGAAGAGAGTTAGGTGTAGATTCCTCTTCTTGTTCTTTACCCAACCCTACCTGCTATCTTGAAAACCATTATTAATGATAGCCCGAATGTTATTCTACCTGTTTCTGTTCCTTAGCCTTTCATGTAATTATAATTAAAATTTTTAAAATTTCATATTTAAAATTCTACATATTTAATTAAGTTTATTATAATATGTTTGTTTTAAATAAATTGAATAGCACTATATTTATTATGTCTAACAATATTCAAATTTAATTTGTATATATTTTTATGTATGTTTAATTTTTAAGAATGTGCTCATTAATATTTAAAAAAATTTGAGTGAAAATTATATATTTTGATATTAAATTTCAAATAAAAACTCACCACAATCCAACGAAGTCATCAGGCCTGAAGTTCGATGATGTTTGACGATGTTCGATGATATTTTTTGTACTTTAAAAAAAATTCAAATTTTCACTCTAATATGTATAAAGTAATTTGTTGGTGTTTGATTTTAAAATAATATAAGAAAATTATACATTTTTAAATAATGTTGTTTAAATTGAAGTTGACAGATTAATAAAGAAATAATTACTTAATAAGAGAAAAGTAACAAGAGTAAAAAAAAAATTAATTAAAATTAAAACTTGTCAAATTAATTTAAAAAAAAAAAAATTAATTGTAAGTAGTTATGTAAATTAGGTTAAGTCACTATGTTAGTTTTAGTCTAAATTTAGGTTTTAATTTCTTACGAGGCATTAATTTTGCAATTTCTTTATATTATTCGCATTTCAAAATAATTTGAAGGATGGATTTCATAATAATTCTTTGCAAATCTATTTATTATTTATCGTATTCATCGTAAAATTATTCGATTTCTAAGATTCAAAATTTATTAGTTCCTCCTCAAATTTTCAATTTAACTTTAAGATTTTTATATGTATCTTCTTCAAAATTTCTTGCGTTATAATGACCATAGTTCCAAGTGGAACATGTGGTCGTTTGTCCAGTATAAGAATTATTATTGATTTTGGAGCTATCTATTAAACAAAACATGCTATAAGTAACTGAATCAACTCCTTTAAACTATGCATCTTACCTTTCTGTCGCAAAGTCTTTAAATATTTATTTACACAGGAAAATAAAATTATCTCCAATATTAATCTCCAATTCAAAACTGAGCCTTTCTAAAAAAAATTTTTATCAGTACACAAGCAAATTAGTTTTAAGTATTTTCACTGAAATCATAAAAAATAAAATTTTTTGAAACAAATTGTTCAAATTTGAAAATTTAAATTCAATGCTAACCTGAAATCAAATTTTATTTTTATACAAAGTACAAAAAGTCAAGCCTCACAATTTTTGATTTAAATTTTCTTAATTTAAGTATCCAAATGTCGCAATTATATATTATTATTCCAGCAAATTATATCTCATAAATAATAAATTTACTTAAAGTTTTCTTTTCTTAAATAGCGTGATTGCTAAACGATCAATTTGTTATAAACTTAATTTGCTTATTAACTCAAATTTAGTTTATTTCGAATTGTTACACCAAAAAGAAAATTTTAAAATAAATATCTTTATTTTTCACATACCCTAAACACCCTTCATTTATGCTCTACATAGACTCTATATAATTTAAAACAATACCACATAGTCACCCTCTCACTCCCACATACATAAAACAGACACCTCTGAAATACCAGAGATTTGGTAAAACAATCAATATAACTGTAATAAGTTTTAACTTGTTCTAAAGTGCACAACTATGTTTGTGTTTTTGTGTACAAATATTGAGTTGTTTTTCTGGCGTGTATTTTATTTTACAATTTCTTTTATGGTAAAATAAAGTGAAAGTAAATAAAAACTACGAAAATATAAATTTAGTTTTTATTTAAAAACTTCTACTTTTAACAAAAAAATAATAAATAACAGAAAGGAATTGAAATAAACCACCTGACAATACAAGTTATTTTAGAACAACTAAAATTGTATTTAATGTGGACTCACTAAAGTTAAGGTAAATATTTAAGATTTTTTGCATGTCACCACAAGCTTATTTTATTTGAAATTTTCAGGTATTTGAAATTAAGTAAAAATTAATTAGAAATATTTTGAAATTTCATATATATTTTAGCATGAAGTTCAATCTCATAAAATATAATTCAATTTGTCAAAAAACACATAAAAATTTTAACATCAAGTGCGATTGTTCCAAATTTAAGCAACAAATGCATCTATTCACCAATGCACAGTGGGGCAGAATCGAAATTTTTTGGAAATGAATCTGTAACTTCTGATCGGCTGGTTGGATTTACATGAAATTTGGTACAGGCATAGCAGAGGAGTGTACAATGTTAAATGCGGACAGAACAGAAACCTCAGGGGCGGAGCTAAAGGGGCTCAAAGTTGGGTACCTCTGTAGTGCGATTCAGTAACTTTAAACGATTCGACAATCGCTAGACTTGTCAATAGCATTTGTTGTTTGTAGTAACGATTGTATGATTTACTAAGTATTCTTAAACAATTGTATTTAACTATTGTTGTCATGTGGCATCTCCCTACAAGGAAATACTAAAAAAAAGTAAAGTTCCAAACCAAATAAAAAAGAAAAACAAAAAAATTTAAGACAAATCGAAATTTTTTTAACAATTTAAAGACGGCGATTGATTAAATTATGCCTTTAATATAGACTAATATATGTTTCAGTTAATGGTTTTCTTAAAAATGATCACTACTTCCAAAAAACGTGGAAGCATGGACTATAACCTTGGAAGTACATATTCCGCAAAAGGTTGACTTCTTGGCTACTTTTTGTTTTTAATATAACAACACAAAAATTTTTGTCTTTAAGTTAACCCAAACAAGTATCGTTAAAAGTGTTACAGAATAACGAAATCGACAATTTTGTTGTTTACTATTTTTAACGATTCGATTATCGTTAAAACAAGTTACTGAATCGCACTACTGATATACAAATTTTTTAATCGCTTGCCAACTTTCTGTTTCTCGTCCAATTTCAAATATTTTTATACATTATTATAGGCACTGATAATACCTACATAAAATATGTCCTATTTATCTCTTATAGTTTTTGAGTTATTTGCATTTGAATTTTTAAGTACCTCAATTTTGCATGTTGTTGGTCCAGTTTTTTTAATATATAACCTAGAGTTTCTGACCGATTTTATTTATTTTATTATTAAAGAACAAAATTGTCTATTGAATAAAAAAAATTGAAGTCAATATCTTCACCGAGTCCAAAAATAAGCGGTTCTGAATTTGAAAATTGCAAAAATTACGACTTTTTGTGTTTTTTTGGCCGAAAAAGTATCTTCACTATTTTTTCTCTAAAATAAAATTTTCTTTAAAAAACATATAACAATTTTATACTTTTCTGAAAGGTATCTTCATAGAAAAGACTCTAAAATAAAAAACAAGCCCAATGACTTAAGTGGTCAAGGTACACACCTTCCCGAATTCGACCCTTTTTATATGAAAGTTTTAATTTTAGTCAACATTTTCTCAAATCCCAAAGCACGAATCGGCAAGCGGAATGCAGTTTGGGAATCTGCAATATGTTGGTAAAAGTTTTCAATCAAAATCTACGGGACTTCAGAAAAATGTGGATTTTATAGACCAAAATATGGAAAACCCCATTTTTGGGATTTTAGGCGTTTTGTTGAGAATTATGGGATTCTTTTCCCAAAAATCTTAGATTTTTTTTCACTTTCTCATTTTAAACAATGAAGTCTACATCCTCCGAAAATTTCGTTAAGATATCTCAAACAACAAAGATTTATTACAGATGAAATATTTATAGTTTATTAAAAAAACACTTTTTTACAAAAATTTTATTTTAATCTAAAAATTATTTTTTAAGTGCATTTTAGCATTCTATGAATTTTTAAGAGAGATTATCGATTAAATCAAAGAAAATCGATTAGTATCGCAAAAATTATTACATTGTGTTCAATATAATTTGTTGTGCTAGATGTGTCCTTATGTTCCCTTTCTACCCAAAATTTTAATAGAAACACACAAATTAAAGTTTCAATTAAAAATGACTTATATTTTTTAGTAAAGTAAAACTATTACATTATATACATATGTTAATTAATTCGGTTACAAATTATTTTTTTAATATAATTTCATTTTCACCAAAAATCAAATCTCATTACTACACATTTTATTGGAAAATATTTTTAATACAAATAATAATACAAAATCCAGATTTTTAGTGAAAAATTCAATATTCACTCTAATCTAAATATTTTTCAAAAAAGTTCGGTTTTCCATTTAAACTCCAATTTTTCACTAAAAATCTAATTTTTCACAAAAAAAAAAAAAAAAAAAACAAATTTTTAATTAAAAATTATATTTTTTACTTTTTTTCATTAAAATTTAATTTTTCACTAAAAAAATAATTTATCACTAAAAATTCGATTTTTCTCTATAAATCCAATTTTTCACAAAAAATCTTATTATTTATTAAAAATTAAAAATTTCTAAATATAAATAACATTTTTTACATAAAGATCAGATTTTTAAAAAATTCGATTTAAAAAAAGTTTTTATACCCTTCACATAAAATGAAGGGTATAATTAGTGTGGACTAAAATTACTTTTCACGAACTACATTTAAATGTACCTAAAATTAAGAAAAGGGATGTTTTTTAGAACAACTTAACCAATTTTCAACTTGCTACGATGCACAGTAGTGTCAAACGCAAATTTTTTGGTAATAAATCTGTATCTCCTAAACTACTGGTTAGATTAAATTGAAATGTATGGAAGAGTTGCAGAGGAGGACCTAAGCTTTGAGAAAAACTATCTTGCAGTCACCCTGTGATAACACAAGAAAATCTACAGAGTGTCAAAATTTACTACCTCGAGTATGTAAAAGTTTAAAAAAATCGTTACTTATAAAAATGAAGTCCGATTTTAAAGATTTTTATATTTCTGTAAAGTGCTTGGCAAGACAAAGAAAAAATATGCTTATTCACCTAAGTTATCTCTTACAGTTAAAAAGATATTTAGACTTGAATTTTGAATTTTTTGCCTCGACTTTCTTTCGTTTTTCGGGAATAAGTTCTGGGATATATGAGGTAAAAATTTTCTAAAAATATTTTGTAATTTGCTATATATTTTAAAATAACATTCTGAAAGAATTTTTGGATTATCTCAATACGTCTAGACGTGAAAAATATTCAAAGTCAGCACTCTGAAATTGGTATGAAAAACGGCTATTTTTTACAAAAATATAGTACAATTCTTTCACTTTTTTCTCAAAGTTCCGTTAAAGAAAAAAATTTTCTTTACATATTTCAAAAGACAAATGGCTAATGTAGAAATTTTGAACTGATTTAGGCTTGCACCCTACATCAGGCATTGGTCGAAAATGGTAAATTTTGGAAAAAGTTAGATTTTTTATCGATTAATAAAAAAAATGTCACGCTAGCTTTTTTAAATTTTTTGACGATATTTCATCAAAAAATAGATTTAGAATGATTTGACACTAAACTGCTCCCCGCCCGGCCATAAACGAATGCAGGAGAGCAGATTTCATGAAAAAAGTCAATTTTTTAAACGACTTTTTTTAATAGCATAAAAAAGCATATTAACATAATATTTTCGCCATTATTTCTTATGTGGTGTATAAAATATATATTGATCTTTCACTCCTGTAAAAATCATTAAAAAAACTTTACAAATAAATTTTTGGCAAAGAACAAAATTTTTTCTTTAACGGAACTTTGAGAAAAAAGTGAAAGAATTGTACTATATTTTTGTAAAAAGTAGCCGTTTTTCATACCAATTTCAGAGTGCTGACTTTGAATATTTTTCACGTCTAGACGTATTGAGATAATCCAAAAAATTCTTTCAGAATGTTATTTTAAAATATATAGCAAATTACAAAATATTTTTAAAAAATTTTTACCTCATATATCCCAGAACTTATTCCCGAAAAACGAAAGAGAGTCGAGGCAAAAAATCAAAAATTCAAAATTCAAGTCTAAATATCTTTTTAACTGTAAGAGATAACTTAGGTGAGTAAGTATCTTGCCAAGCACTTTACAGAAATATAAAAATCTTTAAAATCGGACTTCATTTTTATAAGTTACTATTTGTTTAAACTTTAAATACTCGAGGTAGTCAATTTTGACACCCTGTAGATTTTCTTGTGTTGTCACAGGGTGACTGCAAGATAGTTTTTCTCAAAGCTTAGGTCCTCCTCTGCAACTCTTCCATACATTTCAATTTAATCCAACCAGTAGTTTAGGAGATACAGATTTATTACCAAAAAATTTGCGTTTGACCCCACTGTGCGATGATTGGAACTGGATGATACATTTACGTTGATGATCCAAGAATAAATCTTAAAATTTGTTTTACACTAATATTAATTATTTGCACATCAAACGATAGCAGAAGAAAAATTAATATACTCATATAGCTAATAGTAAAATCACAATTTTAGTAAAAATAACTCATATTATTAAGAAATTACGTAGAAATAAAAAAAGAAAAAAACTATACTAATAAATTTTATATCAAATATCCCATATTCGTTCATATTAACTTTCTTGAAAAAAAAAAAAAAAAAAAAAAACGAAATACGGGTATATTATTTTTTATTACCTACTAGCTAATACCCGGTGTGCTTCGCCATCCCCCGAAATGAAATACATAGCAATTAAAGGATTAAAAAAATATACTAATTTTTGTATTTAATTTCTATGGGAGGGACCATTCCCCCATAATCCGCTAATTTATTAGACAAATGTTTTCATGGATGTCAAAATTCTTTGTGCAAAATTTGAGCATTCCAACCCCAGATATACGCATTTTTGAATTTAATTCATATGGGAGGTACCATGCCCCCTACTTCTAGTCCGCCCATATTTTTTTTAAATATTAATATTGATACCAAAGTGGCTCCGACAAAATTTTAGAACTCTAACTGTTATATTTTCTCAGATATGATAATTTAATATTTTCTTTATATGAGAGGTGCCACGCCCACTATTGCTAGTATACCAATTTTTGTCCAAAATATTCATATTGAAGCTAATGCTAGTCGCACAAAATTTGAGCTCTCTAACTTTTATAGTTTCCCAGATATAAAAATTTTGGTATTAACTTTATATGCGAGATGACACGCCCACTATTTCTTTTCCGCCCATTTTTGTACAAAATTTGGGAAATGTAATTGTTATAGTTTCCTAAATTTACGGCATTTGGTATTGGCAAGCAATATTAGGCGTGGGATGTGCCACACCCCCTATTGCTAGTTCGCCTATTTTTTTCCAGAATGTTCATATAGGTGTCAAAGTTGTTCGTGCAAAATTTGAGGACTCTAGTATTACCAATTTCCGATATATACTACTTTTAATAGTTATTTAGTAAGTGGGCGTGGCACCTCGCCCACATGAAATTTCAAAATAAAAAATAGCCTATTTTTCCTTCCAGGAACACACTGTGAAAAATTCAAGAAAATCGGTTTAGCCGTTTAGGCGGCTATAGACTTTAAACAAACATACATACATACAAACACACATTAATTTTTATATACATATATAGATTGTTTAATGTATGTATATTAGGGTAAATTTGAAAATTTTGATTTTGAGATATCATACCATTTTGAAAGGTTTTTGTAGCAGTAAAAATAATGGCGTAATTTTTTGCTTAATTTTCCAACTCCTTCCCCTGCATATCTGCGGTTAAAAACGCACATTTTGAGCTCCATTTTGCGCTGAGACGAATCCAATTGATTTATAAAAAAATTTATTTTATAAAAATATTTTTGCGTTATATTTCTAAGCAAATAGTATATTTTCATTGTATTTATAAAAAAAATATATTTTTAAAACTTTTTTGAAAAAAGTCAATTTTTCGGACACATTAATTGGAATACGATGCATTTTAAGCCGGTTGAATAGTGCTCATTCTTACTAAAATTTTATGCAGAATTGATGCATAAAAGATTTTTTTTTACAAATCAATTGGATTCGTCTCTGCTCAAAATGGCACTCAAAATGTGCATTTTTAGCCGCAGATATGCAGGGGAAGGAATTGAAATTAAAAAAAAAAAAAAAAAAAAAACAAAATACGGAGAAAAAATAAGATATCAATGCTCAAATTAAAATTTACTTCATTCTAAGATGCCGTTTCTCAAAATGTTCTTCCTAACATTTCATTGTTTGTTAATAAAAGTATGAAGTATTATATATAAAATTTATAAAAATGCGGGTATTTTGATGCTAAATTAATATAAATCATATTCCAATTATGTTTTGAAAAATTATAATAAAATTCAAACAAGTTCAAATTTAAAAAGCGGAAAAGACCGTTTCGCCATTTTTTGCCATTTTTTTAATAATTCTGTGTAAAAAATTCAAATATCCAATTTAAAAAAAAAAAAAAAAATGCAAAATTTCGGACCTATTTGTACCGATCTAAATTTATAATACGTCATTAAATGCGCGTCGCAAAGGCCTTTCTTTCGATACCAAATTTTCATATTATTCCTTGGCAGGACCCTTTTTGATTTTGATCTAACTTGCGAAAGGATAAGGTCAGGAAAAAAATTTTGAAAAATGACATCTTAAAATGAAGAAAATTTTCATTTGAGATGGGAACATCAATACTTTTCTTTTTGGGGTCTAGTATACATATGTACCTATACAAGTTTGTCATTTTTTATGAAAGTCTTAAAATACACATCAAGGACCATAAATTGAAAAATATTCGTGGTTGTTATGATTAAAAATAACTTTTGAGAATTTATGTCTCTCTCTCTAAATATTTGTCTGTCTGTATGTTGAAATAGATCTTTTTTGAGCACATAGTCTAATAAATACACCTCTTCTAATATAAATCTAATATAAAATGCGCTCTTATTCCAAAACTAATAAAGGTACATAAAATACACCTCCTCTTTGATTTCTTCTTGTATAAAACTCGTTTTTATCAAAATGGGTGTGTTACAAACATCATCAATTACATAATATCCCCATCACCTATGATAATAAATAAATTTCGAAGTTCCGTTTGCTCTTCTAGTTATTTATTATTTTGATATATAGTCCCTTTAAAGTAGCTCAATATTGATGTTTTGTAATGATCCATAATAACTAATATATTGTTTTGTATTATATTCTCCAGTTAATCACAATTTTTATTGATGATGTTTCATTTGATTATTTAGATATAAGAAAATACGTTCTAATAAGTAAAATTAAATATTTTGAGTAATTCATTTTCAAATAAAAAATTAAAATATTTTGAATAAAAACGTTATACACAAAGAAAAATCACCAACCATCAAACTAATTCAATCAATTAAGAATTGTTTAGCCTTTTTGAGGTTAAATCTAGCCTTTTTTTTTTGCTTTTAGTCTCAAAATTTTCGTTTTAGCTTCTAGCTTTTTTCCTTGTCTTTTTTGATTCTTAGCGTTAAAAAGGATAAATGGTCGCTGCAGAAATATAATATTTTGTGACTTAAAACCCGATTTTGAGGCCCGATATAGTAACATCTATATCGGGCCTTACTGAAAAATCTAATTTTAGTAGGAAATTCATCATTGAAGCTATTGGACTTTTTGTCCAGTAAATTTATATTGTGCTGTGAATTAATTTAGCTACGTCCAATAAATATTTTCAACTTCTATCTATAACTAAAATTGACTTACATTATGTTCGATTCGACACTATGATTACTCTTCAAGCATGTCTTTTGTAGACGTCGAATACCCATGTAGTATTTATGATAAACACTTGGATGATTTAAATATAATATTTTTCATCTCTTATGCACATGAATTCATGGTGTAGTTAAAGTTTTTAACCAAAAAAGTATATTAATCATAAAATCCTGCTTGTGGATTTTTGTACCGCTCTATAAGTTATGTTTTTGCCACCCAAGAGTCATAATTTTAATCTAAAATCTCTTTTATTATTTTATGCACACGTCCAATTATTAAAAACCGTTAATTTCGCCTTTATTTTTCTGTAATACATATTGTTTTTCTTCGAAAAATGTCCTTAAGTCCCGCTAAACAGCAATTGATTATGGGTTACCGCTCCTAGAATCATAGCAATTTCTCAGATTTTTTGAAAATTTTCAACAGTATTATGATAAACATTTTCTGTATACACCATTTTTCAGAATTTTATATAAATAGTCGTCTTACTTTAATGATTTCAGCACTTCAACTGACAGTTCACAACCTGGTGACATGTTTTGGCTATAAATTTAACTAAAAAATAAAAAATGTTTGTTTTTTTAGGTCCAATCTTCTTAAATATTCCACAAATAACTTTAGTTTTAACTTTAATTGGTTAAATGGTTCAAACTGTGAACTTTATGTCAGTCTGTTGATTAAAAATGTAATTTTGCACATATAATTATTTTCTATTAAAATTTAGAGATTGATTTGTTTATTATAACGGTACCTCGAATACAATGCCAAGAGGAACCTAAAATTTTGCAAACAAGGACAGTAGATAAGAATGAAAGAAATTATAAACCAAAGAAATGTTTATCACTCTTGGAATATATAAAAACCAGAAAACAAATATTGCACATATAATTATTTGACAGGGGTATATTACCCATAAAAACCATTCATTTTATATTTATAAATTCATTAAAATATCTTTCAGAAATACCAAAAACTAATGAAAAAAAAAAAAATATAAAAATAAAAAAGTAAATGCGTTTTTAAATAAAACAATATATTAGCTTTTTTCTGGCTTTATTTTGTGGAGCATTTAGCCTTTTCTGACCTTCTTTTTTACTCAAGGCCTGGTAACACTGCCTCTCACAAAATTGATTATATCTATTACCAGTCAATATAAAAAATTAAAAAAAAAACCAAATTAAACATTTATTAAATCAATCAGGTAGATAATTGAATGAATTAAAAATTTAAATAAAAAAATACTTAAACTGTAGTGTTATTATTTTTTTTTTATATTACAGCATGAATTTTTATGTAAAATGTAACAACTATCTCAATTTAAAACTATAAGGTATTATTTTTTCTGTATACTAAAACATATTTACAACTCGTAAACATAAAGAAGCTTTAACTTTTCCTTGATAACTATTTTCTCATTGAAATTTAATTAATTTTTCCTACCTTAATTTAGATGTTTACCTTTTTGTACTTAATAAATACCGTAAATTTTATAAAGGTATTAAAAAATTTGTTTTTATAAGAACTAAAAATAATATTAAAGACATATACCCACAACTTCATGTTTATCTGCAACGTTTCTAAAGACCATATGCAAAACAATACCTTTTTTTTTCCTTGTAATAAAAAAAGGAGATTTCGTGTTGATTTTAGTTTTATTATGAACAAGTAACAAAAAACTAAATGAAGAACAAAGAAAGTTTTTCAAACAAACGCTATCAGATAAGGAGACATTATTAAAAATTAAAACTAAATAAAAATAAACATAAAAAAAACAAAGGAAATATTTAAATACACAGAAGCCCCATGGTGAAAGCAATGTAATAAAAAGAGAGAAAAAATTAAAGAGATTAATTACATTAGATAAAACTTAATATTTCTTTAAGATTTTAAATTTCTTAAAAGGAGCTTTTTATTGTTGTTTGGTATAAATTTATCCAGCTTTATATGGAAATAAACATTCCAGATGTAATTTTTTGATATTTTTTTTGAAATACTAGTTTTATTACAAAATTAACTAAAAAACTTTATTCTATTGACCTCTTTACATAATTATGTATATATGTATCTTTAAAATAACACTTGCATGTCATTCGAGTTCTAGCTTTAATTTAAAATGTTTTTCCTTTTTTCCGCTCGCAAAAGTTTTTTTCTCATCCAATGTCCATTATAAAAATTTATTTGTAATTAAGTTTGTCTATCAGACTTTTACCCCAGGCCAGCCAAAATATTTTCTATTCTATGGTATTTTATTTCTTGCTACTGTTTCGACCACATATTTTACTTCAACCATTGATTGCGTGGGGCAAATATATGCAAATTTACACAAAAATGAAGATTAACTGCAGTAAAAGTAAAATAAAATATTTGCTTACTTTTTTCTATATATACATATATATTTATATTTTTTTTTTACTATTACTATACACTTTTTACCTTAAGGATATATTGTATAAAAATACATGCAAACAGAGAATTAAACTGGCACCCACAAGTTAAAACCAGGGACCAAAAATAGGAATTTTTAGACAAAAAAAAAAAAAAAAAAACACAAAAAAAAAAACCTCTATGTATAACAAAATGTTGGAAAACTATTCCTATATATCACATTGATGGTTACTTTCACAAAATGCTATAGTCATACAATTTTTAGGATTTTTTTTACCACAAAAAAATAAAAAAAAATTGCAGATGGTAAGAATACGTTTTTTCGTTTCTGCGATTTTTTACGATTTTCTTTTATGAAAAATAATCGCAAAAACGGACAAAAAATCTACAAAACGAAAAATCTTATTTATCCGTTTTGGCCTTTTTTAGATGAAAAAAAATTGAGAAAACGAACCAAAAATGTAAATCGTATTTTATCCGTTTTGGCCTTATTATTATTATTTTGTTGAAATTTTCCTTTTTTTCCGTTTTGACTTTTGTTTAATGAAAATTAATCGCAGAAACGTTTCTCTTCGTTCTTATTATTTTATAGATTTTTTTTTTCGTTTTAATAATATTTCTAATTTTAAGTTTTTTTTTTTTCTTTTTAGCGATATTTTATCACTTTTTTTATCATTTTGTAGATTATCAAAATGGAGATTTTTAAAAAAAAAATTTTTTTCTTGTTCTATTTTTTTTAATTTTGACTTGATTTTTTAGACGCATTTTATTTGTTTTTCTGATTTGTAGCGTTTTTTTTCGTTATGGCGATTTTTTTTAATTATTATTTTTTTTTTTTTTTTTGACAAACAAACATAAAAATTGTACTAAAATTAAAACTAATCCTAAAAGCTAACAAAAAATCGTTTTTTTTTTTTTTTTTTTTTTGGTTAAGCGATTTTTTCCGATTTGACTTTTTATATCCTACACCACCGTAGGTGGTTGGTGGTTGATAAAAAAAATCACAAAATAACGCTTACCTCTACTGAAAAAAAAAAAAATAAAAAATAAATAAATAAATAAAATAATGATACACGAAAAAAAATTGTGATTATAAAAAAAAAGCTTTTTTTTGGGTTTTGGAGATTACATTTTTTTTTGGCTATATATTTTGGCATTGCGACTTGTTATCTTTCGGTAGCAAAAATTAAAAATAATCGAGTTTTATTAGTTTTGGCGTTTATTTTTTTTTTATTATTTAGCTTTTCTATACCCACCATCAAATAGATGGGGGTATATTGATTTTGTCATTCCGTATGTAACATGTCGAAAAAAATCATTTAAGACCCAATAAAGTATACATTTTCTGGGTGCTGGTTAGATTCTGAGTCGATCGAGCTATATCTGTCGGTCTGTCTGTTGAAAGCAGGATAGTGCTCGAAAAGAAAAAATCGCATTTTTTTTAGTTTTGGCGTTTTTTTTTATTATTGTAATGCAGTTTCGTTTTCCAACCGAGGTATGACTCAGTCTGTCCAGGTTCGTTTCGAAGGTCTGCTTCCTTTGAAAATAAAAACACAAGTATTTCCTTAGATGGTAATAGAAATTTAAAACAAAGCTTTTATTTATGAAACCTTAAACTACTTAATTCTACGAGGTGGTTCGGATATTCCCGCAGTGAAATATGAGGGTATGTTGAAACGATGAAGTGTTGATACGATGAAGCGTTGATACGATGAAACGTACTACTGGTACTTCGTGTTCATGCAGAAATGGGTACGAACAACAATATCATCCCCTTTTTGTCAAAAATTAACTAAATGGGAATTATAATGCGAACACACAATAAACTAGAATGAAATAAACAATACTGTACATTAGAGGGGTTAAGAAAAAAAAGTAGCATTGTACATTAGTATGGTTAAGTTAAATATGGTTTGAATATAAATGGATTTATAATGGCACTTTACATTATTGAGCTTTTTTTTTTCTGTTTCTCTTTTGTTTGGATGACAGCAAAAATGAAATAGAATCATGTAATTGAAAAAATCTAGTTTTGGCGCTTTTTTTTCCGATTTAGTTTTTATTTTATTTTTTTCAAATTTTTTTTTTTTTTTTCTTTTCGTTTGAATAATTTTTTTGTTTTTCGATTTTTTTCTTTACTTTTCTCCAAATTATAAATAATCGGTAAAACAATAAATAAAAAATTCTCCAAAATATAAAAAAAGTTTTTTTTTTTTATTTAAGCGATTATTTATTATTATTAATTATTTCAATATAAGAAAATAACTTTTATATTACTTAGAAGGAATATGTCACAAAATAATTGGATTTATTTTTTCTCAAAATAATAATAATAATAAAATAATAAATAAATAAATAAAAAGTTTCTCAAAATTTAAAAAAGCGTTTTTTTTTTTTTTTTAATATAAGAAAAAAATCTGAAACTAACTTTTATATTACTTTGAAAGAATATGTCACAATATAATGTGTCTCATAAAAAAATACATTTAAAAAATTAACAGATATTTTCTTACTTTTATGATGAATTTCATATTAGTTACGATCCCTGTTTAAAATTATATCTAAAGAAATATTTGTGTACATGTTTCAGTATTTATGTTTATAACGTCAGAATGGCGTCTATTAAAGTTTTGTTTATATATTTTTTTATCTCTCTCTCTCCTTTTACTTTTTTTTTTTTTTTTTTTTCTGGGAAAATGTTTGCTTTTGCAAAATTTATTATAGAATTATATTTATCTTTTTGTTTAGTTACAATATTTACTTAACTCAATAGACTTATTTAGGATTTAAAAAAAAAATCCTTTTTAAATCTATAATATGGCTAGGGAAATTAGTCAATTGTAGGTATTGTCTCATTTTAATATAATTTATTGTTTATTTTATAAAAATTTGATATAAAATTTGTATTTTACTAGGCGTTGATAAATTTTGCAATTTGATATGAATAATAAATAAAGAGAAAAACACATTTAATTGGTTAAAGAAAATTTGTAGCAAGCTTTCAATTATATACCTAAATAATAGGATAATGAAATTAAAGACTACTGTGGTATTTTTTTTTTACAATTGAAGGTTTATGTCTCATAGAAAAACAAAAAGTAATTTACTATTTGTGTAAAATTTTGGTTTTGAAACTTAAGTATATTTTTAAAGATCAAATTTCTTAAATAAAAGACAATAGATTTTTAAGTAAATTTAAACATTTATGCCAAATATTCATAACGTTTGTTAAATAAATTATTGAATTTATTTATATTTTTTATTAGAAATAGTTTATTTGAATTTATAATAAATTGAATATTAAATAATTCTTAAAAATAAATTTAATTTAAATTTATGTATAAATACCTCAATACTTTATCCTTTCAGGCATTTAAAGTTCATAACATTTATCAATTTTATTTAGTCAATAAAATTTTTCTACTGCTCCACTTAAATTATTTTGCAAGATAATTAATTATTTTTATTTCTATATTTTTTATTATTTGTTTCTGTCTCTTTGCCACAAAAATTTTCCATTTTATTTTTGGTTTTTATTTATTAAAAATTCTAATATTTAACGATATATTAAAAGTAAATATTGAACCAAATAATATTTTCATTTTATTTTATTTATTTATTTTTTTTTTTTTTGTAAATCCACAAAATATAAATTCTTTTTTAACCAAAAAATACACATGAATGCATGAAAATTTAAATGTGTTTGTATATATGATGTTGTATATTTTATAATAATAAATAAAATAAATAACTAAAAAAATTGAATTAAATATAAAAAAAAAGAAATAGTAAAAAATAAAAATATTTAGTAGCTGCAGAAGGAAAACCAACGACCAACCTCTGTACAAAAACCATAAATTGCTTAAATTGATAAATATTCAGATATTTGTTTGTATAAGTATGTAAGTGTTTATATGTTTGTGTGATTTTTTTAGAACAGGTTTTTTTTTGTAATGTATATGTATCTCAGAGGTCAACACAATAGAGCGGCCAGATTTTTAGAAAAAAATTTTAAATATATTGTACAAAATTTAAATTATTTAGTTCCTTAAATTTCTTTAATTTTCTAAATTTTTTATTAAATTTATTTTATTGTTGATATACAATATTTTAAATATTATTTGGTTTTAAAATCTGTCCACCTTTTTTTGGGGAATTTTTAAGCTAACACACGTTTATTCACATACTCATAACAAATACTTTTAAAAGCATAACATTTTTTTAACATACAAACATAGAAATTCGTCAAATTTTTATTAATATTTGAATTTGTATTTCCAACTAAGGGTAAGGAAATGTTTATAAGGGTACTGCAAAGAATTAATTTTCATTGATTTAATAAACAATTTCTATTCGAATTTTTCAATACAGTCTTATTCTCTGTAATAATTGCCCTTTTTTAAAAATAATGACATTCCCTATCATTAAGCATTCCCATAAAATCGCCTTTTTAAAAAATTTCTTCTAGACAAGTAATAGATATATATAAAATTAAAAAAAAAAAACCTAAACACATAATTCAAATTTTTTATGAAATCTTACATCGCACAGTGGTCCCAAAACGGAACTTTTTGGAAATAATTCTGTAACTTTAGAACTACTGAATGTATTTCAATGAAATTTCACATGGGTAATTCTGAGGTGTATGGCAATTGATTTGAAAGAGGACAGATTCGTAGCGGGTCTGGAGGACGAGGGGTGGACCTCCAAATTTCGTCGACTCGGGTATGAAATTTTTTAAAAAAATCGCCAAAATTTCATTTATAATTTGATTGAAATCATATGCACACAGATAGTCCTTATAATTCTCTACAAAAAATATGCTTACATGTGTGGGTTATCTCTTTTACTTTTAGAGATATTTGGACCAAAGTAAAATTTTTACCCATTTTTTTTAGTTTTTTTAATTTGGCGGGCGCAATTTGTGTTCTAAAATTTTTCTAAAATAATCCCTGGATTCTGTACAAAATTCTAAACAATTTCTGTGCAAAAATTATATACCTATGTGGTTTAGATAAAAAGTTATATTATTTTGAATTAGAAAATTTAAAAAAAATTGTGATTTTTTTCAAAAAGTGGTAAAATTTTTTCATTTTAAAATCCATTATTTTCCTCTGGACCATATTTTCTTTTTCATGTTTCTAATAGAATGCTTAATATAAATGGATGTAAAACAAATCCGAGGGCAGTTGGGGTAACAGTCTCCCCGCTAGCCCTATCAGAATTTCGTTAATTTTTATTTTTGTGTTTTTAGTATTATGTGGAGCACCAAAATGTCAAAGCTAATATTAAGATAAAAATACCGTAGAAAGTTACCTCCATATGTAACTTTCTACGCGAGAGATAAAGGGGAAGGAAAGGATCTCTGGATCAAAATCGGTTCAGAATCCCTCCGGCTTCTACGTCTCTCAAACGGCGTCGTAAAATACGGATTGAATCAGCTTCGGCTGATTCTTCCAGGAGGAACCAGCAATGACCCCAAGCGGCCTGAAAGTGGCGCAGATTAATCTGCATCACTCCGAAGCAGCGACGGGTGATTTGCTGCGTTTCATGGAGAAGGAGGTTATCCACGTGGCCTTAATCCAAGAACCCTGGCTTGTAGCCGGTAAAGTTCGAGGCGTCCGGTCACGGAACTATATGCTCCTATCTCCCAACACAGAAGGTAAAATTAGAAGTTGTATTATGGTCAGAAAAGATATAAAGCTTTTTCTCATATCCAATTACAGCACGAGTGATTTAACGGTGGCGGCGCTAGAGCGACAAGGGTTACCAACCCTGATAATTTCATCGGCCTACCTACCGTACGATGAGGAAAACCCACCCCCACGTGCCGTACGTACATTAGTAAATTGGTGTAGTACAAGGGGCCACGATCTCGTCATGGGATGCGATGCCAATGCCCATCATACTCTGTGGGGGAGCACAGACATAAACAACCGAGGTGAGTGTTTACTTCAGTATCTTTTATGTACTAATCTTAGTATTTGTAATAAGGGTACTAGACCAACGTTTTTCAATAGAATCAGGGAACAGGTCATTGATATAACCTTGGCAGGTAACACAGATTCGGTTAGGATTTTCGATTGGAAAGTATCTTCGGAATGTTCATTCTCCGATCATATGCGGATTCTCTTCACGATAGAACTTACATTGGATAGGGCAAAACCTTTTAGGAATCCTAGGAAAACTGACTGGGATAAATTCAGCGAACTTGTGGGGACCATTCAACTGCCTCAAACGGAAAGGTTGGCCGGCACACAGGACCTGGACGACTCCGTAAGTCTTTTGACTAGCACACTAAGGGCTGCTTACTATTCTTCGGCATGGTCTTGGGAAACCTCGACAATCATGGTGGTGTCCAAGACTTAGGCAGTTAAGGAATGAATGCAGGAAACTTTTTAATAGGGCGAAAAGGTCGAAAGTTGCAGTAGACTGGGACAATTATCGTCACAGTTTCAACACTTTCAAGAGAGAGACCAGAAGGGCTAAGAGGGAATCTTGGGAAAAATTCTGTGGAGACTTGGAGAGCACTACGGATGCATCTAGGCTACGTAAGGTACTATCCAAGGATCCTGGCACGCCCGGTTTCCTCATGAACCCTGACGGTACCTTTACCGAGAGCAGTAAGGAGACTCTGGAACTACTGATGAGCACTCACTTTCCGGGCTGCAGAGACGATACGAACGAGGAATCTGTAACTGGAAACCTCCCGGCGTCACCAACCCACTTTAGTGAATTAGTAGCTTCTATTGTTGATGACAGAAAGGTAGCGTGGGCGATATCGTCTTTTGAACCCTATAAATCACCGGGCCCAGATGGGATCTTCCCAGAGCTACTGCAGAAGTCTATATCAGTCATTATGCCATGGCTGATCCGAATATTTAGGGGTAGTCTTGAATTAGAATATATTCCTAGGGAATGGAGAGAGGTTACAGTGGTATTTATCCCCAAAGCGGGAAAAATAAACCATAGTACCGCGAAGGATTATAGGCCGATTAGTCTGTCATCGTTTTTGTTGAAAACTCTGGAAAGACTAGTTGATGTCCATGTCAGGGGCATTCTCTCGCCGGCAAATTTTTGCAGGGCACAGCATGCCTACCTAAAGGGTAGGTCAGTCGAAACGGCACTGCATGACGTGGTCGGCACGATAGAGGAAACGCTCGACAGGAAAGAGTACGTGATGGCTTCCTTTCTGGATATAGAGGGCGCCTTCAATAATGTGAACATATCGTCGATTCTTATGGCACTGGATGACCTGGGAGTCGATCGGCGAATAAGGAACTGGACTGGGAACATGCTGAAAAGCAGGGCCATCAATTCCAGCTTAGGTCTGAGCACCTCAAGGAAGGTCGTGACAAGAGGCACTCCACAGGGAGGGGTATTATCCCCACTCTTGTGGAACCTTGTTGTGAATAAAGTCCTTTTTGAGCTTACGAATAGAGGCACCAAGGCAGTAGCATACGCTGATGATGTTGTGCTCCTCATCAGGGGTAAATTTCTCTCCACGATTAGTGAACTCATGAAATCAGCTCTAAGTGTTCTATTGTCATGGGCTAGGGACAACGGTCTGGGAGTAAATCCCACAAAGACCGAACTAGTGCTTTTCACTAGGAAATATAAGGTTCCGGCTTTCAGGAAACCACGTCTTGATGGCATCACTCTGGAACTTTCGAAGGAAGCCAAATACCTTGGCGTGATTCTGGACTCTAAGCTCTCGTGGAAACGTAATGCTGAGAGTCGCATGCAGAAGGCACTGTGTGCTTTCTATACATGCAAGAAGACATTCGGAAAAAGATGGGGTCTAAAACCGTATATCGTCCATTGGATGTATACTGCGGTTATTAGACCCATTCTTACCTACGGTGCTCTTGTATGGTGGAAGGCTGCAGGCACGAAGACACATATCTCTACTCTGAATAAGGTGCAGAGACTGGCTTGTCTCTCAATTACTGGTTCAATGGGTTCCACTCCCCAAGCCAGTCTGGAGACTATGCTTGACATCCCTCCCCTTGATATTTTTATTAGAAATATCTCCGCCAAGTCCGCTCTACGGCTCAAAGAGTCGGGCGAACTCAGGCATTGCCGCGTTGGTCACGGCACTATATTGAATGTAATAGGCAGATCAGCTCGTATACAGGGGACTGACTATTTAGTACCGAGAATGAATTTCGATAGAACATTCGATATCAGAATCCCATCTAGGGAAGATTGGGCAACAAATTCCGTCTTTAAGGAATTTGCAATCTCAGTATTCACTGATGGTTCTAAGACAGATACTGGCACTGGCTCCGGTATATTCTCTGATGACTTAGACATTTCGATGTCTCTCAGATTACCCAATTCGTGCACAGTCTTTCAGGCCGAAGTATATGCCATTAACGTGGCAGCGAAGCGAATTCAGGAATTTAATTTCTGCGCTTCGAACATTGATATATATGTGGACAGCCTTGCAGCAATCAAGGCTCTGAACTCCCCCATTGTAAGATCAAGATGTGTTGACGACTGTATACGCTCCTTAACTCAGCTAAGACACTTTCGGGTGGAGCTGATATGGGTTCCGGGCCATACAGGTATACGAAGTAACGAAATGGCGGATGAATGCGCAGTAAATGCATCGTCTTTGGACGAGGCACTCGCTTGCGAGGACATTCTCACTCCCTTCGTTACTGTATCCAATGCTCTTGATGAATGGGCGGTGAATGAGATGGAAAGCAGGTGGTCTTCAATCACCACTTGTAGACTATCAAGAACTCTCTGGCCGCTCCGGTCTCGGAGTAGAACTAGAGCATTACTCTCTCTTGATAGATCATCGATAAGGCTTCTAGTAGGCATAATCACGGGGCACTGTATGATCGGGCGCATGTCGGAACATATGGGTTACCCAGGAAATAGCTTTTGTAGAAGTTGTTTAGATGAGGAAGAAGAGGAATCCGTACAGCACTTGTTATGTGAATGTCCAGCACTGAAAGGGCGTAGACTGAGACACCTCGGTAGACAACTCTTCCATGATCTGGATTGTCTCAATGACATGCCACTTTCAAACCTGATTGGATTTGTTAGGAGTACGGGTTGGTTTCTGGATAGATCAACGGAAAGTTAGTTTCTTTTTGTTTATGGAAAGGGAGAGGAGTTTTCTTCTCAAATAGGGCATCACAATGGGCCTAATGGCCTCCGAGTGCACTCGCTATGGCGGGCGACCCTTATAACCTAACCTAACCTAACCTACCTCCATATGTTGGCTAAATACAGAAAAAATTTTGAATAAGCTAAAAATAGCATGAATATGTATATAAAAACCAATGAATTTATGCATTCTTATATATTAATACGTAAAAAATATGCACAAATATGCACTTTTTTTCTCGATGTTTATAAAAATATAACTATTTTAATTTTAAGTATCATATTTGACGCTTCCGAATTTTTTTCTTTACAATATTTACAATGTTCTCCAAATACTCAAAAAAAAAAAAAAAAAAAAAAAAAAATATATATATATATATTTAGAAATAATTTGATTGAACTCCAAAAAATCACAAAAAAATTGTGTTTTTATTAAGAAAAATAACTCTTGTATCCATTATATGCAAATTTATGCATTTTTGTGAAATTCTTTTGATATATGCAAATGCTTACTTTCCAAGCGAAAAGTTTGAAAAACTTAAAATAATTTTTTTTATACCTTACATACCTTACTTTGCTGATGTTTGTAACACCCAAAAATATTGCTGTTACGCCCAGCAATCGACTTAGTATCATTTTCTGAGTCGATTTAACAATGTCCGACCGTCTGGCAGGCTGTCCATGTAAGCCTTGTGCGCAAAGTGCAGGTCGCAGTTCTGAAGATATCTCAATGAAATTTGGCACTAATAGCTATTTTGGACAAAGCGTATTGAAGTTGGTTATGCTCGGTTCATTATTTCACCTAGCCCCCATACAAATGCCCTACCGGAATAGAGCTTAACGCTATATATACCTTTATTATAGCACATAATTTAATTAAATTTGGCACTGAAAAGCTCCATATAATTATTTCAAATATCAAATACAAAATTTTGTAAAGATCGGTTCATAATTGATCATAGCTCTCATAAACCTCTCTTCCGAAAAATCACTTTAACGGATATAAATCTAATATAAAGTTAATATGCGACAGAAATAAGTTTTATATAAGTATATATGTGCCAAATTTAATGAAGATCAGTCTATAATTTACCATAGATCCCGTATAAGGCTCACTTTCGGGAATCACCCAAAAGTGCATTAATTCATATAAATATTAGTATCAACGCATTAATCTGTATTTGTGTACTTATTTTACATTTTATTTTAGTAATTGCATAGGTCAGTTATGGGCCACAGGTCTGATATAAGATACCTTCCCGAATTTTGATACTCATACACAATGGTGTAGGGTATCATATGGTAGGTCTTGACCGACTATATCTTTCTTTCTCGTTTTCATTATGTTAAAGGAAAATTTAATTTTGTTTCCCATTCAAATTGCTACCTCACTAATGTTTATGTGGCTATTATAATACAGGAGGTGGAATATACAATTCTTTTTTTTTTTAGCAATTTTGCACTCTCACAATTCACAAACATTCAAATGCAAATATTTTGAATTTGATGAAACAATTTTTGCAGTTTTGATGTGTTGTTTGTATTTTTGTTCATTTTTGTTTTTTTTTTTTTTCTTCATGAATAAGTACCAAATATTTTTTTGTCATTTTATGCTGCTGGACTAGAATGTGTCTGAGTGGGTTCTATTGCAATATATCTACATGAATGTGTTGGCTCTACTGACTCTGCAATAAAATGTGTTCGTATCAATTAATTACAATTTTATTTGGTTTTTTATGAAATGTTATTATGATTCCTTCTTTTTTAATTTTTAATTTTTTGTTTTATTTCCAAACAGAATTAAAGCAATTTTGAAATACATATTTTAAGAGGCTTTTTTTCTAAGAGCTTCTGGTATTTTTGTTAAAATTTTAGCTAGTTGCTGTTTTTATTTTATTTGTTTATTTATACATTTTAAACAAATGTCCCTTTAGGACATTTTATAAACAAAACAAAAAATAAAAAATCACAAAATCCTGTTAAAGGTATGATGATAGAAAACAAACTACCAAAGGCTAAGAGGCAAACTCAGGTATTCCAATCACTCAGTGAATAAGGATAAAGGTATCGTTGGTGGGTTGTAATAATAAAATAAAATTTGTTGTTGGCAAAATTTTGTTTAGATTTCCACTTCAATAATTATGTTGCTTTTGCAAATACTAAGAAAAGCAATAACAACAACAGCAACTATGTTGAGAAAAAAATAAATAAATATCTATAAAATAATATTGAAATAATTTGATATAATACCCTGAAGTGTAAATATAAAATGGCTGAGCGAGAAAAGAAAATTAAGGATCTAAAAACTCAAAACAAATTTAATGTAGATTTTGTTTATTACTATTAAATTTCCTTGAAAAAAATAGCAAAAAAAAAAAAAACAATCTTAAGATAACAAACGTTTTTTTTTTTTTTTTTGTTTTTTTTAGCAAAAGCCCATTAAAGAAGAGTGTATGAGACAGGGGGTAGATACAAAAAACATTCTATAAATAAAATGAAATTTCGTTCTTACTTGTCTTTTCCTATCAATACTAGCAAATCAAAAACACACTCAATCTATTTCCCTACAAATATTGTCCATTCAAAATTTCTGAATATTTGCCATTTTTCTTGTTTTCATTTTGGCAAATAAATGACAAAAATCTAAAATGGATAAAATGTCAGAAATAACGAAAAAAAAAAAAATAAATAAATAAAATAAGAAAACTTGAAATTCTATACAAAACTGATGTTTAGTGCCGATGAATTGCTGAGATGTTTAGCAAAAAGAAATCGAAAAAGTAAGCTGAAGAAGGCAAAAGCTAAAGAAAAAAAAATAAAAATATCATCATGTTACATTTTCGTTTTCAGTTTCATTTTATACCAGTAGTGAGTAGATATTTTACGTCATGTTACAGTTTTTAACTTTAACTACGTGATTCAGTTGTTTATTGTATATATTGTATATTTTCGTTTTCAATATTTTTTTTTTTTTTTCAAATAAACACACACATATTTGCCCATATTTATTCGCCATTTGTATGTGCATGTTTGAATTTTGGTGTTTTGTTCGTTCATTTGTTTGACATTTTTTCTGCTCGTGTGTGTTTGTACTATTTTGACTGGTTTGTGTATGTATGCGTGAATTATAAAATCTATAAAAATTCAGTGGCTGAACGTGCTTACTGAAAAAAAAAAAAAAAAAAACTACTATTTGTTTCTTTTTGTACTTATGTGAGCTGTTCATTCATTTTCAATCTTAGTACCCTACATAGAGCATTATATTTTGTTTTTGTTTAAAAACTCAATTCAATTTTTTTCTAGTATCAGTTGTAAGGAATTAAAATTTTGCTGAAATCTCAAATTTATGGCAATGTATTGGTTTTTCGCATACTAAAATCTATAATTCGGAAAAAAAATTTATTTTGATTGTGAATACTGGACGTACGGACAGACGCAATTATATCATCACAAGAATTCACAATGATACAGAAAAGCTTCAAATAATTTATTGTTCCTTTAACCTTATTTCAACATCAATTTGTATGTGATGATTCAGTTTTAGAAATATTAATAAAAATTATCTGATATAGAAAAACTTTTTATTGAAAATATTTTAATATATATATATATATTTTTTTTTTTTTGCGTAAAATAATTACACTCTTCTACAATGATAAGTGATACAGTATAAATGGACAGTATAATGGCAAAAAAGTGACCGAAACACGATAAAACCTTTAGTTGCAAGAATTCTGGAAAAAGTCAGACATTTCCTTAAAAACCTACAGGAAATAATTTATTCTTTTACGCTTAGAAATTGAACATAACTGTTATTAATAAAAATATAATTTTGTGCGCAGTCCTTATATTACAAATCGCAAAAATATAAGTTTTATAGTTCTAACCACTACTTATGAACTCTTGGATATTTTTTGATAACCCTTCCATTAGAGATTTTATAATTGTTTCAGCCACTTTTTTTTTAACAGTCTCCTTTTAAAATATTCGATATTTTGGGACACCTTTTTTGTGCTTTTCAATTCTGTTTTCACAAGAGCCCAATATCACTGCACTGGTGTTAGCTTCGGACGATTTGGAGGATTGACATCTCTTGGTACAAAACTATGTTATTGTTTTGATACCACTCCTGAGTTTTCTTACCGTAGTGACATGATGCTAACAGATGGGTTAATAAAAGTTCGTATTAATGTAAGAAAATTGTTTACCTTTCAAAGATCTTTTTAAATATTTAACTTACTTTATGGTTTTTTAAAACTCTTTGCAGACAATTCTAAATATAATTGTGTAATTTAGTATCAAAAATATTGCGTCCATTTTGTCGTTCCACAATGTAAGTACAAAAAAGAAATCCTGCAATCGTCTGTCATGCCAAAACAAACTATTTTCTATATATGCGTATCAGAGCGTTTGTGCCCAATAGGTTATTTAATGCTATTCGGTGCAAATATTTAATGTTAAATTCAAGAAAATATATTACAACAAAATATGTTTTTATATTAGTTACTACCTTTTTTATAACATAATTATAGTAATAATTATAAAGAAAAAATGTTTTTATTCAGTTTATTGTATGTTGGAATATTTACAAGATGTAGCAACCGAACGATTTTTTTAAAAGACTGCGCAAAAAAAAAATCCGTTCATATAAATCTGCTTATAGAAACGAAACCAATGTGCGAATTTTTATAAAATTATATTTCTTTTAATGACTGTTATGTTCAAGTTCTAAACATGAAATATTAAATTATTTCCTGTTGGTTTTTAAAGAAATATCTGATCTTTTTCCAGAATTCTTCCAATTAAAGGTTTTTGTGTTTCGGTCACTGTTTTGCTCGAATAAGTCCACTTATTTTTAATCTGCGCTTCATTTTAAGCTGAGCTTTTAATGTCCTTTAAATTATTTTTTACTAGAGCTCAATATCTTTCAATTGGTCGAAGTTCCGGACAATTTGATGGATTAGCATCTTTCAGTGCAAACACTAACAATTTCTTTATTACCTCTACATTTTTTTAGTTGCTGTAATGAGAAGAAGCGACAACAGGCCAGAAAAAAGTCGACACACTGTATTTTCTTAGGAAAGGGAGAAATATTTTCCAAATGCATTCATTCACGTATATTTCTGTGCTAATTGAACCATTTTTTATGACTGAAGTGCTTCTTATTCGCATATGCATATGGCTTCCCAAAACAAAAACTTTCTTAGGAATTTTGATTTCTTTGATACACGATATTTTTCTGCCATATTCCCTCTAGCATCTGCAACATAAAATTTCTGGCCAGGAAGTTTAAAAAAGTTACCCTGTACGAACGTTTCATCGTCTGTTATTCACTAATCATAATTTCGGAAAAAATTCGTCTGAAGAACTTTAACTTTATGTTTTTACCTTCAAATTCTAGTTTTGCGTTTCTATTAGTAATTTTTTTGTAGTTTATGCATCTTCAGGCTAGATTTTCTTTCAACTTTTCTGATAAAAATTTAAAATAATTAACTTTTTGTGACACTTTTCTTCCAGAGATGAGAGATTTTTCTCTGAAAATCGTTTCTATTTTGCCTGAATATTTTCCTCCACTACCAGGTTTCCATTAAGTGACCATGACTTCTATGTATATTATTATGACCCAAGAAACTGTATTTTTTGACACAACTGCCTTCCTAGCAATTGTTTTATATGACCGATGTAAGATTTCATGAAAAATTTCAATTATGTGTTTCGTGTTTTTTGTTCAATTTCCATTTTAAGAAAAACTAGTTTCGCTATAACTTTAGCACATGGCTAGTGAGCATAATGACAAATGTAAACCAGTTAACAGAATTAGTTAGTTTTCACCACATCAAAAGTTATAAGCCCAAGAGCATGCACGGATTTTTTCGTGCGCAGTCCTTAGTTGCAAGTACCAATTTATTCAATAACTACAACCGAATTACGAGTTAGTACTTGAAACCGACCAAAACGATTAAAAATAAATTCAGTTTCCACAACAAATCAGTTTACTATGTGTATCTATTTTTTTTATGATATACGAGCTGTAAACCCGCTACTTCGTTAGCGGAAATTTTATATAAAAACCATACTATATAATAAATTCAAACTAAGATTCTTAACTCCCTTGGGAACATTTTTAATAATGGTGTTAAGTCATCCATTAATAACAATATCTCTTTAATTTCAGGTTTATAATCTTAAAATAATGAAAAATAAATATCAGAATTACGAAAAAGTATATTAGAATAAAGAAAAAGGACCAAAAAATCCATTTTAAGGTTTCTGATTCACTTAGGACCTTACATCTATATGGAGGGAGACCTACCTACGTTCCAAATTTCGTCTCTCTAGCTTCAGCCGTTTGGGCTGTGAGATGATGAATCAGTCAGTTAGTCAGTAACGTTACTCTTTTATATATATAGATAAAAACAATCACTTATGGACTTAAATTTATGCGTAAAAGTTTTTTAAAGAAACTTTCTTTTTACAAAAAGTAGTAGTCTTGTGACTTGCATTCCCTGATAGGGAAATAAGGATCAACTTAAAAATATTTTTAAATATTCCGCTTTTCAATAGGTATCAATCGGAATGATCTTTATATATTAATATTTTTTGTTTTTGTTCAACTGTGCACTTTACCTCACATATAGACTCTAGTGATCTTAAAAGTATCACCTTGCAAAAAGTAGAGAAAATTAATAATCTGTGTTTTTAGGACAAAGGATATTTTAAAAGTAGCGTCCGCTACGGTTTTGAAAATATTTGGTTATTTGTCAAGTCCCTTTTTTTTTCTAAAAATATTTGATTGCAAAATTATTTGTTAAATTAATCAGTTATTTTCCAATTCCTTTTAGGGTGCTTAACAAGTTACTAAAGCCATATTGGACTGGAATTAAAATTTTTTATTTTTTTCCATTTTTTAATATCAACTCAAACAAATAGTTAGTGACTGGCGTCCAAAGCACAAAAACATATAGAAGTAGAGTGAAGAATTGTAATGTAAACATATGTTATATATACATCAACACATAAATATATATGTGTATATACACATATACATACATATTATTTGCAATAAAGGTCAACACAGCTAATGGTAACAACATGAATATTTAGTTGCGTATTTGTTGAGAGACCAATGTGTATATGTAAGTATGTTTGTAAATTGAATAAGCGAAAAATATAATTTTTAGATTTTTCAAACATTTCAGACATATACGCACACAAACATACATACTTACATGTTTAAATGTGTATGTGAACAATTTTTTTTACAAAATGATTGTAGGTCATAAAAAATGACATAGACTTGAGCACATTTAATGGCCATAATAGTAATATGTATTACCAACAAACATACATATGTATGTTCGTACCTACCACACATACTAACCTAAAACAGCCAGAAATATTGAAGTATATTTGTTAATGTCTCTCTGTGAGTTTATGTGTAAGTGTGTGTGTCTTTATATGAACCATAAAAATAATGCCGTTGTTTGAACCAACACAAAATATTTCTTGAAATGAAAACGACAATAGTATTTTTATTTATATGATGGTTGCTTGTTATTTGTTATTCGTTATTATTGTTGTTGTCGTTTTTGCTGCTGTTGGCCAACGTTAAATGATCATAATGTGGCTTGAAAGTGTCATTATTTTATTGTTAGCAATTTCATGTATTTTTACAAATACGTTTTCTCATTTCTATTGCTTTATATAAATTATTTTGTTAGATTTCATAATAATAGTAGAATATTTGTTTGGGAATTTGTACAGAAAAAACAAGAAAAAAAAAAAAAAAACATATAAAATCAACTATTAAGCATTTTTTGTTAACAAACCATTAAGGTAATGGTAATAAACCTTTACTATTGGAGATCATAATTTTAAGGTGAGTTAAATGGGAACAGTGGTATGAAAAAGAATAAATATTAAGAACAAGCTGTAAACCCGCTACTTCGTTAGCGGAAATTTTTTTAAGATTCTAAGATTCTTAACTTCCGTGGGAAGTGGAATTATGAAGTTCAAAATGGGGTACTAATGTCATAGAAAATTTTTAACAACTAGCGAATTTTTGTTCCGTACCCAATTTCCAAGATTTTTATATCACCTCAAAGTCCTTGATAAATCCTTAAGAATTTTTAACCGATTTTAATATATTTTATGCAGTTGTTTAAAAAGTAAAATTATCTATAGAACAAAGAAAATTATGAGTCGTTATCTTTATTGAGTTAAAAGTTAAACGATTTTGAACTGGAAAGTTTGCAAGCATTAACAAACAGACGGTCAGATGGACGGACATTAGAATTCCCTCAAAAAAATCTTAAAATTCGAAAAATATATTTTTTTTCTACTTCTCAATTAATATGAATACCAAAGGTAAGTATTATCATTTTTATATCACCTTTCCCTGAATTAAGTGCCATTTTCGACCCATTTAACCCAATTGTATAGGCAGACAGACAGACGGAATAATAAATAGAAAAACAGAACGTGATCATAAAAATTTGGATATCACCTTATCCTGAGTTAAGCGTCATTTTCGTCTCATTTAACCCAAATATAAAGACGAACGGACATTACCATTCAGCTAAAAAAACATCTCATAATTCTGAAAATGTATTTTTTACTTACTAATATATAGAAAAACTAAACGTGATTATTAAAGTGTGGGTGGTATTGATTAATTATTGATTAATGATTACGTTCTCTGAATTATGCATAATTTTCGACCCATTTAACTCTAATGTATAGACGGACGGACGAACAGACATTACTGTTCTGCTAAAAAAAAAAAAACTAATCTTAATATTTTAAAACTGAATTTTTTTTAAAAAAATAATATGTGATCATTAAAATATTGATATCGCCTTTCCCTGAATTAATCGCCATTTTCAACCCCTTTAGAAAGGGGTCATGGAAATTTTTAATCACATACTTATATTTTCAGGCAAAAATGGATTTTTATTAAAACTTGCAATTCCTTTTAATTTCAAACAAAAATCTATTTTTAAATGAACATTCTAAAAATATCTAAAGTCGCTTGTAATTCGTAAAATAGAAAGTTTATAGTAAAAATAATGAAAATATGTATTCACACTTAGTTTACACAAAAAATCGATCTTAAAAATATCTAAAATAGTTTTTAATTTGTAAATTATATGGTTTTTACCAAAAATAATTAAAATCTTTGATCATTTATATATTCGAGCAAACACTGATTTTTAAATGAAATTTCACATACACTTTGATCCATAAACAAAAAGTTTTGAAAGAAAAATTACTAAAATGCTATTAATTGCTACTAAAATTTTTTACTTAAAATAAAAATTAAAAAATATCTAAATTTTTTTCTAATTCAGGTTTACAATGAAAATAAAGAAAAGCTGTAATTAATCGTTATTTCGACTTTTATTAAATTAAAAATTTTACTCACTCTTAATTTTGACCTAATATCAATTTTTAAAAGAAAACTCCAAAATATCTTAAATTGATTCTAATTCGAAGATTTAAAGCAAAAGTAATTAAAATCTCTAATTATTGATATTCTCTACAAAAAATCGCTTTTCAGCACTTTAAAAATATCTACATACAATCGCCTTAATAGGTGAATTATAAGGTAAATTAGAAAGGGGACCATTCGCCACTTTTTGTTTAAAATGCTCTCTTCTCATAACCCTAAACAATATCTTCAAAATTTCTTTTGCACTAAAGATTTAGAGATGTTCGCTTTGCGTTTCGTTAATTTTTCAATGGGGCCCAAAATCGCTTGCTTATGTATGATGTTTTCTTTATTTTATTTTAATGCATTAACATATTATTGCATATAAAATATTAAGTATTAATAAGAAGTGAGATCGAAAAATTCTTAACATACATAATATTCAATAACTTGGAAACGGTTGATCTTATAGTTTTCATTATTTTTTTAAATCATTTGATAATTTATCACAGATCACAGAAATATATAATTTTTATGGTTCTAACCACTAATTATAAAATTGTGGACCATTTTTGAAAACCCTTTCTTTGGAGATTTGATAGTTGCTTCAGTCACTTTTTTGGAACAGTGTGCACATCTTCTGTTAAAATCTTCGGTATTTTGGGACACCTTTTTTGTGCTCTTAAATTCACTTTTCACAAGAACTCAATATCTCTCCACTGGTCTAAGCTATGGACAATTTTGAAAATTGACCTCTCTTGGTACTAAAACTATGTTATTGATTTGGTACCATTCCAGAGCTTTCTTACCGTAGTGACATGATACCAAATGGGTACAATAATATGTGGACACGTTGTGCTTTCTTAAGAAAAGAAGAAGTCTTTTTTGCAAATATTCCTTTATGCATATTTTGGTATTTATATATCCGAATGTATCAAATGACTTTCCTGTTTTGCCGCAACTACAAAAAGCTTGTCATACCATGAATTTTGTAAAAAATTTTTGCTGCTTTTGGATCTTAAACTTATCTCCAACATTGCTTCGAGCATTAGCAATAAAAATTTTTGAAACACAAGCTGCGTGTTTCTGCCAGCTCCTACGTTTCTTCGTTAATTATACAGCTTGAGTCTGTTTGTGTGAAATTTGGTTTTAAATTCCGAGTCCAATTTTTGGCTTGTAATTTTTTTTTTGCAGAATTCCAGATTGGAATTTTTTGAGCTTTATATGTTATCAACTTTTACGGACGACATTTCATTCTGTGGCCAATTATTTGTAAGACCTATTTGGATTTTTTGAAATTTTTTAATAACTTGTAGGACGTAAATCTTTTTCGTCACTTTTTGATGAAAATAAGGACAATTTAACATTGTTGTTATTAAAAATAATAACTGAAGTATTTTTCCATGATAACTAGATCAAAAAAAATTTTGAATATTGATTCCGAAAAAAGTTATGAGGCAAAATGTATGTTAAGATTTTTTTCGATCTCACTCTCACTCTCACTAAAAAAAAAAAAAAAATTGGAAGAAAATTAGTGGCTGTTCCAGAAAATCGCTTATAACGCCATTCCTTAACGGATTTCGCTGAATTTCAATACCAAGATTTTCGAGACTATACGTCACACATTTGTTGAAAGAGAGATGTATGTGTTGGACTATGGGCTTCAAATTTCAACATACAGACGGACATACGTCCAAACGGCCATATGTTCTTAAAGATTTTAAGATAATATAAGATAAGATTTTAATCATAATAGTCTCGAATATTTTTCAATTTGAGGTCCTTAATGTATATTTTAAGACTTTCATATAAAATAAAGTGTATAAAAAAAAAATAAACAAAAATTATTATATAAAATTTAATTTTATGTAAAATAAATAAAAATTCATTTAATAATGAGTCTATAAACACTAGAGAGTTTATATGTTCAGTAAAAAAATCAACATCTAGTAAGTATCTCGTAGCTGGTTGCGACTTTCCTGGATAATAAGTTGGGTAAGGCCTGCAAACAGTTTGGCGAATGCTCCCCAGGAAAAGTTTCATGCTTCTTATTCATTACTATCAAGTTTATAGCATGGAACAAAATCTTTATTGTATCTCAAAAACTAAAAAAGTTAGAACAACGAAATAATTGTGAGAGTATTAAAAAAAAAGTAACAACTTCTTCTTGCGATCAAATGTAAATTGAAAATATCAAAATTTGATAGATGAAAGAAAAATACTAGGGGCAATTGCAGATTGGTAATGACAGATGTCCGCCTATGGCAATGCTACCCTTATACCTTATAAAGTAAAACTAAAAAATCTAATACTAAAGTATTTAAATCAAAAATTACACAATTGCTGAAATTTTGTGTCAAAAATCTAATTTATATAAAAAAATTATCTTACTGCATGTAAACTGCAAACTAAAAAGTTTCCATTGAAAATATTTTCAAAGGATCATATTTACAATTATAAAATTCTACTTTCTTAAAAAAATTCTAATATTATTTTGAAATTATAAAGCGAAAAGATCAAAGTGATAATAATTAACATTTTAATAATTTATATTTATTACTTAAGATTAAAAAATTTATTTATATTTTTTTCTTCTTATATCACTGTTATAAATGTCAACTCATTTTTTGGACAAATCCATACCCACATTTACTTATTTATTCCATATATAGCATTTATTTCTCTACAACTTGAAAAAAAAATGTATATATGTATGTATACATATCCTGGTTATTTGTCGTTTTTCCGGTAAAAAAAAAAATATAATAATAACTCCACCCGCTATATAAATTGTTTCATATACAGCTGCCATTATGGCTTTAATTGACAACAGTTAACTGCAACTTGAACAAGTTAAACTTACGGGCTAAAATGAACAAAGTGGCACAAACAAACAGCTTAAGCAACCAAAATACAAACACATGCTCATATATATAGTAACAGCAACAAGAGCAACATCAATATCAATGACGCCGTTGAAAATCAACAAAAATGTCAACAATTTTACTTTGGCAAAAGACAACATAAAGCTCGTTTGTTGAAGTGAGTATGTACATATGTGTGTGAGGTGTTTTGTATGAGTTTGAATGACTATATGTGTAATTGTATGCCTTTATATATAAGTATGAGAGTTAAGCTGGAGAATATAAATTATATTTACACATATAGGTGTATGGATACAAAAGGTATATATGACCACAATAAGAAAAAAAAAACAAAAAAGAATAAGCATAAAAAAAAATATTTTCATAGTGAAGGACAAAAGAGGAGAAACCTAAAGTAAAGGATTTTGAAATGATCGATAGATTTTTTTTATGTGATTAGAGAATGTCGGGTTCATTACTCATCAAAAGAGTGCTAGATCTCAGATTATAGATTTCATCTGAAAAAAATTTTTATACAAAAATATTAGAAATGTAAATAAATTATAAATAAAGGGTTTGGAATGAAAATAATAAAATTCTATGATCATTAGAAAAATTCAGTCATCTTTCTCTACAATTATAAGAAAATTTATATAATAAAAAACAAATGAGAAACCATTACTAAAAAGCATTCAAATTCGGGGAGGAAGTGGGACTTATTAGGGAGCTATGCTTAATTGTGTACTTAATTTATATACTTTGATGTGGCTTTCTGTTTATAATGGACCAATCTTCATAAAATTTGGCATATAGATTTATATTTATAAAAAACTTATTTGTGCAGAGTACAAAAACTTATTTAAATTGTAATGAAGATTTACAGTATTTAAACAAGTTTGCAATCGTAAATTGCTTTATTATCTCTGTTAGGCGGTACCAAAGCAGAGTTTGAGGACTATAATTTGACACCATCAGAATGAATTTTTTTTTAATGAAAATTTCAACAGTATTAAATGAATTTATTCCATGAAACGTTGTTACATATCATCCCCGAAAATGCAAAACAACGTAATATCAAAATTTTTAAATTTGTGTTTTTGATGAAATATAGTTCATTTTTCCAAAATACACTAAGGGAAAAAATTCAATTCAAAATCAACAACGGTTGTGCTCACATTGGTAATTTACGGTAACAGCTTTTTAATACCTTTTGTTAACAAATTTAATAGAAAACATATGTAGTTTAACAATTTGATACCGAAATGGTTTCAACTTGGTGCCAATTAGGTATCGATTTTCAATAAGAATTGAACACGCAGTGTTTAATTTAAACACATACGGTGTAGATTCACTATTGACACAGAATGGTATCGTTTTCAACACGTATGTGATTGATATTTCTCTTGGTGTACGTGTGATCACAAATTTTCAGACTTGTAGCTCAAAAAATAACGATTATATTAACGAAGGCAATAATTTTCTTAAGTCAAAACAACGTAACATCACATTTGTTAAAAAAAATAAAAAAAAAAATGTTTTTCTTTTCTTTTACGAATTTAGATTGCAAATTATTAAAAAGCTATTCGAATTTTGGAGTAAAAGTTATCAAAAATTCTTTTAATTACAATTTTTGTAAAATTTTTATTGACGTTACGTTTTTTTGGCTTCACAAAATTGAAATCTTGAAAAACGTAAACCACATAACTTAAAAAATATTTAATAAAAATTAAATTATTCATCATCAATATATTAGGCAATATTTATGGATGTAATAACCCAACAATTTTGTTTGTAGGACAATTTGATTAGATTTTATAAAGTTTTTAGTGCCTCCCGTAAAGTTGTGAAAAGTGATGTTACGTTGTTTTGCATTTTCGGTGACGATATATTTTACTATTTTACCTAATTCATTTTTATATTAATTTGTTATATTACATTAAACACCTCATCTGTTAATACCCTATTATTCTGCCATATTCTGAACTGCCTTATTGTTGTTTTAAAAATGATATATAGATTTAATAATTCTCATTAAGTTTATTTAATTATTCTCATAAAAACTCTAAGTTTGTATGTTATAGTTACGATTCAAGCTATAGAAGAATTTACAAGAAACCCAAGACAGCTGATTTAAATTAAGTCTAAATTTTGTAATCTAGTTTTTAAGAAATTGTATTATTTAAATCAGTATTCGTAAGATATTTCCAGGCATAGAATAGAACTAGAAGTTTATGTGAGAGCCACCCTATACAAAATTTTTAAAAAAGTTGCTATTTTTTTTGAAAACACAAAAACAAAATATATGTGACTACATGTATTTTGTTGTTGTATGAATTAGATTTTTGACAATTCAATTATGTTTTTTTCTCTCACATAAATATCTAGTTGTTAATATATGTTTCCAAGTATCATCTATGATTTTTCTTGCTGCATAATACCCGAGGAAACCGAAACTTCATCTACTAGTATTAGAATACGAATTACCTGAGAAGTAATCGACTGAATCCGTACGTATCATCGTTTTGCTAGTAATTTATTTTACACAAAAATATTTTTCATAATTTATTTTTACAAATAACTAAAACACTGAACAAAGATATTCTGTATATTTAACCCCCAAAAAGGGTAAACTAATTGTGTTCTCACTTAAGATTCGTGGATCCCGTAAGTCGACCCTGGACATAATCTTACAAAATATTCTTATATTTAAGAAATTAATGAGCGTCAAACCCCTTTTCCGGAAGTACATTTTAAAATTTAAAAATTTAAAATTGCTATCTGTACTTTGTTCACAAAGTTTACATGAACGCACAGCCAGACAGATGGACGGATATCATTAAATTGATTCAGGAAGCGATTCTGAGTCCAAATTTATACTTAAAGATGAGAGTTCAAAGGTTTTTTCTGTGTGTTATAATTATTAGTTCAGGCGCATAATACCCACATTTACTGGTGTAGGGTATAAAAATCAAATTATGCTATTTTTGGTAATCTAAGACATTTTGATTGATTATTTGAAATGTTTTCAGGATAAAAAGAATTTTCATATTCCACTAGTGCACAGTGAGGCCGTTCGGATCGAAATAAAATATATAAGGTGTGAAGGATGTAAAGGTGGATTTAGGCAGTGAATTTTTAGGTATTTAACCCGATATGACAAGCTGTATTTATTAAGATATATGGACGTTATATACATCGATTAATAGTTAAATATATTTACTTTTTAATTCAGTTTATATTTTTTTATACTTAAAAAATAAAAAGAGTTAAAAAAAAGAATCAAACATTTTTGAATTTACAATTTTTAAGATAATATTTGTTTTATATTTTAAAATTTATAAAAAATTATTTACTTAAGATATCGAAATTAATTTGTTGATAAACAACATAGAAAATAAAATTAAAAAAATTAGTTTTAATTTAATTCTTGTGCATTTAAAAAATTTTGTTATAAAAATTTTACTATTTTCATTAAATATTTTTTTCAGTCTACACTTTTAGAAGAGAGGGAACTATTTTAATGCCAAATTGGCCTATACATACATGGTTATTGAATTAAGTTTTAAAACTTAATAAATCTCATGTAATATTTCTTTTCTAGTTCAATGAACTTAAAATTTTGTCAAAAATTTTAACTTTTTCGACCAATGCTGGAGGTAGAGTCTAACTCTCCATAAAATCGAAACTTACTTTTTAATAATTTTCAAAACCCTGTATATTAAAATATATGAAGAGAAATATTTTTTATCCATTTGAGAAAGAAGCAACATTCTGAAAGCCACGAAAGTAAAATAGGCTACTTTGTTTTTCGATAGAAGTAGGGGGAATGTTTTAAATAATGTTACAGTAAAAGTCTTAAAACTATGCAGAAATACCTTCCTCATTTAGTTCCAAACTTAAAATAAAAACGGGACGGATAATATCAGAGTAAATAGAACCCCCCATACAACGAAAGTACAAGGTGGCGCAAAAGTAAACTTCCGATGTTTTTTGGCTGTAATTAAAAAAAAAAAAAAATTAAAAACTTTGATTCTTCTTGTGGATTATTTTTATTTGGTCTTTTAATTTTTTTTACATCAAGTCGAGAATATGATGTCATGTAAATGGCCGCCGCCACAGTTGATTGTCATTTGAGCCCTTTTTATGGCATTTTCCATCACTTTGGCCAAATCTTCCGGCGATAGGTCCTCACATTCTTGACGGATATTGTCTTTAAGAGCTGCAAGAGTCTGAGGCTTGTTGACATAAACCCGCGACTTCAAAAAGCCCCACAAAAAGAAGTCTGGAGCGGTCAAATCAGGCGATCTTGCTGGCCAGTGCAAATCGCCAAAACGGGAGATTAGGCGCCCGGGAAATGCATCCTTCAGCATATCGGTTGTGACACGTGCAGTGTGTGCCGTTGCACCGTCCTGTTGGAACCACATGTTTTCCAATCCCAATTCATCAAGTTGCGGCAAGAAGAACTCGTTGATCATTGCTCTGTAGCGCTCACCATTCACAGTAACCGTTTGGCCCGCGACGTCTTCGAAGAAAAAAGGTCCGATAACTCCTCCAGCGAAAACAGCACACCATACAGTGACTTTGAGCGGGTGTAATGGCTCTTCGTGGGTTACACGCGGATTTTCAGTGCCCCAGAAGCGTAAATTTTGCTTATTTATGTACCCGCTAAGATGGAAATGGGCCTCACCACTCATGATTATTTTTGATGAAAAATCATCTTCCTCTTGGTGGTGATTAAGGATGGCTTGAGCGTATGTTAGACGCGATTGGCGGTCAGCAGCTAACAGCTGATGCACCGTCTGGACTTTGTACGGAAACATCTTCAAAGACCGTCGACTGATACCCATTTGCGTGGCACGTCGTCTGGTCGATGTCGACGGCGCTTTCATGACATCCTCGGCTACAGCAGCAATATTCTCTGCAGAACGGCTACTCCGGGGTCTGCCACGCCTGGCAGCATCTCGTGTTGTGTCAGTCTCTTCGAGGCGAGCGGCTAAACGTCGCAGTGTTTCACCAGTAGGCGTTGGACGGCCAGGAAATCTGCGACGAAATTCACGTTGTGCCAAAGTCACCGACCGATTATTGGTCAAATAAATAGTCAGCAATATTCCGCGTTCTGGAGCAGTGTAGCGTAACATTGTTTGTTAACGTGTATTTCGCATGTGTTTACTACACAAATGTCAAAACAGAACTGACATTAGGGGCCAATCGCAAAATTTATAGCATTTTCTGATAGGAGGATTACTTTTGCGCCACCTTGTATTAAACCCCCTATATAAAGCAAATATTCTTAACGGCATATCTGAAGAACTCATATTTTGATAAAGCAAACATAGAATGGTTAAAGTCAGGTGAAGGGTAGCCCCATACAAAACAAATTATAATTTTCGCATATCTAAAGTAGTAATTTATTAAGTCTTAAAAAGTTTTAGAAACAATTTCATTCATATAAAATTTGGTATAAAGCGGTGAGGTTGAGGAGAAGTAGTAGCCCCTATATAATAAATAACAGATATAGCATCAAAGTGGTAGCGAAGCGCAATGGGTTAAGCTAGTTGTATACAAATACCAATTTTGTTCATAATAATTTCAGTGTTGAATTAGGTAAACAAAATGAGACCATAAAAAATGTATTTATTATTTTAAAATTTATCGGAAATTACAAGCTAATTTTAAATTATATTTTTCTGCAAAAAAATAAAGATGGAAAACTCAATCGTAAATATGTTTTTAATACAAAGAAATAAATGCGAAAAGTAAGTAAATTTTTAATCGATATCAGTGTTAATTTGTGGAACTTACCAGTTAACAAATGTTTTTTATGGAGAAGGTTGTCAAATTTGACACCCGGTATCTCATAGTACACCATAACAGGATGACTATAAGATAATTTTTCTGAAAGCTTAGGTCCTTCTCTACAACTTTCTTACATATTATATTTCGATCCAACCAGTAGTTTAGGAAATACAGATTTGTTACCATTTCTTTGCAATGTGTGATGCGAGAGATTGTTGAGATCTCAGATCTGTCTGACTTTAAGCAGCGGACAGAGCCGTAATAGAGAAATAAATAGAAAAATGTGTAACTTGATCTTTGTTCATCCAAAAAATTTTGTTACCCACTGTATTTTAACTGCAGCTATTACATACTTGCACGTTCAAACATATTTACATCATCAACATACTTCTAGATATAATACGTTAGTTAATGGATTTTTGTAAATGCCTGAGTGCGTATATGTGTGTGTAAAAATTTATATGTGTTGAAATATTCTTTGTAATTATTTTGTGGCATTTGATTTGATGGATACCCTGCTGTTTCTCAAAAATACGTATATTTTTTTGCACATCTGTGCGATTTTTTTTTTTCTGTATTTTGACGTCTCTGTTATAATTTTCTCTTAAGCTTCATTTAATGTAACTGCCGTTTAATTAAAACATGTTCGTTCATATGGTTATTAAAATTCCTAACTCTGTTGGTTGAACCAAAAAAAAATTAAAAATAAAACAAAAATGTAAATGAAATAAAACAAAATATCTAACTTCCCAAGCTTAATATAACCTGCATGCATATAATTCAAAAAATGAAATTTATATATTTTAATAAAAATACCAAAAAAAGAAATTTAAATATTAAAAAAAAAAGAGAGAAGACAAAAACAACCAACGACTATAATGTTTTACATATTTCAAGTATGCCACCTAAAACCCAGAGGAAAAAGTGCATGTAATTAACTAACAAAAAATTAAATCTTTTAACATTTTAGAATATTCATGAGCAATTTATAAATATATGAGCTGAAATATTTTGTGTATTTTTTCTACATTAATTATTTTTTTTTTTTTTGATTTTAGTCATACATAATTACAAACAGTCGCACACCATTACAACTCATGCAGCTTTTATTTTTAAAAGTACTTACACATGCATTACCAAAAAAAAAATAATAATACAAAAACATGTGAACATTTTATTCTCTTATATACTTAGGTACCTATGTGTATATGTGTGTTTTTTCTTAGTACATTTATTTTATATGTTTTTTTTTCGCAAATTTCTTGTCATGCATTCATTAATTTATGTAATGTTATGAAATGTTAATAATACATCTAAGACATAAATTAAAGTTTCTATCTTGAGAGTTGGAGTATTTCATCTTCTTTTTCTTTTCTTAGTTTTTCCCCTTGATATTTAAGTTAGATTTTGTTATAAGAAATTTTGACTGTTGTTTTTGAAACAGAATTATAAAATAACTAAATACTATTTTGTCTCTAGTGTCTTATAGTGCTGGGGAATTATTTTTGTAAATGTTTTATTTTTTTATTTATTTACTTTTTTTTCTAATTTCTCATGTTGTGATGAGTTGCTAATTGAAAAATTTTGATTTAATTAAATTAAGTTTTTCTCTAAAACTGTAAACAGAATACTTATACATAAATAATTTTGTCACTAGACTTCACTAAGTACATTTATGGTTTTTATATGTGGAGGGTTTCAAAGAAAATCATACTCCTGTCCGCCAGTCGCCATGTGAAAATATTCGTTTTCAAATTCTTCAGATAATGATCTATTACACCAAAGAACGATTTTTAATTGTAATTCAAGTTTTTTTATAAAAAGAAAATTTATAGAAAATTTTCTATAAAAAGAAAAAATATCGAAGATTTGGTATAAAAGAAAAGTAAAAAACAAAAAAAAAAAAAAAAAAATTATCCAAAATTTTATATAAAAAGAAATTTTATGGAAAATTTTGTATAAAAAGAAATTTGATTGCAAATTTTCAGTAAAAAGAAATTTAGAAAAAAATCTGTATAAGGAAATTTTAACAAAAATTTTCTGTCAGAAAAAAAAAAAAAAAAATATTACGAAAGATTTTTGTAAAATAAAAATTTAACGAAAATTGTCTGTAAGAAGAAAATTTATAGAGAGTTTTCTGTAAAAACAAAATTTAATGGAATAAAGGAAAGAATATTTATCGAAAAATGTATGTTTACAACCAAAAATTTATACGTATCCTTACAACCAACATACCTGGGTATTAGGGCCAAATTTTGAATAACAAAATTTTAAATAATTAAAAAATTATAACTTGATGGCGAATGTTGTGTTATTTACGAAAAAAAAACGATTTTTTTAAATCACAAACACAAAAATATAAAAAATAAAAAAATATAAAAATTGAAATATATTATTAATAATATTTTACTTTATTAAAGTTAAAAATGTTATTTAATTATTAAATTATTTAATTATATAAGCTTCAAATTTAACGTCACAATATATTCATTGTCATTCCTATATATATCTTTTCTGTTTTTCTGTTCAGAAGAGAATAACCTTAAAAAAATACTGGACAGTATTTTAGCACAAAATAAGAAAAAATGTATTCACATTTAAAAAAAAGTAACAAAACAAAAAACTTATTTCACTATAAACTTAGTACTTATTTGGGTATTTATTATTTTTTATTACAATTGCCAATCTCCTTGGCATACTTTCCACAAGTCCCATACAGCACTCCACTGAAATAGCATACCAAGCTTTTTCTATTTCTGTCCATAAATCGGCCAAATTTTTAGGTTTTGCTCTCATTACGTGCTGCTCTACATCATTCTAAAGGTTTTCAATGGGATTGAGATCCGGAGATTGAGCTGGCCATTTTAACACGTTAATATTGTTCACTTCCAAGCAACTCCTCACTAAGCGTGAGGAGTGTTTTGGGTCATTGTCGTGCATAAAACTCCACCTAAGTGGCATGTTGTCCTCTGCATAAGGCATCATTGTATTTAGTAGTATATTCTGGTATACATATTGGTCCATACGTGTATCAATCTTGCATATAGGACCAACGTCATGCCCAGAAAAAGCTGCCCATACCATCACATTTCCTCCACAGTGTTTTATTGTTTTAGAAGTGTACTTTGGATTGTGTTGCATATTTGAAGGACGCCATACATACCCCTTACCATCCGATTCGAATCTACAAAACTTCATCACTCCAGAGGACATTTTTCCAAAAAATTAAAAAAATTATTACCGTCTTTTTTTACAATTAACTTAGTTGTTTAATTCTGCATCAAAATTTAATAAATATGTTCAAGAAAAAATAAAATAAAAAATAAATTTTGGTATGACATTTTTTCCTATACACATTTTTAATTCATTCAATCATCTACTTGATGGATTTAATTAATTTATTAATTGAGAATTTTTTTTTTTTCTGTTTTGTATTTTTTATAGTTTTTAGTAATTGATATAATCATTTTGGTGAGAGGTGCAAATTTAAACAAGAAATATAATTGAATGAATTATTTTCATATATATTTGTTAACTGGTGACTTTTTTCTGTGCATGCATCCACGTAAATTTTTTCATTAAGTCTCTTCTTATTGTTCTGCAGGATACGTTTATACCATATTTTTTTGAAATTTCCCTCTGGATTATGGTGGAGCTTTTAAAAGGATCTTCGACAGAGGTTCTATATATTAAAGAATCCTCTTTACGTGACGTTTTTCTTGGCCTAGGAGCCTGTGTAACATTTTTAAATGTTTCATACTTCCGAATATGGTTTAGTGCATTATAAACCATCTTTCTAGAACATTCCAAAGTATTAGCAATCTCATTTATGCTTATTCTTCTTGAGCACATCTGTTGAATAATCTTACATTGTTCCTCTGTACACCACTTTTTTTTAGTCATGTCTAAATAATATTTATTTATTTAATTTTTTATCTTCATTAATAAAATAATATCTAAACTTACCAATTAATTATTTATATTCACAAAAAACATATAAAAAATTTAAATATACTTGCTTGTGCTAAAATTGTGACCAACTTATTTTGCCTATTACTGCACTTAAATTAAAAATTAAAAGAGAATTGCGATAGAATGCAAAAAAAGTAACGGAACTTATTGCAGACACCATAAATAACACTAAAAAGCAAAAATTTTAGTAAATAATTGTAATGAGACGAAATAATTTTCTTTTAAAAACAGTAGACTGTGTGCTACCCTCATGGCCACCACTGTATATAAAATAATAAATAATATTCTTTGAACATGATTTCCAAACATTACTGCGTTTTGTGGCTGGACTTTCTTGATAACTGCGAAAAAAATAATATAATTTTTAATGGCCTATTCAAATATGCTAGGGTCATTTTGATATTTGAAAAAAAAAAGTAAAATATTGCAATTTTATTTTTTCAAGTGTTTTACGATAGAAAGAAAAACACGTGGCATTTGATAGTAAAGTTTGTCTGTAAGGAATTTTAGAATTAAAAATTTTTATTATAATTTGCTAAAAATATATCGTTTTTAGCTACTTAATATTGTCTGACTGATGCTAAAAATATAAGAAAAAGATATCTAAGAGGGTTCAGGCTTTCCCATCATTCAAAAGTATAACGGATTTATTTATTTCTTCAGATACTAAATTGGGTTTCCAGTTTTTTCATTGATCTTTGTAAAGTACCTGCAGATTTTACTCATTTAAATTATGTCTATATGAATTTTTTGATACTTTTTTAAGTGTTTTTTATGATAGAATTTTGAGGTTCTTATATTTTTATGATTATCTGCTAATTATTAAAGTATCTGCAGATTTCACCAATTCAAATTATTCCTGCAAGACATTTTTTGATGTTTTAAATCTTTTTATGATTATCTGCTAACAACTAGAAGTCCAACACTTTTCATTCGTTCAGCAGAAAAAAAATACTCTCTTCACACGTATAAATTAATTGCGTAGAAAATTCTTCCGTTCATAATATTTGGATCATGTCACTACGGTAAGAAAGCTCTGGAGTGGTACCAAAGCTATAACATAGTTTTTGTACCAAGAGAGGTCAATTCTCCAAATTGTCCGTAGCTAAATCCAGTGGAGAGATATTGGGCTCTTGTGAAAAAAGAATTGAAGAGCACAAAAAACTATAAAATCTCTAATGGAAGGGTTACCAAAAAAGGTCCACGATTTCATAAGTAGTAGTTAAAATTATTAAAATTATATTTTTCTGTGATCTGTAATAAAATATCAATTAAATAAAAGAAAGAATGAAATCTCTGAGATCAACCGTTTCCAAATTATTGAATTTTATATATGCTAAGATTTTTCAAACGTGCTCCTTACATACAAATAGTTAGGTTTTTTTGAGAACAAGTTGGAGTTCTAGTTGTATTCTATGGCTTAAAGTACCTTTGAGTTTTTTCCATTCAAATAAAATGGTACTTTTGAGATGTAACTTTTGTTGGTTTTCCTATCATTTGAAACTAAATTGGTTTCTCATTCACGGACCTTTGTAAAATACCTGTTGATTTGACACATTCATAATCAATGTTTTATATTATAATTCGTGAATCCAACAGAAAAGCTACCCAATGCTACAAATATGAACACGAAAAATATCCAACAAAATCTCTTGAAATATGACTACATCAGAGTTCAATGCTTATTGTTTGCTGGAGTCTCACATTCAAACAAAGTTCATACGTCTGACTTAGGAAACAAACTTGTATTCGATATATCGAGCTTAAATGGGTATTCAACATTTCTTTGCCATCAGTAATTTTATCAGAATTGATAACGGCAATACAAGCCAGGTGCGCAAACAAATCAACAAATCCAAAGCCATTTCAGATATTTTATTGATGCTGAATAGAAATCTTCAGGACAACTATGTATATAGCAGGAGCAGAAGTTACCGTTGATGAATCGAACGAAACAAATTACGTTCTAAGCTATTACTTCCTATCCGCTGAAGGTACAAATCTACACAGGTATGGTACCTTCTGGAGGACGAGAAAGAAACTAAGATGAGCGCATGATCAAAGATTTATGTTGTAACTGTTTAGCGGAAGTGGACGTAACGCGATATGTGATAACTTTTTCACCAGCTACAATTTGACCTATTCTTTGATGCTATAAAGAAAATTCAAAAAAGATCGAAAAAATTACAAACTATGGGGAATTTTTACTCTAGAAGTATTGGGAGACCCAGTAAGATCAAGGGATAAACATTTTTCTATTAGAAGCGAAGAAATTCGAGACATTAATGGAAGAATGAAGCATAAAGGTAATTGTTTTATGAGCTGTAGAAGAAGACCAACACGAAAGGCATGCAGGAAAAGACACTATGTGCTGAACATTCAGAAGATATTACGGAATGTAAGGACTGCGCAGCCTAAAGTACAATTTTTGTTAATGAATCTAACATTTATATTTATAAAAAATAAAAAATATTAACAAAATAAATATTTTACATGTATCCGATGTAAAATTTCCATACCTAGGTAAGTGGTACCTTCACTAAAACTCATAACTTTGGCTCCAAAAACGTAAATTTGTTTTCTTCAGAATATCATAGCTAACGATACTATTGACAAAAATCTTAATTTTCAAATTAATATGACAACCAAAACTAAGAAAAACATACTCGGGTATGCGGTTGTCAACATAAGGGTTAAAGAGAAAATTTATCGAAAATTTTCTTCAATGGGAAAATTTATTGAAAATTTTCTTTAAAAAAAACATTTTCTTTAATTAGAAAATTGCAAATTATGAAATTGCAAAAACTCGCGATTTAATCTCGCTTTTTAATTTTCTCAAATACCAACAAAATTTCAAAAGTATGTAACTTTGAATAGCAATATCTCTGGAAAGACTTTGTGAATTTTAATGATTTAAACGGCGGCTTTACGACGACCATTTTAAAAATAAAAAAGATTTTTTAAAAATGCATTTTAATGCAATTGCATTTTTCAAATGCATTTTTCTTTAAATATGCTATTAAATTTTTTTAATTTTTTAACATTAATGAAAAGTTTGGAATCCTTACATTAAAATAAAAGTGTCAAATTTTTGATACGCGAAAATCTTATATGCATAATCTAATTTTTATAAAAACATGTTTAAAATTTTTCATATAAAATTAAATTTTTTTCTTGTTTTTTAAATTTTCTTTAAAATTTGTATAAAAGTTAACAAAAAATAAAAAGTATGCGAATTTAAATATTCATATCTCTTGAAGTTATTGATGGATTTCTGTAATTTAAAAAGTATTTAAAAGGCCATTGTATATTTTTTGTGTAATTTAGTCAGCATTTCAAAAACCACGTCGTCGATCCATAATATTTTAAAAATATAAATGCTGTTTTTAGATACATTTTTGTTAGTTGCGAATTTATTAAATTTAAATTTTTTAAAAGTGTATTTAAAAATGCTTTGTTTATTATAACTTAAAACAATAAATAGTCTGATACATAAAGTTTTACTATTTTTCAGGATTTTTTAAAAAATAACACAATAATTTTTTTTAACAAAATACGTCAAAATCTCATAATACCAGAAAAATATAAATTTTATATGAAAAAATTTAAACTAGTTGAAGAAAAGGGGAAATTATGTACAGTACATGTGTGCGTCCCAAAAATTTGAGATTTTTATTTTAATTTAAAAATTTCAAACTTTTCAATTATGTTAGAAAGTTAACAAATTTGAATAGCATATTTAAAGAAAAATGCATTTAAAAAATGCAATTGCATTAAACTGCATTTTTAAAAAATATTTTTTATTTATAAAATATTCATGTTTAAGCTAACATAATTACAATTCAAACGCCGTTTAAATTACAAATTTCTGCAAAGCCTTCCCAGAAATATTTGTATTTAAATTTGTATACTTTTGAGATTTTTTAGATTTTTTTCAAAAGTGAAAAAGCGAAATTAAATCGCGAATTTTCTGAAAACGAAAATATTTATAGATACCCATAGACCTTATATGTATAACATTTTATAAAAATCGGAGGACACTTGGTAAATTTTTGGGCGTTCTTTCATGGGATGGATGATATACTTTGTGTGGTCTTAGATGATTCCTTCGACATGTTACACACGGAATGACAAAATCAATATACCCCCATCTTTTTGATGGTGGGTATAAAAAAAATATTGCAAAATTTTCTATAAAAGAAAAATTATAACAAAATTTTCTTTGAAAGGAAAATTTTCAATAAAGGAAATTTTTCAAAAATATAAGAGCAATTTTTCTACAAACAATAAATTTATCATAAAATGTATAAAAGAAAATTTTTTTCTATAAAGGAATCTGTTTGTTTGTGTATAAATCCCATACGAATGTTAATATTCGACACAAATAAGTTTTATGCAGGTAGAAGCAACATTGCCAAATTTTAATAGAATCGGTCCATAATTTACCACAGCTCCCATATAAACCCACTTCCGGGAATCGCCCTAAAGGGCATAAAATCATATACATAGGTGTTAGTATCAACGCATTATTCTGTATTTTTATATTTTAAATTTAGTAAAAGTGCTGATCTATAATTGGCCACAGGTCCAATTTCTGAATTTTCTTGCTTTTTATTAATGAAAGATGTTTTAAACAAATTTTCTATAAACAAAAGGTTATCGATAGTTTTCTAAAAAGGAATACAAGCGTTATAAGTAATTTCTAATTATATTTTCGTTAATTGCTTTTAAATATCTTCTTTTATTGCTATTACAAATTTCTGAAAATTCAAAAACAAATTAAAATTTTGAATTAATGAACCACGTGTGGCATGAGTAATTAATAACTGTTAAAATTGTATGTATATTAGAACTTTTATTAAAAATTGTATTGTTTTTGATAAATTTTGAAGCTTAATTTAACCTATTATTTCTTTTTTTATATATTAAATTTATATTTCAAATATTGTTTTCTTTTTTATTCTTAAAACGACTCTATAATTCCTGCAGAATACTTTTCATTTGTTTTTCAAATATGTTTTTTTTTTTTTTTTTTGTTTTTTTTTTAATTTTTAATGAAATTAATAAAAGAAACTAAATTGCAAATGCATTATATTTAAATTTAAATCTCGCTAATTATAAACTAAGTTAAAACTCCTTTCTGGGAATTAAGTAGACTTTTTACAATACATTTTTCTCTACTCATACCTTTTCTTTAAATTCAAATCATTTATAATATCCTCACTGATAAAATATACCTAATATTTTTTATATTTCCTAGACGGATAATATCAAAGAAATTACAAACAAAGACAATTTATTTTCTCAAAACAAGTATTATTTAATTGCTATGACTACAAGAAAAAAAATACAAATAAAAAATGAAAACAAATTTATCATTACAAATTACCCAGTCGTAAAGAAAACAAAGTGTCATAAAACCCTACATTATTAGGGTCAAGAGGTATAATTTCTCTACATAGTAAGCTTTTATATTTGTTTATTTGTTTTAATTTTCAATAATGAACTAAAATTAAATAAATGAAACAAAAATTACTAGAAAAAAAAAAAAAACTAAAGCAAAACGTGAAATAATTTGAAATGCAAATAACATGTTATAATGTTTAAGCATACATACATAAACATGTATGTATATGTGCATACATATGTATTTATAGAAAGAAAAAATGAAAAACAAATAAACATTTTATCCAATAAATACGTAAAATCGGAGTTTTAGTGGGCTAAAGTTTTGTATTTGTATCTTATTAACTGACATTTTAAACCATGTTTTTATTCAAGTACCTGTGTATGTGTGTGTTTGTGTTTTTGTATATATAAATCATAAGCAACAACAATAACAAATTGCTTTAATACAACAACAAAAAATACATACATATTTTATTTTATGATATAAAAAGCTATAATCATTTTATTGAACATTATGCTCTCCTTTAGTTCTTACTCATTTATAAGTTTTAAGTTATGCTCTCTTGGTCATTTTTTTTCTTCTATTCCAATGGCATTTTGCCATGACATTTTACCATTGAGTATATTTAACTGGAACACAGAATCTTATTATTAATGCTCTCTTATTGTCCTTAGGACTTACTCTCTAAAAGCTTTAGTGTGTAAGGATTTTTTTAGAAATTCCTGTTATTGGAATGTTTTTAAAATAATATGGAAATACAGAGAAAATACAAGAGAAGAGCATTCACTATATTGAGAAAAGAAAGAAAAAAGCTTTTTACTGAATGAACTCTTTTTAATGAAAATATATATGAAAAGTTTTTTTTAAGAGTTAAAATTTTAAATATTTAAAACATGGACCTTGTTGTTATTCTAAGAATTTTTGTTGTATTTTTTGCTTATGCTAAATAGTTTTTGTTGTTGTTGTTTTTGCTTACGTCTTGTTCTTCTCGAACGTCTAACCCTTCCACTTTGGCATTTTCCATAACTCTGGGTCAACATTTTACATACATACACATATACAATATAGATGAAAGTATACACACAGTTATCTATCTACAGATTTTAAGTTATAGTATAAATGTAAATGTGTAATATATACAAACGTATATACATATGTATTTTTGTTTATATGTATAGTATAATTCTAGTTGTATATGGTTTGTTGATGTTGTAAATGTAGTTTTGTGCCAGTTTAAGTAACTTTTTATATGTGTTTGTTTATAAAATATTAAAGAAGTTTTTTTTTTTTATTTTTTTCTTATTTTTAATATTTACTTAAAAGTAAACATATATGCCTGTAAGCCTGCAAGTATGTGTGTTTGTTTGTGTGCATATGTCTATATATACGAGGGCAATCTGAATAAAATAATATCTTTTCATGGAAATTATTTTTGTAAAATGCTTTGTGTCAATAAACTTTTACCTTTATTTATTTAAAAGGGTTCAAACTAGAGCAACAAAAGTCAAAGATCACCAGATTTTAAAATTCATTTTAAACCACTGAAAATGTCAAAGTTTAAGAAATACTAGGTAAAATTGTTTATACATATACCCTTTAGAATACTAAGAACTGAGTCATAAAAAAATCTCACAGCTCATTTTTAATGGCCAATTGAAAAAATTCAAGGAATTGTTAACTTTGACATAAAATGTATATTTTTTATTAAAATTTTTTGTAAAATTTGCATTGCAATTCTTAATAATAATAATATGTTTTTGGAAATAAGATTGTTTATGAGAAATAAATTTTTAAGTGTTTGTAGGCAGAATAATCTCGTTAAGTATTTTCTGTTATATGGAAATTATTTTTTATTATTAAAAAAAAAAAAAAGAAAAAAAAAAAAAAAAACTGAAGAGATTTTATTATTTAAACTTGTGTTTTTTGTGTTAATTTGTAACATGGGCGTTTTCTTTGGAAATTCACCATTTATGCAAGTTTTTAAAATTTTGAGAAATAAAATACTTTTTTCTCGAAATATGAAAAATTGGACAAATTAGGAGGAATTGTTTCAAGTTATTGAAGGTATTTTTTTTTATTTGGAATATTGCATTTCATACAAAAAATAACGCAATGAACACAATATTTCTTTAAAAATCATTAGTAAGGCATAATTTTGCCTATATGAACTTTTATTAGAAATAACTATAAAAATAACAATAAAAAAATAATAATACAAAATAAATAAAACAAATGTCAACGAAATATACATTTTTTTATATTTCTACAGAATGAAAATACAAATTAAATAATTAAAGTACCATTTTCTCATTGATAAAAATATAAAACTATAATTTTACGAAAAAGAAGACATTTTTAACAAAAAGTTTAATTTTGCAAGAAAAAAATTAATAATAAATAAGGATATGTTCTTTAAAATTGCCAGTTTTCCCAAATTTAAAATAAAGGAGAGAGAAACTATAGTCGGTCAAGATAGACCATATGACACCCTATACCATTGTGGAAGAGCTTAAAATTAGACATGAGGCCAATTTTAGACCAATACCTTTACTAAATGTAAAATAAATTATACAAATACAAAACAAACACATAATACCCTATTGGGGTATTATGTGTTTGTGCAGAAATTGTAACGCAAAGAAAAAATTGTCGGACCACCACCTCAAAGTATACCGTTCGACTCAGAATCACTTTCTGAGTCGATGTAACGATGTCCGTCCGTCTGTCCGCCACCTATGGTGGTGTAGGGTATAAAGAGCTGAGAAAATAATGTGTTGTTATGGGAAGGAAGCACTTAGTGCTGAAAAGAACTGCATATAGTGTTTTTAAAAAATAGTTATTATGGGTAGCATGTTTCTTTTTCATATTTCTTGTTCATTGCTTTTGATGCTTATAACATTTTTTAATAAAAATTTTATTATAAATTGGTTAAATGATGATAAAAATAGTTTCAAATTGGTGAAGTTGTAATTTGCTTCGAAAATTATAAACAGTTTTTCCTGCTAAAAAACATTAATTTTCTTTTTTGGAAGTAATTCTACAGTTTCACACTATCAATTTTTTTTCTGGTATTTAGATTATATACATAAAATGTGATCGTAAATGCATATTGAAAATATTTAATTATTAAACCTGTGCAATTAGATTTAAAACAGTCTTTGGAAAAATTAACTCAAATTAAAGAATTTTTGCCTAAAAAACACTTTCCAAGCCGCCCTCTTATGTTTTTATATGATATGCTTATGCATGAAACAAACAAAACAATAAATGTTATACTACACTACCTCATACACTCACACTCTCGCATATTTATATTTAATGAATTCATAATGCTCTAAGTCTGTGCATACTTAGTAACACCATACTCTCCCCCACTCTGTATCATATCTAACAGATAAACACACGTACATATTCCCACATACTTTCTTATTACTTTTACTCATATCCGTGCACGCACACATACACAAACAAAAACTTATAATAAAATCTCTACAAATTTGTTATTTATATGTTTATCTTAGTTTGGATGTATGTAAATGTGTGCATAATAATGTGTATATGTATGTATGGTTTTTATCCTGATTTTTTTTAATGAATATTAACGCTATTTTTTTATTTTTTTCTTATGGCATTAATTCTTCATTTGATTGCAGAATTTAGATTTATTCCGTTTTGCTGTGTTTTTTTTTTTCCTTCTTTACAAGGTCTAGTGATTCTTTTATGTTATTAGAATAATTTTGTTAGATGTCATATTTAAAGAAAATAATGGGAAAGGTGAAAGAAAATGTAATAAGTGTTTGGTAGACCTTATTAAATAATTTGTGGCAATTTGTTAACTTGGAAGAGATTAGTAACATACTTTTTATTTAGATTATTATTTTTGTTATAAAGTCATTAAATTGTAAAAGGGATTTTCTTATGTTTAAGTAAAATTTTAGCTTGAAATAAAATTAGATATAAATAGTAACTTTGTATAATAATTTAAGGAAAAAAAGTTTAACTGAAATACAATCTTCTGTTTAAAGTGATAAATATGACCTCAGGGGTACATTACTAGTAATCTATACACCAAGAGAAAAATCGAACATATACGTGTTCATAATGATACCATTTGGTGTCAATAGCACATTGATTCTGTGGACCGGAGTTTCTCATTCTATTCGGATATTTAATTTCTATTTTTTAATTTTATATATAAATGCGAAAAAAAAAATCCTAAAAATTATAAAAATTCTAAAATGTCAAAAATTAAAATTTTTATTCTTTAATCATAAAGATAAATTTGTTGAAAATAAAAAAAAACATATTTTATTTAAAGCAATGCATAATTGTTGATTTAATTCACAAATAAATTTTTTATTTATATTTCTATGTAATTTGTAATTGAGTATTTACATTAATCTGTAATTAAAATTATCCTTTTTATATCAATTTGAATGAAATATGTCTTGTTTTATTTGCAACAAATTTATCTTTATGATTAAAAAATAAAAATTAAAATTTTTGACATTTTAGTATTTTTATGACTTTTTGAAACAAAAAATTTAATTTTTTAAAAATTATGTATAAAATTTAATTTTTTCAGAAAATGGTTAATATCTCCATAACTGTTGAGCGCACATTGGGTTAAAAGGGGTCGAAAATTACGATTAATTCAGGGAAAAGTGATATTAATATTTCAATGACAATATTTTATTGATTATTAGGTAAAAAAAGTTAAATTTTGGAATTTTAAGATTTTTTTTTTGCAGAATGGTAATGTCCGTCCTTCCGCTTATACATTAAAGTTAAATGAGTCGAAAATTATGCATAATTCAGGGAATGGTGATATAAACACTTTATTGATCACGTTTATTTTTCCTATTTATTAGTAAGTAAAAATATGTATTTTTAGAATTATAAGATATTTTTTGGGAGAACTTTAATGTCTGTCCGTCCGTCTATACATTTGGCGCTTAATTCAGGAAAAGGTGATATCCGATTTTAATCATGTTCTATTTTCTATTTATTAGTTAATAAAAAATTTATATTTAGAATTCTGAAATATTTTTTTGGCCCAATGGCAATGTCCGTCCGTCTATACATTTGGGTTAAATGGGTCGAAAATGGCGCTTAATTCAGGAAAAAGTGATAATTTTTTAATATTTAGATTTCGTTTTATAGTGGTCAAGAAGTAAAAAAAAATATTTTTTTTTTGGAATTTTAAGACTTTTTTAAAAAATTCTAATGTCTGTTCTTCCGTCCGTCTGTTTATTAATTTTTGCTCACTTGCCAATTCAAAATCGTTTATTTTTAAACTCAATAAAGATATCGACTTCAAGTTTTGTTTATCCGATAGATAATTTTGTGATAAAATTTGTTGAAAGTGTTGGGATTAGGGTTGCCAGAACTGTTTGGAAGTTTAACTTGACATTTCGAAAAATTCAGCTTGATTTCAGACAAATCAACTTGACATAACCACAAATGTTAAAAAATTAAAATCTGAAGAAAATTGAAGACGCATCAATTATATCAAAAAAAAAAAAAATAATAATAATAATAATTTTTTCAACAAAATATTATTAGGAACTAAAAAATTAATTTAAACAAAAAATATATAAAACTCAGAGTAATATAAATGATTTTATTACAATATTTTCCACGTCGACTGATAAAGCATTCAATGCACTTTGTACACAACAGTATGAAGTAGTTTTGTGAAGATCTAGTTTATTTTCTATATTCATTATTTTTTATTTTCGTGCCCAAGAGCCCGAAAAATCCATGCTCTTGGGCTTATAACTTTTGATGTGGTGAAAAATTAATAATTCTGTTAACTGGTTTGTATTTACCCTTATGTTCACTTGCCATGTCCTAAGTTTCAAAATTGGTTTTTCTTAAAATGGAACTTTAACCAAAAAAAAAAAAAAAAAAAAACATAATTCAAATTTTTTATGAAATCTTGCATTGGTCAGGCAAAATAGAAAGGATTTTGAGAGTAATTTACCTCATCTCTGGAAGAAAAGTGTCACAAAAAGTTAATTACTTTGAATCTTTATCAGAAAATTTGAAAGGAAGTATAGCCTGAAGACTTATAAAGCAAGAAAAAAAAAATAACATTAATAACATTTTATCTTTAGTACTTTAGTACAAAAAAATAAAAGAGCAAAAAATTGGCCGAAACACAATAAAACCTTTAATTAGAATAACTCTGGAAAAGACCAGATATTTCCTTAAAAACCAACAGGAACTAATTTATTCTTTTATCTTTAGATCTTGAACATAACAGTCACTAATAAAAATATCACTTTATACAAATTCGCCCACTGGTTTGGTTTCTATAAGCAGATTTGCATGCACGGATTTTTTCGTGCGCAGGCCTTATTTGAAAATATTTTGGATCTTTATCAGAATTTGTCTCCGAATACCATTTTTAATACTAAAATATTGTACTGCATATGGATACGCCTTTATATTTCCAATATTTCCAATATCTTTTAAGTCATTAGAAACTTCCTTGTGAATATGGAACCAATACGTTTCTTGCAATTGCTGCTATTTAAGTAAGACCACAATTAATTTTTTTTGACAATTTTACTATTATAGTAAAGTATGAACATAATTTGATGTTATGAAAAACAAGTAATAATTCAGCCTTTGAATCAATAATACTGCCGGTACTACAAAATTTTAAATGAATTTCGATTTTTTTTTTTTGGGACAATGCCGCCTTTTAATTTAAATTTTTTCTCACAAATATAAATGATATTAAGTACTCAAAAATTTCACAATAAAATAAATTTTTAAAATTATTTCTTGCATTTATTGTTAGTGATGGGCAAAATGCATACAATCTGTAACAAAGAAAAACTGACTAAATGTATTATATTTTTAATTAAATTTAAATTTAATATTCTAAAGTAGTATAGAATATTTTTAGCTTGACAAATTGTATTTTAACATGAAACTTGACAAGACAGAAAAAATCTTGACAATCAAGCTCATTCAAGCCCGTCTGGCAACCCTAGTTGGGATATATATGAAAAAGACTTGACCAACATCTTGCAAAGTTGAGCAAAGTTGAATTTCAAATAAATATATCTCAAAGAATATATAAGAGGAATAGTACATGCAATCACGCTTTCTAAAAGATATAACAAGGACTTTAAGGTGATATAAAAGTCTTGGAAATCGGATAAGGAACAAAAATTCGCTAGAGGTTAGACATTTTCTATGACATCAGTACCTTATTTTGAACCACCACAGCTCAGCTCATGAAGCTTGTATGGGATCCTGCTTCTAAACTCAAAATATAATTGTCCTTTACTACGGCTGTGTGAAATTTCATGTAAATCCAGCCAGTCGATTAGAAGTTACAGATTTATTTCTATTCTGCCCCACTATTTAATGTTTGATAAAGCAAAGAAAATGTCTGCACTTAAGCTGTTTTTTGTATGAAATCTACTGGAGTTAAAAAAAAAAAATTATTTTTCAGAAATTTTTCAGGAGAAACATCCTGTAATATTTTAAGTTACATTCCATGAAAATGTAAAATTAGTGTAGGACAATTTTCAAAAAAATAACAAAAATGTTAGGACGAAATATAATTTACAAGTACTTGAAGAAAAGTACACTTAAATATCTGTAGTTGATGGTTCTATTTTATAGTTTTACTTTAAGAGACCTTTCATTTATAATAAATAGACTAAAAATTTATGAAAATTTATTTTTTGTACTCTTTTTCAAAAATGTTTAATTTTGACAGCTTCTTATAAGAAAACAAGGTTTTAATTTATATTGATACATAATTCTGTCTAGTTTTATTCAGTACCCAACTTTATTACATAAATTTAAATATCAAAATTCAATTAATCGTCATTTTTTACACATTTTACCCCAACGTGGAGCGTATTGAAACGTAATGTAAGAACGACTTGAAGACAATTTTAATTAGATTATTTTTTTTTTTAATAAAATCAGACAAATCGTTTTCTAGATATGCTTTAATATAAATTTTACATATTGGAATTTATCGCGAGAACTAGAGAGATTAAAAAAAAAATATATATAAAAGTTTTAGTATTTATTAATACCATGAATCCGAATTTACTGAGAAACCCTTTGCCATAGATTTTGAGCCTGTTCCGTATGCGTTCAAATTCAATAATTTGTTTTCAAACCATTAACTAAAATTGATACCAACTAACGTCAAGTTGAATTAATACTAAAGTTTAAAATTATTAAATTACATTATGTTTATTTAAAATTTGTAAACGAACGGCATCGAAAAGCCGATACTGAAAATTGTCAATGTGACCACAACAGTAGTAGATTTTTAATCAAATTGTTTCCCTTAGTGCAGTGACCTTTTCAGGCTTTTGAAGCAGCTGAACTTCTATGAGACTAATAAACTAGAAAACAAAAATAAAAATAAAAAAAGTTAAATAAAAGTGTGCTCTTTTTTTAAGTTCATAATTTCTTAAATTTTTTCTTTCTAATCCTACCATATACATATGCTTGTACTGCTGCTTAATGATCATTGAACCCAAAGTTATTCCCTATCCTTTAAAGCCTCTATTCCCTGACAACTAAACTAAGTCAATATAAACCAGTGATTAGTTTATGTTTTCCCGTAATAATTTAGTCAACATCTTGGTTAAATATTTATAATCGTGTCACAAACAAGAAATTGTATAGATTTTCTTCCTTTCTGTTGGCATCTAACGTGCAATGACTTTATTAGTTTGTTACCGTTTCTATTACAACATCTATCAAAATTCACATATACACATATATTAAATGTATAGCAGTGTATAAGTGCAACTAAATCCTAGTTGGTTGTTATTGTATTAGTTAAGTTGCTTTTTAATACAATCAAACAAACACATACTCTATTCATTCAAACATTCAGTAATTTATTTATTTTATATGTTTGTATGTTCGTCGCTCTTTCGTTCATTTCACTTACATGTATGCTTGTATATTTGTTTGTTGTTGCTTAGATTTGTATGTGCAACATTATATTACGCTCATTAGAACCGCATTCACGAATAGCAATACATACACTCTCACATATTCCACACAAATACAAATGCAACTTATATGATGTCAACAAATTTTGTGTATATTGAAGCTAGTAATCAAATAAGCAATAAAAACATCAAGTATTGGGGAGATTTCACGTTGATATAAAGTTTATTATTCTGTTTTACAATTTTTAGGTCTTTATATATAGAGGAATTGAAATTATGATGTCTATCCGAAGTAGTTTTGAGATGCAATACAATATCGAGAATATTGTTGAGAATTTTTCCAATAAGAATTAACAAAATAAGTCTATTAATAGCTAAATTAGAAGCAAAATACTAAGAAGCAATTTTTTTCAGAAAACTCGGTTATTTAATAGGTTTTGGCTATTCAATTTTTTAGGTCGGCTAGCCGTGGCTTAGGCTGATAAGAAATTTATAAAATTAAATTAATAAAAAGAAGCGTGAATGTTATATTCGGCTCGGCTGAATCTATAGGCCCACCATCAACTTTTTCTAATTTTACGTTATATGGGAGGTGGGTGATAAAGTGGGCGGACCACGCCCATTTTTTGTTTCCGAGTTTACATTGGTCCTTGAACTATTTGAACACAATTTCGTTGAAGTTTCACCTTATATGGGAGGTGGGCGGTATAGTGGGCGGACCACGCCCATTTTTAGTTTCTAAGTTTATATCGGCCCCCAAACTATTTGTGCAAAATTTCGTTGTCGTAGATGCTTTTTTTAAAAGATATCAGCAGAAAAGTATGAAATTAACCTACAACGGACACCCTGTGTTTATAGTTTTTAGCACATAACTTTTTTGTTTATTAACTGATTTTGCCCATTTTCAATAACAAACAAACCTTATATAAGATAAATATTTATGCCATATAATTTCGTCCCCCTACGTTGCCCCGTTCGAGCCCTATCCTGATTTCAACACACAGACGGACAGATAGACGGACAGACGAACGGACGGACATAGCTAGATCGACTCAGAATCTAACTAGGACCCAGAAAATATATACTTTGTGGGGTTTTAAATGATTCCTTCGACATGTTACACACGGAATGACAAAATCCATATATGGGGGGTATATTGATGGTGGGTATAAAAATATCACTTTCTTGAAAACTACTTAAAAATACCTTTTTGGAAAAATTTGTTATTTTCAAAGTAAATACCACTTTATGTAAAAAAGTACTAATTTGGACAGAATGTACTAATTTTCAAGTTGAGCCATTAAAAAAAATATATAAGAAAAGACAAAAAAAAAAAAAAAATATATGACTATTTTCGAAAGAAGTATCAATTTTAAAAAATTAAAATTTTTAAAAGTTTAATTTTTTTTTTTTTTTTGTTTAAAACAAATAAGTAGTAATTTCAATTATTCAAAATTGTACTATTTTCATAAAAGCACTATTAGAAAAAAGTGCAATTAAAAACAAAAAAAATATAGTTGTTCAATCCAGACTATATGATACCCTACACCATTGTGTATGTGTATCAAAATTCGAGGAGGGGTCTTTTGTTACATCTGTGGCCAATTGTGAACCGATACTTGTATTAAGTGTAAAATATAACATACGAATACAGAATATTATGTTGATATTAATATTTATATGAATTTATGCACTTTTGAGTAATTTCCGAAAGTGGGCCTTATATGGCAGCTATGGTAAATTACGGACCAATTTTCGTAAAATTTGGCACTATGATTTATATTTATATAAAACTTATTTGTGTTAAATATTGATTATTAAAATTTTCATGAGATTTATGCCCGTTAAAGTAAATTTCTGAGAAGATATTTATATGGGATCCATGGTCAATTATGAACCGATATTCCTGAAATTTGGTACACATGTATATGGAATTTATATGGGCCAGAATATTATTAAAATTTGTTTGGGTACTAGGTCAAATAATGCACCGATCATAACCAATTTCAATAGGCTTCGACCTTGGACTATAAGAGGCCTGTGTGCCTAATTTTATTAATTTATATTTGTGGGTATTGCAAACATCAGCACAAACGCATAATACCATCCCCACCTATGGTAGTGTGATTTTTGTTGATTTTTAAACTGTTTAGTGATAAAAATTATAAGTCAAAAATTCCAACATTAGAGATTTCCTAGGTGTTATGACCTATTATGATCTTTAAAAAATATTAGTGTGGCAAAATCGACGGTAAAATACGTTACAAATATGTTAAAAACATATGAAAGGGTGAAATGAATCGACTATGGATTCCGAGCAGGATGGTTAACTATCAATAATGAAACATAAACTGTTCGAAGAAGTCAAAACGATCATAATAAGACTGCTCCAAGTGGTCTGAAATCATAATTAAAATAACCGCACACACAATCCAAAGAAGAGCAGTCAAAATTGGAGTAGAGTTTTGCAGGCCTGCAAAAAGCCATTTATTTCCAAGAAATCTAGATAAGCACGACTGAATTTCAACAAGACCACCACCATTGTACTCAAAATCAATGAAACAGAGTTATTTTCTCAGACAAATCAAAGTTAATATGAGTAACTTTAATGAAAAGTTACTCATATTAACTTTTTATTGTCATGGTAGTAAAAAGCATGGAGGCGTAATATAATGGCCCGGGATGCTTATCGGGACAAAGGCTAGGACCGGTAAGTGAGATTAATGATATAATTAATAAGAAAGTATATCGAAAAAATTCTGCAGGAAGTAATATTATCACATGCCAGAGATAAAAGCCCCAAAGTAAACCCAAAAAGTAATGAAAAATTAGTTACATCATCAAGTGGTAATCGTCATGAACAATACTACACAGTTCCGTACTCTTAGTACTATTTAAATCTTATGGAAAATAGTAAATCAGAAGAGCAATGGGGAAGAGATCGGGAGAGGACCAGATAGACTATCCCGTGCAAACCTGGAAGCTTGTACTGCAATGCCAATGTTAATAATATACAAGTCTAATTATTTAATTTCTAATATAAGCCTAAAATAATATTTGAAGAGATCAAAATAAAAGTTATTGTCACAGATCATAAAGGTTAACAGTTTGTTCAATTAGTTTTGTCGTAAAAATTTTTTATTTTTGAGTATATTAAATATTCTTATTAATTTTATTTAAGTATGAAAAATAAATTTATGTTATTATTATTATATTAACAATATTTTTCTTTAAAAAAACAAGAAAATGTTGCGATTTACTCAAATTAGCTAAGAATTTACTTTTGTTCAGTTAGTTTTGGCCGACACTGTAAGTTTGTCATTCCGTTTGTAATTTATTCAATGCTCATCTGACCCCAAAAAGTATATATTGATTGTGAAATCCGCCTGTCTGTTGAAATCAGTTTTTAAAAAGCCTTAGTTATCGGATATATATGTTTTATACATCAAATTGTAGAAAATATTCCTTAAAAAAATGCTAATAAAAATGAGCAAAATCATTTTATAAATAGGCGAGATATCACCAAAATTACCTCCAAAAATCGTTTTAGTTGTCGGCTTTTCTAAGCTCCTATATAAGCTAGCTACTTCGTTCTTGCACGGAAAATTCAGAATCTGTTATCCAATATTTTTTTTTTCAGAGTAAATTAACAAAATCGGTATTTTATTATCCGAGATATAGGTTAGAATGAGTTTTTAGACTTAAAGCTACGTGTTTCGTTCTTTCACAGATTGTTCATAAATATTTTTCAAAAAATCTGTTTTTTGAACCGAACATATCGGACCATAAACAATCGAGTTATTGGAAAATCTTTTTTTTAATTTATTAAATGGCTGCTTTGAATATTATTGTTGCTTTTATGGGCACTGAAAAACAAAAACAACAAGATGCCATATCAATATTATTCTTTTTTTTTTTCAAAATCGATTTTTTTATTGGAAATTAGATTTTTTGTTTTTTGCTGAAGGAATAAACTTAATTGGTCTATTAGTATCTGAGATAACGGCCAAAACACATTATTAGAGTTTTTAAGGCTACTAAGTATATAAGCTACAGACAAATCAGTCCATATACAATCATGTTATTGGCCGTTATTAACTCAGATATCGGCCAAAACGTGTTTTTTGACTTTTTGAAGCCCCAATGTAAGCTACGGTTTTCGTTCTTGCACAGATCTGTCACAAATATTTTTTCAAATTTTTAAGTCAATTAATTAAAATAAAATTAAATAGACTTTTTTATTTAATTTTATTTTAATTAATGTTGTCTTTATTTGGTGTGGTTGTTTCATTAACTTTAAAATGTATTATTTTTTATATAACGTCCCAACTTAGATAAAGGGTATTTAAGATTCGGCACAGCCGAAATAGCGCTAGATCTCGTTTTCATGGGACACTAAAAGAGAAAAATATTAATTTTCTAAAACATATCAGTTTTCAAATAACTGCTATCTTTTTATACCCTTCACCACAGGTGTAAAGGGTATATATAAGTTTGTCATTCCATTTGTAATTTCCACAATTTTCGTCGGAGAGCAAAAAAAGTTTATATTTTCGGGATCCTTGTAAGAAGCGATGACGATAGGACCATGTCCGTCCGTGTATCGGTTGAAATGGCGTTTATGAAGCTCACCAATAACTGGCATATATAATATATATATATATATATATATATATATATATATATATATATATATATATATATATATATATATATATATATATAATATATATCAAACTATCGGAAATCCTTTCGAGAATTTTTCTATTGAAATTCAGCAAGATCGGTTCATACATTGCGGAGATTTGCTTAAAAACCGGTTTTTAGAACCGGTTTTCCAGTTTCTGAAGCCTCTGTATATACTAGGTACTTTGTTTTTCCAAAGAAGGCTGGCACATTTTTTCCGGATTTTTTTGCTAAAAAAAAAAAAAAAATATTTACGAATATTATATCAACCTAATATGAGTGTCAAATGAAAGCTATGAATCCCTGCAATATTATAATATATTGTATTTGAATGTTGCAGCAATAAAACTAAATAAAATATATTTTTTAAAATGTAACCTTTTACTATTTATTTTCAATTATATATCAGCCTACAAAAATCATTCTCACATATCAAAAAATAAAAAAATCATTATACGGATAAAACTGAAGACCATCCATGACAAAATTGTGTAATCAGTTTTGCTCCAGGATGTCAAATTTCATTTTGAAAGAATTGCAAGGATGTCAAATTTCATTTTGAAAGAATTGCAAACTTTAGAAAAATGCACAATTTTTAAGAATGTTATAAAATATTAACGAAGATTATATTAACCCAATATGAGTGTTAAATAAAAGCTATGAGTCCTTGCAATAACATAATATTTTTTATTTAAATGTTCGGTACAAAAATTTAAGAAAATTTATTTTTGAAAATTTAATTCTGTAGTATTATGTTTAATACTTAATAACACACTTTATATAAATGATTGTTTTTTTAATATTTTGTTATGAAAATAATTTAAATAAAAGCTTTTGTAAAATTGCAGGGATTCATAGCTTTCATTTGACACCCAACCCAAGTTTATATAATATTGGTAAATATTTTATATATTTTTTTTAAAGTTGTATATTTTTCGAAAATTTTAAAAACTGAATATGCGGTTTTATTATGTTTGAGAAATTATCACACAGTGTATTAAGCGCATCCAATTTTAGATTTTTTCTATTTCATTTAAAAATATATGACTATATTTGAATACAGCAAAAAAGAAGAAACATCCCAAAAAATAGTACAAATTGTTAAATAATTTCTTACAGAAACACATTTTTATAAAAATTCTTAATTAAATTCAACTGTGGTATTTGAGAAAAAAATTAAATTTTTCTTTAAAATTTAAATATATAAAATCAGTTTTTAATATTATTTCAAATCAAATAAAATTGCTCAAATCCCCGTATTCTATGCATTTTGCTACAGAAACTCCCCCTTTAAAATATATGTATATGCAAGCATTGCACACGTACTTACCACACATGCAACATAATACAAGAAATTGTTTATACTCACATTTTGTCGAGTTATTTCCTTTTTATGATTAGATTGCATTCAGAAAAAAATAAAATGGTTTCAAATAGAAATTCCGAGCATACGAAATGAAATCAAGCAACCAAGCATTCATTCATTTCAGCCAACCAGCACAAAATCATGCAACATATATTCCTGACTCCTTTCAATGCTATTAAATATAATGTTGTGGTTGTTGCCTGACTGCCTGCTCGACTGCTGCCCGTGTTTCTAATAAAACAAACAGTTTTTTTTTTTTTTTTTTTTTTGTGAATTTGATTTGTTAGGTTAGTGAGTTTAGGGAGGGTTACAAAGGCAGGTGGGTGTTTTTAAGGTTTGTCGTTCAGTTCGTTTATTATTATTGTTTGGCTTGTTATTTAGTGTTCTTATAACAAAAATATTAGAGCAACAGACTTAAACCATCCATTTCATATGTAATTATGTGGCATTCATCACACAATAAGGCTTTAAGTTTGGGTTTCATTTCATGTGCTGTATGTATTTATGAAAATACGATCATTCTCTCCGCTTTGTGTAAGAGTAAGTTGGACAAATGAACAGTGGGGTGTCAGTGAAATCAGGAGGGAGAAAAATAATAAATAGTTGTTGGAAAAAATGTTAAGGATTAAGAAGAATAGAACTAATGAATATTTTGAGAATTTTTAAGCCAATTGTATTAGATTAGTATTAAACTAAGAAAGCTGGTTTTAGGTGTAAAAATAAAGTAATAAAAATGATGCTTAACTCGAGGAAAGTTGAATAATAAAATTTTATATTTCTATTTGTTATTAACTAAGTAGTAAGTATAACAAATTTTTAGAATTAAAAGGTTTTTTTTTTTTTTTTTTTGTTTATAATGTTTGTCCGTCTGTCTATACATTGGGGTTAAAAGGGCCGAAAATCGCGTTTACTTCAGAAAAAGGTGATATCAGTTTCTTAACGTTCACGTTTTATTTTTATTTTCTTTATTAGTAAGTTAAAGATTTCAGAATTTTAATTTTTTCCCTCCTTCCGCTTATATATTGGGGTTAAATGAGTCTAAAATGGCGCTTAATTCAGGGAAAGAAAATATCAACATTTTAAAATTTACATTTGGTTTTTTATATTGATTGAAAAGTAAAAAAATGCATTTTTGGATTGCGAAAACTTTTTTCTTGAGAGCATTCTGATGTCCGTCCTTCCTTTCGTCTGTTTGTTAATTTATGCAAATTAAAAATCTATTATTTTTTGATAAAATTTTATTTTTTATTTTTAATTTATTTATCTTTATTTATTGAATTTTCACAATATTAAGTGAACTAACAATAAGTATTTCAAATCTTAAATCTAAATCTGTCGGACGAAAAAACTTATTTATTCAAAGGGTTTAGCTTCTGCTGAGGTCTATTGTTTTCCTTCTGTTTAAACGGTTGTAGCCATTGCTTCTTAATATGTTTCGAGCAAGTAGGTTTGTGTGTATAAAACTGAAGACTTTCTCAAATACAATTCTGCATGTTTTCTTATTTCATTTTTAACAAGAGGAACATTGAGGTCCTTGTGAATGCTATAATTTTTCAAATACCAGGGTGCTGCTGTTATCATTCGTAGTATTTCATTTTGGAGTTGGATACCATAGCATCATATAGGCTTTATAATTGAGTTATAGATCAACAGTTTGCAATCTAGACCTAATTTTGAATGTCTACCAATCAGCCAGTTAATTTGGAGTGATTTCAACTTAATTTGGGTTAATTTTGTATCTATATGTGTTTTCCACATATGACGTCGATCTAGATGCATACCAAGGTATTTTACTTCTGTTTGTTGGGGTATAATCTGATTATTTATCAATATTTGGGGGGGCACGAATCTCTCCGCAATGTGAAGGTAATGTGTATACATTTTTGTTCATTCACTTTTATTCTCCATTGCTTTAACCATTTTTCTAGACAGAGTATATGATCTTGCAAGAGTTTAGATGCTTCTTGCGGTTTTTCATGCACGCTTAAAATAGCTGTGTCATCTGCAAATGTTCATATATGGGTTCGACTACTAGTTGGCATATCAGAAGTGAATATTATGTATAGAAAGCGACCCAGTATACTTCCTTGGAGTACACCTACTTCAATGGACTGCGGTGAGCTTATAAAGTCGCCCTCTTTACGAACAAACTTTCGATAAGTTAAATAGCTTTCTAACAGCTTATGCGTATTTGTGGGTAAATACTTTTTAATTTTAAATAATAATCATTCATGCCATACTTTATCTAAGGCTTGAGAGACATCAATGAAGAGAACGGAACAATATATCTTTTCTTCAATCGTCTTCGATATAATATTTGTAAGTCTGTGAGTTTGTTCAATGGTGTTTTGTTTTTCTCTAAAACCAAATTGATGTGTTGGAATACAATCGAAACGATTCACTATCGGTTTCAACTTGTTCATTAATAGCTTTTCAAAAAGCTTTGATATATTTGACAATAGGCTAATGGGCCTATACGATTCTACTTTAGTGTGATCTTTTCCATAATATTCAAGGCGTAATATAGCATTGAAAATAAAAAGTATTATTCTTATAGCTATCCGGGGTAGCTCCAAAAGCATCTTGTTACTGATTTTGTCAATACCTGGTGCTTTTTTGGAGTTTAAATCAACAATAGCCACAACAGGTGGCAACTCTATTCTGTTATCTGATAAATTAGGGGTAAACACGTTCTTTAGATGATTAACAAATAGATTCCCCTTTTCGCTATCGTTTCTTGTCCAGCCTCCATTTATATTACATAGAGAAGGTCTACTTGTAACAGGTCTTTTCAGATTTTTTGATAAAATTTAACTTCAAATTTTTATTCGATAGATAATTTTATTTTATTTTAACTAATTACAAAATATATAATAAAATTGGTTGAAAATGTTGGGCTATAGAAAAAACTTGAGTAAGATCTTGCAAAACTGAGATTGTTGAAATTTCGAAAAAAAACATGAAAGCCTGTTTTTCAAAGAATCTTTAAAATTGTGATAATGTAAATTCGCTAGTGGTTAAACAAAATAAGCTTCTTGACATGTCATTAGTACCCTTATTTGGGCCCCTATAGCTCCGCTCCACAAATGTACATAGGATCCTACTTTCAAACTTAAAATATTACTTTCCTAACCAACTGATTAGAAGTTATAGATTTATTTTCAAAAATGTAATAAAAAAAGGTTGCTATCATTGATTAAAGCATTTTCTTTTATTAATGTGCACTAAAAATTTAGATTATATTTAACAAAAATTTTCATATTCAAATACACATAAGTATAACTTAACTAAATTTTTCAAAAATAATTTACTTAGTAATAAGATTTTAAATAAAAAAAAAAAAAAATAAAAAAATACCTTCTGGCTTTAGTTTTTGTGGGATTTAGTCTTATGCGACCTTTTTTATAGTCCTATTTAGAACAAAATTAACAAAGACTTCTTCATCTAAAATGATAAAAAAAATTTGGTGCAAAAGGTTTAAAAAAGTATATAATATACATATGTGGTCATATATTGTCAGCTTGTATTCTGACATTTCCCACAGTAAACTGCTTTTATTAACTTTCATTAGAAATCAATAAAATAATTGGGTTTAACTTAAAGGTAAATGAACCCAAGTTTTTCATAATCATTATTTTTTCTTTTATATATATTATAATAATTTAGTCACTGTCTAGCTAAAAAAATTTACTTATTTGACATCTAACAGACAATGACTTGTAAAATTATTATGTATAGTTTTTTATGAAAAAAAAAAAAAGAAACTTTATTTTTTGTCATAAAAAAAAGTGGAAACTCATTTAGATTTTTTTTTTACATATTATTTGCTTTATGAAAACGTCTTCCTCAATTTGTATACCTTCGACCCACTGTATCTAAACACATGTGCCACTATTTACCCATTTTAATACTTTCATGTAAATATGTTGTCGTTAGAAATGTGTTCCATATGAGGGCAATTGTAAAAACCACTTATTTTTGTTTGAAAACTGGGTTAACGTTGGATTGTTTTCCATACAAATTATGAAAGACACATACATTCACACACGCACACAAATAAAAACAACTAAATCAAATGAGTAAAAAACAAATTTTAAGAAGAAGAAAACTAATATTTTACACAACATTTACTTCATAAATACATATAACAACAATAAATGGCAATTAAAAACAGTTACTTACTCAATTTACTTGAGTATACCTATGTGTTTGTATGTTTATGTGTATGTACTTATGCTCATCATTGTTCACAAACAAGTTAAAGTTAATTTTAAGAATAACGGTTTTTGATGACAAAAGTATACAATGAAAAACAAGAGTATTAAGTAATACACTTGACTACTCAGCAAAATAATATATCAAAGAAGAGAAAAAAAGTGGGGAGAAGGTGATGCAAACTAGTACAAAATACATACAAACCGTATGCAAATTTATACGGATGTAAATGTAAAAAAGGGGAGGGAGTTCTTTTTTTTTTACAGAGTTAGCAACTCAATTTTTATTTAAGCCATAAAGTGTGTTATAGTTATTTGTAGTTTTATTGAAACCTGGAAGTAAATATTAACGATGTAGAGCAACAACTAGTTATCATGATGATGATTTACGTTTTGGTCTACAATATTCGCATACTAATTGAGCATTGATGCATCACATCAATTCGAGTAACATTTTCCATTTTAAAGTCATGCTTTATTTTCAATGAGTGAATGAATGAATGATTAGTCTCCTCTACTTGTTGTGTGTGTTGTGGTGTCTTGTCAACAACAAGGAATGCTTTTTGTTTTCACATTAAGAAGTCATGAACTGTTGTCATTGTTACTGGATTTAGTTGATAACTGTTACGCAGTATGTGTTGTCTGTTAGATGTATCAAAACGATGCATTTTGAATTTATTGAAATTTTTGAAGCGAGAGTTTAAGTTGTGCTTATGACTGTTTATGGAGATTTGATTTTTTTGGAAGAGATGAATTTACGTTGGAATAGTAAGTTAAGGTAAGGAGAAATTTATTGCAATAATTACCTTATAATTATCTTTATGTTATAAGGGAATGTTCTGAATTTTCTATATCTTCTATATAAAACTTTCGCTCCTACAATTTTAATAGAAAGTTTTCGTTTCTAGAATTTTCTATAGAAAATTCTCGCTTTCAGAATTTTCTATAAAAAATTCTCGCTTTCAAAATTTTCCATAGATAATTTTCGCTTTCAGAATTTTCAATAAAAAATTTTCATTTTTAGAATTTTCTATAGTAAATTTTCACTTTCAGAATTTTCTGTAGAACATTTTTGCTTTCAGAATATTCTATAGAAAATTTTCACTTTCAGAACTTTCTATAGAAAATTTTCGCTCTCAGAATTTTTTATAGAAAACTTTCGCTTTTAAAATTTTCTATAGAAAATTTTCGCCTTTATAATTTTCTATAGTAAATTTTTGCTCTTATAATTTTCTATAGTAAATTTTTGCTCTTATAATTTTCTATAGTAAATTTTCGATCTTATAATTTTCTGTAGTAAATTTTCGCTCTTATAATTTTCTATAGAAAATTTTCGCGCTTATAAATTTCTATAGAAAATTTTCGCGCTTATAAATTTCTATAAAAATTTTCGCTCTTACAATTTTTTATAGAAAATTTTCGCTCTTATAATTTTCTATAGAAAATTTTCACTCTTATAATTTTCTATAGAAAATTTTCACTCTTATAATTTTCTATAGAAAATTTTCGCTCTTAAAATTTTCTATAGTAAATTTTCACTCTTTAAATTTTCTATAGTAAATTTTCACTCTTTAAATTTTCTATAGTAAATTTACACTCTTAAAATTTTCTATAGTAAATTTTCGCTCTTATAATTTTCTATAGAAAATTTTCGCGCTTATAAATTTCTATAGAAAATTTTCGCTCTCAGAATTTTTTATAGAAAACTTTCGCTTTTAAAATTTTCTATAGAAAATTTTCGCCTTTATAATTTTCTATAGTATTTTGCTCTTATAATTTTCTATAGTAAATTTTTGCTCTTATAATTTTCTATAGTAAATTTTCGATCTTATAATTTTCTGTAGTAAATTTTCGCTCTTATAATTTTCTATAGAAAATTTTCGCGCTTATAAATTTCTATAGAAAATTTTCGCGCTTATAAATTTCTATAAAAATTTTCGCTCTTACAATTTTTTATAGAAAATTTTCGCTCTTATAATTTTCTATAGAAAATTTTCACTCTTATAATTTTCTATAGAAAATATTCGCTCTTATAATTTTCTATAGAAAATTTTCGCTCTTATAATTTTCTATAGAAAATTTTCGCTCTTATAATTTTCTATAGAAAATTTTCGCTTTCAGAACTTTCTATAGAAAATTTTCGCTCTTATAATTTTCTATAGAAAATTGTCGCTCTTATAATTTTCTATAGTAAATTTTCGCTCTCATAATTTTCTATAGAAAATTTTCGCTCTTATAATTTTCTATAGAAAATTTTCGCTCTTATAATTTTCTATAGAAAATTTTCGCTCTTACAATTTTCTATAGAAAATTTTCGCTTTTACAATTTTCTATAGAAAATTTTTGCTCTTACAATTTTCTTTAAAAAATTTTCGCTCTTACAATTTTCTATAGAAAATTTTCTCTCCTACAATTTTCGGTTTTACATTTTCGCTCTTATAATTTACTATTTTCTACTTTTTTAGCAAGGTTTTTTATAAATAAGTATATGATTATATAAGTTCAGCATTTACATACTTATCACCTTAATAAACATCATTTGAACTTTCCTTCTTAAAAAAAAAAAAACAAAAAACAAAAAATCTCCAAATCACTAGACCTTAAAACTCAACAGCCTCTTTTTTTATTCACTTAAAAAGTTAAAACATAATTCAAATTTATTACTTTATTCGTAAAAAATAACGAAACATGAATTTGTTAAACGATTAATGTTTCAATTACAACTTAAATTGTGAAACGATTTAGTTTATCGCTCTTACTTAGAAATAAAGTTAATGTGGCAAGGAAAAAGCTAAAAAGAAACCAAAATAAAAATAAACGATGAAAATGTTTTTAAACAAAATAACAAGCATCTTAAAATACATATTTCAACTACTTAGAAATTCTTAAAATTTTACATGTTCTTATCGTTGTTGTTGCTACTGTACATAGCCCCAAATGGCGTTTATGTAGTACCACAATTTTTAATTGCTTGCCATAGCCACTTGGTATTGTGTTCGTTCCGAAGCTCTCGTTTTTTGGACTCTTAAAACTCACCAAAATAAGTGCAAAAGAAAAAAAATAATAACCAAAAAATAAAAATATAAAACAAAGTTTCAATATTTTTGTATGTACTTTACACCCGGTGCGATGATTACACAACACACAGTAACTTTGCAGTAACAACATCAACAACAATAACATTTACTAGGGAGTAGTTGTTTGTTATAAGGAGCAACAGCAGTAATATGTAGCAGTAGTGAAAAATAGTAACAAATATACAAGAAGAATAGCAGCTTTTACACACTTATATTTTTTTTTTTTTTAATATTTCACATTTCACCACTTGTGCAAAATACTTTAGAGTTGCACTTCTGTTTTTCATATTTTTATTTTCAATTTCGTTTATTTTACTTTTTTTTTAATTTTGCGTTTGTTGTTGCTATAAACATTCATTTAGGCATCCATACAACAAATAGGGCCACCCAGGCAGCAAGTATGAGTAGGAACAGATGCAAAAGTCCTAAAAACCAAACAACACCTACACTCGTACAACAAAAGTAGCGACAACAACATTAATAACTACAACAACAATGCCATTATCAACATTTATATTACGAGTATTTTTGTTAGAATGGTAGTGGGTCTGTGAGTATGTTTGTATGTGTTTTATATAAGCATATAGTGAAAAACAAAATAGAATTTCCGACTTCTATAGATAATTTTCGCTTATGAAGAATAATTTCGCTTTTAAACTTTTGGAGAAAAATATTTTCGAGAAAAAATGTTTAATTTTAATATTTTTTCTAGACAATTTCGCTTTAAAAATTTCTATAGACAATTTTCGCTTCTATACAAAATTTTCGCTTTTTCGAGTTATTTTATAGACAATTTTCTCTTTTTCGATCTCCCATGGAAAATATTCGCTTATTCGATTTTCTATAAAAAATTTTCGCTTTTTCGATTTTCTATAGAAAATTTTCGCTTTTTCGATTTTCTATAGAAAATTTTCACGGTATCGATTTTTTATAAAAATTTTCTCTTTTTCGTTATTCTATAGAAAATTTTCGCTTCTTCGATTTTCTATAGAAAATTTTCGCTTTTTCGAGTTTTCTATAGACAATTTTCTCTTTTTCGATTTCCCATGGAAAATTTTCGCTTATTCGATTTTCTATAAAAAATTTTCGCTTTTATGATTTTCTATAGAAAATTTTCACGATATCGATTTTGTACAGCAAATTTTCACGGTATCGATTTTCAATAGAAAATTTTCACGGTACCGATTTTTAAAAGAAAATTTCGATTTTTTTGTGTTTAATGTTTTCGAGAGAACATTTGCACTTTTAATACTTTTCAAAGAAACTTTCTCTTTTAATATTTTCGAGAGAAAATTTTCGCTTTTCATATTTCGATAGAAAAGTTTCGCTTTTAGTATTTTCGAGCAAAAATTTTCTCTTTTAATATTTTCTAGAGAAAATATTCGTTTTTAATATTTTTCAAAGAAACTTTCTCTTAATATTTTCGAGAAAAAATTTTCGCTTTTAATATTTTTGAAAGAAAATTTTCGTTTTTAATATTTTCGAGAGAAATTTTTCGCTTTTCATATTTTGAGAGAAAAGTTTCGCTTTAATACTTTCGAGCAATCATATTCTCGTTTAGTATTTTCGAGAGAAAATTTTCGTTTTTAATATCTATCAAAGAAATGTTCTCTTTTAATATTTTCGAGAAAAAATTTTCGCTCTTAATATTTTTGGAAAAAAAAATTCGCTTTCAATATTTTTGAGAGAAAATTTTAGATTTGAATTTTTAGAGAAAATCTTTGCTTTTAATATTTTTGATAAAAAAGTCGTTTTTTTATATTTTTGAGAGAAAATTTAGGTGTTTAATTTTTTTGAGAAATAATTTCCGTTTATAATATTTTCTTGAAGAAATTTTTTCTTATAATATTTTTCAGAGAAAATTTTCGCTTTTAGTGTTTTTGAGAGAAAATTTTCGATTTAAATATTTTGGAATGAATGAACTTTTCACTTTTGATATATTCGAGAGAATATTATCGCCATAGAATAGAACTAGAAGTTTATGTGAGAGCCACCCTATACTAAATTTTCAAAAAATTTACTCATTTTTTTGAAAATACAAAAACAAAATATATGTGACTACATGTATTTTGTTTTTGTTTGAATTAGGTTTCTGACAATTGAATTAGGTTTTTTTCTCTCACATAAATATCTAGTTGTTAATCTATGATTATCGCTTTCAAAAATTTCGGGAGAAAATATTCTTCTTCGATAATCTTTATAAAATTGGCATTTTTTGTTTCCTAAAGAAACGATTTTCTCTTTTAATATTTTCGGGCGAAAATTTATAGTATTAATATTTTCAAGGAAAAATGTTTGAGAAAATTTTCATTTAAATACTTTAAAGAGACAATTTTCATTTGGAATATTTTGTAGAAACAATTTTTCCTTTTATAATTTGATTTTCCCTTTTGTTTTTCAATATGTTTTATTATCCACTGTAAAACTACATTTGTATCAGTATGAGTTGTTCCTTTTCTCAGGGCTCGTTGTTTGTTTGTTATTTGTTCTGTGCAAAAAAGGCCACAAAGTGTTTAAAAGTTATATTTTTGGGTCTATTTTCAACATCAGTACAAGTACAATGCGATGACTACAAGTGCGAGTACCATCATGTATCATCAAACACAAACGCAAGCCCATCTATAAATATGTATATCTATGTATACGTACGACTACAGGGGAACATACTTATTTATCTGTATAAGAGATTACATATACTGTTACGAATAAGTACAAACTAACAAAAAGATACATACTTATATGCCTCAATATACACGGCATTTTAGACAACATGTTCAGGGTATGAGTGCCATACTACTTTTACAACAACAGCCTCTGCTGCAAGAACAAAAAACATTTTGAGTTTTACATTTATACTTTCCACTTATATATTTTGTAATTTTTTTATTTTTTATTTTTTTTTGTGCAATTTTGTTTGTTTGTATGAAAAACAAAAATTGTTATTTTTCCGTGAAGTTATTGTTGGTTTTTGTTTAATGACCTTTATGACCTGTTTTTGAATGGGATGAATGGTGGCTAAATATTCTTGATATTCAACTACTGTAAACTCACACACACACACATACAAACAAACTAGTACAATAAGCTTAGTATCTTTGTGTGTGTATGTTTGTATGAGAGAGTTTGCATTTGATATGATTCAATGGTAGAATGTTTTGTAGGTTGTTTGATTCGGTTTTAGTTTGGTTGGGTCTGTTTTGAGTCAAAGCCATTCACAGCTGAAAAAAATCCAAAAACTTTTGGCCCACAAACTTTTGGCTTTAAATTTTCTGGCCATTTAGGCAAAGTACTGTGCACAAGTTATAATAGTTTAAATCCTCAAATGAAGAATGAGCATAGCAAAAAAATAAAAAAGAAAAAGATTATTTATATTAAAAAAAATAGCAGTAAAAAGCTTTGCACCAGTATTAAAATCAAAATACATATAAACGTATAAATGATTAAAGACTACAGCTCAACAAAACAGTAAAAACTCACAAGATGTTTTTTTTTTTTTTTTTTGATATACAAATTTTCGCTTTTAATGCTTTGGTGAAAAAAATATCGCTTTGAATATTTTTAAGAGAAAATTGTTCAATATTTTTGAAAGAAAATTGTAGCCCTTAATATTTTAGAGAAATTATATTTATTTTTAATATTTTTGAGATCAAGTTTTTGCTTTTAATGTTTTTGAGAAAAAATTTTCGCTTAAATATTTTCGAAATAATTGTTTAATCTCACTTTTGCATTTTTTTTTTTTTTTTTCAAAATTTTGAACAATTTTCTCTAGAAGTTTTTCACTTTTAAAATTTTTTATAGACAATTTTCTATAGAAAATTTTCGCTTTTATAATTTTTGAGAGAAATTTTTAGTGGTTATAATTTTATAAAGAAAGCTTTCGCTTTTATAATTTCCTGTAGAAATTTTTCGCTTTTATAATTTTTGAGAGAAAATGTTTGCTTTTATAATTTTTAAAAGTTATCGTTTTTATAATTTTTGAGAGCAAATTTTTTATAATTTTCTATAGAAAATTTACGCTTTTATAATTTTTGAGAGAAAGTTTTAGCATTTATAATTTTTGAGAAAAAAAAAATCGCATTTATAATATTTTTTGATAGAAAATTTTCGTTTCTATAATTTTTGAAAGAAAATTTTTGCTTCTATAATTTTTGAGAGAAAATTTTCGCTTTTGTAACCTTTGAGAGAACCTTATAATTTTTGAGAGAAATTTTCGCTTCTATAAATTAAGAGAGGAAATGTTCCTCTTTATAACTTTGTAAGAAAATATTTTCTTCACAAACTTGTCGCTATTGCTATTATTATAAGAAAATTTCCATTTGGGGAGATTTCACTGTATTTCTTCCTTTCAACACTTTCATAGAACGTTTATTTTAATCATTTTATATTTTTTGTTTTTTTTTTTTTATTTTGTTTTTGGTTCTTCTTCATTTTTTTTTTCAATAATAATTGTTCTTACTTTGAAACTTGAAAGTTTTATGAAAACTCATTTAAATATTTCCACTGTGTGAAGGATACTCATCAAAAAACAACTACAACATATATATAAGTAAAACATCAACAACAGCAGTAGCAAAAACAATATTTAGAACAAGTAGCAAGCAACAAAAATCATTAGTTGCAAGTATAGATTTCAGGCAATATTGTATTAATGCTAGATTGCAAAATGAATGAAACAATATTAAAAAAAAAGCAGCAATTATTATAAAATTTAGACATCAGGCCAAGGATAATAAGAAAAAAAAAAACTAAAAACAAAATAAATGAAGCCAAAGATCCAACATTTTATTGCCATTACCATCATTATCAACAATATTCGAGCAACCGCCAGTGCCATTGCCACTAAAAAATAATAACAACATGAACATTTAAACAGCAACAACAAAAAACAACTCGTACCACCTCCGGCATGTTTCTAAACTTATTAAAATACACACATCCATACACAAATAAACATAAACTCTGATACCTAAAGATACAAATATAAACAGCTGTGCATTACAGTTTCAATTTAGACGTGTGTGTGGGTTTATATATTTGTATATGTATGTGTATTTTAAATGGATGTTTGTGATTTTCTACAACGTTTGAGTAATTTTCCTAAAAACTTATTGGCAATTATAAACATGCGTGTTTAATTTCAAACAATATTTCTCACTACTAAATAGACTCTGTATTTAAAGCAAATAAGTATAACAAGTTTATACTTGTAACTACTACAGCTAATACAAATTTTTTATATATATTTATTATTATTGGTGTTGTTTTTTTTTTTTGTGGGCTAGTTGCTGCTAATGGCAGTTAGGGAAAGTTTTTTTTTGTCCTTAGGACCTTTTTTATAAAACAAATTAAAAATATAATTGCAGAGTTTTTGGTTTTTAAAACTTTCGCTTTTAGCACTTTCTTAGGCCTGTTGTAATTTCCACAGAAAATGTTGGCTTTTACTGATTGCTGTTAATATTTTTTAGAGAAAATTTTAGTTTTTTATAATTTCGAGGACAATTTTTATTTGTTTGAAATTTTAGTTTTTAATATTTTCGAGAGAACATTTTCACTCAATATTTTCGTTAGATTTTTTTTTTCTAGAGAAAGTAATAATAATAATAATAATAAATGTTCCGCATTTAACATTTTTTGAAGAAATTCTCGCTCTCAATTTAAAAAACAAAATATATATATATATATATATATATATATATATATATATATATATATATATATATATATATATATATATATATATATATATATATATATTTCTTAAAAAAATTTTGTAATTAAACTTTATCTTTTAATGTTTTTGAGAGAAACTTTTCGCTTTTAATATTTTCTGTATGAAATTTTCGCTTGTCATATTTTTGAGAGAAAATTTACACTTACACTTAGATTTTATACATGAAGTGATAATAATAATAACTTCGAGTGAAATTTTTCTCTGTTAATATTTTTGTGAGAAAATATTTTCTAGAGAAAATTTTCGCTATCAATATTCTAGAAAGAACATTCTTTCTTTAAATATTTTCAAGAGGAAACTTTCTCTTTTAATCTCAATTTTTAAGATAAAATTCTCGCTTTCGAGGCAAAATTTGTATATTCCATATTTTCAAATGGAATTTTTCTCTTTTAATATTTTTAATATGAAATTTTCGTTTTTAATAGTTTTTGTAGGCAAATTTGGCTATTAATACTTTCGTGAGAAAATTTACGCTTTAGTATATTCGAGATAAAATTTTGTCTTTTAATACCTTCTGTAGGAAATTTCCGCCTTTTATAGTTTTGTAGGACATTTTTGATATTGATATTATCGTGAGAAAGTTTTCGCTTTTAATATTTTAGAGTATAATATATCGCTTTTAATACATCTGAGAGAAATTTTTCGAGAAGTAACTGTCGCTTATTTTCGATAGAAAGTTGTCGTTTTTTTATATTTTCGAGAGAGAATTTTCACTTTTAATATTCTTTTTTTCTTTGATTTTCTATAAAAAATTTTAATTTCTAAAATGTTTTATAAAAAATTTTCACTTCTAAAACTTTTGAAAGAAAATTTTTACTTTTAAAATTTTTTCTATAACATTTTTACTTTTAAGATTTTCGAGAAAAAATTTTTGAGAGAAAATTTTCACTTTTAAAATTTATTTAAGAACATTTTCACTTTCAAGGTTTTAGAGTAAAAACGATATTCTATAGAAAACTTTCGCTTTCACGATTTTTTTTTTTTTTAAATTTTCGCTCTTACGATTTTCTATAGAAAATTTTTGCTCTTTTGGTTTTCTATAATAAATTTTCGTTTTTTGGATTTTCTAAAGAAAAATTTCGCTTTTTTAATTTTCTATGGAAAATTTTCGCTTTTATGATTTTCTGTAGAAAGTTTTCGCATTTTAGATTTTCTATAGAAAATTTTCGCATTTTAAATTTTCTATACAAAATTTACGATTTTTAGATTTTCTATAGAAAATTTTCGCTCTTACGATATTCTATAGAAAACTTTCGCTTTCACGATTTTTTTTTTTTTTTTAAATTTTCGCTCCTACGATTTTCTATAGAAAATTTTCGCTCTTTTGATTTTCTATAATAAATTTTCGTTTTTTGAATTTTCTATAGAAAATTTTCGTTTTTTTTGGATTTACTATAGAAAATTTTCGCTTTTATGATTTCCTATAAAAAATTTTCGCTTTTATGATTTTCTGTAAAAAATTTTCACTTTTAAAATTTTCGGAAGAAAATTTTCACTTTTAACATTTTCGAGAGAAAATTTTCGCTTTTAAAATTTTTGAGGGAAAATTTTTCGCTTTATCGATTTTCTATAGAAAATTTTCTCTTATAGATTTATTTTTTTTAATAAATATTTTCGAGAAAAGACTTTTGCTTTAAATGTTTTCGTGAGAGAATTTACGCTATCAATATTTTCGAGATAAATTTTCGCTTTTATGATTTTCTATACAAAATTTTTGCTGAATATTTTCGAGAGAAAATTTTTTCTCTATATATTTTCGTGAGCGAATTTTTCGTTATTAATATTTTCGGGAAAAAATGTCGCTTTTAAATTTTCGTTTTAATATTTTGAGGGAAAATTTTTGCCAACAATTTTTTTAAGACCAAAAATGTTGCCTTGAGAATATTGATTGTAAGAAAAGCTTTTTGCTTTTATCATCTTTAAGAGGAAAAGAAAGCGAAAAGAAGTTTTCGCTATTAATATTTTCGAGAAAAAATTTTCGCTAATAATATATTTTTTTTTTTTTTAAGAAAATTTTGGTTATAAAACTTTTCGGGAAACAGTTTTCGCTTTAAATGTTTTCGGGAGAACATTTTCGCTATCGATATTTTTGAGAAAATATTTTTGCTATTAATATTTTCAGCAAAAATTTTCGCATATGCTTTTGTATGGAAAAATTTTCAGGTGTTATACACGTTTGATTTTTTTTTTTCGCTTTATCAATTATCACTAGATAAAATATTGTTTTTGTTTCCTATGAAATAACCCATACATAGTTTTTTATGAAATTTTAACTACGCATATCTACTAAATAAGTAATATTATGTGTGGGTGTTTAATTTGCCTCTTTTTTTTTTTTTTGTTATTATTTAAAACAATTTACTACTACTCTACCAACACCTCCTCCAAGCATCTCTCCATTTAACATAAATCTAAGGGGTTTTTAAATAACTTTTATTGTTGAAATGCCTGCTGTATTGTATGGTTTTCTTTATTTTATTTTATTTTTTTTCTCCTTTGTTGTTCGCTGTAAAAACAATTACAATTTTTAATATCCTCAACATCAATATCCTTTTAAATCCTTGAGTCAATAAATGTCGTTGCTGTTAAATCCTTTTTGCTTTCACTTGGCTTTGTTTTCCTTGCTTCTTTCATGCAGCATTTGTTTTTGTCATCGCTGTTGTTGTTGTTGTTGTTGCTGCTTTTGCCGCTGCCAGATTTAACCAAACAACTTGTACACAATCACACTAGTTCTTCTTACAATCATTGTTATAGTAGTTAATTTGAAAATTTCAAAGTCATTTTGATGTTGGGACTAATTAAAAACATGTTGACGATATCGTCGACTTCTTTTTTCTTGTTGCTCTGCTCTGCTCCTCTTGTTGTTTGTTTTCTGATTGTCGACACGTTCTATTTGATGTTTTTATTACAAACGCAATAGAGAGAAAAGTAAAAGTTTCTATTTGACTTTCCAACTCTTTGGTTGTACACTTGTGCTTGAGTTCTTTTTTATGATTTGCTAGTTGTTTTTTATGTTTTTTCTTTAAGTTGGTAACTTTTTTTATTAAACAGTCAGTTAGTATTGCCCTAGGACTTGGGGCATTTGTTTGAGGTGATTGTGGTTGGAAATAGAGTGAAGTGGAGGTTACTTTTATGAGTAATTAGTAGAAAATATAAAGTTAAAAGTATTATTTTGATGTTGAAGTATTTAAGTGGCTCTTTGATTTATTTGATATAAAGGAAAGTGTTATTGGCATTAATAATATAATTTCTGTTAAGGGATAATTGTCGTTAATATTAACTAGAAATTTAAAAAATAAAAAAATTAAAATTAGTCTCTATATAGGGAATCTTGGAAATGTTGAACTTAAATACCTAAGGCCTAATTCTTTATTCATAAACTCTATCGATCTCATAGACTTAAAGTATTAATATGCATATAATCAACTAATGTTACTATTAAGCTTCCTCAAATTTTACTATTTTCAATGCCAAAATATCAGTATTCATATCGTTATCAATGTCAAATATCATTTCATAAACTTTGTTTAACTGAACAGGTTTACATCATATTTTTTGTTGTTCCCAAAAAAGAAAATCAGTCATGCGTAAAATTAACTCTCAAATAAAAACAAAGAAAACAAATCAATTTTTTTCTTATTTCAATTTCCCTTTATTATATAATATACTTCATAATTCAAAACACAGTAACAATATTACGTAACACAAAATTGTTTCAAATCTTTGGAAAATTTTTTCATATTCTAAGCACAAATTTTTTGTTTTCTCCCCCCCCTTAGCTGTGCTGCCAATTCAGCAGCAGTATAAAAACAAAAGAAAACATACAACAAAGAATAAATATTATTTTAAAATTCATTTGTCATTCGACACATTAATATAATATTAATTTATTTATGGACATTGAGAGTACACAGAAAATGTTTATACTAGGGGACAACGTTTTTATATTCATTCTTGACACCCAGTTTTTAGGGCTGATCAAAGTCGTGTTTATAAAGTTGTAAGTATGTAAGTAAGTATTAAGGTTGTATGCATAATTTAAAGAAACTGTCTATTAACCTGTGCATAAGTTCGAGGTTTAATTTTATTTCATTTTATACCCTACATCATCATAGGTGGTTGGGGTATTATGCGTTTATGCTAATGTTTCTAATGCACAGAATCACTTTCTGAGTCGATTAAACGATGTCCGTCCGTCCGTCTGGCTGGATGTCTGTACATGTAAACCTTGTGAACAAAGAACAGGTCGGAATTTTAAAGATATCTTGATGAAATTTAGCACGAATAATTATTTTAATATAAAGACGAAACCTATTGATCGGTAATGATCGGTTCATTATTTCACCTAGCCGACATACAAATGTCCTCTCGGAATAGGGGTTTAACGATCATAAATGCCTTAAATATTGCAATATTTCAATGAAACTCGGTACAAAGGATCTTTGTATAAGTAACTATGTGCCAAATTTCATCAAGATCGGTCCATAATTTACCATAGCTCCCATATAAACCCACTTCCGGGATTCGCCCTAAAGAACATAAAATCATATAGATGTTAGTATCAATGTATTGTTCCAATTTTTCACAGGTCCAATTTTTAGCACATACACAATGGTGGTCGGTCTTGACCGACTATAGCTTCTCTCTCGTTTCTTTTTTTTGTTTTTTAATTTAACAATTTTCTTTAACATTGTCAGTATTTTACTTTCAAGGAGTTTGTTTGGTTTTTGTTATTTTCTTTACAGTGTTCTTATTCAAAACTTTTAGTAAAAGGAGAAATTTGAAAGAATGCTTAAAAAAATATAATTGAAAAATATTCACGAATATATAAGGTATAAAGCAAGTCTTTTTGAGGAAATTATCAATAAATTAAACGATTATAGATTTTTCTATAAAAGATTATTAACACAGATATGAAGCTAAAAAAAAAAATAAAATAACTCAATTATTACACAGAGTTACAAATGCAAAACAATCTGGTGCGCGGGGTTTTTCAGTCAATTTGGATACACGGTATTAATAAGTTCTAATCCTATAATCCACTTTTTTTGAATTCACTCTAGGTCTCGCGATAAATCGCGATATGTAAAATTAATGAGATTGCACTATAAGGAGTGCGATCGAAAAAATCTTAACATACGTTTTGACTCATAACTTTTTTCGGATGCAATATTTAAAATTTATTTTGATCTAGTTATCATTAAAGAATATGTCAGTTATCATTTTTAATGAAAACTAAGTTGATTTGTTGTGAGTTTGATCAAAATAATTGAAAAAAAAAAAAAAAAAAACACGTACTGCTACAAATTATTAAAAAATTAAAAAAAAAAAAAAAAAAAAACAAATTGGTCCTACAAATAATTGACCAAAGAATTAAATATCTGCCGTCAAACTGTTTCCAATATTATTAAACATTATCAGGAGAATTTTATTGTTGATGTTCGGGAAGAAGAAAAAAAGGACCACATGATTTTAAGAAGGCCAAGAAAATTTAAAGCATATTGAAAAGAACTCCACACAGAAAAAAGTCACCAATTAACAAATATGTTAGAAAATAATTCATTCAATTAAAAACTTGTTTAAATTTGCACCTCTCACCAAAATGATTATATCAATTACTAAAAACTATAAAAAATACAAAACAGAAAAAAATTCCCAATTAATAAATTAATTAAATCAATCAAGTAGTTGATTGGATGAATAAAAAATTTATATAAGATATAAAAGTATAGTTAAATTTTATTTATATTTAATTTTTGCTTGAATAAATTTCGATGCAAAATGAAACAACTATGTTAATTGAAAAAAAGAACGTAATAATTTTTTCTGTGCAAACACATCTAGCAGAAAAGCAGCCCGGTTAGCTCAGCGCTCAGACTATTTGGTGCGTAAAGTTAAAGATAATGAGGAGTTGAAAACATATAAAGTCCAAAAAGTTCCAGACTGGAATGCTGCAAAAAATTTAAAGGCCAAGAATAGGGCACGGAATTTAAAATCAAATTTCATACAAAAATGTATAAAGAACGAAGAAACGTATATAATGGCAGATTTTTCTCAGCTTCCGGGTCAAAATTTTTATGTTGCTAATGCTCGAGGATTTGTTGAAAATAAGTTTAGGAGTGAAAAGTTGACGAAATTTCCTAAAGAATTACTGGTTTGACAAGATTTATGCAGTTGCGGCAAAAGAAGCAACTCATTTGATACAGTGGGCTTTATAAATATTGAAAAATACATCAAAGAATGTTTGCAATAAAATCTTTTTCCTTTCATAAGAGAGCACAAAGTGTCCACATATTTTTGGTCTGATTTGGCATCATGTCACTACTTAAGAAAGCTGTGGGTTTATAGCAATAAGTGGTTCTATAGCAATAACATAGTTTTTGTACTAAGAGAGGTCAATTCTCTTAATTGTCCGGAGCTAAGACCAGTGGAGAGATATTGGACTTTTGTGAAAAAATAGTCGAAGAGAACAGAAGAGGTGTCTCAAAATATCAAAGATTTTAAATGAAAATGGACAGACTGTTCTAAAAAAGTGACTGAAACAACTATCAAATCACTAATGGAAGGGCTACCAAAAAGGTCTACAATTTCATTAGTAGTGGTTAGAAGTATAAAAGTTATATTTTTATATGATCTGTAGTATATTATCAATTACAAAAACAACCAAAACTCTAAGATCAACCGTTTCCAAATTATTGAATTTTATATATGTTAAGATTTTTTCGAAAGCACTCCTTATTTTATCAGGCATTGATAATACAAATACCCAAATTTTCATAAAAAACAGCGTATTAAACTTCTGAAATTTAAATTTTATTTTTTTATTTTTTTGTGCAATTTTCTTGGTGTATGTGTATTGTTTCTTTGTAACTTTTAATACAAAATAAAAAATAATACAATACCAATAGCGAAAATAACGACAACAATGACAAAAACGTTTACAATAAAAACAAAACAAAAACAAAAAAAAAAAAAGAAATAACCAGAGTAAGAAAAAATAGGAAAAAAAAAAAAAAAAAAAAAAAAAGCATCAAGAATGACACCAAACTTTTAAACAAACAGGTAACAACGAATTTTAATTGAAATTCCAAATGTATGTCTTTGTAAATGTTTGGTGGTTGTTGTTGTTATTTTTACCTTGCAATGAGTTATTGGCGATGATGATGATGCTGCCGCTGACTATGCTGTTGCTTGCTTTATTTTCTTTAATTCTTTCTTCTAGGACTCTTTATATATATATTTTTTGGATTTTGGTTTCTTTACTTTAGTAACAGCCACAAATTTTGTTGTTGTAGTTATTATGTTTGCAGTTGTCGTTTTGTTATATTCCTTCGTTCCAGTTGCGTGTTTATTACGCGTAAAAATGTTGCTTTAAAAACAGAGAAAAAAAAAAATAAACGAAGAGTAAAATAAAATGAATATGCTCAAGGACAATAAAAACACGTTTAAGGTAGGAATATCACATTATTTTATTTTTTTTCTTACTCGTTTTGTACCCTTAACGTTTTTTTTTTTTTTTTTTTTTATTTTCATTTGGGGCTATATTACCAAACTGGGGTACTCCAGTTACTCAGTTTATTTGTATGCATCATGAGATATGATGTAGTATATACTTTACATGTATATATTTTTATATTTTTTACTTTTACTTAAGCAATGCTAAGGGGACCAACTGGAAAAATTAAATGCTTTTAGCAAATTACAGGAATCTTTATTTTCGACTTCCAAAATTGTTTCCAATGAATTTTTGTTGCCTTAAACTGAAGCCAATTCTGTGGCATATACTTAACATGGTCTTATAGCTTTGCCCAAGTTAAACTGAATAAGCCTGCTTAAGGTTATTTCCAAATATTCTAATATTTTTAAAACAAAAAAAAAAAAAAAAATCCTTATATCTTATCCTGTCGTTTGCTAGCTGGTCATATGATAATCGTAACAGTTTATGTTAAAAGCTAAAAGCAATTTTTATTTCTTTATACTATACGATTTCCTCAGAACAAGAACGCTTATATTTGTTATAAAAACAGAATAAACCAAAGAAAATTAAAAAAATAACAACAACAACAAATGAATGTAAAATAAAAAGGACGTAAATTATTTTATATAATATTGCCGTTGGCCAAGTAAAATACGACCATATCTCATATAACACGAATGCACAAGAAATAAAATGAAAAAATTCTAAAAAAAAAAAAACTGATGGCATATTTCCCTACAAATATTTTCTTTATGGTTTGAATTTACATAAACGTAATACATTTGTATAAAATGTTATTAAAAATTAATCTTTTTTTATTTATTTTTTTTTTTTCGTAAAGGTAAAGATTTCTTTTATTTGAATTTCTTAATAAAAATACAACACCTACTTCAAGTGCCGCCTGTTTTTTTAAGTACCCAGAAAAATATATTTAAGCCTGACAAAAAAGCTTGTGGAAATGTTTCAAATTAAACAACATTTGTAATGAAATCAAAAGTAAATAATATACATACATACATTCGTGCAGTTGTACATATGTAATTATATAGAACTTACTTATATGTATATTAGGGTGGGTCAATTTGTTCGGGTGAGAAAAAACATGGCAGATGTATAGCAAAATCGAAATCTACATAAAATTCTAAGAAAATTACCCAAAGAAAGTATGGGTCTAAAATGAAAACCTAACTACCGCCAAGAGACATGAAAATTTTAGTTTAAGGTATTTAAAAAAAATTGCATAAATTTAATGTAAAACAACATTTATCGCTAAATCCAAACATAATATACTATTAACTTGGGCTTATTTTAAAGGAAATTTTATGAGCTTTCAGAATCTACTTTCATTTTGTTAAAATTCAGATTACTATCCCATGTTTTATTAAAGGTTGGTTTATAGGGTGATCGATTATTCGACTTTTTTGTGAAACCGGTTTTCGAATAGTTCGAATAGTTGGTATTTTAAAAAACCGGTTGCACTTTTTGAAATTCAGAAAAAACCGGTTAACCGGTTTTTTGCAGAAGTTAATATTTATATCAAGAGACTAAATTTCTTTAAAAAAATCAATAATTCTTAATCAAGTTAAAATTTATTAAATACAAGCGTAAAAGCCTGACAATGTCAGGAGAAGTAATATAATAATGAAAATATGCACAAACAAATCCGAAAATTAAAAGAAAAAAATATGAACAACATTTAGACACCTTCCTCTCCCTAATCGAAGTCAATTATTTGAAGCCGTTAGAATTTATTGGGATAAAATTGATTAAAGTTTTAAATTCGTAAACCTTTCAAAATAAAAAAAAATCGTCGTAAATGCGCTCCCTGGCCGAAATACAGAATCAGTTTTTGATATTATTTGGAGAGCAAACAATAAGTATAGCAACTCAAAAGTTCTTAATACCAAAACATACTTTTCGGTCCCTGATAGAAACATCTGGCTCTGTAAGAATTTGTAAAACGAATAATTTTATAAGTTAGTCGATTTTTAGTTTCTTACGTCGTCTGCGAGCTTCAGAAAGCTCTGGAGAGGAAACAATGCTTAAGAAAGATATATATAAATCCATATATATAGATCCACGTATTTTCGCTCCCTGATAGAGATTCCAAAATCTAGCTCCGTTAAGATTTGTAGAACGAATAGGGTTATAAGTAAGCGGAATTTTAATTTTTTACGTTTTCTGGGAGCTTTAGAATGAAAAATTCTTAGAAAAAGACACATTAATCCACTTATATCTGCTCCCTGATATAAATTTCAAAATATGGCTCCATTAGGATTTGTTGGACGAAAAGTTTTATAATTAAGCCAAATTTTAATTTTCTACGTCTTTTGGGAGCTTCAGAAAGCTCTGGAAAATTAAAAAATGCTAAGCAAATTATATATCTAGATGACTAGAAGATAATTATGTTTCAAAATTGTTGAAAAAAATCATCTAAATTTTAGTTAGCATAAACAGAATCCATGGCTTAATATGGAAGTCTGTCTCAATTGAAACGATTCTGCAGGTGTAACTTTTTTAACACAACACCTTTAAAAAATAAAGGAAATATTGAATAAAAAAAAATTAAATAGGGTGTAAAAATATTACAGATATTACAATAGATTAAAAAATTCATACTGAATAATTATTAATTATTTATTTGTTTAATATTACAGAATAAATTCCAATTTAGACTTAAACTATATTTTTAAAACATAAGAAATCAGTTTTTGTGAATATTTAAAAAATTATTCCTAAATTTCGACTCAAATATCACTATTTTGTACATGTTTTCTGGAATAAAATGCTATTTTTAAAACCGGTTTTTTGTGTTTAAAAAAACCGGTCTATTCGACATTCGAAAAATCAACATTTTGAAAAAACCGACAGCACATTGACTGAAAAAAACGGTTGGAAAACCGCGTCGATCACCCTATTGGTTTATGAAAAATAAAAAACTAGCAACTTCTGGTATATCATTACAAAACACAAATATAGTTGTTTTTTTAGGACCTATTTATTCCATTTTTCTTAAACCTTATTTGATAACAAATAAATTATGATGTTCTCGCTAAGTATTGTCCAAGAAATGTGGCACATTGGTCTTGCATGGGTATTACATTTTAATTTTTGTACGAATTACGAAGCTTAAAAAGAAAATGATTTTGCTAAGCTCCGCTCTTCTTTTTTAAAAGGTATAATTTAGTAATCAGCTGTGAAAGTAATCATCAAAGAGTAATTAGAATTCAATATTATTAATAGTTCTAGTTATTGTAGAAATTTAACGTTTATGCAATTTGTAAAAACGTGGTGTTAAACATTTGCTTTGATTGATTTATGCACTTGATAGTTAATTTTCAAAAAGTAAGCGATTGTTAATTTCTTAAAAAAAAAAAATTTACGTTAAATTATGGAATCATCAGCGATGTCAACTGACTCTTCCAGGTCAAGTTTTCTGAATAATCAGAACGCTAGTATCATTGGCATACCAAGTGCCTTAAAAGTAATACAAACATTTCGTTGTAGGATTTTGAACTTTGGACACTAAATATGAAAAAATTCCTTCTACTGACGATCTATACCCCTTTCAAAGAGCCAAAGCTGCATCGAAAGGTTTGTGTCCAGATGATATAGCTAGCGTGAAACCGGGACAAATAGTTCATTCCCGCTGGTTAACAAAAGCCAGTAGAATCTTGTGCTTATATGTTGCAATTAGTTTGCCTTCAACCAATTTAAAAATATTGTCTTTAAAAAAATTTTGTATTGTCGTGAACTGTTGCATGACACAACTAAACTCAGAGCTTATAAAAAACATCCAAAAAGCATAGATTATATGGTATTCAGTGATATCAGGTCAACTTCTATAATAAGAAAGAATCATATATTGGTGTCCAAAAGCAGAGCTTCTACGCGAGGAATCCCATAGAAAAATCATGTAATCTTTCATAACAAGTGGAAGCGCTAAACAACCGAACTTTGCCTTACAAACCTGCTTCCAAGGAAGCATCATTTTTTGATGGGTTAGAAAGGTGTATTTTGGTACCAGTGTCTTAAAGAAAAAACAAATATTTTTTTCTAATTAAAATACACAGTTAACTGCTCCAAGCAGCTCTCTATTCCAAAAACTTTTCATTTTCAAAGTAAGGCTAGAGATATAGCTTTCCAAGACTTAAGATTTAACCAATGACCTTTAACCTTTATTTATAAAAAAATGTGGAATGTCATTTTGAAGGTGCTCTCATTACCTATTATTTGAAACCTAACTGGGATCTGTATCTTGAGTAGTTTTTAAGATAGCAGCATTTATGTCAAAACACTGTTGTTAAATTAAATGATTTTCCTCAATTTCCAAGATTCTATTATGTCTCTTGGCGGGAGCTAGGTTTTCATTTTTGACCCATAGCTTCTTAGGCAAGTTTTCTTAGAATTTATTGTAGATTACATTTTTGCTATACTCCTATCTACAAAAAGAATTGACCCACCCTAATGTATATATGTACGTTTGTTTATGGCCCAAAAACATATTTTATTAGTTGCGTTTTTGGAATATTACGAGGACAATATAAAAATATTGCACATTTACTTCAAAAATGTCATAACTCAAAAAACAAGAAGATATTTTTTGTGAATTCACTTATTTTAGGTAAAAAAAAAATATAATTTTTGGAGAAAAATTGTTTTTGGTGAAAAAATGCACTTTTGGTGTAAAAAACCTATTTTTAGTGAAATAAAACTATTAATGGCAAAAAAAGTATATCTTATGAAAAACCTGTTATGGGTGTCAAAACGTATTTTAGATGAAAAGATTAATTTTTAGAAATAATGTATTTGTTGTAAACCTACTTATTTTCGTAAAAAAACGTACTTTTTGATGGAAAACTTTTTTCATGGTGGAAATACTTTTTCGATGAAAAAATAGCATTTTTGGTGTTAAAACATAAATAAAGTTAAAACATATTTTTGGTAAAATATTGTATTTCTGGTGTTAAGACATTATGGTGAAAATGTATATTTGTTTGTGAAAAAACCTATTTTTGAAAAAAAAAAAAAACATTTTTGTTGAAAACATATTTTTGACGAAAAAAAGTTTTTTATTTTATTTTTTTATTGTTTTTAAAGTGAAAAATCATAAAAAAATGTTTGTTTCTTTTGATCATTTATGGACACCCTATTTTCCAAATTTTCTCTAAATACCAAAGATCCTATTTTTGGTTAAAGAAACAAGAAAAATAGTTATGTGAAAAAATCGTAAATGTAGTAGAAAACGTGTTTGTGGAGAACAATTTTATTAACGGTGAACATATTTTCTTTGTAGAGTTGGTTTTATTAGCTCAATGAATTGAAGCTCTTTTTAGTTTTAGTTCATTCGCTGACTTGACTTTCAATGAAACAGCTTGTATGCGAATAAGTCTTAGTATACGTTTCCTGTTTCATTAAAAGACAACTGAGCGAATGATCAAAACGAGCGATCTAGTTCAACATGTCGGTTTACTGAAAACCATTCACTTCCCAGCAAAAAACGATGAAGTTCTTCATAAGAAAGAACATTTTCACAACTTCAAAAGTGGAACAAAGCACATATTTTAAACATTTTTGGAAGTTCTTATTAATTACTTCCAAAAAAGTGAAAATAAATGAATTTTTAGCGGGAAAAAATGGTAATAACTTCTAACAAAATTCCAATTTTACAAATTTTAATGCATTTTTATTATTATTTAATAGGGCAAAAACAGAATTTTTATTTAAAAACTTTATAAACATAGTTTTAAGAGAAGTGCTTCAAAAGCAGTGAACAAGAAGTATAAAAGAAGAACACCCTACCAATGCCAACCATGGGTTAAAAAAGAACTTCTGCAGCTATTTTTCACCACTTCCTTCCAATGACAACACAATGTTAAAATCTTGACTTTTTCAGTTCTTTTTTGCTTGGTTAATAAGCCGTTTACGTTTTCTGCAAACATAAAAAATTAATAGCCTAAAAGTAGACTCTAACAACAACATTATTAATTTGATTGGATTTTTTTTTTTATATACAAAGTTTCAAAAGTAGGAGCAAAATATTGAAATTAAAACATGAGTGCAAAAGAAAAATACTCATACGTTTTGAAATAACAGCTCAGTATTGAGCTAAAAGCGCTCAGAAAAAGGAACGATTCACTTCAATTGAACTAGTTCGATCATGAACTTCACAACTCTATTTCTTTGGCTATAATGCAAAATAATGGCAACCACGCACAGGTGAGCAAAATTGAACATTTTTTGAAATAATTCAGGTTACTAATCGGTTATTTAGATTTACATAAAGTTTCACACATACGAGGGGAGTTATGGGGTTTCAAAGTATGGTAATTCTGACAAAAAATACTTAAACCTTTTGCAATTTTTCGTTTCTTATTCGATTTTAAAGCCTTGATAAGGCATATAAAACATATTTAATAACACTATTTATCTCATATATTTTCCAAAGTTATTTGTATTTGAAATTTTAACTGCCTCAACTTTGTACGTTCTTGGTCCAGCTTTTTTTCATGCAGTATATACAAGTATTTCCCAGTAAAAGCTATATTATATTAAAGATTAAACATATGTTTTATTTTATAACTTAAACCCAGTGCGCTTTCTGTAATTATATTTTACTAGAGAAGCATGTTACTAATAATAGAAAATTCTAAAAGTACCATTAGAAGAACGTAAAAGTACCACAAAGTTCCCTCTTATAGATTCATTTATGATCATATATGTATTTCTGATTTTATGTTTCTAGATTAAATATTATAGAAAATTCAAAAATCACCATTACAAAAAGTACCACAAATCCTCTTTTCTGGATTATCATTCTCATATTTGTAGGTTCAATATTATCCCCTTTTGAATTTTTACCCACATAAGATCACGTATCATTAATTTCATGTTTCTTAGATCAATATTGTATAAAATTCATTCCATTTTAAGAAAGAAAAAGTACAACAAAGACAGCTGTTATAGTTTTGCACTCACTTGGGATCATATATCTTTAATTTCATGCTTGTAGGTTTAATATTATAGAAGATTCAAAAAGTACCAATAGAACAACAAAAAAGTACCACAAAGTCCCCTATTGTAAATTTTCACTCACTTAGGACTACATATACTTATGTGCATGTTTTTAGGTTTAATATAATATAAAATGTATTATTGAATTTGAATAAAATTTAGTTCCCCGATTTCATCCCCTTTTTGTACTTTTTATTCCCCCTGGATATAACAAAAATTGTATTACATTGAATTTTTAATTTGTACTGTGATCTAATGTTAAAATATTTATATGTATGTGTCATTAAATTGAAAAAAGATTTTTTGAAAAAAAAAGTACCAAAAACAGAAAAAAGTACTAAACTTGTATTCGCCTATTTTCGATAAGGTACTAATATCATGCACATTTTATTTCTATGCTTACTGGATTAAAAGATAAATAGGGTGTCAAAAAAGTACCAAATACAGTTTTTAACCGTTTTCTGCTTAAAGAAGTCCTGTTTCAGAAAAGTACCAGCAGGCACCTATCCGATTATTTTGAAATGAATAACAATAACTATTAAACTTTTGTTGTATTTCTATTAGTTTAAGAGATATAAGGCTACCGAATTTACTCGCTTTTATGATTTTTATCCCCTAATCATTCAAATTCTCAAAAATCCGTCCCTAATGGATGTTTAAGATGGAAAACGAACCAAAAAGGCAATTTTCATATCTCTATCTTCAGTCGTTTGGGCTGGGAGATATTGAGTCACTCAGTAACATTACTCTTTTATATATAACGATTTTCTCTCTTAGTTGACGGGCTTAATTTGGGTAGATTATTTGAAAAATTTTAAATAAAGTGGGAACTTTAAGAAAATATCGTTCCAATAAAAAGTTTTATTAATGTGAACATGAAAAAAAAAAAATAATAATAATATAATATTTTTTTAAATTTATTTAAAAAGTTTTTACTTTTAAATTAGCTGAGGTTCACACACTAGAGAAATAGAGAATGTTAAAGTTTAGTATTCCCTTTTTCTCTATCTCCTATAAACTAAGAATTACGGCAACTAAAAAAAGTAGTATGTGAACCCTGTTTTTTATTTTTGTAAAATTTAAACGTAAATGGATATAAAGTAAAGTCGAAAGCAGTTTTGTTAACAGTCTTCACAAATTATCTATTCTAACTTAAAAAATGTTTCCTTACTCTTTTGTAAAATTCTTAAATTCTCCATTTTCATTCTTACATGGATCACAAAATTTTCGAAAATTTGTTCAACAATAATTGTACTTAATTATCCTTACAATTTAATAATGACCTTGTGAAATATAAAAGAAACTAAAAATATAAAATTAATCTCAAAATTCAAATTAATTAAAATTTTATGATCTAAAAAATACATTAATATGTAAGTACCTAATCACAATAAGCGAGTAAGCTGGATTTTTGTGCTTTTAACCGTGAATATCTCAACTGTAACGGACATTTGATTACACAGGTCAACAAAATCGCAAAAAAATTTTATATCTGGAATAAGTCTACAATATTATTATTCCTTAGGCTTGATATAGTGTAGAAAGTCAAATGAAAATTTTCCATAACGTCACATTTTTAACCCATTGAGGACCAAAAAAATTTTGTTTCCTTGAGAAGTTTTTAGGCTATAAAATTTTCCAGGTAATAGGTAGAGGAAATTTTTTACACATGATTTATAGGCAAGACATGGGCTACAAAAATGTAGTACTAGTAAAGTATCTAAATTCTCAAACATAGCCCCTAGAAGTCGTTAAAGTTGTAAAAATCAATTCAATAATTTTTCTATAAGCCCTCATAAAACCATTGAAAAATGAGGGATAAAGAGTGGGTGTATAGAGAAAATTTGTATAGTAAAATTTTGAAAATCGAATTGACTGAAAATGCGTAGACACCAAAAGTTTGAAAAAATAAAAATCCAAGTTTAAATAACAATGCTAACAAAAAATTAGGAAAAAAATATATTTTGAATAATTTTGTTCAATTCTTACTTCTAAGACTAAATGTAGTGAAAAAAGTAACATGAAACATTTCTATCACATCACCTCTAAGAAATTTTAGGTTATATAATTTTCTGGGTAATAGATAGAGCAAATTATGGATCCGTATTTTATAGAGAAGGAACAATAAAACAAAGGTGTAGAATATGCCATGTATCTAACATGCCCTCCACAGCACCTAAAAGTCTTTAAAGTTGCTAAGAGCACTGAAAAAATGGGAAAAATATGCAAAGAACAATGAAAGCTTTTGCACCATTACTGAGAGATCATATCAACGCATATGGAATCCTAATTTGGTCACAGACTTTTACAGCTTCTTAATATGAGAAAAAAATTGTAAATAGTACATTCTTAAATACTAATTAAAGAAAAAAAAATATCCATAAATTTTTCAATGAAGTTTAAAATAAAAACATTATATATTTTAAAATTGTGACGTCTGGAAATGATTTATTTAACTTTCTACACTATATTTAGTATAAGAAGTTAAAATTAGGCCGAATTATTCGCTATATATTTTTCATATAATTTTTTGTTTAAATTTGGATTTTTATTTTTTCATACTTTTGATGAATACACATTTTCTGTCAGTGTGATTTTAAAATTTTTACCATTTTTGATATCTATGATATTTTGTCTTTTATATGAAATACAAATTTCCCCTTTACACCCACTCCTTACTCCTCATTTTCCATGGTTTGATGAGGTTTAATTGAGAAATTCTTGGTTTATACAAATTCAAAGAAATCTAGGGGCTATGTATGATAAGTTACTAAATTTATAAGTTACTAACTTATCTGCTCTACCTATTACTGGGAAAATTTTATAACCTAAAAACTCATCAAGAAACCATATTTTCTTTGGTCCTCAATGGGTTAAAAATGTCACGTGATAGAAAAAACCGAAATATTCCTGATGATTGGGATGACTATACCTACAATATCTGCAAAAATGATTTTCCAGATACTTTTTTAGTGTTGACCTGTGTTATCGTTAACTTTATCAAAATGTATAAGACACTATAAAGAAACTTCCATTAAATTTCAAGGTTACTGGACTATCCAAATACTACTATTTTTTAAAGTAATTTTCATACTTACCTAATGTTTAAATGCTGACATGCCTAACTATTTACAATAATAGTAGTTCTTTAAGTGTAAATGAAACTTTATAACTAACTCTTAGTTTAGTTAGGAATCCATTACAATTTATTTTCTTTGATTTACAGCTTGATTTCAACACATGTTCTTAGCAGTTTCTTTATTTTTTTTTATTACTTTCACCTGACAAACTCTCACAATCCAACAAATGCTTTTATAAAAGTTTACTTTTTTTCCCCAGCTTTAACTAAACGTGTCAAATATCTGCCAATTATAATAGTATTAGTAGCTGTGAGTGTTTTTTTTTTCTATATGTATGTGTTTGCGTGTTGGAGTATGCATGTATGTACGAACATATGTATGTTTGTGATAATTTTTGAAAACTTGGCGAATTATTATCGCATAAAATAGTAAATAATTGACATACTGATTTATTTGTGAATATAAGGCGCCACTTTTTTATATTCCTACATATTTACTGAATGGTAAACATAAATATAAATATATATGTTTATGTTTAAATGTATATGTAAGTTAGTTTGTTTTTGGTTTGCTTTCATATAAACAAAAATCCCTTTATCTCTCACTCCAGAAAATCGAAAAAAAAAAAAAAAAAAAAAAAAAAAAACTTATAAATAAATAACTAAGAGTCAAAGTTAAAGCCAGTAGTGAAAAAACAGCACGCTTTATTTAGGTCTCGAAAAATTATATTACTGTATAAATACTTATAGCAAAAAGGACGAAAACAGGAAAAAAATGAAACCAAATTATATTTGTATAAAAATAAACTGCTGAGTTAAGTGAAATATTAAACAATAAATGAAACAAGAAAACAACATACAGAGACCTATACACACCAACATCATCATCAACGTCATATAGAAACCAAGGAAATTATCCTTCATTTTTTTTTTTTACTTACAGCTACATAGAGACGAACATTGTTTTTATTTAGGAAGGGCTTAGGACTCTGACGGAAACCAAAAAAACATGAAACAACACAACCAATATTTTAACCATAAAATTACTTAAACCTACATGAGCTAAATACACTCACAAATGAAATGTTAGTTGATGTTTGGTTAATTACAATGAAGAACTTTCAAGAGCTCATACCCTTGAGGAAAGAGAACCGGTTCAAAACTAGTCACGTGACAGGTTCTCAAGGCTAGTGACCGATTCCAGTTCCGGAACCTATCACATTTACACGCGGTTGTCATTGGAGGATATGTTCAAAGTCGATTAATATAATAAAAATCTTTAAAGCTTGTTTACACTTTTTAAAAATTTTTTTAATTTATTTTTATTAAATTATAATTATTTTTAAAATTTTTCGTTAATGTTGATGGCGGCAACCCGAATCGAACCCACGTTCTTCTTACGTTTTATAGTCTTCAACTCTAACCATTCAGCCACAGATTGTTATTTCGCGCGAGTTGATAATTGCGTAATTAATATGCTTTTTAGAAATTTACTCTAAACTGATATTTAGTGAGTGTGGTGGAGTGAACTGGTTTTCAACTGGAACTACGGTGACGAGTTAGGTGTAAATTGGTACTCATCCGGTACTGTGAAACAGGTCCTTTATTGCAATTGCCACAAATTTGCCGCGGGGTACTTTCAGATAATAAGAATATAGTTATATTATATAACGAGCCGATCTATCATTGTATCATCTCCTTCGAGGATAAAACTTTCTCTATTGCACAGTGGGGATGAATCGAAGTTTTTTTTGCAAATAAATCAGTAACTTTTAATCTGCTGATTGGATTTACATAAAATTTCACACGGACATTGAAGAGGAGTGTACAATTTAAGTTTTGAAGAAGGTTCTCACATACCCTTAAGAGGATGCGCTATTGATGCTCAAGGTAGGGTACCTAACGTAGAAAAATTTTTCAACGCTTGCCAAATTTTTTCTTATGTGATTTCAAATATGCATGCTTAGATGTTATCTTATCTATCTATTTATCTCTTAAAGTTTTTAATTTATATATATTTGAAATTTCAACTATATCAATTTTGCCATATTATGGTCCAGTTCTTTTTAATATAAAACTCATTATTTTTATTCGATTTTCTAAATTTTTACCCAGTTAGTTTAAGAATAAAATTTTCTGTAGAACAAAGAAACTTCGAAGTCGATATATCTTACGAGTCCAAAAATAAACGATTTTGTAATTGAAAATTGCAAAAATTATAATTTTATGTGTGTTTTTTTATACCCTACACCACCATAGGTGGTTAGGTTATTATGTATTTGTGCAGAAATTGTAACACAGAGAAAAATCTTCATACCCCTACCTTAAAGTATACCGTTCGACTCAGAATTACTTTCTGAATCGATTTAACGATGTCCGTCCGTCTGGTCGGACGGACATTAACAAATTAACAAATTTTTTTCTACAAATCAATATAACTTTTCTTCGAATAAACAAATTTTTTTCAAATCTAAAAAAAAAATTTTGTTAAAAATATTTTGTAAAATATGTTGATTTGAATAAAATTTCGTTAAAAATTTACGAAAAATCTGTTAAATCGACGAAAATTTAGTTAAATTGGCAGCAGCTCTTAAACAATTGGCAGTAAGAAAAACAACACACAATTTTATTCAATTTAAAATCCCAAAAAGAAGTTAATTTGAATAAATTATCTGTTAAATTAACTAATATTTTTCGTAAATTTTAAAATTGACTAATATTTTTTAGTCAATTTGAATAAAATTCTTCAACTTGACTAAAAATTTGTAAATCGACTAAAAGCATACACATTTTAAGAAACTAAATAATTTATTTTATTCAAATTGAATAAAATTCAAATTGAAGAAAATTCTTCAAATTTACTAAAGATATGTAGAATTGAAAAAAATTCTTCAAAATAAGTTTGAACTTCTTTAATATAAAAATGTATATTCCTTATAATTGTACATATTATTTATTTAGTTTTATTTAAAAAAAAAATTATAAAATATACTAATAAATAAACTAATTTACATTTACTAAATTTAAATAAAATGAAGTAGTAAAAATAAATAAAAATTCTTCAATATGATTAAAAAATTTAGTAAATTTTACTAAAGACATGTAAAATTTAGGAAATTTTGTTAAAATTAACTATTTTATTTTAGTCAAATTGAATAATATTCTTCAATTTGACTAAATATCTTCAAATTTACTAACGACATGTTGAATTGAAGAAATTTCGTTAATATTAACTAATTTATTTTAGTCAAATTGAATAAAATTCTTCAAAATGACGAAATTTCTTCAAATTTACTAAAAGCATGTAGAACTGAATAAATTTCGTTAATTTAAATAATTTCTTTTAGTCAAATTTAAGAAACATGTGTAAAACTGAAGAAATTTCTTCAATACAGAAAACTCATAGTGAAGAACATCAGTTAAATGATAAATAATAAAGCTTGTGCACTTGTTTTTGTCTCAATAGATTTAAATTTCGTTTAAATTTCTTTATACAAATACAAGAATTTTCGAATAAATAAAACTTGAAAATAAGTGGAAAATAAGAGTGAATTTGTGTTAAATCAGATATACTTCAACAACAGGTAAGTTTCGATCAATAAATATATAATTCTCCTGCAAAAAAATGTTAATTTATGTGCACTCATGGATGGCACAAAATGCAACCAACTAAAGCACTGTTAAGAGTAAGGACATTTGGGGGACTTTTTTGTACTTTTCACGGTAATGTTAAACATTTTAAATATTTAATATTTTAGGTATATTTACTTATTTTATAAATTATTTCGATAGCAAATATAAACAAATTAAATTAATCAACTGCCAGGCCACGGTCATCATTATCTCAAGGAGCCGTTTTGGATTATGGAGAACTGCACAACAAAAATTTCCTTGGAAAACCTAAAAACAAACCTACTACAAGTAAGCACAAATGATTTACAAATGTAAGTAAATATTTTTGGTACTTAGTATATAAACTTTTTTATTTATATTTTCGTTTTTTTTACATTTTTTATATGTTGCTATAGATCATCCAGAAATAAACTTTAAAAATATTAAGTTATAAATCTGTATGGGCTGAAATTGAAAGCAGTACACTGGTTGTTGATTACTGAGTGAGTGCACATTTAATGTACTTAATAAATGGTACAAAAATAGTTTGTTATGTTAAATAAAATTTGTAATAAATGTATATTTTTTTATTTTCTCAGGTCGATTTCGATTAAACACTTGCACTAAAATTTGGGTTGTTTCCATTCGAATTATAAAGAATTTTTATAAAACATCATCTTATATAGCGATCATATTAAACTTTTGTAACAAAATATGAAACAAATAGATAATATACCTGAAGGTAATATATTACAATTTAATTATAAAATAACCGAATTTCACGGTAGTAAATTTGGTTTATTACACATTTTTGAAAGGGTCTAAATTTATCATAAAATTACTATAATTAAAACTTTTGCTACGTAAGTATATATTAAATTAATTAAATAATCTTCTTTGTATATTTTAAAATGCTTATTCATAACATGAATTATATTTTTTTACACAATAAATATTATTAAAGTGTTTAAAATTTCTTATTTGTTTTATTTTGATGATTTTAATTTATAGTAAATTTTCCTACAGGGGTTAAACAGTACTTTGGAAATGACAAAATTTTGTCAATTTGAATAAAATTCAAATGTTAAATTGAATAAACATTCTTCAATTTGAAAAAAAAAAAAAAAAAAATTAGTTAATTTGAATAAATTTTTTATTCAATTTAACTAAAATTTAGTAGAATTAAATAAAATAATTTAATTAAATTGAATAAAAATTTTTCAATATGAATAAAATTTTTAGTTAATTTTAATAATATTTTCTTCAATTTGACTAAAAATTTGTCAAATTAACTACCTTTTAATTAACTAATTGAATTAGTCATATTGACGAATTTTCGTCGATTTAACTAACTTACGAAAAATTAACAAAAAATTCTGTTGAATTGAATAACGATTTCGTTGGTTGATATTTAACCTACTTTTCTTCAATTCTACACCCCATTTTACCGTATTTACTGTTTATTTTTGGTTCAGTGTAAAATAGAAACATTTTATTCAAATTTAGCACAAAAAAATAAGTTTTATATAAGTACAAATCCGTTGGCCAAATTTCAGGAAGATCGTTCCATAATTGACCATAGCTCCATATAAACCCCTCTTCTGAAAATCACTTTAACGTGCATAAATCCGTCAGAAATGTTAGTATTATATAAAACAAATAAGTTTTATATAAGTAAAAACTAAGTAATGAGAATAAAGATTGTGTAGGGTGTTATATGGTCTTGACCAACTATACCTATTTCTTTTTTTTTTTTTTTTTTAAAGAGTGTCAACACATTTTTTTTTTTTTTAATAACATTTTCTTTAAGAACAATTTATAATTTTATACTTTTCTAAAAGGTACGTTTACAGAGATAATGCTGAAATAAAAAACAAATCCAAGCACCTAACAGACTAAGTACAGACCCTCTGGAATTTGACCTATTTTATATCGAAATTTTAAATTTTGCATGTATGATCTCAAAATTCCAAAGGCTAGCTCGGCAAACTGAATGCAGTTTTGGAAACCCTAATGTGTTCCAAAAACTTTGCTAATGGATTTTTCCAAACCTGCATCAAATGTGGTCTTCATGAGAAAAATTCTAAAATTTTTGGGATTTTCGCCAGTTTTTTGAGAATTGTGGGATCTTTGTTACAAAAATCTAAAATTTTTTTACACTTTACCATTTTAAATGCTAAAACCAACAACCACAGAAAATATCGTTAAGATATCTTAACTAACAAAGATTTTATTGGAGGTCAAATATTTGTAGTTTCTCCAAAAAATCATAACAACTATGGACGCCATTTTTCTCAAATAAATTTTCATGTCTAGCTGACATAACTCTTAATTATGTGAAAAAATATTGAAATCAATATCTTTTATAGAATCGAAGCCACTCTACTTTAAAATTTAATGTATCATGAAAAATTAAAAAAAAGGTAACAAGCGGTTAAAAAATGTCTAAGTAAGAAGTACCATATTTTGAACACCAATAGATCCACTTCTGAAGGGTATGTGGGGCCTTTCTTCAAAGCATAAAAGTGTACGCTTCTCTGCTACGCCTATGTGAAATTTTATGCAAATCTTACAAGCAGATGAATAGTTAAAATTTTTTTTCTGTCCCACTGTGTTATGATGGCCATTTTATTATTATTTTTTTTTTTTTGTTATTTGAGGATTTTTAGCTTTGCAGTTGCGGTACCCCAATAGACCCATTTATTATTATGTTGCTTACTATCCAATATACATATATATCTACATTATTTTTTGAGTGTATCACGCTAACAGAAAATCTTTACATGTACCGACGACAAATCGATTTAGTGCAAGCTGAGAAAATAACAAGAATAACAACAACAACCAAAAATGAGTAAACAATACTTAGAGTAGGAGCTGCTGAAGTTTAGTGAAACATAACAACAAGCTCTTCAAAAGCCAGATATAAACACACATGCAAACACTTGGACAACAACATAGTATAAATATGTTAAACTAAACACAAAACAAGGATACTTTGTTGATCCTCGTGTGAGTATATATAAGAAGGGAATGAATGAATGACTAAATGAGTGTGTGTGTATGTGAGTGAATAAGTGACTGAATGACTTTTATACAAATCTCTTTGTATTAGCGACAAACACGATGGGTTAAAGTAAAACCAAACAATTGCCTGACAGCCAAAAAACAACTAGGGAGTCCTTGTCGACTTATTAGCTAAAATTTCCTCTTGAATTTTATTTTGTCGATTTACTTTTTTTCTTCTTTTTTTATATATTTGTTTTTTTTTTTTGTTTTGTATATAAAGTATAAAGAGTGCAAATGAGATTATATTTTGTTATTTGGATAAGCACTAAATTGTTATTGTATGATTGTATAATACAATTTCTTTGTTTCTTTTTTGTTGCTACAAATACCAAAAAATAAATATTATTCTAACAAACCAAAAAACATATATACTTTAACCATATATCGTCACCATAATGTTTATAAATATTTATATTGAAACGTCTGTTTTAGTATGTGTGTATATGTTTAAGTATATGAATGTATCCTGAAAACATTTTCATTTTAAGCAACAAAATTTCACTCATTTAGTTAACGTTTATTATGCGGTAACAAAATGTACGTACACCTACATATTGATATATATTTTCAATACCACAAACCTTGTTTTTTTTCTATTTTGTTTTTGTTAATTTTTAACAAACATTTTTTTGTTGTTGTGTGTAATTTTCTTTTGCTTTTTGTTCCGGAAGGAAGGTAAAATGAAATGGGTTACTGGTTGTGTTTATTAATTTGAAATTGTCGCTTTATAGTTGTGGCAAATTTAGAGAGTCAATAGAAAAAGAGAGAGAGAGACAGAGGAAGTCGAGTTTGTAATTGAATTGTGGAGTATTAAATTATAGTTAGTAGTTAGAAATCAATTTTTCAGTATTTTATTTTTTTGCTTGTTTATAATATTTTCAAAATAATTTTGATATTTTAAGTTAAATTAAAATTAAACTTTTAATTTATTTAAAATTAAACCACTTTTTAAAGTGGATTGATCTAAATATGTAGGTTTTAATGTCTTAGCAAACGAATTAGTAATAACTATGTACCTCCTACAATATTGGTCGGATAGAAAAATGTAGAGGATGATCTAGGCTTTTATATATTTATTTTTTTACTGTTATTTATTAAATTATTATATCTTCCTATACTTCTTAGACCAAACAATATGTATTACAATCTTATATCTACAAATAAAAAACTATTTGCTCTCAGCTGAGAGCCATAAAAGCTGTACTAATAACCATGTACAGTGGTAAATCGCTTCTACGAAGCCTTGTTTCAGATTGAGCTCTGGATAACAATCTTGCTAGCGGATTAGGATGCTGTTTTAATTTATAGTCATATCTTCCTCTAATTTTTTCAAATTCTTCTTTAACTAATGTTATTTTTAAGTCTCTGTTAATGTTCTCGTTCCTTATGCATCATGACGCGCCTTTCATAGTCCTAAGGATTTTTGATTGTGTTCTCTGCATAAGATTAATACTAGTGTAACTTGCCCTTCCCCATAATTGGATACCATACGTTCAAATTGGTTTTAAGATAGTCTTATACAGGTTGAATTTACAGTCAAGGCTTAATTTAGATTTGTTGCTGATTAGCCAATGGAGATTGAAGGCTTTAATTTACATATGAAGCCTCTTGGCTTCAATAAAAAAAATTTACATATGAAGCCTCTTGGCTTCATGTAAGACGTCTGTCTAAATGAATACCAAGGTAATTTACATGATCAGATTGTGGGATATTTAAATTTTTAAGCGAGACTGATGGACAGTTGCCTCTCCTTAATGCAAACGTAACGTGTTTACTTTTGAGTTCATTTACTCGTATTCTCCAATTTTTCAACCACGTCTCTACATTCTTAAGGTATTTATCTAATTCTCTAGATGCTATACATGGGTCCAAGTGAGAACTTAAAATGGCAGTATCTTTGGCAAACGTTGATATAGTCAAGCTGGTACTTATGGGTAAATTCGAGGTGTAAATTAGATACAACAATGGTCCAAACACACTGCCCTGTGGAACTCCAGCTCTAATTGCATAATCTCCCGTAATATAGTCACACTGTTTTACACGAAACTTCCTGTTTGTTAAGTAGGACTCTACTAATTTATGAGTACTTGGTGGCAACAGATATTTAAATTTATATATAAGGCCCTTATGCCAAACTTTGTCAAAAGCTTGGGCGACATCCAAGAAGATTGCAGAGCAATACTTTTTAGGTTCAAAAGATTTTCTTATCTCTCCATTTAAATGGTTTCCTGCTCGATAGTTCCATATTGTTCACGGAAACCGAACTGATGAACTGGGATGACATTTTGCTCATTCAATAATGGTATTATTTTTCTGTGGAATACTTTTCAATAATTTTCTTGGCTTTGGTATCATAATGATCTGCGAAGTTTTCCAAGCTTTTGGAAAAACGCCTTGTGTCATGATCTCATTAAATAATGCAGTCAGAATTATTATAGCCACATTTGGTAGGATTTTGATCATAGATGGTGTTATAAGATCATAGCCTGGTTATTTCTTCAGTTTAATATTCTCATTTATGACTTTTCGTAAAATTTAATTGTCATAATATTACAACAGGGATTTAAATGTGACCACATCGAGAATGAAAAAATTTAAAGCTTTTCACTACTATAAATTAAAATCGATTCCGATGATTTTAAGTTTTCCAAAATATTATAGTTTTGTCTTATTTTGTATTGCACAGTGGGGTAGAATCGAAATTTTTGGGAAATAAATCTGTAACTTCTAATTTGCTAGTTGGATATATATAAAATTTCATGTAGGCGCAGCCAACGAATGAATAATTTTATATTTTTGAAGGGAGCCCCACATATCCCTCAGGAGCGGAGCTATAGGGGTTCAATTTAGGGTAACTCTGACATATTTAACAGCTTAATGCATTTTTGGTTTTTATCCAATTTTAAATATTTTTACATTTTCTTAAAGCATATGAAAAAACATTTTTGCATGTGCTACTTATTTTTTATAGTTTTATTTCATTTTTATATTTTCATTTAAAATTTCAACTAATTTTCTAATTATTTTCATTTAAAAATTCAACCATCTTCATTTTGCCAAACCTTGATAAATTTTTTCTTTTTTTTTCTTTTGAATTGTAGGCCTTTTACCCAATTATATATCAAATAAAATAAAACTTAAAGTTAATATCTCTTTCGAGTCTAAAAATAGCCGATTTTGAAATTAAAAATTAAAAAAAAATTATCAAAAAAATGTTGGGGGGTATATTGTTTGCCATTCCATATGTAGGTATCTAAATAATCATCTAAGATAGGAAAATATGTACACACTTTGGGTCCCCGTGCAAATTTAAATGATTAAATGATGTCCGTCTGTGTTTAAAGAAGGAAGAGTTTTGAGGTGGACCATCTGAGCAAAATCGATAGAAAAATTAAATTCATTTTTGGAATAAAATTATTTTTTTTTTTTGGAAAAAATTTCCCTTTTGAGAAACTATATATATTTTATATCTAATAAAATCGATTCTAAGTAGTTAGATATCCTTACGAAATTTGCGTTGATTGTTGACTTTATCAATTGAAATGGTAAAATGTAAAAAATGTTAAATTTTTTTTTTTTTTTTTTTTTTAAATAAGGGTCCCATTGAAAATCCCAAAAACTTAAATATTTTTTGAATTTTTGCATAAAGTCCAAATTTGTTGCAAGTTTGAAAAAAGCCGTTTTGGAACACATTAAAATTTTCGAAACTGCATTTACTTAGCAGAATTAGCCTTTGGAATTTTAGAATATATAAGCTAAAGTCATCATTTTGATATAAAATAGGTTAAATTCCGGAGTTCCTGTACTTTGTGCTATTAGGTGTTTGGGTTTGTTTTTAATTCTGGAATCATCTCTGTGAAGATACCTTTGAGAACATTTAAAAATTATTATATGTTCTCAAAAAACAAGATGCGGCCTTGGTATTAACCGATTGAAAACAGTGGAAGAACACCTACTTTTAACTACCCAAAACTTGGAGTAAGTGAAGCGGAATTTCTAGGTGTAATTTTCGACTGGAAATTAAAATGGTTACTAAATCTAAGGGAAAGAGTAAAGAAAGCTTACGCAGCTATGTACACATGCCAGAAACTTATAGGTAAAACGTGGGGACTGAAACCACGCCTGATATATTGGATTTACAAGGCAATTGTAAGACTTATACTGGCTCATGGAGCCATGATTTGGTGGACAATAATGGATACGCGCACACACGCGTAATTTTTTGAGCGGGTCAACGTAGTAGTTGCACTAAGCATATCAGGGGCACGCAGATCAGCTGCAGCTGAAGCTATGTGCAGAATAATGGATATGGACCCGCTTTATATATCAAAGAATATGCCCTGAGAACACAGGTATGGCTGAAGCAAAGTGGACAACTGATTATTAGAAACACTGGACACTTAATTTTATTCGGTGGTTCACAATAAAGGAATATTGTTACTGACTATTTACCCACTCAAATCCATTGGAAAAAGGAATTAAAAATGTTCATACCACCAAAATAAAACTGTGAGATCAATAACCGTAATATTGAAGGCATTGCAGTCTACACTGGTGGTTCAAGAAAAGAGAATGGAACATAATGTGGTGTGTTCTATGAAAAATTGGACATTTAGTACAGCGCCAGACTTTATGATGCATGTAATATCTTTCAAGCTGAGGTTTTTGCAGTGTTGCGTCTATCCAGGATTGAACTCGATTTATCGTAGCATACGGGAGGAATTCAATAGTAAATCAGACGAGATTTTGCAAAACTCACTACGTTGGGAAACCAGACGACAAAAATACGTTGAAGTCTTCACTTAAAGGCCATAATGAACTGAGATATTTTCTGCACAAAATTGATCTGATTGCAATGAGTATGTGTAGATGCTCTAATGATGCAGGGGAGGATACACTCCACCACCTTTGCCAATGTGTTGCATTATCACGTTATAGATTTAAATGTTTTGATTCCTATTTCTTTCAGGATTTAGAGGAACTGGGTGAAACGAATCCAATGAAGATTGAAAATAGTTTAAAAATATGGGCAATATAATGAAAAAAATTGGAGCAAGATTTGGCAAAATTGAGATAGTTGAAATTTCAAATTCAAATAACAAGAAAACTGCAATATAAATACCACATACAATCACGTTTTTCATATCAAGGACTTTATTTAAGAAAATGGAAAAATATTTAAATTCGAAAATTTATCAATATTTTTAGTTATACCTTAATTTGAACCGTGATAGCTCCGCTCCTGAGGAGTATGTAGAGCTCCCCGTCTAAACTTTTTAAAATTTTACGCTTCTCTGCTATGCCTATGTAAATTCAATTAGCAGATTAGAAGTTACTGATTTATTTTCAAAAATTTTTCGATACTGCCCCACTGTGCACAGGATGAAATGTTATTATACATACGGATACATGTTATTATGGAATTAAACCTATAAATCACTTTTCTTAATTTACTATGGTTTTCTTGAAAGGGACTTGACTGATTGATTTGGTTAAATTAAATATCAAAGAATTTCTAATTTAAATTTCCTTCGTGTTACACTCACATTGTTTATTAATACTCTTATCAGTTATGAAGATGTTAAGCCTATTTTGTGAAAGAAAATAATAATAAAAGTTGCTAACGGATTTTAGTGATTTAAATTGCATATTTAAGAAGAATATGTCCACTATAAATGCAGTAATTTAAAAATAATATTATCATCTAAAAATGCATTCATAATGCAAATGCAATTTTAGGATGCATTTTTGAAAAATTTCTACCCTTTCAATTTTTTTCTTCTTCTGATATAAAAAATAGTATTATATTTGCTAAAAATTGCAATATAAATTGTTCTGGGGCAAAATGGTTCACTATTTAAAAAAAAAAAATTTAAATATTTCTTCAAATTTTTTCATACAAAAATTTTTATTTTTTTTTTGAATTTTTGTTATTTTATTTTAGCTTATTTTGAAATTAATTTAATCATAATATTTCATAACTTGTTTTTTGCAGTAGAAAACCTATTTATCCCAGATGAAATGCTAATGTTTTATGTAACAAACATATTTGTCTTCAATATTAAGCAAAAATATTTAAAATCAAAAGCTTAGAAATTTCTTAAAAATGCATCCGAAAATTGCATTCTTTTTGAGAGTGCATCATTAGCAAAAAAAATATATTTGATTCATACAATATAGTTCACAATATTTATCGTAATAAACTTTATATTGGTTTTTAAAAAAATAAAATCCGACGTATACTTAAGGAGTTATAAACATTTAAAGCTACATATTACTAAAAGAGAATAATCAAAAAAAGTTAAAAATTCAAATTATTTGAAAAATTTAAATTTTTGTATGAAAAATAAAAATAGTAGATTTTATTGTCCCAGAACAGTTATTTTTGCATTTAAACATATTGCTTTTTAGCATTAAAAAAAAAATAATAAAATCGAAAGGGTAGAAATTTTTGAAAAATGCATCCTAAAATTTCATTTGCATTATGAATGTATTTTTAAATGATAATATTATTTTTAAATTGCTACATTAAAAGATGACATATTCATCATCTACATACAGTTTAAATCATTAAAATCCGTTAGCAACTTTTAGAGTTATTGATGTTTAAAGTTACACACTTTTCCGATTTTTTTGACTTTTCGGAAAATCAAAATCGTGAATAAATTCGCGAATTTTTCAAAATTAAAAAAAAAAAAAAAAAAAAAAAAAATTGCATTTTTTATAAATCTCTCATGGAATGGACGGTATTTTTTTATGTTCTTATTAACAAATTACCCAAAAATATTTGAACAAATTTTAAGAATCACAAATAAATTTAAATTAATTTTTTTTCTTTTATATATATTTCTGTGAAATTTTATGCAAGTTGAAACAAGTAATTGAAATATCTATACTTATCTTCATAACATTTTTATTCTGCCGAACTTTGCATTGCTAGGGTTCAATAAAACATTTTGAATTAAAAAAAAAAAAATCCGAAATTTTTATTTCTTAAATTTCTTTATGAAATTCTTGTATGAAGGTTTAAGAATTGAATATGCCTATAAACATATTTTTCTAAAAGTTTAAAACCACTCTTTTATAAAATTAAAATTTCAATTTGTTTCATCTTAAAACAAATCTTAATTTAAGTTACTTTTAAAAAATTCCCTCGATATTTTAACTTTTTGTCGCACATTTTGACGCTGACATAACAGTGAGTAAAAACAGATTTATACAAATATTCAAACTCATAAACTAGATGTTGTTAGCTGGGGAGAAAAAAAATAAAATAAAATGAAACTACAAGACATTTTGAAGTAAACAAACAAGAAATCATGTACTTTAACCAAAATCCCAATTTACTTAAAGAAAAGCTTCTAAAACATCTTATAACGATACTCTTACAATTATATGTATACACATACATACAGTTATATACTCTTATATATGTGTTTGTGTGTAAAAAATGTGCTTTACCAATACAAATAACGTGTTTACGCATATATAATCAGGACTCTTAATATCAACAAAGTGGAAAAATAAAATCTAAAGGATAAAAACTCTATATATAGTAATAAGCCAACAATAATAACAACAACAACTCTACTTATGTAGAGTTTGTTTGTATTTATTTGCAAAACCTCCTCGACTTTTATTAAAGAAAAAGTCAGTTTATTGGCTGTAAAAACATACAAACACACATACTCATACTGTTTTTGAATTAAAGAAAAGAATGTAACAAAATGTGTTATCCAAACGTGTAGTCAAATGAAAAAAGAAAAAAAAAAAAATCAAATGTAATCGAGAACAGTGATTTTAGGCAAAATAACATAATTAAGCCTAAAAGGAGCAGAACAGAAAAAAAAAGTAAAATAAAAACCAAACAGAAAACATCAGTACCAATAAATCTGCCAAAAATGTCTTTCTTATTCTGTTGCTGGTTGTTGTTGTTGTTTATGTTTCTTTTTCATATTTTATTTATTCCCTTTTATGTTTTTTTCTTAAAGCAGCCATACTTTTGTCCTCTTACATACATACTTGTACATATGCATATGTATCTTACGCATTTTATAAGAATAAGTATAAATTTCAAATAATGTTTATATTTAAATTCATTTTTTTCCTCTCTACTTTCTGTTTGGCTTAAAGCTATTTTTGTTTCAAGTGTTTGTAAAGCAGGTCCTTTGGCTATAAGAATGTAACTTATTTTAAAGGAAATTGATTCGCTTTTGGAAAAGACTAGATTAAAAATAATTTGTTTGATCTTGAAAACAAAGCAGTAGCTTTTAAAATGCCTAAATATACAGCAATTTAAATTTATAACGTTAATAGTCAAAAATGATATGATTTTCAAAAGGCTTAGAAAGGATATATGTAACTTAATCAGGATTATAAGTAAATAAATTTGAATATCCTGTTTAAACAAACAAAATTTTTAAAATATCAATTAGGAAGTAACTCAGTGTATAATAGCCTTTTTTATTTTTTATTTTTTTTTTTTAATATCTACAGACAGTGAAAATACTTTTTAAATTTCTTCAATTACAAAATTGCTTATATTAATTAATTTTTATTTGATTTTGCTCTACACGCAGAGAAAAAACATGGTTACAGCATGATCACTACAACTATTCAATGTTTGTATAGATGTTTTTCATTGATTTGAATAATACTGTGTTCATGATAGCAACGTTTGTGTTTCTGTTTTCTAATTTAATGATTACCCACAATCAAAATTTTAATATGGTTGACTGCAATTATAATATGTATTTAAATACTATTATATATGAAACCATATTTTAGGAAAAATCCAAACATTTAATCAATTCTACAACAATTTAATTAGTTCTACAACCATTCAGTTAATTTCACAAACTTGGTTAATTCTGCAACCATTAAGGCAATATGTTTATTTGCTTTTAAGTCATATTTTGTTTTGCACAACTGCTGAATGTTTGTTTTTGAAAAGCTTTATGTTTTAATAGACTATGATTTGATTTGATTTCACACAAGTATTGAATTTTTTACCTTTAATCATATTTTTTTTCTGTATAACTATTGAATACACATTTTTGTGTATCAGTTCAGAAGTTTATTAGTATAATAATTCTCATTTAGTTTATATATGAACAAATATAACTTGACAAGGTTTGTTTATATTCAGTATGATGAATGTACCACTTATCGTGGTACAAATGAATATAAATATGAAAGCATGGGATTATGCATATGATAAAATGGAATTATATTATGATAAAATGGTATTATTAAATAATAAAAACATGATGAAATTGGAACAATATTATAAGAAAAAGCTACAAACATTTTTAAATCGAATCACTTAATGATGAAAAAATTATAAAATGGAATCATAATAATAATTACGTACAAATAGACTTATTTTTAACAGTAATCATATATTACAATCATAATATGTTGCTCTTAGTTTATGATCACTAGAACCATATTTTTTCTTTGCGTGTAATCATCATAATGATAATATAAATTAACATGAATAGTTAATTTTATTATTACAGTTTTTTTTTTTTTTTAAATAGATTATAATGAGCAGAAAATTGTTGGAAATTGACTTAAATTTATTTTATTTCTATATTTTTATAGACAAATTTAAATTTTTCTTTATTTTTATTTTTTTTTTTTTAAGAATTAGAAAGTTAATTATATAAATAAATAATATAATTAAATTCCAATATAAAGTTAGTTAATCATTTTATTAAAAAACAACTTGAAATATATATTTTTTTTTTTATGTAAAGCAAGAGTTTTAGATAGAGATTTTTCTAAACCATGAAGATTTTTATCAGTCGTGCTACAAAAAGTAAATTATCCTTCTGTGAACGGTTATGATTCCAGCAAAAACTTCGCCTACTAAATAACGTGATTTGTAAGCGAAATCAGTATGAAAAACAGCTTTCACTTTTAGTGCTATAACTGATGAATTTTGTTCGCGATATCCAAAATTTCACAAGTTTTTATTTGGGTTCCAAAAGAGTTTTTTGGATGCTGATTATTTTTACGCACAAGAAAAAAAAAAACTTTTTTTTGCTGGGATCTGTTAAAAAAACACTGTATTATTTATCATCACTCGGGCACATTCCTGAATACACGTCAATATTTCTTATATTAAATAAATGTTCGAAGATTTTTACACAGCTTAACTTTCGAGGAAAATTTACAGAATTAATTCAATGAAATTTCAACAGGTGGTTAACGCATAAGAGCCAAAAAGCCTCAAAGTATATTATCCGATGAAAATATCGTCACCATGGTTAAAGATGTAGTAGATATCGTTTAATGCGATACATTTTTGTGCACTAAATGTTTTTCCAAGTATGTATATAACAAAAAAAAAAAAAAAAATAATAATAATAATGTTTTAATATGAATGTCTCTTATTTGCTTAATTTAAAAATAATTCTAAATATCTGTTAAAATATCAATATTTGATTTATTTGAAAACTTAAAAAGTAATAAAAACATTTTTTATTTCGTTTCAAAATTTATTAGTTTTAAATTTCTTTCCTAAAATGGATACAGATATTTAACTAAATTTATGAGGTTTCAAATAATGTAGTATTATATCGAAAAACGTTAACAAATGTCATCTAGTATGAAAACCCACAACATACTTTAGGATGGCGCTTAAATTGAAGTTATCGATTTTCCCAGCTCAAAATGTTCGTCTTGACATTATTCTTCCTCGATCTAGGTTAATTATTTTATTATTAACCGTGGAATGACTTCGATATTTTTACACTTCTAAGGGTTTCGTTCGTTGAAACGATTAACACTAACTTTTAATAAAAATATTTCAAGACATATCATTAAAATGAAAAATAAAACAATTCATTTTTAGTTGATGTATTTATTTAAACAAAATAACAGCAAAAGTATCTAAATACTTTTCGTTGATTTCAAAATATTAAGCAAAAGTTGTGTAAGCCGAATTTCAAAACGGCCCATAACTGACCATAGCTCCCATATAAACCCATCTCCAGAAAATCACTTTTACGTGCATAAATCCCATACAAATGTTAGTATTACGTTAATATTTAACACAAGTAAGTTGTATATAAGTAAAAACAAAATTATGTGGATCGAAATGGTGTAGGGTATTATATGGTCGGGCTTGACCGGCTATATCTTCTTCTCTCGTTTGGATATAGGAAATAGAGCTACCTTATCATCAATGTGTAATGTGACAAAAAATATATTCATGTGTTGCTAAAATTATTTCTGGGAGTCACATTGTATTTATTTTTTTTTTTTTATTTTTATAAAAATTACTTTATCGCTAAAAGTTCAAAAGATCACACTAAGTTCTTGGTTAGTCGTTTCGACTAACAAGGTTGCCCAAAATACTAATTTCTAGACCGCTCACAACAACATACGTCTGGACACTTTAATATCTTATTACGGAAGGTGTTATAGAAAAATTCTCAAAAAAAAAAAAAAAAAATTTGAAACGAATGAAGAAATATCACTCAAAATTGCATTGTTTATAGTCGTTGCCCTTTCAGGATTAATTATTATTAATTTTTTTATAATAAATTTATTTATTTTTTTTATATTTCTACTATTGAAAATTCGAACTGCTTTTATTTAAATCTAGCGCAAACCAAAGAAAATGTATGACGATTTATGTTTTTATATATTTAAAATTCAATTAAGTTCTTTTAATATAAATATTTTTTTAATAAAAATGTAAAAAAAAAACTATTTTCATCCTTTTATTTCTGCTACAATTAAAACAATTTATAAATTACTATAACAAGTTACAATTTCATTATATTTCATTCCTTTTATATTGAAATTAAATTAATTATATTTTTATATTTATTGTACATTTAAATAAATACCTTTAACACAATAGAAAACCACATCATTATAAAAGGACTCTTATTAAAGTCCTTGTCAGACCTTGACCTCACCTTGTTTTTGATTATGTGTCGTTTGTCGTTTGCCAGCAATAAAATTCATAATTATTTCTCATGATTTTAATACATAAAATTATTTTCATGATACTTTTAATAATATTGACAGTGTCCGCGTATTAAAAATAAAAAATAATAGCATTAATGCATTAATTATGATTGTAAAAAGAAAAAAAAAAAATAAATATTAATTTGCACCAAATACACGCATGAGTTTAAGGGGGAAGATCAGTGAAATCTAAGCAAGGAAGTTTGGCTATCATTGTGATAGCACTTAAGTCTGGTAGTGAAAAAAATTTAAAATTTACATTTTCAAATGATTTCAATAAATTTATTTCGCAAGTTAAGGTCTATTATCTGCTCCTCAAGATATTTAAGGTGAAAGTTTACAGCGTAATTTAAAATATTTTTGTAGTATAATGACAACAGTTAACTGTCATTTCAAATAATTTTATTCACAATAGTTCTGAATTGAAAATAAAAGAACTATTTTAAGCATATAATATAAAAAAAGTTTAATAAGACTTTTTAATATATTTCTTAACTTAAGGGTTCTAAATCAATCACTTATTTAATTCACTAATCTCAGTCCTTATGTAAGAATGTGTAAATTTACAGGGTGCTGAATTAATGTGTTTCAAATATTTTATTTTTTTATATATAATTGCTGCTACATTCCTTCTTGTGTTTTATTTATTCACGTTCCTTTTCTTCAGCAAAGAAACAACAAAACAAAACACTTACCTTATTCCCGCCAGGAAGTAAATGAAACGTATATTCAAATGGTAATTAATACACGAGGTAAACAAGTTGTGATTTATTCCTTGTATATATTTATTTGGCGTGTCACCAATTTATTCAATTTGAATTTTATTTCTTTCACTCTTTCATTCTCTGGCCTAAAGCTTTGTTTCTTATGATTGATATGTTTTCACTTATTTACCGCCATTTTGAATGAAATATGTAAGTATATTAGTATAAAAAAAATGTGTTTTTGTGTTATTATTAAAACAAAAGTTAAAATAAATATAAAAGTAAAATGAAAACAAAAAAATAAAAACACTAAAAATAATTGCCATCAATTTAAAACAAAAGAAATTAAGTACTTCACAAGTTTTAACAATCAAAGTTTATTTTTAGTTTTTTTAACTTCAATTATCATAGAAGTTTTTTCACGGTATATTTGAAATCAATTTGTATATACTAATGATTGTTTCTATGATATGAATTCCATAAACCTCCCTTCTTTAGTTACTCACTCAAATTGTATCAAAGAATATACCGCAATCGATATTGAAATTATTTGAAATTATTATTTTTAGTCATTCACTTGTAATACATATGCACACATATACAGAGTGAAATATGACAACACATATATAGATTTTTTATTTACACATACATACACATACATACCTAGATCTCTAGGTATTTAAATTATATGTATTTTAATATCAAATTTAACCTTATTTTTTTTTTACCCGCATTTTATATAACTTTTGATAAAACCTATGATATTTTGATGAGTATTTTCTCTGTATTTTATTTTTTATTTTTGCTTATAAATAAAAATTATTAAATCTATCTAGCACACATGCATTGATGGATTTTGTTACAAATTCCGTATGTACACTAGAGCCTAGTTCAACGGAACGTTATTTCTATGAAATAATATAGGACATTTGTTTAAAACTCAAATATTTTGAGGGTAGAAAAGAAAGCTAAACATTTTTAAAAATGGTGGCTTTACACAAACATAAAAATAGTATTTTTATACTTTCTTGATAGCTTTTGGGAACTCTAACATTTAAGGGAAAATTAAAAAAAGGTAATTTTTTATTTAAAAAAAAAAAAAAATACTTATTAAAAGATACTTTTTAAATGTTGTGCAATATAAAGGATAAGAAAATTATAAATCATTATAAATTATGGAAATCAAAAATTTTATCGTAAGAATATTTTAAATCTCATTTAATAGTAATTTATAAATATAAACAAAAGACAGCACAATTAAACAGCGCAAGTTTGCGACACTAAATAGTCGCCCAAGCATATAAATATTGTGCAAATGTTTTTCCATATCTATATTTTTAAGAATTCATTTACTAGTGTGCAAACTTCCACACAGTTTGCGGGGGTTCTGCTCATTTTCATGAGGACCCTTCACTTTGAACATTCGCACAACATAATGGCCTCAAATACAAGTCGAATTCATTTAAGAATGTGTTCTCCCAGAATAATGTCCGTTTTTTAAGTCGCCTAAGTCAATTTCCGGGTTTAAATCTTATAGATAACTTATTCGGAGAAAAGTCAATTTAAAGAAGTTCTTAAAAATAAAAATTAATTAAAGGAGAAAATATAAAAAACGAGAGAAAATGGTATAGTCAGTCAAGTCCGACCATATGATACCCTACACCATTGTGTATATTATAATTCGGGGAGGCGTCTTTTATTAGACTTGGAGCCAAATGTGGACCGATACTCATATTAAGTGTAAAATAAAACATACGAATACAGAATATTACCCTTTATGTTAACATTTATATGAATTTATTACTTTTTGGGTGATTCCCAAAAGAGGTTCTTATATGGGATCTATGGTAAATTATAGACTGATCTTTATAAAAATCGACACATTTATTTAAGTCTTAATAATTGTGTCGATTTTGTGCCAAATTTCATTAAAATATTTCATTAAAATATTTCTATATTGAATCGTTAAACCCTTTTCCGGGAGGACATTTGTATGGGAGCTAGGTGAAATAATGAACCGATCATAACAAATTTCAATAGGCTTCGTCCTTGAACTGCAAGGAACCTGTGTGCCAAATTTCATTAATTTCATTACAAGGTTTACATGGACGGACAGACGGACGGACATTCTGAATTCTAAATTAAGGTGGGTCTTAGACCACTATTTTTGGGTGTTACAAACATCAGCACAAACGCATAATACCCTCCCCACCTATGGTGGTGTAGGGTATAAATATTGTACAAGACTCCATTGAAAACTTGTCAGAAGTTGATATCTAGTATGTCAAAACGAGTGCAAAAAGTTAGCCGAAATAAAGATGGTCATACAGTATATTTGTCCTTGTTTAGCAATACGTAATTTGCAACTGCGCAATGCCAGGATATTCTTATTTCTAAGTATATATGTACCTTTATAAGCTTTCATGCTCAAAAATATTTCTTTCTTCTTTATGTATAAAATTCTACTAAGGATCAGTTTTTGAATCAATTTAACGATTTACGTCCATTCCTCTGGAATTTGAAATTAAAATTTTTAAGAATTATTTTTTACTAACTTTTTATATGCCTTAATTAAGTAAGATTTTACTTTACTTGGAAAAATGGAGTCTTAAATATAAAGGGTATGGCGGCCTTGCAAAATTATGGCTGTTTTTTAATATAAGATGCCTAAAATATTAATAATCAAGCGATTCTTTAAGTACTTATAAGCGTCATTCATTCGCATATAACAATTTTATTAATATTATCTTTTTCTGATATATCTTCCATTTCCGCTCCTTCCCTTTGCCTGTTTATTTAGGCTCCAGTGTTTGTTTTGTAGCAAAATATATATTAAATTTTAATTAATTTTGTTTAACTTTGGTGTTACATAAACACCAGTGTCATATGTTTGTCTGTATTGTTGAAGTTCTGTATACTGTAACAACAGCTTGTGTTGTTGTTTTTTTTTACATAATTTTTTTTTTTTTTATTTATTTATTTTCATTTTTTTTCTACATTTTTATTACAATGTTTATTGAAATTTTCAATATAAAATGCCACACTACAAAATACAATACAGCATGGCACATCACAGATGTCAGTTCATCTCGTATATAGGGATAAATGTAACTGAGCCCTTCAACATGTCTGCAAAAAAAAAAAAAATAATAAAATTCAAATAAAAAAATGTAAAAAAAAACACAATCTTTTTTGTTTGTTACCCATCAACCTTTTCTTTTTGGCAAAAAAAAAAAAAAAAATCGTATGTATTGTCATTTTAAATAATAATCAATCGTAATCGTGTTTTATGCTGATCAATAGAACAATGAATTGAAGAAAACTGTCAGTTTTTATTTTTTGGCATTACTGACTCACTTTTTTTGTTGAGGATTTGGTTGGTTGTTTGTAAGTGAAACATAATGTTTGGTGTTATTGCTTTGTTGCTTTCACTGCTGCCAATATCAATTGATTTATTGTTTTTCTTGACTTTTTGTTGTTGAGCCATAATTTAACAGATAACATGCAAAAATAAAATTATGAGTGAATTAAAATTGTTGTTTTGGATTAAGACGAATTAAAAGTGAACTATAGAAAATTCAGGTAAAATTTTAAATATCAATAGAAAACAACAATTTTTTTAAAGAAGATTACGTATACGTAAAAATTAATTATTAAGTATACGTACTAAGTTGCTGATAATGTGAAACGTATACGTAATATTTTGCTATTTATATCAATCATACGGTCATTAATTGAATAAGTTTTGCTAAATAATCTTTGCAAGAAAATAAATTTAAGCAGAAATATAAGTAAAAAAAAAATCTATTTCCCTTTTTCATTGTTTTGTTACTGTTTACAATAAATACCATTAAATATTAAACAAATAATGACAAGATATTGACTTTTCAATATAACTGCTAAAGAGGGCAAATTTCCGTCCGCTTTAGAATTTCTTGCCTTATTTTTGCCCTCCTTGTTTTTATTGTCTAAAGCAATAAATATATTTCTTTTGAATCCCCAATAGCACTTTTTATTTTTATATTCAATAGTAAGAGTATATGCATATGTTTGTATATGTGTGCGTGTGATAAGTGTTATGGTTTGATTACGCATAACAAAAATGTGTGAATGAAATTTAAAACTGCCTTACTAACACACATGCTCTTAAACGTACGAATTTCCTTAAATTTACTTTCGATTTTAGCATTAGGCTAAGTTGATTATGTAAAGCGTAATTTTTTGTATATGTGTGAAATAATATTAAGTACCTTCATTTTTCTCTTCTTATTGTATATTTTCATTTCTTATTTTTCAATATCATAAAAAAAAAAAAAAAAAAAAAACTCGAAAGAAAATCTCTTTGTTGCTCGACCTCGTCATGTTTTTCTTTTCAATTTCAGTTCTTTTTTTTTTCCTTCCTTTTGTATTTAGATTTTATTTAAAATTTACAGCGACCTCTAAAACTTTAAGCTTGCAATGTTGCGAATATTTTCTCATGATTACTTGGTTTGTTATGTAGGTTGTTGGCTTTTCTTGGTATTTTTATATTTTTTTTTTTTCTTTTGCTTTGCTGTTGCGGGTAGTTGTGGTAACTGTGAAACTGAAAGGCGTTAGTAGCATGAATTCTTTTATTTTGTTTAAGTTTTCCTCTCTTTTCTTTTCGCTTTATAGAAAATGATGCTGACATTTATTTTTACTTGAAAATCGCGTATCTTTACACATAAAAGAATAAAAATAACTGAGGAATTTCACACATACATGTGAAACTTATTTACGTATACAAAGCAATAAATGTATTATCTGTCAAACAACCAATACTCCAAATTGAATATCCCAAATGCTGCGAGAGAGGGAGACACTCGACAGAAAAAGATGGTAAAAAATACTATTAAAATCTACAGAGTAGACTAGACTACAGACTTTAATAATTTCTTAAAGGATGGAGTATTCCCAACTATGCGGAAAAAGCAAAAATTTTTCCTGATCCAAAACCAGAAAAGAGTTTAGGGGAACCTCAGTCGTAAATACGGCTATGACTCCTGGATACAGTAGGCAAGTGTTTGGAAAGAGTTATATATGAGAAAATTCTCAATGCGGTACAAAAAGCTGCAGATGCAATTCGGCTTTCGAAAAACGAAATCAACAATTGACGGTAAAAAAAAACTAGTAATAGATACGGCGAAAAAGGCAATCCAGGGCAAGGGAAATGCAAAAAAGTATTGTGCAGTGGTTACACTAGATATCAAGAATGCCTTTAATGCAGAATATATCAAAGTATCTGATTAGAAAAGTGGAAAACTACTTTTTCGACAAAATACTGTGCTACGAGACGGATAATGTACAGCAGATGTTCAACAAGGATCAGTATTAGGTCCATTACAGTGGAACATTATGTATGATGGTGTGTTTAGGCTTAAAGTATCCAAGAAGGTAAAGATTATAAGCTTTGCTGATTATGTCGTTATCTTATCTTAATCCTAATACAAGAGGTGCAACTCTATGCAGACGATGTTATTAGATTTAGATTAAGATATGGCTGCAGTATGTGAATCTTAAACTGGCAGAACATAAAACAGAAGCAGTGTTGTTTTGTAGCAAAAGAGCAAACCAAGTCCTGAAGACAAAAGTAGGAAAAACCGAAATTGACTTTACAGAGTCTATAAAGTACCTGGGAGTAACGACCGATAACCATTTAAACTTCAAATGGCATATCGCATAATCCTGTCAAATGGATTAAAATGTAGTAAATGCTTTGGCTAGGATGATGCCAAATATAGGTGGCCCAAGATCTATTCTACTTTATGGGTCATCCATTGGAAAAACCTCAATAAGATGTGTATCCATGAAGTACATAATGACGATTTTCCGAAGAAGTTGCCTCCGGGTCTGCTGCGGATATCGTACTATATCTCTTGATGCATCATGCATTATTGCGAGTATAGTCCCAACAGATCTTACAGCTCGAGAATACTCTAGAATATATGAGGAGGAAAACCGAAAACCAGAGACGCAGTATAGATCCATTTTACAGAGCAAAAGAGGCTGTGCTTGGAAAACTGGCAACGAAGGTGGGGCAATTGTACAGTAGGGCGATTAACACACAGATTGATTGCAAGCGTAGAAAGATGGAACAACCGAAATCACGGAGAAGTCAACTACCACCTAACGCTGTTCCTAACGGGTCATGGGGGATACAGAAGCTATCTATATCGCTTCGACCATGACGATTCACCAAGGTGCCCAACTTGTCCGAAACAGGACGAAAACGTGGAACACCTAATGTTCACATATCAAAGATTTGCAGATGAGAGAAAAAGGTTGGAGCTGCAGCTGGGACGATGTTTGTCCCCTGAAAATGTCGTAGAAGTCAAGATGACATCGCTACCAAACTGGGATCTTGTAACAAGATTCATAACGTACACGAAGGGAGGAACACCTTCGGAGCCAGTATAGTAAATATAAGAGTAGGCAAGTAAGTTTTCCACCCCGCAAAGTAATACCAAATGGCGGTTCCGCGGTGTGTGCTGTTGACGATGGTGGTGGTTTTAGTCGGTTGAAATCCAACATACCCAAACGGGACGTACGATAGGTTTCCACCTTCAATATAAAAAAAATAAAATAAAACACTAGACTATAGACTATACTATAGACCAGCCTACAGACTATACTATAGAATATACTATAGACTACACTATATACTAGACTACAGACTAGACCTGACCATAGACTAGACTATAGGCTAGACTACAGACTACTCTATAGACTGGACTATAGACCTGACTATAGAATAGACTGGACTATAGACCTGACTATAGACCTAAAAATAGACTAGTCTATAGTCCTGACTATAGACTACACTATAGACTAGAATGGAATATAGACTAGACTATATACTAGACTACAGACTAGACTATAGACAAAAATATAGATTACAAACTAGACTATAGACTAGTCTGTAAACTAGACTATATACTAGAATGGACTATAGACCTGACTATAGACTAGACTACAGACTAGACTATAGACTAAAATATAGACAGGACCATAGAGAACACTATAGAATACACTATAGACTATAGACTTTGTAATGCATTAAAACATGATGCTTTTTAATCTCCTGTTTATTACAAACATTTAATTTTCGAGTGTAATTTTTATTTCTTTATAAATTCAAGCATTTCGTAACATTCATGTTCGTTTATAAAATATTGATATCAAAAGATATTGAATGAAACATATTTCCTTTTTTACTACCCACATCATCGAATTCAATCCCTTTTTTCATATTGTATTCGAAAACATATGTGTATGGGTGTGCGGTATTTTTGCGCGCGTGTGTGTCTACTAAAAATAAATAATGATAGACATTTGAAAGAACAAACATCATATTAAACACATACACTCACATATATAAACCAACTATTTTTTATTGTTATTATTTTAGTGTCTAAATCGTTATCTAAGAAAAAAAGTTATGTAGTGAAAAATGTTCCTTTAGACTGATATTTTTATTAAATCTTCAAGGATTTGGTGTTAAGGAATGGGAGTTATTTTTATAAAGTTTCAAGGGCTAGGCGTGTCTTTAATAAATCTTGAAAATAAAGTTTAAAGTATTGAAAATAAAACTTTAAAACTTCTTAATAATGAACCTTGTCATTACTAAATATTTGTTCATTTTGCCTGCTTTGTTTTTTTTTTTTTTTTTTTCGAATTTGTTTTGCAATTTGTTGGAACATTCTTTTCATTATTGTTTAAATATTTTAAATGTCAAAGATCTTTTACCTTATAGTCAATGATAATAATGATGACAAATATGTTGATATTTTTTACACGAAATTATCAATCTTTCTTTATTAATATTAATGTAAGTAAATTAATTGTTCATTTCATATTTTTTTCAATTTTTATTATTTCGCAAGTAATTCAGCCAGTAGTTCAGCTTAAGTATGTTACTACATAAATCTTTTTCTTAAAATTATTATTTTTTATTTGCTCTTGTTTTTTTTTTCCTCTGGTTGTCTGCAACAATGTGTAATAAAACCATAACAATTGTCAGGAAATCATTAAAATTTAATTAAAATGCAAATAAGATATTTTTATTTAAAGAAAGAAATTCCGTAAAATCTTCTCAAACATAAATAATTATTTACAATACATGTACATTTATATAATAATAAACACAAGTACTTATTTACTGGTATTTAATTGCAAAAAAAAAGGCAAGCGTTATTTAATGCAACAAAAAAAATATCTATAAACACTTGTTCAGCGACAAACCGTAGTGAATTGTGATTGTAAGTTTAATTGTTATTTTAACGTGTCAAATGTGTCATATTCACTTAAAAAGAATAAATGAAAATAAATTTTATTATAAACGTTTATTTAAGTAAAAAAAAAATAACAAAGTGGAAGAGAATTTATTAAATTAATTAAAATTAAAAAATATATGAGATTGAAATTTTGTTAAGCTGCTATATAAATAGTCAAGTGTCCAGTACTTTGAAATATTAAAAAATAAAAACGCACATAAAATAGTTAAGCTGATTGTTTTATAAAAATATAAGATTTGTTTAAAAAATTTGTTTTAGAAAGATATTTTTTTCAATCGAAATTTAGTTAAAATGTTATAAAGTAAAAGTGGAAACTTTTTATAATTTGTAGCAAGAATTATTTAAAATAATAAGAACAATGTACCAGTGTTTATTAATAAAATTTTTATAAAAATATTTACCTTTAATCAGAATCGTTTTATAATGTCTGTCCATCCGTCTAGATGTTTAAAGTTTTATGTAAGGTAAATAAATGAATACCCAGACGGATGGACAGACATTACTGAACGATTTTAAATGAGCTTTTGTAATTGAAAATTAATATTTTTTATATAAATATTATTTATATTATTAAGTTCAGTATATGTTTATTATCCTTTACAATAATTCTTGATACAGGTTACAAAAAATGGAAGCACTTCATTATATTTAAGCTAAAGTCTTTAATTTTACAATAAGAATTACTATTTTTATACCCACCATCAAAATGATAGGGGGTATACTGACTTTATCATTCCGTGTGTAATATGACAAAAAAATCATTTAAGACCTCATAAAGTATATACTTTTTGGGTCCTGGTTAAATTCTGAGTCGATCTAGCTATGTCCGTCCGTCCGTCTGTTCGCCTGTCTACCTGTTGAAAGCAGGATAGGGCTCAACGAGACAACGTAGGTGGACGAAATTTTGCTGAAATATTTTATATAAGTTTTTTTTGGTATTGAAAATGGGCAAAATTGTTTAATAAACAAAAAAGTTATGAGCTAAATATTAGAAACACAGGTTGCCTGTTGTAGCTTTATTTTATACTTTTCTGCTGATATCTCTTAAACAAAAGCATGTACGACAACGAAATTTTGTAGAGATAATTTGAGGCTCGATATAAACTTGGAAACCAAATGGGCGTGGTCCGCCTACTTTAATGCCCACCTCCCACATAAGGTGAAACGTCAACGAAATTTTGTACAAATAGTTTAAGGATCACTGTAAACTCCGAAACAAAAAATGGACGCGGTCCGCCCACTTTACCGCCCATCTTTCATATAACATAAAACTTAGAAAATTTGGTGATGTACATATAGATTCGGCCAAGCCGAATATAATATTCTCGCTCAAATCATATTAATTAAAACATCTTTATTTTAAAGTTAACAAATGATTAGTTTTTGTACCATTTTTAATCTCAAAATATACATTAAAAGCTTATGATTATGTGAGATATTAGTAGGACTTTATTGGCTGTTTTTTTAATTCTTTTCTCTTTATAAACATGTAATAAAAAAACAATTTCCGTTTATTCTTATAATTGCAATATTAAGTACTTATTATATTATTATATTTATTATATTTTTCTTGCTACTACTATTCTATCTTCTTATTTCTTTTCAATTTCTTTTATTATAATTTATTATTTTGTATTGTTTTTTCTCTTTTTTCTGAAATGAAATTGTTGGCCTTTTTTGTATTTTAAATACAACAATTACTATCGGTTTTTATTATTATGCAAATGGGTTAAACGATGCTATAAATTTAAACAGGAAACCGGAAATAAAATATTATTATTATTTTATACAATATTTCACCATTTTTTTTTAAAGTTTAAGCACCTAAAGTAGATTGAATTCTGTTTCTATTATAATAAAATATTAAACTAAAAATAAATAATGAAGCAAAGGTACTGAAAAGTTTAAAAAGCAAAAAAATTAAATATATAATAGTATAACATGATCTCATAAGATATTCTTATTTTAGTTAATAGTTAAGAGATTTTTCAGACATATGCTAAGTGCTTTAGTAATCTTCTCAAAAACATAATTTATAAAAAGTAATTAGGATTTAAATACTTACTTAAACTGGCTACATTATGTATTTGTAATACAGACGGACATATGGACAGACATAATTGCATCACTTATATATATATATATATATATATATATATATATATATATATATATATATATATATATATATATTTTTTTTTTTAATTAATAAAAATTTAACACTTTTGTTCTTTTTATTAGTAAAATGTTTAAATTTTTTGCTTTGTTGAAGTCAATGTTGCCAAGAGGTGGGAAAAAAATTAGGTTTAAAAAGGCTAAGCCCATATTACCATAGGATCCATTTCACATTGTTAACATATTCTCATTTTTAGTTCTAATGATTAAATTATGCTAAGATGAGCACTTCTGTAGCAACACGTTTTGGATAGCTTTTTTTTTAGAAAAAAAATTAGTGTTGGTCTAATAAAAAAGGCAATTAATCATAATAATTGACGTTATATTTTATAAAAAATGTATCCTGAGAGTAGATATCTATTCAAGTAATGTTTTGAATGTGTAAATCGTAGTGAAAAATTAAAAAAATTTCATATTTTAGTGGCTGCCTACTTTAGGAACAAAAATTTTTGATAAATTCCTATAGTCGGCATAGACTGCCGACTACAGGCGAATTCGATATTTTACTTGAATCCTAAAGTCGGCATCAGCTTCTAGTTATTTTTTTATTAAAACTAATAGACCAAGAGGTCTTGAAATAGCATGCTATTTTGGGGTATGTAAAGTTTTTTTACAATATTTTTATCAAAGATCATGGTTTTTATTTTATTTAAATTATAATGCCATAAAGTATGCCATTGCAAAAATAAATATGCTGCCTATATAAAATATTAAAATTTGACACAAAACTTGGAGTCACCTGTAGTTTTCGAACCAGTCATGGGTACTTATTGTAAAGTTAGGATTTTTTCAACGAAAAAAGTCAAAATGAGCCATTATGCAACGGACGATGGGCGGACATACGGACAGATATAATAACATCATAAAGTTCCAAAGCGGTATAAGGAAAAGAAATGCTAACAACTTAGTCTTAAAGACCAAAAAAGGCTAGAAGTTGCAGCGAAAATTTTGAGGATAAAGGCAAAATAAAAAGGCTGGATTTAGACCTAAAAAGGCTAAACTGGCAAACTGGTTGTAATTAAGTATTATCAAAATTCTCAAAAAATTCCTCTTTAGAAATAAAATCCTTTGGAGAAAAAAAATGAATTTTATATTCGGCTCTATCTATCTAATCTATCTAATCTATATACCCGCCATCAACTTTTTCAAATTTTACGGGAGGTGGGTGGCAAAGTGTGCGGTAAAGTGGGCGGACCACGCCCATTTTTAGTTTTCGAGTTTATATCAACTCCCAAATTATGTATACAAAATTACTTTGTCGTACATGCTTTTGTTTAAGAGATATCAGCAGAAAAGTATGAAACGGACACCCTGTGTTTCTAGTTTTTAGCCCATAACTTTTTTGTTTATTAACCGATTTTGCCCATTTCAACAGACGGAAAGACGGACGGACTTAGAATCTAACCAGGATCCAGAAAATATATACTTTGTGGGGTCTTAAATGATTACTTCGACATGTTACACACGGAATGACAAAATCAATATACCCCCCATCTTTTTGATGGTGGGTATAATAATAATAAATAAAAATTATTGAGATTTGTACCAAACGTGCAATTGCTGATAGGGAGCTGAAGACCAATTTTTTTTTTTACTATTATTACTATATTTAGCTTAAAATCCGATTCTTGTGACATTGTAGTAAACAACTAATATACACTTGTTATCCCAAATTTATCTGTTTAAAGATAATCCTATAGAAGTTTATATATTTTCACTTCTAAAGAAAATGACAAACAAAAATAAAACTTATCACCCAGGTAACAGTTTTAAAAGTAGTCTTACAGAAATTACTAACACATGAATATAAAACTGTAACTGCGAACTCTTAAGCATTTAAGAGAGAGATTTTCATATGCAATATATAAATATTATACTTTTAAATTAATTTATAATTTTAGTTAATGCTTTCATTTTAAGCCTTTACTACAAAAAATTCCATGGAATTCCCCTTAAACTTAATATTTATAAAAAAAATCTAATTATTTATAAACAGGATATTTCAAGGATACTTGATGCAAGCATATAACATACTCACAAATGCTTTTATGTATATACAGTTAAGTAAACAATAACAAAATTATGCTTAAACACATCTTGGCAACTTCCGTAATACATACACTGTAGCTACTCATATGTTCATACTTTGTATTTACAGTTACTTCCTATCCAAGACAGTGCAGTCAAAAAGTTTCTCATTATTATAGTTTTTTTATTTATTTTATTTTTTTTTTAAGGGTCAAAAAGGTAAATATTGTTAAAATGTTTATTATCACATACTCTTTCTCTTATTCCATTACTAACTCTCTGGTGATAATGTTATTGAAAGGAATTTTATAATTTTTTTTTTTTTTTTTTTTTGTTTCTTAATGACTAGAGTTCTATATAAAAATTATTATGTTACATTGCAACCTGCTTTTTTATATGCAACTACTTTCTATTTAGTACATATAACTAAATATTTATTCTACTGGATTTAAATTCATTTAATGTTTTTCCTTAATGTTGGCTAAACTTTTATGCAAATCCTCTTTGGATATGAAAAACTATCTTTTAACTGCATTGTAAAATGTATGTATGTATATGTTAATGTGTATATGTGCGGATACTAAAGCTTATCTACATTCAACTCATTCGTGTATTTAGCAAAAGAAAAAACTAACCAGAAAAGTGTTTAATTTCATTTCATTTATTATTTAATTTTACAAGGAGTTTTAACATTTTTTTTTTCGAATTTTTATCTGTTTTTCTATGTGTGTGTAAGAATTTTGTTGTCTAATTGTTAGGTTGCATGTTGTATTGCAAGTAAGTTTGTGTAGCCTGGACTACATATCTGCACTTAGAAAAATGAGATTTTAAATATATTTAATTTTTTTTAAGAAAAAGCTTGACCATTGTCTTGTTTTACAATATGTAATTAAAATGTTGGTTAGATAAAAGTGTATTAAAATATTTTTGTTTAAAAAATAAAATTACCAGGAATTTAGATAAAAATTTTGTAAAAATAAATTTAAATTACAAGCTTATATTAAATTGAAATGTAATTTATTTTTTACAAATAGTTTCAAGCTTTTAAACTTATTTTTTATACTTTCAATAGTTTTCGTGTTAAGTGAGAATGTAGATAAGTTTTTAATTGTATATGCAACACTAAGAAATATTAATTAAAAAATCTAAAAATACATTCTTGTCTGTGTAAAACACGCTCATATATGAAATTTAAAACCAAAATAAATTTATTTTCCCTGCTCTATTTATTATTATGTTAAGCAGTTAGATATTGAAAATTAATAAAATCCGTTGAATAGGAAAAAAGTTATGAACCAAAACGTTAGACTACTTTTTAAATTGTGCAATTTTTTTATACTATAATTTTCTGAACCGATTTAGTGAAGTCCGTCCGCCTGTCTGGTTAACTGACTGTCCATGTACACTTTGTTAACAAATTGCAGGTCCAATTCTAAAGATATCTTAATGAAATGTGGTAAGATAATTAATTTTATACAATTAAAATTAGATATGATCGGTTTATTATTTCAATTAGTCCCCAAGCAAATTTTCTTTCGGAATAGGGGATTACATAATGGGAATAGCATCCTTAAATTTAAACTACGGTAAAATGATCAAATCAAATTCTATTTATGAAAACCTTGAATCCTTTACTGTGTGATTTAATAATTATTCTGGCAAGATTTTGACGTTTAATTTATTTCATTTATATTTTATCCACTTTTCTGAGAAATATTAGTCTTAAACTTATTCTTAAAACTTTCCATAAATTTTTAAATTGATTATAAGATTTAAAACTTTTAATTTACTTATTCACTGCTCAATACATTTATAAATTAAATTTAAATGGAAGCCCTCAAAAAAAAAAAAAAAAAAACTTTTCTTTATTTAACTTAAAAGTCCCAACATATTCAGAGTGTGTACTTTTTGAAAAAAAAAAAAAAAAACATTTATTTTTACTTTATTTATGAACTAAATAAATAAAGTTTATGGCCAAAACAATTGTTATTATTTCATTTTTAACGCAACAAATAAACAGCAAGAGAGCAAAGGAGGCAAACGAGTTTTATGAAAAAGAGAAAAGTCCAGCTTAGAGTGAAATTAAATTTACATTTGTGGTCAGGGTTTTTTTTTTCTTTTTTTTTTGGAAAAAGAATGTTCATATAGTTGTACGTGATCCACTCAAAGGAATTTTTTTTTCTAATGCCACATATACACACTTATATAAGTTAAATAATTTCTCTTTTTCTAATGTTTATTGTTATGTGTTTTATATGTATGATGTGCATACATATAAATAATATACAACAATACATTAATTTAGCATATACAGTCATTTATTTATATATAAACACATTTATTCCTTTAGATATTTACACATACGAGGTCGGACTTAAAAAGTTAATTGAAGTTTTCTTTTTAGAAAATAAATACAACTTGTTTTTAAAAAATAATACAGGTTGGCCAAAAAAAAAAAAAAACAATCCAATGAATAGTTGGAATTAATGGACTTTGATGTGTTAAGCACGAATCTGCTTTCAGTATTTTTTTTCCATCAGTTCCGGATTTTTGAAGGACTCATAACAAGGGCAATACTCTAGTATATGTATTTCACCATAACTCAAGAACAGTGTATATATACTATTTATATAAAAGATACACCAAAGATACACCAAGATGCGGACTAAAAATTTCTTCAAAACTTTATTTTTGTATGTGGCCAATATTTTTGGAATTATTTTAAAATTAGTATCCGTAAAGAAACATTCATGCTAAATTAAATATTTTTTGTTTACTAAAATTAATAAAAAAAAAAATAAAAATATCAAAAATGCTGTGAATAAAATAAGGCATGTATCATCAAAATTGATGCTCAAATCTTAATTTTATTCATATTTAAATGAAAATTTTATACATACAATTAAGTGGAAATTCTTTAAAGAAAAATAATTGACGAGCTAATACGAATCTGTTTCCACTCTTTTTCTATTATGTACTGATTTCTTTTCACGGGCGTGACTATTATGACTCTGTGTCATTCCGTTTGTAATTTCTACAATATTTCTCTAAGACTCCAAAAATTATATATATTCTGGATCCTTATAGATAGGGAAGTCGATATAAAGATGTCCGTTTGACCGTCTGTCTGTTGAAACCAGTTTTTAGAAAGCCCCAGATATATGGGAAATTCCTCTAACTCATTTACTTTTGATGTTCAAAAAAATTTCGAAAATTTTTAAATGGCACATCAACGATATTTACTACCAACATTCCTTGGCGCTAGTGGAACACAGATCTGTTCGTGTGAATGACTTTTACCGAACGGCATCAATATTATGTCGGTATAAGACAAAAATTTATAAAAAAAAATTGCCAAAATTCTACTTATAGTCCCAAATCAAAAATTATTGCATTTATTTACTCTACAATGCTGTATCTAAAATAAAAAATATCGCGATACGTTATGTATGCGTGGATATATTAGTGATTCAATAATTATTAAATCTTCTTATAAAATTTGCAAAATTCAGTTTTTAGTGATGTAGTGTTGTTCATATTCATCCATTTATTGCAAAATTCATAATTTTTTCCAAATAAGTCATAAGACAATGTCATTTATTTTTTAACTGCAGTAAGTCAAATCTCTAAAGTTGCATTAAATGAAAAATCGTACAATCGCCAATTCTGATCAGCGCCTTGGGTGTGCCTCGACGATTAATGTTAAACTAAAAACATCGCGTTCTTAGCCCATGAAAACCGTTGATGAATATTTTTAGTGAAATTATATTTTATGCGTAAATAAAATTTTACACAGTAACTAATTCAGTCTAAAATTGATTTATAACGCGAACATCCGCTATATCAAAATATGCAAAATTGCTGAATTCTTTAAAATAGCTATTCACATTTAGCAAATTAATATTTTAAAACGCCATAATGATTTTTAAAAGTCATTTGGAAACCTTCTTTGGAAACGCTATACTCTAGCTTCACTGAAATAACGTTGCGGGTGTGCCTCGCGTAAAAGGCAGCACTTGGAGCCATTCACGTTTTTTCTCTCCAAGTTTGGGTACTTCTTACAGCATTTCTGTTGAGGGCACATTAACGAGATATACATATGTCAAGTGATGCATAATTTCAAGAGCTATTGGGCTATGTTTTGAATTTTGAAATATTCGAAACGGTGTAAAATCCCCAGTGAAAAAACTGCCAAATTTTTAAATTTTCACGACTTTTGCACAACATAATTTGACACTGGTTAATTGCACGCTAATTAAATCCATGCTAGTCTTTTTCTACAAGTGTTTATAGTCCTCATTAGAAGAATTGGACATTTATGCTAAAATCCGCGACTACAGCAATAAAAAAACTTGTTAGTTTCAAATACTTTTTTCGGAATTTTTGACTTTGGTTGCTTGCCGGCACCACATGGAACCGTTTTAGGTCTTGAATTTTATTTATTTTTTTTCTGTTACAGCAAAAAGTGTTGTTAACATAATTGCATCAAAAGTTGTTTAAACAAGTCAGAATTTAAAAAAAACATTTGAGGTTTAAGGTCGGTTTCATAATGGCAAACGTAAAAAGAGAATTGCCCATATGTGTATATATTTTATACATCAAATTTTAGGGAATGTTTCTTAGAAGAACTCTAATTAAAACGAGCGAAATTAGTTGATAAATAACAGAAATATCGCCAAAAATCCTCAGATATCTTCAAAAAACGTTTTTGTTGTCGGCTTTTCTAAGCTACTATACTAGCTAGCGACTTCGTTCTTGCTCGAAAAATTAGGAATCTTTCTTCGACATTTATTTACTTGAAAAAAATCGGTGAATTAGTATTCGAGATATCGACCAAATCGCGTTTTTAGACTTTTTGAAGCTCCTATATCAGCTATGGGTTTTGCTTTTGAACAGATTGGTCATAAATATTTTTCTAAAATTTAAATTTTTTGAACCGAACAAATTTTTCTACAAACAAGCTAAAAAAATATTGGATTAGTATAAATGTGAAAATATGAAAGCATACTTTAGGGCGCATATTTTATTATTTATCGGTAAAGCGGTGAAGGGTATTAAAGATTCGGCTCAGCCAAATATAGAACTCGCTCTTACATTTTGGGCTTTTTTTTTTTTTTTTGTTGGCGTTTTTTCTATTTAGTTTAATATTTTTCCTTTAGCCGATTATTTTTTTTTAGCAATTACATATCGTTTTTATAATTTCTAAATTTTTTTTCTTTGCAATTTTGTTTGTTTTGGTAATTTTGTTTGCTTTCGTTTTGGCGACTTTTTTATCTTAGGGTTTGTTTTTATTTTTGCGAGTTTTTCATTTATAAGATTGTTTTATTTTAGCGTTTTTTCGGTTTCGGTAATAAATATTTTGGTTTTTCAACTTTCTGCTTTTATATGATTTTTTAGTTTTAGCGTTTTTTTTTTCATTTTGGTGATTTCTTCATTTTGTTAGTTTTTTGTTTCGGTGATTTTTTTATTTTTTTTTTTTTTTCGAATTTAAACAAATTTTTATTTTGTGTTTTGTTTTTAATTTTTGCGATTTTGTTCCTTTATTATATGTTTTTTATGGTATACTACTTTCTCGTTTTTCCATTTTTTTAGTTTAAGAGATTTTGTGCGATTTTATTATACCCTTCACCAGCGTTACCGTTGAGAATTTTTAAAAAGTCGCCAAAAAAGGGGATTTCAAAATAAAAAGTCGCCAAAAAAGGAGATTTTTCCTAAAAAAGGGGCCAACTGCTTTAAAACCCAAATAACTCCTTAAAATTTATTTATTTGATAACAACAGATACAAAAAATATTGTATTTTAAGATAAACTACTAAGTCCAATTGTGTTACTAACAAAATAATTTGTTTATAAAAATTGTATATTTTTTATTATTCCAAAAATAAAGATTTATTCACAAATTTAGTTGAAATACAATTCATTTTTTTATTAATTACACTTCTGTACTTTTTTGCAAGGTCTTTAATAGTACTCCAGTTTTTTATATCCCTGTTGATCCCCGTTGTTAGGACTGAACATATGGATCTAAAAGTATTGACTTAAGCCTGTTGGACAAACTAATTTTTATAATTGATTATTTAGTAAATAAAAACACGTTATAAGGAATTATAACTTAGGATATAAGTATTAATTCTATCTGTTTTTTTATTTTCCCAATCCAGTACAAAAAAAAAAAAAAAAAAAAAAAAAAAATCGCCAAAAAGATGCTTATTTAAATGGCTATTCATAAACTTTATTATATTTATTTACTAACAGTTTCAGTTCATTTACAAATACTCCAGTGCTTTTTATATAACTATAGTGTGAAACAATCTCAAAATAATTAATTTATTTGTTCAAATTAATATATAATGGCTCGATATATTTTAAACAACTTAGTTTCTCGGCATTTAGCCCTTAGTAGTAAAAAGTCGCCGTTTAGTCTCCATTTAAAAAAGGGGCCAAAAAAGTCGCCAGGTGGTCCAAAAAGGGGAAATTGGAGACTAAAGTCGCCAAACGGTAACGCTGCCCTTCACCACAGGTGTAAAGGGTATATATAAGTTTGTCATTCCGTTTGTAATTCCAACAATTTTCGTCGGAGAGCAAAAAAGTTTACATTTTCGGGATCCTTGTAAGAAATGATGACGATAGGACCATGTCCGTCCGTCCGTCCGTGTGTCGGTTGAAATGGCGTTTATGAAGCCCACCGATAACTGACATATATAATATATATGTCAAACGATCCTTTCGAGAATTTTGCTATTGGAATTCAGCAAGATCGGTTCATACAATGCGGAGATATGTTAAAAAAACCGGTTTTTAGAAACGGTTTTCCAGTTTCTGAAGCCACTGTATATACTAGAGACTTCGTTTTTACAAAGAAGTCTCGGACATTTTTTTCTGAATTTTTGTTCTGAAAAAATGAAATAAATCGGTTCAATAATAACTGAGATATCGGACAAAACGCATTTTTTATTTTTTGAAGCCCTGGTTTAAGCTATAGATTTTTATAAATATTTTTATAAAATTTCGGTTTTTTGAATCAGCAGGATCGGTTTATAAATGGCGGAGATATGCTTTAAAAACCGGTTTTCAGTTTCTGAAGCCTCTACATATTCCAGGTACTTCGAATTTTTAAAGGAGGCTCGGAAATTATTTTCTGAATTTTTGTTCTGAAAAAATGAAATAAATCGGTTCAGTAGTAACTGAGATATCGGGGAAAACGATTTTTTTATTTTTGAAGCCCTTGTTCAAGCTACAGATTTTTATTTTTATATAGATCAGTCATAAATGTTTTTACAAAATTTCGTTTTTTTTTAATAAACCAAATTCGTTCATAATCAACAGAGTTATGGCCCAAAAACAAATCTGTTAAGAATATAAATCCATACACAAACATGTATATTAAGCATTGTAATGACTATTAGTGACGTTTTTTTGTTTTTTGTATAGACAAGTAGTTTAGTTAGAAACAGCAGTAATATAATGAATAACAGTGTTGTTGTTGTTCTTTGTATATGCAGTCTGTACAAAAATAAATAGATATGGAATTGTTGTTGTTTATTTTTAAAAACTAAAACATATCTGTTAAGAATATACATAAATACATACACAAACATGTATATTAAGCATTGTAATGACTATTAGTGACGTTTTAGCCTATAAGACAAGTAGTTTAGTTAGCAACAGAAGTAAATTACTTCAAGTAATATAATGAATAACAGTGTTGTTGTTGTTTTTTATATATGCAGGTAGCTTGTATATACATACATAAAAAAATAAATAAATATGGAATTGTTGTTGTTTATTTTTTAAAAGCAAAGCCTGCTATGATTGTTTTTTTTTATATATATTCAAATTTTCGTAGTTTGAATAAAATTTAGATTTATATATGTGAAAATATGAAAGCATACGTTAAGGCGAAAATTTTATTATTTGTCGGTAATATGGTAATATGATGTCGATAAGATACTAAGATGGTAATATGGTAATATGGTGAAGGGTATCAAAGATTCGGCACTGCCGAATCTTTTTTCAATTTCATTTTTTTTTTATTTTTTGTGATTTATTTTTACTTTGTTATTTTAATACCCACCATATTGATTTTGTCATTTCGTGTGTAATATGTCAAACAAATCATTTCAGACCCCTGCACATTGGGGTAAAGGGGTCGAAAATGGCGCTTAATTCAGAGAAAGGTGATATCAATATTTTAATGATCATAATGATGAAAATTAATTTTTTACTATTTTTCAAAAATGTAAAAAAAATCTTAACTTTGACAGCTCCTTATAAGAAAACAACACAACCTAGCTTAAAGATTTTAATTGCTGTTGATAAATAATTTTATCTTTTTTTAATCGGTACCCAACTTAATTACAAAACTTTAAATTTTAAAATTCAATTAAGCGCCACTTTTGACACATTTTACCCCAAAGTGTCCTGATTGGATTCTGAGTCGATCTAGCTATGTCTGTTTGTCTGTTGAAAACAGGATAGGGATCGAACGGTACAGCCTAGGGGGAAGAAATTTGGCTCCAATATTTATCTATTATAAGGTTAATTTGGTACTGGGCAAAATCGTTTGATAAACAAAGTTATGCTTCATTTCATACTTTTCTGCTGATATCTCCTAAACAAAAGCATGTACGATAATGATAGTTCGAGGATCAATATAAATTCGGAAACAAAAAATGGCCGTGGTCTGCCCACTTTAACGCCCACCTTCCATATAATGTTAAATTTGAAAAAGTTAATGGTGGGTATATAGATTCGGCCAAGACGAATACAACGTTGTCTCTTGTTTATTTTGGCGTTTTTTCCGTTTAGTCGAAGATTTTTCCTTTTAAGCGATTTTTCTGTTTTAGCGATTACATTTCATTTTGATACTTTCTATTTCCTGTAACTTTTTGTTTAATATAATTTCTTCCGTTTTGGCGATTTTTTTATTTTGGGGTTTGTTTTTCTTTTTGCGAGTTTTTCGGTTAAAAGATTTTGTCCGTTTGGTAGTAAACATTTTGGTTTTTGCAACTTTTCCCTTTTATTTGATTCTTTTAGTTTTTTTTGCAATTCCTTTCGTTTGGGCATTTTTTTCCGTTTCGGCATTTTTTTCCGTTTAGACTTTTTTTGTGATTTATTTTTCGTTATTGCATTTTTTTCAGTTTATGAGATTTTTGAGCGATTTTTTTTCATTTTGGTGATTTATTTTATTTAAATTTGTTTCTTTCGTTTTGGCATTTTTTTGATTTGGAATTTTTTTCCGTTTTCTTGCGAATATTTTCTTTTTTGTTTGAGCGATTTTTTTCATTTGTCGATTTTTTTATTTTTATTTTTTCTTCTTCTTGTTTTTGCAATTTTTTTAATTTATTCTTTCCGTTTAAGCGAATTTTTCCGTAATGGTGTTTTTTATTTAGCTTTTTTTTCATTATAGCAATTTTTTTGGTCGGTTTATAATTCTGTGTTGCGAAAATTTTTATTTTAGGTTTTATTTCTTTTTTTTTTTTAATTTTTTCCCCCTTTGTTAGTTTTGGAGTTTTTTATTTTGGTGATTATTTTTTTGTTTTTTAAATTTATTCCCTTTATGTGATATTATTTTTGTTTTTCCTTCTATGAGTTTATTTCGTTTGATAGATTTTTTGATTTGGAGTTTTTTCGTTTAATTTATTTTTTTTTTAATTTTTTTTTAAATTTGACGATTTTTTCCACTTTTTTTTTTTATTTTTTTTTTCGGTTTACCAATTTTTTTATTTCTTATTTTTTTGATAAAATTTTAATGAAATTAATATTACATTCATATCATTTATAAAGAAAAATTTAATGGTATTTTTGTTTTATTAAAATAGGATATATTTTTTGAGCGTTAAAGGGATTACAGAAATGCTTTTGCCTTTAAATTATATACATTATATTTTATTAAAAACCCGTCTACTTCAAAATTCGAAGGAAAATAAATATGGCCTGGACGCAATGTTTAAAAAATTCATGGACACTGAATGCAGCGAGAGGCTGCCTCTAAAGGCTCTGAAAAGGGCCTTTTAGAAGGCTTTTGAATACTATACTTACGTGTATTCATGGTATGTATGAAATAACTGATAAATAAAATATATTTTGCTATTTTAATATCATTTGTGAAAAAACGAGATACATATGTAATAGGTATAAATGTTTTAAAATCACTTTTAAATTTGCCCTAATATAATACATCACCTATCTACATAGGACCCATTCATTTATTCCTGTAATAAAAGTTGAGCACATAATTGAATAGTTTTATTAAAATTTTTTTGTGGAATTTGGTTATTCTTGTTATGGCTTAACACAATCTGTAGAGAAGCTCTCAAAAAAAAAAAAAAAAAAAAAGAAGTTTATTCTAAATAAAGGTAGATTTAGTTATTTATTTTATTTTCTTCTTTTTTTATTTTTTTTGCTATTCTATTAGTTTTAGCCAATATATTTTGTATTGCTTCTTTGGCAAAAATAAAACTTTTTCTCTGCTATCCTTACAAATGTATTTTTTCAATAAATTAATAACAAACTTGTGTATGTGAATAAATGAGTGTATGAAAAAGTTTTTTTTTCAAACTTTTTCTTTGCTTTATAAATATAAATGAGTATTGGTGTGTTTGTGTGTATGTTTCTTTAACAAGACATTATTAATGCGTATGAGTGAGTGAATGAATGAATAAGTATAACCTTGATTAGATAAATAATCATAGTGGATTATGGCCAAGTCTCACAAGTATTTATGTGAAAAAATTATCATGTCGAAAATCAGCACATCATAGCTTTAAAGTACTTTGTAACTTTTGCTCTTTAACATACTTAACACGTAGGCCAAATATAACCGCAAATAGGTAGAGTTACACAAACACATACATATACAAACATTTGGGGGCCAAAGATTGTATTTGGAAAAGAGGAAATACAGCATTGGATTGATTAGAAGTAATTTCTTCAGAAAGAAATGTTTGCGTTTTTCCAGGAAATGTTATATTAATATATTAAGAACAAATGGAAACTGTAAAGCCGATGTAGGCAAAAAGTAGAAATAGAAGAAGATTTTTGAATAAAAATACATTGCAAACGTTATCATTGAGAATATTTCATTGAATTTACGAATGATTTCTTAAATTTTCAGAAATAAGAGTATTTTTTTTTACATAAGATATTGCAGCTCTGCAAATACTTAATATCTCTCTGACTTATTTACAATAAATCAGACAATTGTCCAACAATTTTTCATACAAATTTAATTAAAAAAACTTTTATATATTTTCAAGTTTTTACTACAACTAAGACCATTTTTTCCATAGCTATAACTATTATCAAATAAACGATATAATTTTAAATTTAATCAGAAAATACTTTTTCTCTCAACCATGTTAGTGTAGCAAATTTTTTTACGTGAATCACTTATGGCAAAATAAAAGAAGACCAAAGAAAAAAATCGCTTACCAGAAACAAAAAACAACAAAACACCAACTTAACACACACATATTAAACAAATTTTCACACACACATACACACAATTTCGAAAATATTTGGTGAGAAATAAAACAGATAAAACAAAGTTTTGTTTTTCCTCTTCTTGTTTTTTACTTCCTAGTAAAATATTTTTTCTGTAAGTAATCGTTTACATTTGAAACCACAGTATATTTGTAAGAGTGAGTGTGTGTGTGTGTGTGACACACACACATTTATCCTAATACTCATTTAAGTACAAAGTAAATTTTTATTCATATCTGGCTTAGTTTTTACAAGTTTTAGCAATAAAAGTGTATAAAAACGGATGTTAATCTAACTATTGAATGCTTTCTAAGCTTTTTTTTTTGGTAACTCAGAAGGAGTAGGTGAGATAGAGGGAGAGAGTGTGAGAGTGAAAAATAACTGGCCTAACAGACAGAACTGTATTTGTAACAAACATTTACGTTTACGAGTACAAAACATGTTAAAATGAACTAATATTAATAATATGCGAAAACAGTGGGACTAAAGTCATAGAAAGGGGCCTATTATTATTACTATTATTACTCTTATTTTTTAATTTAACATCCTTTTATATTTTTTAATTATTTTACAATTTAAATTATGAATTAAAACTTTTTATTGCTATTAATAAAAACATGAATTATATTATAAAAATTTGGAGTTATTTATAATAATTTTAAAATGACTAAATTGTAGATTAATTATCTCTAGAAGATAAGGAATTGACTTCTTATTTTACAAAGTTAACATTTATGATCTATCACAAGGTTTCCCAAATGGTGGTCCGCGGACACATAGGGGTCCTTAGCATTATTACAGACTGAAAATATATATGGAATTATTTTACATTTGTAAATTTTTTTGTATTTTTCGGTATAATAAAATTAAGCCAAAATTGAATTCTACAGGTGCTTTTCATTTGGACGGAGAAAATCTATTGAAAATAAAAATACATCTGTCAGATAACTCTTAAAACAAATATGGCCTCCTATGTAATGAAACGACTAATGTTTTTAATATCAGCCAACTTTTATTTTATTGCAGAAAGTAAAACAAAGAAAGAATTTTTGTTTACTAAACCTTTGTCTACCACTTACAAAGGTGTACAGATGTAGATGAATCAATAGTTCGCTATCAGGTTTTCTAAATCACTTAAAACTCACTGTGTAATTCTGGGACAAGTACTTATTGCGGAAACCTTACCTGATATGTATTAATTGGCTCTTCAAACTCCTATAGACGTAGTAAATTTTATAAAATTAGTGCGTTAAGATATAGCATTCCTAAAGCCCTGCTTGCCGATTTAAATGCAGAACATAAGAAACTTCCACTTCATACCGATGTTCGTAGGATTTCGAAAGGAAATATGCTTAAGAGATTATATGAATTAAAGGCAGAAGTAAACATTTTTCTTTTATACAAAATGAAGATATTTATATAAAAAAAAAATTATAAAAAACAATTTTTATAAATTACTTTTCTTATACTTATCTATACACAGAAAAAAGTCACCAATTAACTAATTTATATGAAAATAATTCATTCAATTATGAACTTGTTTGAATTTGCATCACTCACCAAAATAATTATATCAATTACTAAAAACTGTAAAAAATACAATCAAGTAATTGATTAGATGAATTAAAAATGTATATATGATATAAAAGTATAGCTAAATTTTATTTTTATTTAATTTTTGCTTGAATAAATTTATTAAATTTCGATGCAAAATGAAACAAAAAAGACCGTTATAATTTTTTCTGTGTAAATTGTACGAGGCGTTTAACAATCTTAACAGTAAATAAAATTAACTGAATTTTATTCAACAATTGCTTTTATATGCAAAATATCTTTATGATAAGAAAGACTGCCGAATATTCTAGATTTATTAAAAAGAATATACATATAAAAAATATAATACACTTGTATTCACGAGGAATTTTTCCGATATCATCCGAAGCTTAAAAACAATTCTTGCCAAACCAGTTTACTTATTGATGACATACCCAATAATTTTCAAGAATAAGCAATTGAAAATGTGCCAAAACTGACTTTGAATCTATGTTGGCTGAATACATTTGGTTCAAATGTATTACAAAGTTTACACGATGATTGGGATGTAGCATTAAAATTTTGCTAAAGTTTGTATCTACATATTTATGCGAAATTAGTTCTTCTGCCCTACAGTTCATATAATTCAAATTTTGAACATATTTGGATGTGTAAAATGAAGTTAGATATGTTAAAAAGTTAATAAAATACAAACAGGCGTCCGAAAAAAGTCAAATATTTCTAAAAGGGTCCGTGAAGCATGAAGAGCTGGGAACCCCTGATCTATCAAATATACATATATAAATATATACATTACAGCCAGTTATGTGTACAGGTATTAGAAAAAAATATAAATTTAATTTCTCGCTAGTTAACATTATTTCATTAATCAAATGAAAGATTTCCGTTTCATAAATTAATTTATGAATAAGTCATTGTAATAAATATGATTCATACTTTATTTTAATAATAAAGCCAAAAAGTTGCACAAGTTTTACTTTGGTTACAGAAAAGAAATTCTTTAGTTATTCAAATGACTATTGTTTTGTCAATTCAACATAACATTTTCGTTGAAGAAATTAAAAAGTTTTATTAATAAACTAACATAATATCATGCAGTTCAACTACAAATTTTCACAAATTTAAAAACGTTTTAATTTTTCCAAAAATTTAATTAAAGGTGTTTTTTTTCTGCCTTAAATGTTTTCTATTCTGAAAAAAATATAATTCTGTAAATTGGTCAGTTGTTCTATTCTAAAAGTTTTTTTTTTAATATTTACGGACTTTATTGATATTTTACTAAATTACGAAAATTCCACCAAAATCAGAAAATTTACTGTAAATTTAAAATATCACCAAAAATTCTATATTAAACCATAAATTCGAAATTTCACTAAAAATTTAAAATTTCATTAAAAAGAATGGAAATTTTCTAAAACATCTAAAATTTCACAAAAGATCGGAAAATTAACTGTAAATTTAAAATTTTACAAAAAGGCTGAAAACTCGCCAAATATTTTAAATTAATCCAAAATCTAAAATGTAAAAAAAAAATCAACATTTTGGCAAAAACTTGAAGTTTTACCAAAAACTACTTAACCCAAATTATTTTGGAAAATAATGCAATTAGAGAATTGGTCTCACATTTTTTGTTCTATTGAAATCATAAATAAGTAAGAATGATATAGTCAATCCAGCCCCACCATATGATATCACTCTACACCATTGTGAATATGCAACAAAATTCGGGGAGGGGTCTAGTATGGAACCTGTGACTAATTATAGACCAATACTTGTAATAAGCGTAGTGTATATTTCAATAGACTTCGTCCTTGTATCATCAAAATTGCACGTTTCAAATTTTGTGCATAAGGTTACAAGGACAGCAGTCGAACTAGGCAGACAGACGGACGGACATCGTTAAATTGATCAGAACAAACGTACTCTTTTAAAAATAATACACAGTAACAAAAAATTAAAACGTTATAAATCCTGTATAATTTTTTGCAAAAGTGACTTATAACCAAAGCAAACCAAAATATTTTTCATGGTCTTTAAATGAACTAAACTGTTAGTTATTTATCTGTTTCTAACAATTTTTCAAATTCAATTCCCTAATATTTTTCATCAAATAAATTTAATTGTAAGTTTTTAAGTGTCAAAAATAATTATGTTTTAGCAATTGATATCAAAAATCAAGTTAGCTTTAGCATGAATAATGTAAACATAATTTAAAATTAAGCCAGACAAATGATATTTTAGAATTTTTTAATCTTAAGGGCATATTTTAGATATCTTTAGTTGTCCTGCTTATTATATTGTTTTTATATGCCCAATACTTTAATTCTTTTTTAGCAATTTTAAAGCAGTTCAGAAGGACTTTTTTCAGGAGTTTCAGAACTCAATGTTCGAACTTTCCGAAACTGATATTCAATTATTATATCCTAATTTACCTTGTAATTTTGTCGCCTCTGTTTAAATTGAACCAAAACTGATTAATCGAAGTAATTTGGAAGATATAAAATTATTAGATAATATACCGATATTTCTTTTTACAAAATTCAACAGCTCTACATTATACAGCTTAATATATTAACTAAAAAAATGCAGTGACATCATAATTTTTATGAATTAAAAGTTCGCCACACTTTGAGTTAGATTTATTAAAATTTTTTCTTTGAAAAACTTTAAGTCTGATACTTTTTCTATCAATGGATTTATATCTATTAAACATTTTTTTTTTCTTTTCTTGACAGTCGTTGTAATCTTATTTACAATATAAATAATTTTATGAGAGGTATATTTAATAATAATATACAAAATTTTAATTATTATTTTTTATTTATTTTTTCGTATTTTTTTTTTTCTTTAACTCGATTACTGGTTAAAAACTGGTGGTGCTGAGAATATCCTTTTTTTTATAAAATTTTTCGTTTTTTATGATGACAAATCACAAAAAAAAAAAAAAAAATTATAATTTTTAAAAACTTTTATTCAAATATTATTTTTACTAAAAAATATATGAATTCTGTAACATAACTGAAGACTTCATAAAGTTTATTTGTATTTTTAAATAAAGTTTCAAGTTTTTCTCAGAAATTTAAAACCGCTTCTTATGATTTTTAATAACAAAAATACAAAATGATACAATGATCTTTCAGACATGAGCCTATGTGAGCCCTCAGAAATATAATAATAAAAGACAGACAGACGGACATACGGTCAAACATGGTACTTTTATCACATCTTCTACCATTAAGACCCAGAACCTTAAAAAATACTTCTTCTGTGAGAAGTAAATAAACGTTATACAAAAAAATTATAAAATAATTTTGGAAAAACTCATTCGTTTAATGAACAAAAGAATGTTTCATTGCCGCAAGGAGCTAAATGCCAAAAAATTATTTAAAAAATAATTTAAATTCTCTGATACATTTAAGATTGGTCTTATAATTCTGTAAACTTTGAGTTTCTTTAAAACGAGACTTTTTGGTGCATAAATGTGAATACGGGGGCCAAAAGTTTAGCGACAATAAATTTATAAATAATTTTCATAACAAATTTAAATTAAGACATTTTTAGATCTAAAAATGCTCAGAAATTGTAAGCCAATTTTAAGAATTATGTATATATATTTGCTATATTTAGCTCTTCAATACGTATCGCTTGAGAGAGATGTTAATTTATTTCAACATAAATTACAAAAATTATTATCACTTTCATTTACTTTCCAACCACTGTGCCAGCCTACCATGTAGCTTCTCGTATGTCCAAATATTATATTAAAATTTATTTGCAAACTTTTCCTAACATCTCTCTTTACATGATAACTAGTAGCTGTTGTTGTGTGTAAGGTTCACATGAAATAGAGATTAATTTTTATCTCTACCTGTCTTAACTATTCATAATTCTTAAATTAATTTTAATCAACTAAAAAGGATTTGCAATATTTCATAATAAAGTTTTATCTCTTTTTTTTCCCCATAACAATTTTATTAAAATGAGAAAAGAAATAAAAAATAATATGAAAATATCCAAGGAAGTCAAAATTAAAAAGGGAAGCTGTGTATGTAACTAAAGAAATGTTATTAAAAAGGACAAAGGACTAACTACTATCATCACAACCGTAGCAACCACAGTGTACTTGACACTTGTCAATATTGACTGTTGCATCGGTGTAACACAGAGAAACAGAATAGGGAATTGAAGAGAGTAAATAATAAACAGCATATGAAATGAAATGAAATTCCTAGGGATATTTTTCTTTTCTATTACCAGAAAAAATGTTTTTTTTTTTTTCTTGTGTAAAAATACTGATGACTGACATGTTATAGTTTTTTTTTTAGGACTATGACTACTTCTTTCTAGGTTCTATAAAAGCAATTAAAAACTGTAGTATTTAAATATTTGTTACAGGTAAAAGATTTTAATTTGAAATGCTTTTAAAAATTACATTAAACTGATTGGCCAAGATATATGTTTAATTAACAATAGAATGACATATATAAAGAAAGAAAAATATTTAAATTACAATAAAACTTATACATTAAACAACCACAGGATTAGGAAAGATTAATTGCCAGCAGTGAATAAGAAATTTTTTAAAATGTAATTATTGTAAATAATATAGACATTTAATTTTAGAAATCTGTTATAAATTTACTTACATTTTGTCTCTTATGTTTCCAATCAAAGTGAATTATTATTACTACCAACCAGGTCTCTCAGGTATAGTTGAAATTACCAATCACCCAACCAGACAGTCAGCTCAATGACTTTATTGTATGTCGAGTAACAATGTCTTCTTACTTCTGCAAATATTGTAAAAGCCAATTTTATATGTCACATGAAAACTCCACAGTATAACACAACTGAAGTCATTCAATGTATGTCGCCTGGAATTCGTCCCTGTGGAATCGGTTATTATTTATTTTTTTTTAGTTTAGATTATGATGACGATGATGATGGCACTAGATGAGCACACAATATGCCAGACGTTGTTGTCAATGCAGTTGTTATTGATCAGTTTACTTGCGAATATATTTTATATATATTTTTTTGTTTATTTTCAATTCTGTTTTATTTCTCTTGTTGCTGTTGATTCGAATTTACTTTAGCTTAAGCTTTTTTTTATTCTTATTCATATGTGTGTTTATTAGAGTACTTCAAAATCAATTATTCCTTTAAAATAAAATCTTGTTAAATAAATCCTGATATCATGGGCTTATTTTAATAATATTTTATTAAAAGAATGAAGTAAAATGAAAATATCTTAAATTTCACATACTCGACTTCCAAGAAGTTTGTTAGATAAGTAGGTATATTTGTTCTATTTTCTATATGCTAAAGAAACTATTCTCAATTTTCATTTCTCTGAGGTAATCTAATATAAAAATTATTCTTATCTTTTCAACATTTCATATGGTTTTACTTTGGAATTTTGCAATTTCTCTCCTGCATTCATTCTGTCCATACGTCCATCCTTCAGGCAGTCAGTAATTCATACTTACATAAATACATACATATTTATACACATGAATGTTGGTTTACGGTTAACTCAAATTGCTTATTGGGTAAGAAGTTGGTAAAAGAACTTGCCAGACAACAAAGTGAATGTTGTGCAACAACACTGTCATTCTCTACATCATCATAGTCTTCGTCTATAACAAATATTAATACAAGCCAAATAACAAAAAAAAAAGGGATTTTTTCTTTTTGAAATTTAACCACAATAATGTTAAAAACAGAAAAGGAAGAAATGACAAATAAAAAAAATTTTGAAAGACAAGTGCAAAAAATTGATAAAAGATAAATATTGCACTAGGTTAGCTTCCCCTACTTTATAAAATTATCGGTTATGTTAGAAACTTCTTAACTTATGTTATGTTAGAAACTTCTGCACTTAATAGATGAAAATTTTACTTAAAAATATACTGCTGGGCTCACCACAACTTTATTAGTAGCTTTAACAATGTCTGTTCTTTAGGAAGACCATTTTAACAATGAGTATTTATAACAACACAATTAAAATTTTTCTTTAGTTCCCTACCATGGAACAGCTTTTTCAATATTTTACTCATGAAAGAATAGAAAAAAAAAAGATATATTAAAAATTTTCCCATGATGAAACAAAATTAACAACTTATGGACCAAAACTTTGGAATTTTTTTTTTTTCCCATTTTTTCCAAGAACGCACATTGGGGTAAAAGGGATCGAAAATGGCGCTTAATTTAGGGAAAGGTAATATCAATATTTTAATGACCACGTTTTATTTCCTTATTGATTATTAGGTAAAAAATTAAATTTTAGAATTTTACGATTTTTTTTAGTAGAACGGTAATGTCTGTCCGTCCGTCTATACATTAGAGTTAAATGGGTCGAAAATTATGCATAATTCAGGAAAAGGTCATATCAACACTTTAATAATCACATTTAATTTTTCTATTTATTAGTAAGTAAAATATTGAATTTTTAAAATTATAAAATGTTTTTTGGCTGAATGATAATGTCCTATACATTTGGGTTAATTAGGACGAAAATGATGCTTAATTCAGGAAAAGGTGATATCCAAATTTTTATGATCACATTCTTTTTTTCTATATATTAGTTAGTAAACAAATGCATTTTTAGAATTCTAAAATATTTTTTGGCTGCATGGCAATGTCCGTCCGTCTATACATTTAGGTTAAATGGATCGAAAATTCCACTTAAATCAGGGAAAAGTGATATCAAAATTTTAGTACCTTCATTTGATTTCCATATTAATCAAAAAGTGGAAAAAGAATATTTTTCCAATTTCAAGAGTTTTTTTTTAAAGAATTCTAATGGCCGTCCATCTGTCCGTCTGTTTGTTAATTTTTAAAACTTTCCAATTCAAAATCGTTTAACTTTTGACTCAATAAAGATAAGGACTCAAAATTTTCTTTGTTCGATAGATAATTTTGCTTTTTAATCAACTATATAAAATATAATAAAAGTGGTTGAAAATATTTGGCTATATATGGAAAATCTTAACCAAGATCTTGTAAAATTGAGATTTTTGAAATTTTAAATGTATATAACTCGAAAAATATATACAGTTAGGGACAAAACTATTTGTACACCCATGCATTTCGTATATCTTCAATAATTTATAAAGAATAAAAAATTATTATATGTAGTTTTAATTCAGGTCCATTTTTATTGAATTATTTGATAAAAAATTTAAGTAAAAATCTTTGGGACAAAAGTATTTGTACATCAGTACTTTGTACAATTATTTGTACGTTGGACTCTTGTATGATGATTTTTTTAAATACCGTTATATTTTCTTCGTTAATCGAGTTTTATTTTACAAAATAAGAAGTTAGTTTTAACGTTTTGAATAATAAGCACATCAAAAATGGGAAAGCGAAAAGAGTTGAGTTTGGATATTAAAAATTTAATTATTGATGAACATAAAAAAGGAAAATCTCTCTGGAATATAAGTAATTTAGTAAATTTGCAACATTCCACAGTACAATACATTGTAAGCAAGTATAAAAACAGCGGATCTGTTGAAAATGTGCGTGAAGGTATACGAAATATATGAGGTGTACAAATAGTTTTGTCCCTAACTGTAAGATAAGTAGTACATGCAAGCATGTTTTCTAAAGGAAATATCAAGGGCTTTAAGGATATATAAAAATTTTGGAAATCGGGTGAGGAACAAAAATTCGATAGTGGTTAAACCTTTGACACTAGTACCCTATTTTGAACCCCTATAGTTCCGCTCCTAAAGCGTGTATTGGATCCTGCTTCTAAACTAAAAATGACACCGTTCTTTACTACGCCTATGTATAATTTCATGCAAAGCCATTCAGCCGATTAGAAGTTACAGATTTATTTTGATTCTTCCCCACTGTTTCATGCTTGATAAAGCAAAGAAAATGTCTGGCACTTAAGCTGTTTTTTGTATGAAATCTGCTGGAGTTTTTTTGAAAAAAAAAAAAAAAAAAAATTATATAATCTCCTTTTAACTCAACAAATTTAGTCCAACGTTTCTCCAGTTTTTGTATCCCTTCCAAAAAATAGGATTTTTCGGGGTTCATAATATAGGCATTTTGGTTTGGTCAATAATTTTATCGTTGGAGCTGAATCTCTTTCCACCGAGCCATTTCTTTAGGTTTGCAAATAGGAAGTAGTCACTAGGGGCTAAATCCGGAGAATATGGCGGATTGGGTACCAATTCGTAGCCAAATTCATAGAATATTGTCATTGAGACTGCACACGTGTGCACCCGTGCATTATCTTGATGAAAAAGAACTTTTTCTTGGCCATATGGGGTCGTTTTCTTTTTAAATCCTTATGAAATCAGTCTAATAAGTTGGCATAATATTCGCCATTTATTGTTTTTCCCTTTTGAAGGTAATCGATGTGGATTATCCCGCGTGCATCCCAAAAAAACTATTGCCATTACCTTATTTGCCGACAAACTTTTCTTGGCCTTCTTCGGAGTAGGTTCACCCGGAGAAACCCTCCGGATTACAGTAATGGATCTAGGTTTCATCCACAGTTACAAAACGCCGCAAAAACTTATTCGTATTGCGGTTAAACAACTCCAAACAATCCTTTGAAGTTGTCACACGTTTACGTTTATGGTCAATTGAGAGCAAACGAGCCACCCATCTTGCAGACAACTTTCTTAAACCCAGTTGATCATTTAAAATCGAAACCACACTGGCATCAACAATCTCACGGATTTTTTCTCTTCGGTCGGCCAACATCATATCGTGGATTTTTTTCGACATTTTCGGGTGTACTGACCTCAATTGGCCGTCCAGAACGTTCAGCATCATCTGTACTTGTGCGACCACAACGAAAGTCAGTAAACCACTTTTTTACCATTGAAATCGATGGTGCAGAGTCCCCATAGTATTTATCGAGCTTTTCCTTGGTTTGATTGACGGTTTTTTTTCGCAAAAAATAATGTTTAATGAGCACTCGAAATTCACTTTTTTCCATTTATAGAAAAATACACTAGGTTGTATGTTTTGAACAGCTGCTAAACGCAAAGTAAATGATGACACTTGCTCAAAATTTGACAGTAGTCTATTAACAGGTGGTACTTAATGGGATCAGTGTTGCATTTCATATAACTACGAGAGAAGTTCGAAAAGTCACGGAAAAATTGATCCGCCCTCGTATATTTTTTATTTCTTCAATTTCTTCTTTTGATTGAGGACACATAGACCAATATTTTTTAAAGTACGGTCTAACTTTATGTTAAACATTCTACTTGCTTGCTTCAGACCATATAATGATTTTTTAACTTTACATACCATGTCTTTGTTTTCATTACAGCCTTCAGGAATCTTCATAAATATTTCTTCATTTAGTTCACTTTGTAAAAATACTGTACATCCATTTGATCTACATTCAGGTCATGTTGAACAGCCAAACTTAACAATAGTCTAATTGGAGAATCTAACTACAGGCGAAAAAGTTTCTTCGTAATCAATTCCATAGCGTTGAGAATAACCTTTTATGACTAACCTTGCTTTATACCGTTCAATCTCAGTTTTTGAATTTCGCTTTATTTTGTAACACCATTTGCTATTGAATTTTAATGAAACTTTCTGTGAAAACTATTTCTAAATAGACTTTTGTATTTTTGTTTTTAAAAATGTTTACTTGTAATTATGTTAAGTACCAATATGTAGTATTTTTTTACGATTAATGCCCCTTTTAAAAAGGCTACCATATTTTATCATTTACTTTTAAAGACTGACACTATTTAAAAATTTTGTAATTTTTAAACATTTTTTTAGTAAAGAAGTGGGTCTTTTATTAAAATTTTTCTTTAAATTGTTACTTTTTCTTATAACAATTTATAATTTTGTTTTTAAATTGGTACTTTTTTAAAATTATAATATAATTTGAGAAAAATTATGTCTGCTTTGAAAAACTAATAATTTATTTGAAAATTTTGGTTCAATAATTTATATATGTATATTCAGAAACGCAAAACTTTTAAAATTAAGCTCTAAACTAATTTTCAAACAAATACATATGTATGTCTAACTAAATATCAAAACTTTAAACTAATATTTTTGGGCTAATTTATCAATGTAATTTTTTTTTTATATTTTTATATCTTTTATTACACATTGAGGTCAAGGGTATTAAAGATTCGGCACAGTACTATATTATATTCTTACTTGTTTGAGTATGTGTTATTATACGTGTGGGTGTTGAGTATGTGTGTCTTAAAGTTCTTACCAAAACATACGGACATTAGTACTCCAACAATACAACTGCACATACATACACTTGGTAATGGTTTTTGGTCTCTTTGGTCTGCGGTTATCAAAATGACTTTGACATCTGAATTTGGAAAATTTCAACACATCACACAACAATTTTATGTTATTGCAATTGGTGTTGCTGTAGTTCTTGTTGCTGTTTATTACTGTTGTTCTTGTTTTGTCATTGCAAAGAGTACCCAACAAACTTTAACTGACATACAAGTAAAAACACTAGCAGTAACATACATATTGAGTAGTATATAAGTAAGTAGTAAGAGCAACAGCAATAATATGTTGCATATACAATATTTTTTTTTTTTTTTTGCTGCTGCTACATTGCCCAGCTAAAACTCATAAGAATGGCGAATGGTTGAAAATGAAAGAATTCACATGCTGGCACACTCATTCACACAATAATGAATTATTGACTCAACAAATTACAAAAAGGAAATGTATAAGGACACACTAATGGAAATGGAAAACTTATGAACATGTGTATGTACAACATGTACATACATATGGTATGGTACACTGTACAAGCAAGACATAAGAATTTCAATCATATTGGTTTCGAATTAAAGAACTGCAACATATATTTTAATTTTAAAAGTCAGCGTAAAAGTTTCCATTGATTATTGTGGTATTTATTGTGCGCTTTTTTCCAATCTCTTTCTTTATAAGTTAACCAAAGTTGACATCTGGAATTGCAATTTTTTTTTAAGTTTTTCTGTTTCTTTTATTATTTTTTGTTTAAAAAAAGAAAATAACATAAATTGAACTGTAAATGTAACTGTAGTAAAGTGAATATAAACACAACTTTATAAAAGTTTTTATTTATATGTTTTCTTTTTTTTTTTTTTTAAATTTTTAGTTGCAGAATTTGGTTGCATTTGTAGGAAAGATATTAAAATACAAGAGTTTAAAATAATAATTTTTGAAAGGTAAATATTGCTTTGTAAAATTCAATTAAGAAACATATTAATATTCCAAAAATAAATCTCTAAAAAATTTCAGATATTTACAAAAACAAAATAAAGTCGCATAAATAATTGTTATTAATAAGAAAAATATCGGTAATTTTCCTAGGAACCTAACTAAATAATCTAGACGTATTAATAATTAATTTCTTAAAAAAAACTCTAGCGTATGATTAATATTAATTATGCATAATTATCATTTTCCCTTTATAAATCCAACTAAAAGTCTTTAAACTTGCCACAAAAATTACTCTTATATTAGATTCATGTAAATACATTTAATATTTCAATTATTGCAAAATATTCTATTAATATACCAGTAAATACCCTTTTAAATCCCTTCACAATTACATAGATTTGATTACTCAGTAAAGGCAATTTCAATTATCTGTATCATGTAGAAATATACAATATTTGTGAGTGATAAATAAGTCTATAAAATATTTGATTTTAATTTCTATAATAAAAAGTTAATAGCTTCTTTTTCTAGGCAATAATTTGAGTATTAGAATAAGACTTTTTGATATTTTGATGATATAATTTTATTATTTTTGTACGTAATCCTTGTGGTATTTTATGTGTATGTACAACATGGTCAGTCTAGACTTTTACTGAACAATTTCCTTGCCTTCGTATATAAATATTTATTGGTATGTATTTCTTAACTAATAATGGTCTCATATTATACTTGGGTCTTTAAATAATTCATAAATTTGAATATAAATATTAAATTTTGTCGAGATTGATGAATTTAAAGGGAATGCACGAAGAAATTTGTGGAAGAAAATAATAAAAATAATAATAAATAATCTACGAAGAAGATAATTAAGAAGTTTTTTTTTTTTTTTGGAAATTAGTATTTTTTTTTATAAATTGCTAATTTTTGGAAAATTAAAAAAAAAAAATAAATGAATTAGTATCTTTTAATAATAACTTACTATTTTTTTTTTAATTTAAACACTGGTTCTGCAGAACCGATACATTTGATCATGAAGATCTATGTTTATAAATTAAATTTTTTTAATTGACGGTAGTTTTCGATAAAAACAGTTAAATATAAATAATGAATTACGATTGATTAATTAAATAAATGAATGAAGTTGTATCAGAATTTTTTTGTTTTGATATATAAACTTAAAAAAAAAAATAAGAATTACAAGTACTTTTTTAATTGTATCAATTATTCAATTAATCAAAATGTTACTAAAAATAAAACAATTTCTAGGCTTTCAAGTATTTTTTCTTTTTTTTTTTTTCTTGTATCAATTTACCAATTAAACAAATACAGCGGGTGTCATAAATAAGTAAACAAACTTATCATTTCTGTTTCGCTTTAAAAAGCAGCAAATGTAACGGTCCATTTTTAAAAATTTACATGTTTTTGATGAAGTCAGTTTGTTTCCTTTACATTGATGACAAATTTTTAAAATAATATTCCATTTTAATTTTCTTTCTAGAGAAAGTTGAAAAGAAGTAGTTTTCGGGCGAGTCAAACATAAGTAAACAAGCTACTTTTGGCTTAATTTCTTTAATTTTTTATTAAAAGTAAATAAAGTTTATGGTTGTAAAATGATTTTAGCATAGCAGCGATAGTTATTTGTTACATTATGAGAGAAATAAAAACTCATTTTTTCGATTATATTCGATAATTTTATAAAAGCAGAAAATTTTAATTTAACCATAATTTCAATCTAAAAGATGGAAAATAGCGCCCAATTAAGTGTAGGAAAACTAAGAGTAACTATCATTAAATACGAAAAAGGTGAAATATATAGAAATATATAAAAAACCTTTAACACAATGAACGCGTTGACCGTAATTACTCGCATAAACGGCTTAGAATCATTACAAAAAGTATAGATAACAATTTAACTTTAAAATCCTATGCTTTCTGCTTCAAAATTTTTATCAAAACTTATTCCGGAAGTCCGAAAACTATGGTCTGAATTTACAACTCACAGAAAAATATATGAAGACGGAAAACATGGTCTAGCAGTACGGAAAATTGTATACATAACTATAAAAAAACTCTAAAATTTGATGACGTTCTGTGAAGAATATGTCTAAAAATATGAAAAATCTAGAAAATAAGTCTCTGGATTGAATAACCTATGATTCGCATGGAATATAATGTAGGCTATATGTACGTTTAGCTCTAAAATGTTTAAACTTTAACTTTTAAGTATAGAAAACCAATACTTAAGTCCAGCAGAAAGAGCTTAAGGGTTTGGAAATACATTTCTATTTATAAAATAGGAAAAAACTGGTACACAAAGGTAAAATAAAATCCTAGATTAATTAATCTGTTAAAAGGTATAAAGTTAAAAAAAATTTGTGTTTAATTTTTGCGTATTTTATCCTATAGTATGAAAATTCGCCTATAAATTAGGGTTAATTTGATTCAAAATATATAGCTGAAGAAATAATTAACATTTCAGAGTGACCTGCTCAAAGTCCAGATGTGTCACCAATAGAAATAATAAAAAAAAAAAAAAAAAAAATAGAGTTCCCATAATTGACCAAATTAATGGACTTAATTATTACTCAAACCTCTTAATTTTCTCCAGGAAAATGCAGAATATATGCAGTCACTACACTAACACGTTTGGCACTAATATATCAAAATATAGGCGGTCACCGTGGTTATCAGAAGCCATGTTTACTTATTTATGGAACATTGGTTTTTTAGACATCTTTAAAAACTGTCACATTCACTAAGAAGTAATGTGTTGAATTGAATCTTTTGCTGCTTATTTTACTAACAAGACATTATATATTTATAATTATATGTTACTTTTGATATCTCCAATCTACAACTTGAAAAAGAAGCAATTGGTTCAAGATACTACGTTGTTTACTTATTTATGACACTCGCTGTATAAACAAAAAATAAGCGATAATTTAAATAACTGGATAAACATTTTTTTAAACGGAAATATATAAAAAGTAATACTTGCAAAATTTACTTCAAATATATAATTTTGAAAAATTATTTAAAATTAATTTCACAAAAGTATCCTCCAAAGGGAACATTTAAAAAACAAAAAATTTAAATGGTAAAATTTTTCTAAAGATTAAAATTATTGAAAAAATTTTCCTTAAACGGTAAATTACTGAAATGTTTGCTTAAAGAGGGATATAATTGAAAAATTTAATTTAATTTAAAAGATAAATCCCAGGAAAAATTGTATTAGTTCTACAACTACTTCCAGAACACATGAAAATAGCCTGTACTTGTTCTACTTTGGCGTTACGACCAATGATTTTTGTTTGAAATTGTCACCTCCAGAACTAGTTCTGTAGAAGTGTTATCTAGCCAGTACCAATTCTATGGAACCTTTCTAGAACTAGTTCTTTAATCAATGATTTTTGTTCGAAAATGTCACATTCGGAACTAGTTACATAGAAGCGTTAAGGAACGGTTTCAGAATCTGTTTTTTTTTTATTTTTTATTCTAATGGGCTATTTCTTAAACGCCACTTTTGAAATTAATTTAATTTTGTAGATACTCTTTTTTTAATTTTTGAAATTTTTTATACAAGTATTCTAAACAGCTCAAGGAGTCATTCGAGAACCAGTAATTTGTTCTCAGAAGTGATGTAGAAGTCATACAGAATTAGTTCTTAAGCACTAGTTCTCTAAAACATTTTTTAAAACAAATTTAGAATCAGAATAAGGTTCTATTCCATTAGTGCCAAAATTGGTTGTGATACTACTAGTTCTTAGGATGTTATTAAAGAATCTGAAGTAGTTCTGACTACACCAGTTCCAGAACTAATGATTTTAGAACATGTTATAAAATTTTTCCTGGGATGTTTAAAAAGTATTTTGTTCAAAATTTTAAAACTTTTTTTAAAAATGGAAATTTTTAGCAAACATTGTCTTCAAAAGAGGAAATAAATTTAAACAAATTAGAAATTCAGAAGGAATTTTTTTCACTTAATAAAAAGTAAATTATTGAAAGCTTTTCTAAAATGTGAAAATAATTTTAGAAAGTAATACTTTTTTAAATTTTTTCCTAAAATGGGAAATTATTAAAAAAAAGTCAAAGTCATTTAATGAAAAATTTCGTTTAAAAGAGAAATTATTAAAAAGTTTCTCAAAAGAATATTAGTGAATAATTTTCGTTAAAAGGTAAATTATCTAAATAATTGCTTAAAGAAAGATGTAACTGAACAATTTCCTTGGACAGATCAAGTTTTTATTCAAAATGAAATAATATCTAAAGAGGGATAATTAAATATTTTTTTTAAGGGAGACGTGATTGAATAATTTCCTTGAAAAGATAAATTTTTTAAACATTTTTATTCAAAAGGTAGATAACTAAAAATTTTTAAAAAAGAAAACAAATTTTATGAAAGTCATTTAAATTTTAAATTAGTAGGAATATTCCTTTAAAAATATTATTAAAAAATTCCATATAAATTAAAAAAAAAATAAAATAAAATCAACAAAAATTATATTTTTTAAAAATTTCCCTTAAAAGGGATATTACCGGAATACTTTCTTAAAGAGAAAAAAATTATTAAAAAATTTTAAAATTATATAATATAAAAACTTCTTTTAAGCCTACGGTACATACCCGTGTTACCTGGGTACCATAGTATAATTTTCGTTGATTTTGATTCAAAAAATATATAATTTAATACAAATTATTTATTACGACCATTTACTTTGCCCCACATCTTAAAGTAAATCGATAAAAACATGTAGAATGACATGTTTGAGTATTTAAGCGATGTCCGTCTGTCTGTCTAGCAGTCCATAATAAATTTTATTTAATCTAAAAATTTCAGTTTTCGAAATAATTGTATGAATTTTGGCTTTATATGATGCAGACACGAGCTCTGTTAAAATTAGTTTATAATGGTTACATATTACAACCAAGTTCCCATAAAATTTTTCTTTCATAGAATCGGGTTTTATGGACGTTAGAAACCTTATTAAATTTTATAAAATATTTTTTATAAACGTAAAAACTAATTTATAACATTTTTTATCAGGTTCGCACCTCAAAAATAAATAGCTCCCATATGTGGCCCATTTCCGAAATTCGTCATAAAGTGCATAAATTAGTATTGGTAAACATCACGTTTTTTTAACAAAAGATTGTAAAAAGTATAAATTTAAATTTTAATCTTTGCAACAAGTCTTGATCTAAAATAAAACACACGTTCCATATAAACTTTCTGAGTAAATCGATCAAGAAAGACTATAACGTTCTTACAGTTCTAAAGAATGTTAGCACTGACTTCATCCACAATTAAACACAGGATCCATAAAATATTCTGACCGAAAATTGGTGACATCCAAGAATAACTTTTTTTTCCAAAACTAAGAAATGTTGTCAGTGTTGTCATAGCGTCTTATCTTGTTTGGAGCTACAATATAGAAAGCTTACGTTCCTTAGCACGAATATAGGAAATAATTTCAATATCTTGAGCACTTGCATGATATTTTGGATTAAAAGTGGTGGACATTATAACATGATATTGAGAAACTGAAAGGAATTCACAAAAACCAAAGTCGATGCGGTGAAAGATGTAAAAACGGCTAAAATTTGCGCTATTCATACTAATAAATACTGGCTTAAAACAGCGATAATTCGAAAATGTTTAAATTTATAACATATTATCCTTTATTTCTTTTTCTGAAGCTTCTAAATAATTTAGAAATATCAAAAAAATCTTATTTCTGAAACTAGTTCTTCTTCAAAACCTAATGGAGTCACTACTACTACTATATTTTATTTATTTTGACTGTCATGGACATCTCTAGTTTATACAAAAAATTAGTAAAATTTTAACTTTATATGAATCAAAGGACAATAAAAATAAGATTTTCATTAATAAATAGTCCAATTGTAGTGCAAAATGCAAAAATTATATGGAGGTACCCGGGTACCATGGGTATTGAATCCCGTAGATATCAACTTTAAAGCCATTTTACATATAGACCAAGTTAACAAAATTTAGATTTTTTCAGTTTTTATGCTGTGTAAATACCGTAATCACGACGATCTGAAGTTTCGTGGTTATAGCTTTATTAATAGAGAAATGCGAACAAAAAATTGTACCCGGGTACCGGGTATGTACCGTAGGGTTAAAAAGAAAGATATGGGAAAGTATAACGGGAAATTATTTTAAAAAATTCCTATAAAAAGAAATTATTGAGAAATCCTCTTTAAAAGACATATAATATGAAAATATAAAATTATTTAATAAGGACATTTCAAAATTATATAAATAAAAAATTTTCTTCAAAAGGAAAATTAGTAACAATTTTTATTTAAATGGAAAAAAGTCTTCAAAATATTGAAAATTTTCCTTTAAATGAAAATTACTCAAATATTTAATTTTTTATTCCATTAGCTTTCTATTAAAAATTGGAGTTAAAGTAAAGTTTTTTGCAAGAAAAAATAAAAAAAATAAAAATTATAAAAAATTTAATTTAAAAAAAAATGACTGAAAACATTTTCTTCAAATTATAGAAAATTTTTCTCAAAATGTAATTTATCCATTTATTCTTTCTTCGTTTTTAAAGAATATTTTCAACAATTTTTTTACACATAGAACTACAAAATTTTTTCTGGTACACACTTTACAATCTTTGCAAATTTCTTGATAAAAATCTACTATGATTTACAATCAACATTTATGTTATTTTCTTGGAAATAGAAATGAAATTGAACAAAAAGGCAGTAATACGAGTACAACATAAAAATGCAAATCAATAAAATTGAAGTAATAAAATAGAATTTATATTTTTTGCACAAAAATGTTAAAGAAACCCAAAAGAGAAAAACAAGTACTACTTAACAAGACTATGTACGAAAAAAATTCCTCATAAGATTTCCGAACAAAAAGACAAATGACACACATTCACAAATAATTTATGCAAATTTAATGGCAGCCATTAAAATGGAGATAATTGATTTAATAGAAAATGGCCTAAATTTGCAAAACAGCAAAGGCTGCACAAACTAAACATGATAACTAGAAACAAATGATGACTCCACATTTAAGTAATTTTTGGTCACCCTAATACACACACTCACTACACTTACTTTCATTAATGAGTCCTAAGAAGGAGGGCCAACAAAGGGAGGTTTCAACATATTGCCTCTAGTGTGACAAGAAACTAAAGACAATCAGGTTACAAGTAAAATTAAACTTGTAGCAGCAGCAACAACAACAACAACTAAAAAGATTTCGAAAGGGACATGAATGTAACGAGTACTTAGTATGTACGAGTACATGCAACAGCTTGTATATTTAGCTGGGGATATTAAAGAGGAAATACTAGTTGAAACCAGAAGGTTGATAGTAGTTGGACATTTCAAAGTAATAGTGTAAGAAATAGTAAATTATAGCTAAGGGACTTGTTACCAATCTAAGAGTAATAAATAGTTGTGCACATTCCTACCTCATACCTCCGCCCTTTTCAAAAAGTGCTAAACAACCACAAATGCTTTTTAAATAGAATATTGTTGTTATACACTCTCATCGTAGTGACAGGAAATTTAAACAGAATTTGATTTTGTTTTGACATTTAAATAAAATTTAAATTATAAATTTTCTTTTGTTATACGCGGAACTTAAGAAAAGAGTTTTTTTTTCTTTGGAATTGCACTTAATGGTGGTTTTTTTTTGTGGCAACAATGAATATACAATTTGAATCACTTCTATCGTCCCAATGGCAAAATTTTCAATACAATTGAAATGTTTATAATAGGAAAAGAAGAGGAGAAAATAAGAATGTAACTAAAGTGAAAAGATGACATGCACTTTTCAGTGGCATAAAGTTTTGAGCCAAGCGGAAGTAATTTTCAAAGTTACGTGCAACACTTACAAGAATCATGAAACACCCGCACTATTCCACCTGCTTGCCTTCATTTATTTATCCATTTGTTCTTTTATTATTACAATTTATTTTTTTTCTCATTTTTGCAACATCTTAACGTCTTTTTTTTTATATATTTATGTAGCCATTTGGTTGCAAATGAAGTTGCTGCCTTTTAGACAAGTGAAGCCGGTAAAATATGCAGGATATTTTATAATTTATGCAAGAACTAAAATGATTTTACTAGCTGCAGCTGCCAACGTTGAAGATGCTGGTTCTGGCAAGCGCTGATGATGATGATGATGAACATGGAAATTGCAGAAGTTTTCTTTCTTTTTGTTGGGTTTTAGGCATATAATATTTTACTTTTTTAAGTTAAAATTTAATATACGTTATAATTTAAAAATTTTAATAATTTCCTAAAAGGAAATTATTTATATACCTTTTAGATCATATTTTTACATAAAAGTTGAATAGTAAAATACCTCATGTCATTAGTGGTACTAATGAACTTTTGATATTTTCATAAGACTTCGAAATAATTTCTTGGAATTTCAATGTACAAATGTTCAACCAAAGCCTTTGGAAATCCTAAAATGTTTGTAAAAATTTTGTAAAAAATAAGTCAAATTATAAATTATATAAGATAAAAAAAAATCCTCAATGGAAAATTATTCAAAATAATAAAACTGAGAGATTACATGCGCATGCGTGTGCTCACAAGAATATCTAAAATTTAAAAATTCAAAACAATCACAAAAGGGACATGATGATTTTTAGCAATTCTATTTTAAAATTTATACAGAACAATATTGATTCTGCGACATAGGATTTTTCAGTAAATTTTGATACAGAACAAATTTTCATATTTGGTTTAATAAAAAATTATAAGATTTAGCTAAATAAAAAATTATATTATTAATGAACTCAATAGTTTTTTAATCTTTAAAAACAGCTAAAAATCCAACTCTTTTAATTCGTTCACCAAAAAAATTACTGTCTTCACACGTATAAATAAATTTACTCCGTAGAAAAAACAATCAATCTCATTTCGTTTTTCCAATTTCTAACAAACCAATAAAATTCCAAAAGTATGTTATTAAATATACAGCAGTATTTCTGAAATCGATGCATAAATTTTGATTTTATTCACAAATTAGTGAAAATACTCTTTTAAAAGTTAATAAATCTTGATGTAAAATGAAACAACTGTGTTAATTTAATAATATAAATATAATTTTAATGCTACTTTTCGCAATAATCTCGAATACTTTCAAAAATATAAAATATTACATTACAAGTCATATATAAATTTTTGGAGAATTTAAAAAAAAAAATTAAATACCTGAGGTGACCAACTTTGGAGGTCTACTCTTTACCCCTGTAACACGCTAGCAGCTTGTACTCCTTCAAATCAACTCAAATACACCTCAGCTCTAACCATGTTATTTAAAAAATATCTATTTGGGACCACTGTGCACCGTTAATTAAACTCTCTTACTTATAAGGGGTTCAAATAAGATATAGTATAAAATACATGTATGTACGTATGTATGTATATTCCTTCTATTTCACTATTGGTCTGTGTCCATTATAAAAAGTCATAACTACTTAGTTAGTTAACTTAAAATGTTTCATTTCTTTCAATTTCTCCTTATAATGTGGACATTTGCCAATGCATTTGTTTCCATTTGAAGTTTTTGTATTTTTTCATTATACTTTTTTTTACAAGCAGCTTAAAGACCCTTTTTATTTTGCTGCTGCAGAGAAATCTTAAAAATAACTTAAAAAACTAATTTGAATCTTTACAACTTAAATACGTTGTTTCTTTAAACAAAGTTCCATTTTCCAGGTATTTTTTTATTATTTCATCTTTTTTCTTTTTTTCTGCTATTTATGTTACAAATATATTTTTGTCTTTTCGATTTTTTCTTTTTACTTCTTTTCGAATTTTACTATTTTTTGCAAAAAATGTTACAAAATATTTGAAAATTTGTACGAAAAGTATGAAAGAAAAACCAAAAACTAAGAGTAGAAAAAGAAAAATAAAAAAGAAAAAAACTATAAAAATTAAAAATTGTAGTAGAAGAAAAAAAGATAAAAATAAAAGAAAACAGCATATGCTTCATTTAAGCCCACCTGACCCAGTTTTTCAGTAAAAATTTATTTCGGTTTTTTATCATACATTTAAACTGGAAACAAAAAATATTTTATATTATAAACAACATTCCATAGAGTTCATAAAAGCTCAAGTATTTTATAAGAGAAATACAACAATATAAAGACAATACAGTTAAGCTTGAAATAACGGCCTTAGAAAATGCATAAAGAATCAAAAAATAAAATTTGTAGGATTTTTTTTATAAAAGTTTGAAAAACTTTATTTGGTTACCGTTGAACATGTTTAAAATACTATATTTAAGATAATCTGTTAAACTAGGGTCTAGTATTAATAGCTGCATACTGGTTCAATTATGTTTTACCTTAAAACTAAATACGTTTTTATATTTATAACTACTACCATAGAAATATAACCAACAAAATACTATTTATAGTAAAACAAAAACCCCAACACCTCATAAACAGTTATGTATGTATATTTACAAACCCTGAGATATTTCAAGTATAATTTTAAACCTGTATCAAAATTTCATACATAAAATATTAAAAATGATCAAAAATGTTAAGTTTAAGTACCAAAAATAATTTATATTTGTTGCTCATATCTACCTCAATGTCTAAGTATTTCTTACATTTTACTTTGTTTATAGTTTATCAATAAAATACTGAAATAATTAAAATTGTTTCAGTTTTATTGTCTCATTATTTTGTCTCTATATTGTCATATTTTCAAAAAATTCTTCTACAGATTTGTTATGTTCTTGGTAACAATTTTCAAATAAAATTATTTCAAGAGAGTATGTCTTTACTTTAACAAAATGTATTCATTAAATTTGTATTAGTTAAAATTTCTGATACCTTTTCTATTTATAGTACATAAGTAGTAATAGGTATTGAAATGGTATTATGCTTAGAAATTTTGTTTTAAGTAAATTATTTTGTAGAGAAAATTAAGATAATTGTAATGTAAAATTGTTGTTTGTGAAATTGATTTCAAAAGAAATTCATGCAGATATTTTTTAAAAATAACTCCACTGGCTTTTGAAATATACATATATATGTGTATATCTTTTATAAGATAATGTGTCTATATTTCAGAGTAGGAAAAATTTATGCTCAAGAATTCTATTTTGCGTTCTTTGTTGTATTGTATTCCTGATTTTAAAAATAAAGCACGTTAATTTGTTTTCATTCCTATTTGCAGTCAAGATATGAAGAAAATATTAAGTTTTATTTACTTTTTGCTCAAGATCTCAAAAATAGTAAAATATTTAAAATCGAATTGACAGAGAAAAAATTATAAATGAAACATTTCCACCACATCACACTTTTAACCAATTGATGACCAAGTTCAATATGTAACTCTAAGACATTTTAAGGTTATATAATAGAGTAAATTATGGATCCGTATTTTATAGAGAAGGAATAAAATGTAGAAAATAAAATGTAGAAAATACCATGTATCTAACGTGCCCTTCATTGCAACTAGAAGTCTTAAAAATTGCTAAAAGCTCCGAAAAAATAGGAAAAGTAAGAGAAGAACAATAAGAGCTCTTTTTTACTAAAACACTGTTATTGAAAGATTATATCAAGGCATATGGAATTCTACTTTGATGACAGACTATTGCAGCTTCTTAGCATAAGAAAGCATGAAAAATATTCGGTTTTTAAATCCTAATTTAAGAAAAAAATACGCATATATATGAAGTTAAAATAAAAACATTGTATCTTTTAAAATTGTGACGTCATGGAAATGTTTTATTTAACTTTCTACATTATATTTAGTTTAAGGAGTTGGGCCGAATTATTTACAATTTAATTTCCCTAAAATTTTTTGTTTACTCTGTTATTTAAATTGGTATTTTAATTATACCCTACACCACCATAGGTGGGGAGGGTATTGTGCATTTGTGCTGATGTTTGTAAAATCCAAAAATATTGGTCTAAGACTAGGGTATTCACTCGAATATTGTTTGCTCGATTAATCGTCAAATTAAAATCAAATATTCGTTCGATTAAATTAAAATCAAGAATTTCGAGTAAAAATTTATTCGAACAAATTATGCCGATTAATCGAATAATCGAGTAAAAAAATATTTTAAATAGTTCCTTTCTTAACTATTTTTTAGGATGTTTTAATTTTAGTTTTTTTTAAATTTAGCTTGAAAATAATGTTTCAAAATTTTCATAGGATGTTTAGAATCTAAAAGTGGCACCACAATTCGGAAGTTTATAAAAAAAAATATATATATATTTAGTAAAAGAACCGAATATATGACTAAATTACGGCACGTAATTAAAGGTCGTTTCGATCACAAAAATTAAACAAAAATACAAACGCCACTTTAAAAATTTGTAATGTAAAATTCAAATAATTTTTTATAATTTGAGAAGGATAAAGAAAACGGATCCTCCTTATTATATTAAATGTTTTATAAGAAATAAATTAGAGGATTTTAAACTTGATTTACAAAAACAAAAACATATCAATAAATTCTCAGTCTGGTGTGGAGGATATGATGGTGATGGCTTGGATGGAATCAAAAATAGGCAGAAAGGAAAAATAAAATATTGAACATTATGGGTAAAAGTTATGGTTAATTTCATAATAGAGCCAATTATAATTCTTACGCGTACATTTGGGAGAAAGAATTATATATTTTAAATTTACAATAAATTTGTCTATTAAATGGAGAAAAGTTGTAAGTTCTAACTTACTGTATATATGACTAATTTACTATACAAGTTTATAGAATTTATAAAGAATTTTCTATACTTTTACACCGGTATTGTTAGGAAATTAAGAGTTGTGAAACATTTTTGGACAAAATAGAACTAAAACATAATCACGAGATCAGTATAATATAAATAAGAGTAAATTATCTTAAAAACTATATACAGTTGTATATTATTAAATGACTGTCTAATACTTAATTTATTTGTCTATGTCTGGCGATTAGTCATCGTAGTATATGGGTAAAGCATTCCCAAATATTGTATATATAAGTATTTTGAATATTTTGAATTGAAAAGTGAGACAAAATCGCTAATTATTTCAAAGTGGTTAAAAACTCAACATTAAATTGTTATCGAAAGTATAGATAATTTCGTTTAATTTAACCTCACTTTAATATAAAAATTTGTTCGAATTAATACACTAAAATGGTTAGATATATTTATTTTACTATCAATGAATAATAATCAAAAAAGACAAATATTTATAAATAATTACGCAAATTTTAATTATATATTATTTTTGAAAGACTATTTCTTGTTTTAAGCTATATTTTTGTTTAATTTTTTAATAATCATTGAAAAACGAGTAAAATTTTAAGGCATAATTTACTCGAATAACTCGAGTAACTTAAAAGTTTTACTCGATTATTCGAGTAACTTAAAAACTGCATTTTCGAGTTATTTGATTATTCGAACAATGAAAAATTCGAGCAAAATGAATACTCTATCTAAGACCCACCTTAATTTATACTAATCGGCTTAAAGTCACTTTCTGAGTCGATTTAACGATGTCTATCTGCCCTTCTGTCTGTGTGACCGTCTGTCTGTCCATGTAAACCTTGTAATAAAACAAAAATTAAAGAAATTTGGCATACAGGTTTAATACAGTCCAGAGATGAAGCCTATTGAAGTTGGTTATGATCGGTCCATTATTTCACCTAAGGAGTGCGATCGAAAAAATCTTAACACACGTTTTGCCTCATAACTTTCTTCGGAATCAAAATTGAAAATTTTTTGATCTAGTTATAATGGAAAAATACTTTAGTTATTATTCTTAATAACAACCATGTTGATTTATCGTGATTTTCATCAAAATGAGTGACGAAAAATATGTACGTGCTACAAATTATTAGCCACAGAATTAAATTTCTGCCGTCAAACTGTTTCTAATGTTATTAAACAGTGTCAGGAGAATTTGACTATTGATAGAAAACCTGGTTCGGAAAGAAAAAAGGTCCACATGATATTGGGAAGGCCAGAAAATTGAAAGAATTACAAAAGGAACTTCAAACACATCTGGTTGAAAAGCAACCCAGTTAGCTCAGTGCTTTGACTATTTGGTACGAAAAATTGAAGCTTATGCAGAGTTGATAACATATAAAGTTCAAAAAGTTCCAAGCGGGAATTCTGCCAAAAATTTAGAAGCCAAGAATAGGACACGGAAATTAAAACCAAATTTCAAACAAAAATACTCAAGCTGTATAATTGACGAAGAAGCGTATGTGCTGGCAGAATTGTTGCAGCTTATGTGTCAAAACTTTTTATTGTTAATGCTCAAGGCAAGGTTAAAGATAAGTTTAGGACCCAAAAGCAGAAAAAATTTCTTACAAAATTCCAGTTATAACAAGCTTTTTGCAGTTGCGACAAAACAGGAAAGTCATTTGATACATTCGGATCTATAAATACCAAAATATGCATAAATTCGCATATTTGCAAAAAAGACTTCTTCTTTTCTTAAGAAAGCACAACGTGTCCACATATTTTTGGACCCATTTGGAATCATGCCACTACGGTAAGAAAGCTCTGGAGTGGTACCAAAACAATAACTTAGTTTTTGTACCAAAAGAGATTAATTTTCAAAATTGTCCATAGCCTAGACCAGTGGAGGGATATTGAGCTCCTGTGAAAAGTGAATTGAAGAGCACAAAAAAGGTGTCCCGAAATACTGAATATTTTAAAATAATATGTGTACACTGTTCCAAAAAAAATGACTGAAGCAACTATCAAATCTCTAATGGAAGAGTTACAAAAAATGGTCCACAAGTTCATAAGTAGTGGTTGGAACTATAAAAGTTATATTTTTCTGTAATCTGTAATAAATTATCAATTAAATGAAAAAAGAATGGAAACCCTAAGATCAACCGTTTCAAAGATATTGAATATTATATATGTTAAGATTTTTTCGAACGCACTCCTTAGCCACCATAAAAATGTCCTCCCGAAAAGGGTTTAACGATCATAAATTCCTTAAATAAAGCAATATTTTAACGAAATTTGGCACATATAAATTTTGTGTAAGTCTAAATCTGTGTACCGAATTTCAAGACGATCCATAATTGACCATAGCTCCCATATAAACCCATTTGCAGAAAATCACTTTAACGAGCGTAAATCTTACTAAAATGTAAGTAACAAGTTAATATTCGACTCAATTAAGTTTTATATAAATATAAATGTTAGTGCTAAATATTTCGAAGATCGATCTATATATTACCATAGCTCACAATTATATATTAGTATCAGCCCACAATTGGACCCAAGTTTAATTAAAGGCCCCACCCCGAATTTTGATATACACAATGGTGTAGAGTATCATCTTTTTTTCTCGTTTTTTTTTTTCATACTTTTGATGGTTACCCATTTTCTGTCATTGCGATTTTAAAAATTTAACCATTTTTGAGATCTTCGGTCTTTTGTTTGTTATATCAAATACAATTTTCCCCTCTACTCCCACTCCTTACCCCTCATTTTGCATGCTGTATAAAGGAACATTTTCAAAAAGATTTTTTCTTAAATTTTTACGCTGCTACATTTAAATAATAAATGTTATTATATTGTAGGGATTCTTAGCTTTTAGTTGATATACATATTATGTTTATAAAATATGCATAAATATTTTTTTTAATGCATATCTTTTGAAATTTTGTTCCTTTAAGAAGAAATTTGAAAATTTGTCCAGGAGAAAAACTGAGTACGCAGTTTTACTACGTATGGTCTCTAGTTTCATGCATTTCGTGTTTTTTTCATGTGTGGAAATGACTGTCACATGTCATAAATTTATGTTAAATGTAGTATATTAGAAAAATATGGATCTTTATGCTTACTAAAAATCTTCTTGTTAGCTTTAAGGGTTAATTTTATATACATTTTAAAATCTAAAACAAACTTTTCTTTTAAATTATAAAAAAAACATTTTTTTAGGATTTGTTACCAAATTTTCTTCAAACAGCCCTACTGTGCGATGTATTCGACTTCAGCTTGAAAAACCCTCTTGAGTTAAATCTAATTTAAAAAATAAAATTTGTGCTCAAAGAAATAAAAATCGTTTTAAAAATTAAAATAAAATTCGTTCAAATAAATTTTTTTATTCACGATTATAAACGATTTAAATTTTTTTTTTTTTTTTGTACAAATTTTATCTCAGATAATATATAGTAATAAGAAATTACCATAAGTTTGTCTATAAACCCCATCTTTTACGGTTTATAAACGATTTTATAGTTTTAATATAAAAATAGATTTTTTGTAGATTTTAATTAGTTTTAAGCGATTTTGGAATTCTTTAACATAAAACGATTTATAAAGAAAATATAAGTAATCTCAGATTTTTAATATTTTGTTTATTTTAATTTAAATTTTAAATGAGCACAAATTTTCATTGTTTTGCAACAAGATTTCCTAGAATTTATTTTTACTATTTTGCTTGAACAATTTATTAATCTGTATTTTGCAGAGACCAAAAATAACTATTAAATTTTATTTCAAATTAAAAAAGTTGAGTACAAAATAAGAAATATTTTTTATGTTATTTGATAACAGTTATTGTCGAAAAAAATTGTTTCTATAGTTCTATAACGTTTATTTTTTAAAAATATTTTTTTACGTTGCTTGATAACAGTTATTATTAAAATATATTTTTTTCTATTGTTCATAATTTTTATTTTTGAATTTTTTTTTTTACGTTGCCTTATAATATTTATTTTTGAAAATAAATTTTTTCCGTTGCTTATAATTTTTATTTTTTAATATATATTTTTTACGTTGCTTGATAAACGTTAAAATATTTTTTTAGTTTGTTTTTAACTTAAATTTTACAAGAAGAAGGCCTTTCTTCAGAGATGCAGGAGATTATTGTTGCATTACTCTCACGTTCACCTTGTAACAGTTTGAATTACTTCTCTTTTCGTTATTTTCATCAATTGAATTTTAATTTATATCCATCTATATTTAATCGATTCAGCGTTTTTGGCGTAATTGCGTAACAAACAAATACAAATTTGATTTTATAATATTAATATAGATATATTCGTCACCAAAAGTCCAATCGGCCTATTTAGTATTTCAAAATTTCAACAAACGGTAAAAAGAACTAATTAAATAAAAATTTGTGTACATAGTGTTCTATTTTGATAAATTCTACATGAAGTATACTTATATATCTTTTAATATGGCTAAGAAAAATTGCACTTTGGTGCATTCAAGTGTTATTAAATGTTAGAAAGGACCGGTTACGGTTTAAGTGTCGATTTGCAGTTAAATAGGGATCCTGATATATTTTACGCAATTGCCAAAAAGTCCGTTGTACATCGTAAAAATTACATATGTGGAATAGAATGATTTTGATCTGTTGAATAAGAATTGGCTTTAATTTGTTTGCATAAATTTTAATATCGTCACCTAAAACACAATAAGCCGTAACCTCTTGGGTTGGGTTTTTACTGTATTATAATGCACTGACCCAAACAACATCTACACAAAAAATTTCATATTCATGTCTTCAAAAATTACGTCAATAATCTATAAGGCCGTAACATCAATTCCATAAACGAAAAAGTTGTAAAATTTTAGAAAAAGTTTGAAGAATATGGAAATATTGCAAAAAATCCCCTTATTCTTATACATCGATATGTAAATGTTTATATTATAACGGAATTATTTATAAAAATGCAAACAATAATAGCTGTTAAATTTAAAAAAAAAAAAAAAAAAAATTAATTTATAAGTAACGTAAAAAAATATATTTCAATCATAACTGTTATCAAGCAACGTAAAAAAATAATTTTTAAAAATAAACGTTATTGAGCAATAGAAAAAAATATTTTTTAGAAATAACTATTCTTAGGCAACGTAAAAAATAAAAATCAAAAATATAAATTATAAAAAACGGAAATTTTTTTAAAATAACTATAACTGTTAAGGAAGACGAAAATTTATATTTGTTAAAAATAACTGTTTTTTAGAGACGTAAATTTTTTTTTATATTATTTAACAGTTAAGACATAACGTTTTTACATAAATCTTATAACTGTTATGTCTCTGGTATTTTATTTTATTATATTTATGAAAATATTTTTCAACAACATTTTTCTTGTATTGTTGTTAAATTTTAGGAAAAAATTCCTATTAGAGCTAACAAGGTGTTATCAAAATGGCAAAACCGGAAAAAAAAGTTTTAAACCAAAGTAATTTTTTTTATAGGAAATTTACAAAACCAACCACAACTAAATAATAATAATAATAAAACAAAATACAAAAAAAAGAGAAAATTTAAAATGAAGAAAAAATATTTAAAATATTTTAAACTATTAAACTGCTAGAGAAATTGCACAGGGGATTAATAAAGAATTTAAATTATTTATTAAAATTATCCAGGCTGCCTTAATATGTTTACAATATCCTGTCAAGAATTTGATGTTATCATTTTACCATTTTTTTCGCTCAGTGCATTTGTTACATATTTGTTTAATGTAGGCCGCAAAACCCAAAATGGTTTTGACCTTTTTTTATTTTACATTTAAAAACAACATCAACAAATAACATTGAAAATGTTTATGATAGTATGTGTAAACATTTATATTTAGCCTTGCCACTATAGCAGGAGCTCATTAACAATTAAGCAACGATAATCCATCCTTGTCATTCATTCAAGTGACAATTAAACAAGAACATCAGTGTTCAGCAGAAACAACAATGACCACTAGCATTATTGTCATCACCGCCATCAGCATCATGACCATGATGACCATCATTGTCATTGTGTCATAATTATTTTGATGGTCTTTTTTTCTTTTAATGAAAGAAAAACAGACATTTAAATTTACCTGGAATATTTTAGCAAAAACGAAATTTAAGAATTAATTTATTGTTAATAAAGAAATATAGAAACTTTTTAATTTATAAATTTTTTTAAATTGCCCTAAAATACACAAATTTTCAACCCTCATAGAATTCAACTAAAAATGTAGGCGGAAAATTTTTTAGGTCCCATGGTTAAGGTGGCATTTTTAGAATAAACAAATCTTCGCTAGGCGGACGCTCTCCCGGGCGGACGCGGACACCTGTTTTAAAAAAAAACATCTCTCGTAGTCGAACAAAAATCATAAACGGTCAAAGAAATGTACAGAATAATATGTAATAAGATGCATCTTATTTCATTTTTCTCCATGTTTTAATTCATAATTACTTATATTTTTTGAAGTTAAATAGTTTACTGTTCGTTTTCGCAAAATCTAGTTTTTTAATTTAACTTTGACTTTAACACTTGACGAATGTTTCGTTTATGAAGTTAATGTTACGATCTTTTGACTTTTGTTAATATTGATGTCATTTTCTCTTCCTTACACATCTATCTCATTCCAGATTCAATCAAATACATTCACCTGGCGAGTAGTGTGATCTCTTCAAAACGGAATCAAACGAATCTAATTGATTGCCCGTAAGTTTACGGGCTACCACGTTAACAAATCAACCAACTCTATAGCTAAACTGCTCAACCGATGTTTTTCAATTTTCACAGCATAATCCTAAAGGTCTTTTTAGTAAAATAGGCTATTTTACTTTCCTATATTGGCAGGAAGTAGGTAACCCAATACAAACAAAATACTTATTATCGCACATCTTAAGAACTAGGATAATAAAGGTTTTAACTTTTTGTGGAGTCTAGGAGAAATTGTAAAATACTTATTAACCTTTATGTTTACAACCAAAAATTTATACGTATCCTTACAACCAACATACCTGGGTATGTCATACATTTTGTATGCAATTTTTAACACTTTAATGTTTTCAAGTGTTTTTATTATCATTTTCTAAAATAAACCCGTTTTTACCTAATATTGACTGAGTGATGCTAAAAATATAAGGGTTTTTAAGAGCCTTTGAATTTTTACCACTTAAATAAAATCAGACTTTCTCATCATTCGAAGGCATAACGGTTTTATTTTTTCCTCGTGCATTCAAATTTCAAATTGGGTTTCCCATTCATTTATTGATCTTTGAAAAGTACCTGTAAATTTTACTCATGGAAATTATTCATACAATACAATACAAAAAAAGATCTAAAAGGGTTTTTAAGTACCGTTGAGTTTTTTCCCATTCAAGTATGATCTGGTTATCCCTTCATTCGAAAGTATAATGGTTTTATTTGTTCCATGTGTTCCATTTATTGATCCTTGCTAAGTACCTGCAGATTTCACTCATTCAAATTATTATTTTATGACATTTTTACATTTTTATGATAATTTGCTAATTATTATATAACCGTCTTCACCTAATCTTAAATGAATAATAATAAAATGCAAGCACAAAACTAAAAAGGGTTTCTCATTAATTTGTAAACTAACTTTAAGTTTTTTCAATTCAAATGAAATGGTACTTTTGAGATGCACCTGTTGTTGGTTTTCCTATCTTTTGAAGCTAAAGCAGTTGAAGACAAAGAAGAGTACATAAATCGAATGCTGGAGAAAGTTAGGAATACAGAAAGTGAGGATGAGCAGGAACATTTATCAATAGATGAAGATGCCGAAGATTGCGTGAGAAATGTAGATGATTCAGATGCAAAGGAAATACAGTTATCCTACATATGACAATGATTCGGATGAAGAAATGGATGCAGATGCACTTGAAGCCTCAATGAACACATATATGGGAAGTGATGGCATTTTCTAGAGAACGAAAACGTTGTATGTGATAACTTCTTTACAAGCTACAATTTGGCCTCTAATTTTATGCTGGACTACAATTTGTCAATTTTGGGAACCGTCAACAAAAGGAGAACATTCGGGTGTGTCTACTTTTGCTACAAATATTATATATATATATACAAAACAATCCACAATTAAAAACTTCAACAAATCGTAGAATATAATTCCTGCTGCAGCTGAGCGAATAACTAACTATAGAGGAAATTTAAAAAAATGTGCAAATTATGGTATATTTTTACTCTATAAGTGGAATCGAAAGCATGTTGGAAGGCCCAATAAGATTAAGAGATGAATATTTTTTTATCCGAAGCCAAGAAGTTCGAGACATTAGTGGAATAATGTAGAATAAATTGAATTGTTTTATGTGTTCTAGAAGAAGACCAACGCGAAATGCATGTAGAAAATGCCATAAATCAGTATGTGCTGAATATTCAGCAGATATTATGAAATTTAAGGACTGCGCAGCCCAGAATAAAATTTTTTTTTTTTTAATTTATTATATGCTAATGTATATCTATTATTTATAAAAAATTGAACAATAAATATTTTACTTTAATTCAATAAAATATTTCCATAAATTGCTCTGTACATACCCGTGTATGCTGGTTGGAAACATAAGGGGTATCGTCACAAAAACGCTTATAACTTTAGCTATACAAATTTTTTTTAACTATATCATAGCTAACAATATTGCTGATAAACATCTACATTTTCAATTTAATATGACAACCAAAACTCCAAATATGCTAATTTAAAAATGAAAAACATACCCGGGTATGCGGTTGTCAACATAAGGGTTAAAGGATAGGTTAAATAGTGTTGCAGCAAAAGCCTTATTATTTTATTGCAATATCTTAAAAAATGGTGTCCCCAAAGCGAATTTTGTGAGAACTACTTTCTTTTCAGATTGCATTCATTAAATAAAAATATGAGGGATAGATACGGGGGTTGGGGTAGCTTCTTTACAATGCATATCGTTATCGTCATTACCATTCTATCAAACAAATAAAAAATCTTGTGATTCTAAAAATGCAATTTTTACTTACTTATACATATAAAAATAAAAAGTGATCATTAAAGTGTCGATATCACATTTCCCAGAATTAAACATCATGTTCGTCCTATTTTACCCTAACGTATAGACGGACGGACAGTATCATTCTGCCAAATAAAAAAAATTAAATCTACAAATTCTAAAAATTAATTTTTTTATTTAATAATAAATAAAAAAATAAATCGTAATCATTAAAATGTTGATATCACCTTTCTCTGAATTAAACCTCATTTTCGACCCCTTTTACACTAATGTGGACTAAATTTCTATTTTTCTTTGCATCAAAAATATTTATAAAATTTCGTTTAAATATTGTACTTACATACATAAGTATATACATTCCTTTTAAACTTTTTGTCTTGTTGTCCCACTTTAAACACTTAATATAATAACTACATGGATATGACAAAGTTGTCATATGGCTTTATAATTCCATCAATGCACGAACACGAGTATGCATTAATAAGAAATTTAATATTTTCATTATAAATCATAAACTTAATGAATTGCTTCGTGGAAAAATAATAAAAAACTTTGCCCGGCAAACATGTATTATTTTTTAACATATATATTAATTAATACAATTAAGATTTTATTAAACTGTTTCTTTGTTTTCACAGCTTTAAAGGAAAGAAATGTAAAAACTTCCCAGAAATATACAGACAATATAAATTAAATGTAGATACAAACAAAACACATACATATGTACATTAGGGAGGTTCCAAAAAGAAAGATATCGACGGTACAAGATCAAATCAAAATTTACTACATTTTGAGATAACGCACAGTGTGCGATTTAAAAAATGAAATGGAAATTATGGAACTTCGGAACGGCTGTTCCGATTTCCATGAAATTTCACATGGTGATAGTAGAGGTCTAGGAGAGTTTAAGTTTTAAACTTTTTTATCTTCTTTTCAAATATGTATAAAAAATTTTACAACACTAAAATTTTTTGAAGACTTTTTGCAAAAAACACTGAGAAAGGATGGATTTGTGATTTTTTGCAAATTTTTCATTTTTAATTATGAAATAAAATTTTTGTTAGTTAATAGTTTTGAATAATATTTTAACCTAAGTAGATTTTTTGATTATTAATTCAAAGCGCTATTCACTTTTTTAGATTTGTCTACGAAAATCCCGTAATTCCCAAAAAACTTTAAAAAATTTCAAAAAATGTTATTTTTTACCTTTTTTACTATATCTTTCCAACCGATATAGGGGATCAAAAATTTTTATTACAAAAAAATTTAAAACGCTTTAGACTATATAAAAAGTATAACCTTTTTTTGATTCCAGCTTTTCGATTTGAGAAATTAAGGCAAAAATACGAAATTTGTTGGAAAAATAGGTCAAATTTGGGAAACCCTGATTCTGGCAAAAATAAATTTTAAAAAGTATTTTGGTTTAGTTGTCTTTCAGAAAAATATAAATATTATATAAGTTGCTTTAAAAAATTTTTATATAACAGAAAAGGAATATGACCACTTTTTTGGAAGAAAGGGAAAAAATCCACTTTTTTTCAAAGTTCAACTTTAAATGTCTATAACTTTTGACTCAAAAAAAATCGGGTGAAATTTGGACCCGCTGTGATATCGACTAGCAGAATCCTCCTATATAAAAATCTTTCAAATCGGTTCAGATATAAGGTATCAGGATCGTTTTTAATAAATTTGATACCCGAGGTGTCCAACTTTGGGACCCTGTGGACTCGCCCCCTGTAGGTCCATATGGTCCAAATTCAAAACTTAAACTCGCCTATACTTCTACTACCACCATGTGATAAAAATCGGAACACCTGTTCCAAAGTTCCATAATTATTTCTACTTCATTTTTTGAATCGCACACTGTGTAACGTTTTTTAAAATGGAAAAGGCTCTTTTTTTTGTCTATGTTTTGAAACATATTTTTATACAGAAAAAATTATTAACACATGAAAGTAAGTTTTAAAACTCGTAGAAAATTCTTTCGGTATAAGTTTCGAAAGAGATCACCCTAAAGTACATATGTATAAACGTGGTGTATTTGTTTTTATATAAGTATCAACCACAATTAATTCCACATTTTTGTGCGTTAAAATAAAACATTTTCGTTGTTCTTGTTCTTGTTGCTGTTGTTTTCTTTTACAGGCAAAATATTTTATTTTTCAATAAGTATTTCGAAAAACAGAAATGCAGTAAAAATCTGTAGAAAAAGCGAGCATAAATATTAATAAATAAATATAAAATTTCGACCACAGAAGTGTTTGAAATCTGTTTAAATCATGACTTATGCCAACCAAATGCACTCTTGGTTTTGGTTCCACAAGTCTTGACGGCATAGTCATTTTGTATGTCGCATAGTTACGAGTTTATTTCCGGGAATCCATTAATGCTGTTGCTTAACTTTTTTCTTTTTGTTTGTTATACGCGGAAAAATAAAATGATTAATGAATTCGTGCGTATATTGAATACGTGGAATTTGAGTCAATATTTAAAGTAAAAAAATATTAAAAGATGAAGCAATAGCAGCAGCGTTAAAAGAATTATGCCAAAGACAATATTAATTGTATAATCAAAAGCAACCCACCAAACTTATCCCCCGGGTGTATGTAAATAATATTAATGGATGCAATTTTAAGTTTAAGAATAAATTGTGGGAGTTTTTGGAATAATGAAGAGGAAGAAATAATGCTGGAAAAAGATATGTTCTTTTTTCGTTTTTTTTTCTTTTTGTGGAAAAGTAAATATCGAGAAACGAAAGAGAATATTTTTCATAGGAAAAGCGAAAAGGATAATTAAAAAGTAAACATTTTCACTATTAAAGAACTAAAAAGCGAAAATTGTCTCTATTGAAAAATAATAAACATTTTCTCTATTGAAGACATTAAGGCGAAGGATGTCTATTGAAAATTTTAAAAGCGAATATTGAATATAGAAAAAAATAGGAGAGAAAATTTTGTATAGAAAGTATTAACATCGAAAATCTTTTATAGAAAATATAAAGAGCGAAAGTTGTCTTTAAGAGAGAAAATTATTTAAAAAAGAACTAAAATTGTTTATAGACAATTTAAGAGCTAAAACGGTAAAAGACAAAATTTTTCTGTTAAAAATCGAAACAACAAAAATATTCTACAGAAAATCAAAACAAAGAAAATGTTCTATAAAAAATTTTAAAAGCGTACATTTTCTATGAAAAATATTAAAAGCGATTTTTTTTTATAAAAATCTTAAAAGCGAAACTTTTTAATAAAAATATTAAAAGCGAAAATTTGCTATAAAAAATCTTAAAAGCGTAAATTTGCTATAAAAAATCTTAAAAGCGAAAATTTGCTGTAAAAAATCCTAAAGCGAAAATTTGCTGTAAAAAATCCTAAAGCAAAAATTTGCTATAAAAAATCATAGAACGAAAATTTGCTATAAAAAATCTTAAAAGCGAAATTTGCTATAAAAGAATCTTAAAAGCGAAATTTTGCTATAAAAAATCTTAAAAGCGAAAAATCAAATTTGCTATAAAAAATCATAAAGCTAAAATTTTCTATTAAAAATCATAAAAGCGAAAATTTGTTATAAAAAATCTTAAAAGCAAAAATTTGTTATAAAAAAATTTAAAGCGAAAATTTGCTATAAAAAATCTTAAAACCGAAAATTTGCTATAAAAAATCATAATGCGAAAATTTTCTGTAAAAAATCTTAAAAGCGAAAATTTGTTAAAAAAAATCTTAAAAGAAAAAATTTGATATAAAAGATCCTAAAAAATAAATTTGATATAGAAAACATAAAAAGCGAAAATTTTTTATAAAAAATTCAAAACGAAAATTTTCAAAAGAAAATTTAAAAAGCGAAAATTTTGTTAAAAAAATTTAATAGAAGCGACAATTTTCTATAGAAAATTTAATAAAAAAAATCTAAAAAACGTAAATTGTTTATAAAAAATCATAAAAGCGAATATTATCTGTAAAAAATCTTAAAAGCAAAAATTTGCTATAAAATATCATAAAGCGGAAATTTGCTACAAAAAATTTTAATAGCGAAAATTTGCTATAAAAAATCATAAAGCGAAAATTTGCTACAAAAAATTTTAAAAGAGAAAATTTGCTATAAAAAATCATAAAGCAAAAATTTGCTATGCAAAATTTTAAAGGGACATTCGCTATAAAAAATCTTAAAAGCGAAAATTTGCTGTAAAAAATCATAAAGCGAAAATTTGCAAAAAAAAAAATCATAAAGCGAAAATATGCTATACAAAATAATAAAAGCGAAATTTGCTATACAAATCTTAAAAGCGAAAATTTGCTATAGAAAATCTTAAAAAATTAAATTTGCTATAAAAAATCATAAATCTAAAATTTGCTATAAAAAAAATCATAAAAGCGAAAATTTGCTATAAAAAATTATAAAGTGAAAATTTTCTATGAAAAATCTTAAAAGCGAAAATTTTTATAAAAAAATTTTAAAAGCAAAAATTTGTTATAAAAAATTATAAAGCGAAAATATGCTATAAAAAATCTTAAAAGCGAAAATTTGCTATAAAAAATCATACAGCGAAAATTTTCTATAAAAAATCTTAAAACCGAAATTTGTATAAAAAAATCTTAAAAGAAAAAATTAGCTATAAAAGATCCTAAAAAATAAATTTGCTTTAGAAAACTTAAAAAGCGAAAATTTTTTATAAAAAATTCAAAAAGCGAAAATTTTCTAAAGAAAATTTAAAAAGCGAAAATTTTGTTAAAATATTTAATAGAAGCGAAAAATTGCTATAAAAATCTTAAAAGCGAAAATTTGCTACAAAAAATTTTAAAAGCGAAAATTTGCTAAAAAAATCTTCAAAAATTTAATTTGCTATAAAAAAGCATAAAGCAAAATCTGCTACAAAAAATCTTAAAAGCGAAAATTTGCTATAAAAAATCTTAAAAGCAAAAATTTCCTATAAAAAATCTTTAAAGAAAAAATTTGCTATAAAAAATCATAAAGCGAAAATTTTCAATAAAAAATCTTAGAAGCAAAAATTTGCTATAGAAAATCTAAAAAGCGAAAATTGTCTATAAAAAATCTTATAAGCGAAAATTTTTATAGAAAATCTAAGAAGCTAAAATTTGCTACAAAAAATACAAAAACGGAACATTTGGGAATTGAAAAATTTCCTTTTTTTTCAAAACAACATAGAACTAGGCTATTTTATCCCAGCAAAAATAAGAACCGAAAAATTCATGATTATAATCTTGTGTTGTCATTGGAAGGAAGAACTTAGTGAGGAAAAAGAGCTGCAGAAGTTCTTTTTTTAACGCATGGTTGTCATTGGTAGGATGTTATTTTTTTATACTTCTTGTTCATTGCTTTTGAAGCACTTCTCTTAAAACTATGTTGGTAATTTTTTTAATAAAAATTCTGTTTTTAATTATTTAAATTAATGAATTAAGAACATCCAAAAAAGTTTAAAATATGCACTTTGTTCCACTTTTGAAGTTGTGAGTATGTTTTTTTTTTTTTTTTTTTTGGAAGAACTTCGTCGTTTTTTGTTGGGTATTTATGCGTTTGTGAAATCCTGTACCAATTTTTTGCTTTATTTCACGATATATATATTTTTTTATTAAATTTAAAAGAAATCACTTTAATCACAAGTTCCTTTGAAAGCATTTTATATTTTGTGAGCTTTTTTTCCATTCTTTCATTCTGACAACATTTTTTTTATTTTTGTTTAGCACAAAGTGAAAATTTTAACAAAGTTTAACAATATTATTAAATAAATGTTTTTCTTTATAAAAATAACAGCAGCAAAAAAAAAATCATGTTTAAATAAAAAACAAATATTTAAAACAAGCACACGTACTAACAAAATAGTATTAATTTTTTATGTTGTTGCTGTTGCATGAAAACTGTAGTGCAACATCAATAAATGTGGTAGCGATGGGTGGGTATGCGGTCATAAACAAGTGTAGAGTATGAACATGAATGAACTAAAAAATTACACAAACTAATACTATTAGTAGTCATTTTACCGTCCATGGAATTAGTTGTAGTTGTTGTTATTGCAATTGTAGATGTTGTAGTTGTTATATGTATATACTATAACCCAGTAGCAGTGACAGTGGTAATTTTAAAGTCGTATGCCACTACATTTTGATATATTTTTTTTTTTGTGCTTTCTTTCACCACAATACCAAATAACAAACATGGCCACAACATGTGAACAAACCAAAATTTTTACAGGATTGCAATTTGCACACAAAAATAATGGAAAATAGATGAGAACAAAAAAAAAAAAAAAAAAAAAAACCAAACATTTTTGCCGATAAACTAACAATAATATAATTTGAAAAGCGGCTGGCAAACAGCATCAATACAAGCAGAAATTGCAGCAAAAATTTTAGCAAAATTCTGATGGTTACAAATGAAAAAAACAGAAAACAATGGCGAATAGAAATTTAATGTTATTTCAATGATGAAAAATCATTATTACTATAAAATCTACGCATAAATAAACACACACATGTACATACACAGAAATGCACCTACATATACAAAACTCATGCTGATGGCAGTTGATGAATGAATTGTATTGTTTGCACGACTAGATGATATTTTCATCAACTCAGATGAATTTTTTACATTTGTCTATCATTTAATAGAACATGTACGATGTATGCAATTCTTTCAACTTGCTGGTGGTAAATGTTGGAAATTAAAAATATACTACACGAAAAAAAATTGGAATTAAATTCAGAGAATTGAACGAAATTAATTATTTTTTTTTTAGGACAAAAGCCAAAACATTCTTAAAGAAAATTTTCTATAGTAAACAGTAGAGGCAAATATTTTTTACATAATATTGTAAGTGAAAATTTTCTACAGAAAATTGTAAAAGCGAAAATTTTCTATAGAAAATTTTCTGTAGAAAATTAAAAAAAGCGTAATTGTCTATATAAAATCTTAAAGACAAAAATGGGATATAGAAAATACAAAAAGCGAAAATTTTCTGTTGAAAATCTAAGAAGAAAAAATTTTCTATAGAAAATAATTGGAGCGAATATTTTCTATAAAAAACAAATAAGGCGAAAATTTCATATGAAAAATAATTCAGGCGAAAATTTCTATAGAAAATAATTGAGATAATTAAATGAAAATAATTGAGGCGAAAATTTTCTATAGAAAATAGTAGAGGTGAAAATTTCTATAGAAAATAGTTAAGGCGAATATTTTCTATAAAAATAGTTGAGACGAAAATTTTCTATAGAAAATATTTGAGGTGAAAATTGTGTATAGAAAATGTTTGAGGTGAAAAGTTTCTATAGAAAATATTTGAGAAGAAAATTTTCTATAGGAAATAGTTGAGAAGAAAATTTTTTGTAGAAAATAGTAAAGCGAAAATTTTCTATAGAAAATAGTAAAAGCGAAAATTTTCTATAGAAAATAATTGTTGCGAAAAATATTTATAGAAAATAGTAGGCGAAATTTTTTTAGGGAAATGTTAGAGACGAAAATTATTTATAGAAAATAGTAGAGGCGAATATTTTCTTAATATTATAGTAGAGGCGAAGTTTTTCTATTTAAAATTGTAGAGGCGAATATTTTCTTAAGTAGGGGCGAAATTTTCATATAAAAAATTGTAGAGTCGAAAATTTGTTATAGAAAATAGTAGAGGCGAAATTTTTTTATTTAATATAGTTAAGGCGAAAATTTTCTATAGAATATAGTTAAGGCGAAAATTTTCTGTAAAAAATAGTTGAAGCGAAAATTGTCTATATAAAACAGACGCAAATATTTTCTACATAAAATAGTTGAAGCGAAAGATTTCTATAGAAAACATTAGTGGTGACGAAAATGTTCTATAGAAAATTGAAAAATGAAAATTTCCTATAAGAAGTGGTAGAGATGGGAATGTTTAGAAAAAATACCATAATTCAATATTTTATACAAAAAAAAAAAATAAAAATTCCTTTAGAAAGTAACGAAAAGTTTCCATAGAATCGCAATAATTTTTAACAGTGTAAAAGAAATATTAAACCTAGAATATGAATATCTTCATGTCATTTAACTTTGACATAAAATGCATAGATATGAATATAATATCCTTTCATTATTTTTTAATATTTTTTAGACATACATTACACAGGTCAACACTAAAAAAAGTATCTGGAAAATCATTTTGCAGATATTGTAGGTATAGTTATCCCAATCACCAGGAAAATTTTGGTTTTTTCCATCACGCCACATTTTTCACCCATTGGGGACCAAAGAAAATATGGTTTCATGATGAGTTTTTAGGTTATAAAATTTTCCCAGTAATAGGTAGCGCAGATAAGTTAGTCATGTTATATAGCCAAGACTTGGGGCTATAAAAATGTAGTACTAGTTAAGTCTCCTACTTATCATACATAGCCCCTAGATGTCTTTAAAGTTGTAAAAACCAAGAATTTCTTAATTTAACCTCATCAAACCAATGAAAAATGAAGGTGTGTTAGGTGTAGAGGAGAAATTTTTATTTCATATAACAGACAAAAGACCATAGATATCAAAAACGATAATATTTTTAAAATCACACTGACAGAAAATGTCTACCCATCAAAAGTATGAATAAAATTAAAATCCAAATTGAAATAACAGAGAACAAAAAATTATAAGAAAAATATATCACGAATAATTCGGCCTAATTTTAACTCCTTTTACTAAATATAGTGTAGAAATTTAACTAAATCATTTCCATGACATCACAATTTTAAAATATATAATGTTTTTATTTTAAACTTCATTGAAAAATGTATGGATATTTTTTTCTTTAATTAGGATTTAAAAATGTACTATTTATAAATTTTTTCTCATATTAAGAAGCTGTCAAAGTCTGTCACCAAATTAGGATTCCATATGCGTTGATATAATCTCTCAGTAACAGCATTTTGATGCAAAAGCTTCCATTGTTCTTCGAATATTTTTCCCATTTTTTCATTGCTTTTAGCAACTTTAAAGACTTTTAGGTGCTATGGAGGGCATGTTAGAGATATGGCATATTCTACACTTTTATTTTATTGTTCCTTCTCTATAAAATACGGATCCATAATTTACTCTATCTATTACGCTGAAAATTATATAACCTAAAAATTTCTTAGAGGTACATATTTCATTTGGTCATCCATGGGTTAAAAGTGTGATGTGATGGAAATGTTTCATGTTACTTTTTTCACTACACTTAGTCTTAGAAGTAAGAATTGAACAAAATTATTCAAGATATATTTTTATACCCTTCACCACAGGTGTAAGGGTATATATAAGTTTGTCATTCCGTTTGTAATTTCCACAATTTTCGTCGGAGAGCAAAAAAGTTTATATTTTCGGAATCCTTGTAAGAAACGATGACGATTGGACCATGTCCGTCCGTCCGTCCGTGTGTCGGTTGAAATGGCGTTTATGAAGCCCACCGATAACTGACATATATAATATGTATGTCAAACGATCGGAAATGCTTTCGAGAATTTTGCTATTGGAATTCAGCAAGATCATACAATGCGGAGATGTGTTCAAAAAACCGGTTTTTTGAACCGGTTTTACAGTTTCTGAAGCCTCTGTATACACTACGGACTTCGTTTTTACAAAGAATTCTCGGACATTTTTTTCTGAATTTTTGTTCTGAAAAAATGAAATAAATCGGTTCAGTAATAACTGAGATATCGGACAAAACGCATTTTTTATTTTTTGAAGCCTTGGTTTAAGCTATAGATTTTTATTTTTATACAGATCGGTCACAAATATTTTTATAAAATTTCAGTTTTTTGAATCAGGAAGATCGGTTTATAAATGGTGGAGATATGCTTCAAAAACCGGTTTTTAGAATCGGTTTTTTAGTTTCTGAAGCCTCTGCATATACCAGGGACTTCGAATTTTTAAAGGGGGCTCGAAAATTATTTTCTGAATTTTTGTTCTGAAAAAATTAAATAAATCGGTTCAGTAATAACTGAGATATCGGGGAAAACGAATTTTTTATTTTTGAAGCCCTTGTTCAAGCTATAGATTTTTATTTTTATATAGATCAGTCATAAATATTTTTATAAAATTTCGGTTTTTTTAATAAACCAAATTCGTTTATAATCAACAGAGTTATGGCCCAAAAACAAATCTGTTAAGAATATAAATACACCAACAAACATATATATTAAGCATTGTAATGACTATTAGTGACGTTTTTTGTTTTTTGTATGGACAAGTAGTTTAGTTATCAACAGCAGTAATATGATGAATAACAGTGTTGTTGTTGTTGTTCTTTGTATATGCAGTCTGTACAAAAATAAATAGATATGGAATTGTAGTTGTTTATTTTTAAAAACTAAAACATATCTGTTAAGAATATACATAAATACATACACAAACATGTATATTAAGCATTGTAATGACTATTAGTGACGTTTTTTGTTTTTTTGTATAGACAAGTAGTTTAGTTAGCAACAGCAGTAATATAATGAATAACAGTGTTGTTGTTGTTCTTTGTGTATTCAGTCAGTTTGTACATACAAAAATAAATATATATGGAATTGTTGTTGTTTCTTTTTTAAAAGCAAAGCCTGTTATGATTGTTTTTTTTTTTTCATATTCAAATTTTCGTAGTTTGAAAAAAATTTAGATTTAGAAAATATGCAAGCATACGTTAAGGCGAAAATTTTATTAATTGTCGGTAATATGGTAATATGATGTCGATAAGATGGTAATATGGTGAAGGTATCAAAGATTCAGCACAGCCGAATCTTTTTTCAATTTCATTTTTTCCTAATTTTTTATTAGCATTGTTATTTAAACTTGTATTTTTATTTTTTCAAACTTTTGGTGTCTACGCATATACTGTCAATACGATTTTAAAAATGTTACCATTTTTAAAGTCTGCGGTCTTGGATCAGTTATATAAAATAAAAATTTTTCCTATACCCCTACTCCTTATCCCTCATTTCTCAAAGATTTTTTAGTGTTAATTGAGAAATTCTTGATTTTTACAACTTTAATTACTTCTAGGGGCTATGTGTGTGAAGTTAGAGACTTTAGTAGTACTACATTTGTAGCCCCATGTCTTGCCTATAAAACATGTGTAAAAAATTTCCTCTACCTATTACCTGGAAAATTTTATAACCTAAAAACTTCTCAAGGAAACAAATTTTTTTTGGTCCTCAATGGGTTAAAAATGTGACGTGATGGAAAATTTTCATTTGACTTTCTACACTATATCAAGCCTAAGGAATAATAATGTTGTAGACTTATTCTAGATATACATTTTTTTGCGATTTTGTTGACCTGTGTTATTAATCATTACACAGAGTGACAGAAAGAGAATTTATTTCTGCTACTTGGGATTTATTATTCAAAAAACATGTGATCGTACAGTTTTAAAGCTATAAAAAGCCAAATATAAATATATATTGGTTTATATCACTCTTACTCACGATATAAATCAATATACTGAACGATATACGGATTATAACAATAATATATTTTTGGTCTGTATAATAGTTTCGAAGAAGCTTTAAAGAAAAATTATCTAAAAAAATTTTAATTTTTTGTTAGAAAACATCATTGAAATTTGATTATTTGTATATTTTTGATCGTGTTATTTATCACAAATAAAACGACCCATATTTCATTAAAATCGTTGCATAAATCTCGATTTTATTCACAAGTGAAGGCATTTAATTTAAATTTTTCCTTTACAACATTTGTATATCATTATATTTATTTATTAATATTGTAATCAATATTGATGTTTACAATAATTTCTTTTTATTTTTAGAAAGTTTTTAATAACGCCCTGATCATCGTTTCAAGCTAAGAAATTTTAAAATAAGTATTAAAAAATATATTATAAGACCAACATTTTTTCGTTTTATTTACAATTCAACACACAGCAAATTACACAATTGCTTATAAATTTTACAAAAATTTGGCTTTAAAATTCTTCTTGAATTTCTTTTGCTATCATAAACCATTCTTTGTACGAAATATTCTTTGTCTCTTTGGTATGCTTAAAATTTTTTTTATGAATTTTCAGGTAATTCGTGCGAAAAAAACGAATCTAAAAAATATTCAACAAAAAAAAAAAAATAATAAAATAAAAGAAAAATTATTTTCTTCATCATTGAATTACAATGAATACTGTATGAGATGTTATTTTTTCTTCTCCTCTACATGAAATTCTTTTTATAACTTAAAATCTAAAGCTACTTTTTTATGTTTCGTCATCGTTGAAATCACATTTGCTATAGCAGCCATAAAAAGGCCAAAATATTGGTTAATTTCTTTTGCCAAATTTTGATCCATATTTGTTTTTTTTTTTTTTTTTCTTGTACTGGTCATAGAAATCAAAAGTTTTTTTGTTTTTTCTCCTTTTAATGGCTTCAACATTTTTGTTGTATCAATTAAAATTGATAGTAGAACGAATAAAAAAAAATCAGCAGATATTATGTTTTGATATAAAAGCATTTGGAAAAATTGCTGAGTGTTTAATTTTTTGCTAGATTAAATTTTGTTTTTGGTCAATCATTTATGTTTATTTTATAATTTTTATAGAATTATTAAATCAATACAATAAATATTATGTTTAAGTCTCAATTTCACAAAGTTGAATATTGAGTGACCATTATTACGTATGATTAATAAAATTGATTGAAAAAATATGTGTATAAAAATAAAGTATACGCAATGATGTCGAGTACTAGATTATATAAAAGCCTAGACAAATAAAAAAAATATGTATTTAATTTTTTTAATTTAAACAAAGAAAAACAACAAAAACTTTTAGGACATTCTATAGAAAAATTTCGCTTTTCAGATTTTCTACAGAAAATTTTCGCTTTTTTGATTTTCTATAAAAAATTTTCGCTTTTAGAATTTTTTATAGAAAATTTTCGCTTTTAGAATTTTCAATAGACAATTTTCGTTTTTTAGATTTTCTATAGAAAATTTTCGCTTTTTAGATTTTTTATAGAAAATTTTCGCTTTTAGCAATTTCTACAGAAAATTTTCGCTTTTTAGATTTTCTATAGAAAATTTTCGCTTTTAGCAATTTCTATAGAAAATTTTCGCTTTTTAGATTTTCTATAGAAAATTTTCGCTTTTTAGATTTTCTATAGAAAATTTTCGCTTTTTAGATTTTCTATAGAAAATTTTCACTTTTTAAATTTTCTACAGAAAATTTTCGCTTTTTTGTTTTTCTATAAAAAATTTTCGCTTTTTTGATTTTCTATAAAAAATTTTCGCTTTTTAGATATTCTATACGAAACATAAAAAAGTATAGAAAATTTTCTACAGAAAATTTTCGCTTTTTTGTTTTTCTATAAAAAATTTTCGCTTTTTTGATTTTCTATAAAAAATTTTCGCTTTTAGAATTTTTTATAGAAAATTTTCGCTTTTAGAATTTTTTATAGAAAATTTTCGCTTTTTAGATTTTCAATAGACAATTTTCGCTTTTTAGATTTTCTATAGAAAATTTTCGCTTTTAGCAATTTCTATAGAAAATTTTCGCTTTTTAGATATTCTATAGAAAATTTTCGCTTTTTAGATTTTCTACAGAAAATTTTCGCTTTTAGAATTTTTTATAGAAAATTTTCGCTTTTAAAATTTTTTATACAAAATTTTCGCTTTTAAAATTTTTTTTTAGAAAATTTTCGCTTTTAGAATTTTCAATAGACAATTTTCGCTTTTAGAATTTTCAATAGACAATTTCTATAGAAAATTTTCGGTTTTTAGATATTCTATAGAAAATTTTCGATTTTACAATTTTTTACAGAATATTTTCGCCTTTACAATTTTCTATAAAAAATTTTAACTTCTTAGATTTTCTGTAGAAAATTTTAGATTTTTGATTTTTTATAAAAAATTTTCGCGTTTTAGATTTTCTATAAAAAATTTTGCGGGTTTTAGATTTACTATAGACAATTTTCTATAAAAAATGTTCGCCTTTACATTTTCTATAGAAAATTTTCGCTTTGACAGTTTTCTATGGAATATTTTCGCTTTTCAAATTTCAATAGAGAATTGTCGCTTTTGCAATATTTACCACTTTTAATAGGAAATTTTCGCTTTTACAATTTACAGTTCTCTATAGAAAATGTTCGCATTTGCTATATTTTAGGAAATTTTTTCTATTTCTATAATATGGAATTAAATAAATAATACCTATAATTTTATTATTATTTTTTTTCAATTAAATTGAAATGCCGCTTTTGTGGTTTTACAGATCATAAAGTTTCTTAAAAATATATCAATACCAGATACTTGTTTTGCAAACTTTCTTCTCAATTTATAATTTAAATAAAACTTTGTATAATTTTCTTTTCGCTTTCTTGAAAATTTACATTTAAATCTTAAATAGAAAAATAAAATACATAGAAATAAACAAAAAAAAAATAAAAAATAAAAAAATCGATTTGATTTTGATTAAATCACAAAAAAAAAAAAACTCTCTTTTGGCCAATCTCGAGTGGGCTTAATATCACATATTTTTTTTATCAGTTTTAAATGTCATTTGAGTAAAAACTCTACTTACTTTGCATTAATGGTACCCAACAACCAGTCAGTCAAACAAACAACCAGACATCCAGCTATTCAGCCTACTTGGCGAAATCAAATCACGCGCTCATACACTTAGGCACCTTATATATTTATACATTATGTATACATAACCACACATCTACATATACATCTACATATTTAAAAAGAAATATACTTACATACATACATATTTATATAGAATTTGCACGAAATCGTGTCGTAAATGTTTATTTTTCTTCATTTTAATTTACCCACAGGATTATGCAAATTTTTATCAAGTGATTCACAACACAGCATTTGTGATTTTTTCTTTTTCTTTAATTTTTATTTTTTTATTTTTTATTCAAGAGTAAAAAGATTAAAGTAGAAAATAAAACAAAATAATATAAAATAAAATTTATAACACTAATACTTTTGTACATACAAACACTAATACAAATACACACAAACTTGTATAGATAATAAATCCAGCAGATATTCTCCAACACATACCACCCAGCAACAACTACTACATACTACCTCTTTTGAATTGTCTTCTCTTGTTGTATAATAAAACAATTGAATTCTTACAACTTATTGTAGTTGTTGTTGTAATAATAATGGCAAAATTAAACAAAAAAAAAAAAAAACTCATAGATTAAAGATGAAAAATACTAACTAAAGACAAAGGATAAGGAGTTAGTTACATTTTACCATAAAATCACTACAAGAAAATCCTCTAGGTGACTTGGATAAGCAGAGGTGATTATAAAAAAAGCCTATGATGATTGAGAAAATATTTAAATTTTATATTCTTTATCATACTTTTAAGAATAATGTTTAGTTACTAGTAATACTAGGAAATTTTGTTTTATTTTTTTAAGACCGTAAAAGAAAGAAAGTTCAATTATTTTTTTAAAAAAATATGAGCATTTTATATAAATTAATTACAGTGGTACAAAAAAGTTAAATCTAACTAATTTAAGTTTAATCTTTTATAAAAAATTTTCACTCTTCATATTTTTTTTTTTTTTTTTATAGAAAAATTTTGCTCTTTATATCTTTTATAAAAAATGTTCACCCGAATTATTTTTTATAGCAAAATTTTGCTCATAAAAAAATGTCGCCCTAAATTTTTATAAATAAATAATAATAATTTTCGATCTAAATATTTTTTTACAGAAATTGTTCGCCCTAAATATTTTTTTTATAGACAATTTTTGCCCTTAATATTTTTAGGCAATTTTCGCCTTAAATATTTTTTATATGCAATTTTCGCTCTAAATATTTTTTATAGAAAATTTTCGCTCTAGATATTTTGTTATAGAAAATTTTCGCTTTAAGATTTTTTATAGAAAATTTTCGGTAAATATTTTCTATAGAAAATTTGCACATCATATTTTCAATAGAAAATTTTTAGTCTTCAAATTTTTTTTATAGAAAATTTTTATAAATAAATAATAACAATTTTCGCCCTAAATATTTCTTATATAAAATTTTCGCCCTAAATATTTTTTTATAGACAATTTTTGCCCTAAATATTCTTATATTGAAAATTTTTGCTCTAAATATTTTTTATAGACAATTTTCGCTTTAATTGTTTTTTATAGAAAATTTTCGCTCTCAATATTTTTTTTATAGAAAACTTTCGCTCTAAATATTTTTTCATAGAAAATTTTTGCTCTAAAAACTTTTTATATAACATTTTCGCTCTAAATATTTTGTATAGAAAATTTTCTCTTTTTATATTTTCTTTAGAAAATTTTCAGTCTTCAAATTTTTTTATAGAAAATTTTCGCTCTTCATATTTTCTAGAGAAAATTTTAGCTCTAAAAAATTTTCGCTTGTCATATTTTCTGTAAAAAATTTCGCACTTCAAATTTTTTAAAGAAAATTTTCGCTCTTCATGTTTACTATAGAAAATTTTTGACCTTCATATTTTCTATAGAAAATGCTCTTCATATTTTTTACAGAAAATTTTTTATATTTTTATAGATTATTTTCGATTTAAGTATATTTTATAGAAAATTTTCGTCCTACATATTTTCTATAAACAATTTTCGCATTAATATATTTTATACAAAATTTTCGCTTTTAATTTTTTATAGAAAATTTTCGCTCTTTATTTTTTATATAAAATTTTCACTCTTATTTTTGTATAGAAAATTTTCGCTGTATTATTTTTATAGAAAATTTTCGCTCTTAATACTTTCTATGGATAATTTACGCCCTTAATATTTTCTATAGAGAATTTTCGCTCTTAATACTTTCTATAGAAAAATTTTGCTCTTTAGAAAATGTTTGCTCAAAAATATTTTTGATAGACTAAATATTTTTGAGAAACCATTTTCGCTTTAAATATTTTTGAGAAACTATTTTCGCTTTTAATATCTTCGAGAGTCTATTTTCGCTTTTAATATTTTCAAGAGTCTATTTTCGATTTTAATATTTTCGAGAGTCTATTTTCGCTTTAATATTTTCGAGAAACTATTTTCGTTTTTAATATTTTCGAGAGTCTATTTTCGCTTTTAATATTTTCGAGAGACCATTTTTGCTTTAATATTTTCGAGAGACTATTTTTGCTTTTAATATTTTCGAGAGACTATTTTCGCTTTTAATATTTCCAAGAGACTATTTCGCTTTTAATATTTTCGAGAAACTATTTTCGCTTCTACTATTTTCGCTTTTAATATTTTGGAAAGACTATTTTCGCTTTTAATATGTTTGAGAGACTATTTTCGCTTTTAATATTTTCGAGAAAGTAATTTCGCTTTAATATTTTCAAGAGACTATTTTCGATAGACTATTTTTGCTTTTAGTACTTTTGAAAGAAAATTGTGCTTCTAATATTTTCCACAGAAAATTTTTGCTTTAATTAATTAATTTATCTACAGAAAAATATAGATTTTTTACTTTCTATAGAATTCTCGCTATTTCCATTGTATCAACTTTCGCTACAACTAGTTCTTATAAAAATTTTACTCACTTTCAGTTTTGTATAGGCACATTTTGCTACTATTTTATTTTCCTTTTTTCTTAATTTTCGCATTTCAAACATCACTGTTAATTTTATACGATAATTTCTTTCATGTAAAATTCGATTTTAACCAAATATCCAATTTTATTGTTTTTCATTCATACCATTTACTTAAAATACAACACAAGCTCACACAAATAAATCCCCATACATACACACACTTTCAGCACATGTTTCAAAAACTTGTATAACATTACATGAGAACAGAATTTTACAAGTAGTTCAAATGATACTTAAAATCTTTAAATTGATGCTTCATTTTGTTGTTGTTACATTCTCGTCTTCTCTTGTTGTCGATATCAATTTTCATACTAATTTTATTGTTCACTGTTCTTGTTCTATGTAAAATATAGAGAAATAAAGTCTGTTACCGTCTAGTGATGTTTTTATTGCCGCATTAAGTATTTTAAGGTGTATTTTACTCCAAATGTTTAAAAATGTAAAAGTCTGAGAATTTAAAGGGATTTACTTTCGATTTATACCCATTTAATGTTCAAGCAGAAAAACATACTACACAAATATATGGAAAACAACCAATCACCTTTTAAGTTCAATACTCTAGTCAATCTACTATTTAGTTTAGATGTTGCCAAGCCTTGGAAATTCTATATCCTGTGATACACAGGATATTTACAAAAGTGTATCATCAATAAAAAGAAAATTTGTAGTTTAATAAATGGAATGTGTAAATACAAAGTATTATTACAATTTTCAGCGTTAACAATCATTGAGTGACATAAGCTCAACAATTGCAAATGGATTAGTTAAAAATTGGAATTTTTCTAACAGAAATTTTTTCGTTTCCCATTGGGAAAACATTTAAATTGTTAACAGAAATAATTATTTGAAATTGCTGCTAAAGAAATCAGTTCAAAGAAATTATGTTTAAAAAAGAACTTCTACTTAATAAAATTAAAATGTGGAATTGTAATGATAAAAGAAAACTCTTTGTAATTATCAATGTAACAGTGGTATAATGGCAATATTTTTCAGTTAAAATTTTCGCTCTTCCATTATTAAAAAAAGGTAACATGAAGTCTATTAAAAAAATCTATTAAATTTATTAAAATTTACAAAATGTTGTAAAATTTCTATGGAAAAGTTTGTTTTTTTTTATTTTCTATAGAAAGTTTTCGCTTCTGATATTTTGTACAGAAATTATTCCCTTCTACCATTCCTGATATTACTAAATTATATAAAATTTTACTTATTCTTACAAAAAAATTTCGCTTTTAATATTTTGTAAAAAAAATTTTCGCATTTTAGATTTTCTATAGAAAATTTTCACTTTCACAATTTCCTGTAGAACATTTTCATTTCACAATATTCTATAGAAAATTTTCGAATTTTCTATAGAAAAATTTCGCTTTTAGAATTTTCTATAGACAAATTTCGCTTTTAAAATTTTCTATAGAAAATTTTTGCTTTTATAATTTTTTATAGAAAATTTTCGCTTTTAGAATTTTTTATAGAAATTTTCGCTTTTATAATTTTTTATAGAAAATTTTCGCTTTTAGAATTTTTTATAGAAAATTTTCGTATTTTAGAATTTTCTATAGAAAATTTTCGCTTTTAGAATATCCTATGGAAAATTTTCGCTTTTAGAATTTCCTATGGAAAATTTTCGCTTTCAGAATTTCCTATGAAATTTTTTCTCTTTTAGAATTTCCTATAAAAAATTTTCGCTTTCAGAATTTAATATAGAAAGTTTTCAGTTTTCGAATTTTTATTCGAAATTTTCGCTTTTAGAATTTTTCATAGAAGATTTTCGCTTTCAGAATTTTCTATAGAAGATTTTTGCTTTCAGAGTTTTCTATAAAAAAATTTTCGCTTTCAGAATTTTCTATAGAATATTTTCTCTTCAGAATTTTATATAAACAATTTTCGCATTTAGAAAAATTTTCGCTTTCTGAATTTCCTATAGAAAATTTTCGTTTTTCGAATTTTTATTCGAAATTTTTGCTTTTAAAATTTTTATAGAAACTTTTCGCTTTTAGAATTTTCTGTAGATGATTTTCGATTTCAGAATTTTCTATAAAAGATTTATGCTTTCAGAGTTTTCTATAGAAAATTTTTGCTTTCAGATTTTTTTACAGAGTATTTAGCACTTTTCACATTCTTAATTTTTGGTTGAAAATTTTCGGTTTCGCAATTTTCAGAAAAAAATTTTCACTCACAATTTTCAACAGATAATATTTTTTAATATTTGCTTTTTCTAGTATCTATTAAAATTTCTTCCCCACTGTTTTTCATTTATCATAATGCATTGAAATAAATTTTATAGCCAGCGGGAAAAAACTACATTAAAACAGAGAAAATTACAGAATTAAAAATAAATGAAATATAAAACAGACAGAAAGAGTAAAAAAACAAACAACAGCAACAAATACAATATAAAACAATAAAATGAAATGACATCCCTTTGAAGAATTGCAAATATAAACGTTTATATAATTAACTGCCAAAGGAAGTGGTGGTCGTCCTCTTTAAAATACAGCAAAAAAACAAACCACAACAGCCACGTTTTAATAAAACAAAACAAAAAAAAAAAAAAAAAAAAAAAAAAAAACATTAAAGAAAAAGTGCAAGAGATGAAAATTTTATTAAAAATATAACAAGAGAAAAAAACTTTGAAAGAAAATCAAATACAGGAAAGAAAAATTGTGCCATTTAACATCGTCCTCCAACAAACACTCCTGTTATACTTTCTTAGACAAAACAAATACACTCTAATGAATTATTTTAATGAACAACTCAAGATGTTCTTTATTATAGTTAGGGAAACATAGAAATATAGCACAGATATAAATGAAATTAAAAAAGGTTCGGGTTTATATTTTATATTTTGTAAGGAAATCAAAAGGAGCCAGGATATAGTAGTACTAACCGTATGTTAGCCAAACACTGAAACTTTATTTCTTTTAATTGCGTTTACAATTCTTATATTTACTTACATAAGAAATAATGACAAACGCTAAATTGTTTTAAGTTTAAACATTTGTTAGAATGAGTATTTTGTTTAAATACTTAAAATTTACAAATGACTGTTGTACAAATACCAGCAGGTATTTTAGAAATGCTACTATAAGTAAAGAAAAGTATAAATTAAATTTACACAAAAGCCATATATATTTTATGATGTTTTCTTTAAATTAACTAAAGTAAACTATTTAGCAGTTCTAATACACATTTTACAGATGACCAGTGTCATTTTTAGATGACACAAAAACACCTAATGACATTTCTAAATAGTAAAAGACATTTATTAAAACAACACAAAATATAAATAAAGAAAAAACAACTACGGTTTTTTTCCAAAAACTTACACAAAATTATCTTGTATAAAGAAATACGCAAACGCAAAAAATTTCTCTATAGAAAATTGTAAAAGATACGAAAATCTTCTGGAGAAAATTATAAAACCAAAATTTTCCTCACGAAAATACTAAAACTAAAATGATTCTCACAAAAATACTAAAAACGAAAATTTTGTAAAAAAAAAGTGAACATTTATCTCAAAAAAATCGAAACTATCTATCAAAATAAAAAACTTTAAAAGCGAAAATTTTCTCTCAAAAAATATTTTCAAAAGAAAATACTTAAAGCGAAAATTTTCTATTGAAAATACTTCAAGCTAACATTTTCTATAAATAAATACTAAAAGCTAAATTTTTCTATGGAAAATCGAAAAAGCGAAAATTTTCTCTCCAAAATATTAAGATCGAAAAATGTCTCAATAATAAAGGAGAAAATTTTCTCTCAATAACAAAAAAATGTTTAAAAAAAAATACTTAAAGCGAAAATTTTCTATCGAAAATATTAAAAGCAAAAATTTAGTCTGAAAATACTAAGCGACAATTTTCCTTCGCAGATACTAGAAGCGAAAATTTTATCTCGAAAATACTAAAAGCGAACATTTCTTCTCCAAAATACTAAAAGCTAAAATTTGATCTCGAAAATACTAAAAGCGAAAATTATTTCTCAAAAATACTAAAAGCTAAAATTTTTTATCAAAAATACTGAAAGCGAAAATTTTCTCTCAAAAATAATAAAAGCGAAAATTTTATCTCGAAAATATTAAAGCGAACATTTTTTTTCGAAAATATTTAAAGCAAAAATTTTTCCTCGAAAGTAGCAAACATTTTTTCTCAAAAATACTAAAAGCGAAAATTTTCTTTCAAAAATACTAAAAGAAAAAATTTTCTATAGAGATAACAAAATCGAAAATTTTTCTCGAAAATATTAAAAGCGAAAGTTTTCTATAGAAAATACTAAAAGCTAAAATTTTCTAGAGAAAGTAATAAAACAATTTTCGAGAGAAAATAGCATTAAAGGCGAAATTCTATAGAAAATAATAAAAGCCAAAAACTTTTGACAGAAAATAGCAGTAAAAGCGTAATTCCATGGAAAATTTTTAAAACCAAAAATTTGGAGAAAAAATGGTTGAAGCAAGACTTTTTGAAAGAAAATAGTGAAAGCAAAAGTATTTGAGAGAAAATTGTAAAAGCGAAATTCTTTAAAAAATTGTTAGAGTTAGAATTTTTGAGAAAAAATAATAAAAGCAAAAATGTTTGAGAGAAAATATTAAAGCAACGTTTTTTTATAGAAAAGAAATTGTTAGTGCGAAAGTTTTCGAGAGAAAAACTGTTAAACCGAAAAGTTTTCTAGAGGAAACTGTTAAAGAGAAAATTTTCTATAAAAAATTGTTAAAGCGAGAATTTTCTGTAAAAAAATTGTTTAAATACGAATTTTCTATTTATAGTTTTTAAAGCGATAATTTTCTATAAAAAAAAAATTAAACTTTCCATAAAAAACTTTTAAAACAAGTAAAGTAAAAAATAAAAAATTAAAGCAATAATTTTCTATGGAATATTCTTAATGAAAATCGTAAAGCTAAATTTTTATTAAAAATCAATATAAATGGATAAAATGTTTTTATAGGGAATAGAATTTAAATATCTTTTTGTGTGTAATCCTTTTTGTTTCAATTATTTGTTTTAAATTATTTTTAAGATAACATTTATTTTTAATCATTTCTGTAGATACTAGGGTATCCAATCGATTAACCGTCATTCGGTTATCCGGTTAATTTTTGTCGATTAACTGTCCGAATAATTTAAAACTGTATATTTTAGAATAACGAATAAACCGAATAACTAATTTCCTTGAGCCGTTAAAAATAAATTGGATATTCATTGCAATTTTGCACATCGTGAACATGACATAACAAAGGTATCAAAAAATTCAATTCATTGAAAATTATACGAATTTGTACTATTTCTGGATCACAATTTCAGTATCTTACTGACTTCTTTGGTTGTATTTTTTGTTGGGATAGAATGTTTTATAAAAAGCGACAAGAAAAGCTAATAATATTATATCTTTATAAATAATTAAACTTGTATCAATAGAAATTCGTAAAACATTACTTTGATTAAAGTAAATTCAAAGTTACACAAGTCATAATACTTTTAATTGCCATCTCCTAAATATACCCAAAAGATATAAATTTAGACTCGATTAAAAATTATCATTCTTACTCAGAAAATACACTTAAGTGAAAAATGTATTAAATAAAGCGGAATTAGGAGAATATTTTATAGTAATAGCTAAAAAAATTGAATTTGTCCATACAAATAGGAGAAAATAATTACGAAATGATCCCCTTGTAAAAGAATTTGATCTTATATTATGTTTCTAAGTAACTATTTCAATAGATTAAATGCTATAATTTGTGTAATTTATATATTTTACATATATAACTAAGGTTATTCGGTTAATCGAATAATTTCTCAATAATCAACTTTTAACCTCGAATAATTATTTTTCGAATAAACCGAATAATATAAACACCCGAATAATTGAATACCCTAGTAGATACTATTGTTAAATTGTTAAGCTTAATCATATTTCGTTGTAATACAATTGTAATAAAATATGTCACTTTGTTGTTACTCATTATACTTTTCTTATTCTCTTCATTTTTTTGCACTTTTGGTTCAAATGAAATTTTCTGTCTATGCAACATAAATTTTAGACTCATAACTATGAGTGTACGTATGTGTATGTACATCATCTTGTAATCCATTGAATTTACAATAGTGTCGAGTCATTGTTCAAATAAAATACACCAATTGTTTTTGTACTATTTTTTTGTAAAAATGATGCTGCATAATCTGTTTGCCAACCTGTCTCCCAGCCTACAAAAGATGACTGCAAATGATAATAATGATGGCGATGACGATGCCTACAACGATAATGACAATAATAATGATGTTTTAGTAGTTAAGTCTTACCAAATGAGTCTACCTGTACGTTTGTCTGGGTGGGGATGGGTTGAACTTAAATCTCATCAAGATAGTGTATGTATGTTGCTCTTTTTTTTCGTTTTGTTGCATACATACACTATTACCGCTGCTATTAGTAGTTGTTGCTGTTGTTACCTTGACAACATATTTCCTTCATTTGCACTTCCATTTCATGTTAAAGGATATAATTACGTTTAACGAAATCGTGCAGTAATCTCCTGTTCCCGTTGCAGGAAACTAAAGCAAGTAGATTTAATACAAACATTGCGTCTATGTAGACTTTTTAAGCGTGTGGGTGTGTGTGTGTGTGTAAATCTTTATATGCAGGTACATGTATGTTGACTACAATAACGAAGACAACGACATGTATAATTATGATTATGATGATGTAAGGATAATGTTTCCAGCCATACCTTTAACGGCAAATTCTGACTTTGTGTCCGTGTGAATACGAGAGAGGAGAGCAAAATTGCTTAGTTTTCTTAACAAAAACGTTTATAGTTTATAGTTTTTTTTAGAATGTAAGCAAATGCCAAATTTTTTCAATTTTAATTTGCATCATCATTTTTTTTCCTACCCCTCGTATATTTTATGTTATACCTGTATTGGTAACTTTAAACTTAATATGTTTGCTTTCGTTTTAACAGTACTTAATACTCATTGCAACTAATGCAGTCTTGCATCTACAACAACTAGATACATTATGTCATGTAACGTGGCAATATATAAAATTAGTTTTTTTTCTGTCTTAACATTTCTTTTCTTCCTATTTTAGTTTTTAGTATATTTTACTAACTACACATAAATATATGCATGTATGTACTTACATTGTATGTGTGCATGTAAGATTGATAAAATTTTGTAGTAGTTGCTTTACATACACACATGTCTGTATGAAATAAAAACTAATTTTAATGAAATAAAAATTAAATACAAAATGTTAATTTAAAATGTAATTTTAGCATAAATACTTGTATAAGGACATTTTATTGGGTTAGAAGAAAAGCAATTTACAAAATGTTGTAAAAATTTACAAAATTAAAAACTTTAGTTATTTTAACAAGACTTGTATCCATCTTTGGGTAAAGCACCTGACCAGTAATAATCTTCCATGTGGAATTAACGATATCTGTCCAGCCGTCTATCCTCCAGTTTCAACCTAATTAAAGATTTTCTATTGAAAAAGAGCATGAAGAGAATATATGTAACAAAAAAAAAAAAAATATTATAGAAAATATAACACAATAGAAATTTTTTTATAGAAAATATAACACAAAAGAAAACTTTCTATAGAAAATGTAAAACAAGATAACATTTTTTTATAGAAATGAGAAACAAAAGAAAATTTTCTGTAGAAAATTTAAAAATAGGAGAACATTTTCTATAGAAAATTAAAAATAAGAGATCATTTTGTATAGAAAATGAAAAACAAGAGAAAATTTTCTATAGAAAATGTAAAATAAGAGAATGTAAAATGAGAGAAAATTTTCTAAAGAAAATTTAAAATAAGAGAAAGTATTCTATAGGAAATTTAAAATAAGAGAAAATTTTTTAAAGAAAAATTAAAATAAGAGAACATTTTTCATAAAAAAATTTAGAATAAGAGAAAAAATAAGAAACAATTTTCTATAGACAATTTAAAATAAGAAACAATTTTCTAATGACAATTTAAAATAAGAGACAATTTTCTATAGAAAATTTAAAATAAGAGGACATTTTCTATAGCATGTCATATATTCTATAGAAAATGTCATATAAGAGAAAATTTTTTATAGAAAATTTAAAATAGAAAATTTAAAAGAGAAAATTTTCTATAGAAAATTAAAAATAAAAGAAAATTGTTTATAGAAAGTTAAAAATAAGAGACAAGTTTTCATTGAAAATTTATAATAAGAGAAAATTTTCTATAGAGAATTTAAAATAAAAGAAAATTTTCAATAAAAAATGTAAATTAAGAGAAAAAATTCTATAGAAAATGACATATAAGTAAAACAAAGAACATTTTCTATAGAAAATGCAAAAAGGAGAACATTTTTTTTTTTATAGCAAATGAAAAACAAAAAAAAAAAAAATTATATATAAAAATTAAAAATAAGAGAATATTTTCTATAGAAAACTAAAAACAAGAGATAATTTTGTATAATGAAAAACAAGAGAAACAATATTAAAAGTGAATTTTTTTTCTCAAATATATTAAAGGGGAAATTTTTTTCTTGAAAATATTAAAATGTTAGTCTTTAAAGATATTAAAATTATAAATTTTCTCTTAAAAATATTAAAATTAAAAATTTTCTCTCAAAAATAATAAAATTTAAAATATTCTCCCAAAAATCGTAAAAGTAAAAATTTTCTCATGAAAATATTACAAAAAAATGTTTTCTCTAATATCATAAAATTATAAATTTTCTCAAGAAAATCTTTAAAGTGAAAATTTTCTGTCGAAGAAATCGAAAAAAAAAATTCTTCTCTGAAAAATATAAAAAATTTCCTTAAAATATTAAAAGTGAAAATTTTCTCTCAAAAATCTTAAAAGAGTTAAGTTTCAATCAAAAATCTTAAAGAATTCCTCTCAGTAGTAAAAATTCCTTCTTAATATCATAAATGTAAAAATTTTTCTCTTATCTTAAGCATGACAATTGTCTCCCAAAATTTTTTTAGAAATCTTAAGGAAAAATTCAATTAAAATTCCTAAGGGAAAAATATTAGAAAATTTTTAAAGCGAAAAGTGTTCCTCCTAAATTGTAAATGCAGAATTTCTCTCAAAAAATTAGAGAGTTTTTTTTTTTTTTTTCAAAAATATTACAAAGAAAAAAACAAAGAAAAAATTCTAAAATTTTAAATTACTCTCAAAGTCTTAAAAGTAAAAATTTCCTATCGAAATTTTAAAAGTGAAAATCTTCTCTAGAGAAATTTTATTTCGAAATATTAAAAACAAAATCTTAAGGAAAACATTTTATAAGTAAAACAATTTTTGGAAAATTTTTTATCGAAAAACTTTAGTGAAGATTTTCTCTCTAAAATATTTAAAGTGAAAATTGTCTCTAAAAACTATTAAAAAAGTTCTCTAGGAGAGGAGATATTACATTAGAAGTAAAACTTTCTATAGAAAATTTTGAGGGTGAAAATGTTTTTCTAAAAATTATTAACATATATTTATTTTTATAAAATAAAAAATCCTTTAAACTTATTATGAGTTCAAATAATCCTCAAATTTTTATATATCTTCTTCCTAAAGAATTATCTTATCGACTGGTATTCAATTTGGTTAAATGCCAGAAAAAATATTTGCGGTTTATCCTTTTTCACGTGCTTATTTTCCTCTTTCCTTCTCCCTCTCTTCCACATACGAATTTAAACCTATAAAAAAAATAAATACCTCAACATATCTCAAGCTTTAAATTTAAGTTTACTTTCATGTGTGTGTATGTGTGAGTTTTCCTTATTTTTTGTCATTTGACCTTTTTGGTAAAATTTGATCTGTTTATGTCATATTAAGTAATGCATTTTTGTATTCTAGTGACAAGCAGTTTCCCTCAAACTATTTCATGTACCTATATACCAAAGTTAAACTTAAAACAGTTTATACTTCTTCTCCCTTACGTTTCCTATATATAGTTTCTTATGGTTGCTTGAATGGATAGATGGATGGTTGGTTGGTTTGTTGGATAGATTTAGTTGATTATACCTTAAAGAGTCTAAAAGTTACATTATTTGCATACAAACCTAACAATGTATCATCAATCACCATAAACTTCACTTTAGGTACTTGCATTTCATCTCTTCTCCTTATCCTCTTACATGTCTTTAGCTCTATGCCATTAGGGTTCCCTATGAGCTTGGATAAGTATTCTTGCTGCTGCTGCTGATGTTGTTGATGATGATATTTTCCCCAGTAACCATTAAAGCAATACAACTACAAAATATATTTGATTTTTTTTATGTGTAACATATACTTGCATATATTTAGTTTTATTTATTTATTTTTTTTTTTATATTTAAACCCATCTACAGATTCAAGGAATATATTTATAATACAACATTTGTTGTAAGGAAAATTTATACAAAAAACTTCTATATATATTGCAATATACAAACATACATATTAATGTATGCAAAACTGATGTTTGAAATTTATGCCAAGTAAACAATTAAGTGTTTCGAGAATTTAAACTTGTTCTTTATTTTGAAAACATTTAGAAAATTTTGCAAATGTTCTTCATTTGTCAAAAACAAAGTTTCTTAAACTGAAAAAAATTTACGAAAAATTATTTTCATTTCGAATATTCTTAATTTTTTAAAACATTTTATTTTTTAATATAAATGACAATATTATTGCGATTTTAATAAAATACATAAGACTCGAAAAATAAACAAAGCAACTCAAATTAAAAAATTTGGTTTATCTCGCTCTTGTTACAACCAGTGGTGTTAGGTGTGATGATTTGATTTGACGATTTTTTTTCAATGAATTTAGTCATTTGATGATTGATGATTTTTTATAGTAAAGTCGCTAATATTTTGACGTTTTGCTTAACTGAAAAACTTTTCACTATATAGATGTATTAACAATTGTATAAATTTCAGAAAAATTTTGTATGAACCTATAATTTTGATATAGGAAAATATTTAATTTGGGGAATTCATTCATAATTAACTTAAATTTGTTGTCTTTTTCTGTCATGAGAAATGCCTTACTGTCTTTACTAAAAAGTTTTCTTAATTGGGTTGATTCAGAAAAATACGATATAATAGAAATCATATAAAAGAATTGTAGAATTTTTAGAAAAATATTTGGTACTCATATCAATATTTTTTGGAAGAAAGAAGTCTGTAGTTATCAAAAAAAAAAAAAAAAAATTATACTGAAATTTTTCCAAAAAATGCTTGACACAAAACAACAAATCAGAAATCAGTGCAAACGATGCGCCCTTTGCATGTTTATTTAATTGCTAAATAATCTGCACTTAAGAAATTTTGTCAAATATTCACTGTGTGACCGTAAAATGGATTACTAAGAAAAAAGTTTATACAAACATATACATGTGAGTTTTTTGGTATATGTATGAGTAGTAACTTTTACCGCTTGTAACTTATTAAATACTGAACGGATTTTATTAAAATCTATATTCTGCACATTTATAAAAAAAATATCTTTTTAATGGTATATTTTCTATAAAAGTCGCGTGTTTAGTTTGTGCGTAAAAGGGATTACAGGAAATGTGTTTGCCTGTTAATTATATAGATATAATATCTATATATAAAATTTGCTAAGCACTTTTTACTTTCCAGTGCCTTCTGAAGCACCCAGACTACAAATTTAGCTTACTTATGTAACCTTGCATTCTACGAATCCTAACGGAGCCAGATTTTGAAATTTTTATCAGGGAGCGGAGATAATCGGATTTATTTGTCCTTTTCTAAGCATTTTTTTCTTTCCAGAGCTTTCTGAAGCTCCCAGATGTAGTGGAAAATTAAAATTCGGTTTACTCATAAAGCTTTTCGTCCTACAAATCCCAAAGGAGCCAGATTTTAAAATTTTTATCAGGAAGCGGAGGCTTATACGCTCGTACATAGATAAAATAATTTTAGTTTTGAATATATGTATTTGAAAACATAATAATTAAAATAAAATAACTGATTTTTATAATTTAATATTAATAATATTTTAATAATATTTCAAGTGCGAAAAAAAAGTAGAATGATGTTAGAATTTAAAAATATTTAAAGAAAATTTTATAAAAACTAATTTTTAAAAAATTAAAATAAATATTATGCAAATTTACAAACATTATTTTTCCTACATTTTTAAACCCTTCACCACAGGTGTAAGTCATTCCGTTTGTAATTTCCACAATTTTCATCGGAGAGAAAAACTTTTCACATTTTCTTGATCTTTATAAAAATTATGTCGATAGGACGATTTCCGTCTGTCCGTGTGTCCGTCGGTTAAAATGGCGTTTATGAAGCCCACTGACAACTGCTCTATATAATGTACATATATCAAACAATCGGAACTTCCTTCGAAATTTTTGCTATTGAAATTCAGCCAGATCGGTTCATAAATGGAGGAGATATGTCTAAAAAAACGTCTTTTTTTTTTTGCTTAAAAATGCTATAAATGGCGTTTATAAAGCCTTCCGATAACATAGATATATCAAAAGATCAGACATTCTAAAACCTTTTTATTAAATTTAAACAAAATTGGTTCAAAGATGACCGAAATATTAAAAAAAAAAAAAGGTTTTTAAAAACCGCGTTATAACGATTTTTGCAGGTACTATTTGAGCTATAGACTTCGTTCTTGCACAAAGTGATCATAAATATTTTTGTCATATCGAATTTCGGTTTTTTAAACCAGTCAAATCGCTCCATAAATTTTCATGACGCCTTTTTTTGGAATTTAATATTGTCTTAGAATTTTTATTATTATTATTATTATTACCCAGGAAAAATTTTAGAACATGTTCTAAAATCATTAGTTCTAGAACCTGTGTAATCAGAACCACTTCAGATTCTTTAATAGCATCCTCAGAATTAGTGATATCACAACTAATTCTGACATTAATGGAGTAGAACCTTATTCTGATTCTTAATTCGTTTTAAGGAATGATTTAGAGAACTAGTGCTTAATAACTAATTCTGTATGACTTCTACATCACTTCTGAGAACAAATTAGTGGTTCTCAAATGATTCTCTAGAACTTTTTAAAATACTTGTATAAAAAATTTCAAAAATAAAAAAAAGTATTTACAAAATTAAATTGATTTCATAAGTTCCCTTCAGGAAATAGCCCATTAGAATAAAAAAATAAAAAATAGATTCTGAAACAGTTCCCTAACGCTTCTATGCAACTAGTTCCGAATGTGACAACTTCGAACAAAAATCACTGATTAAAGAACTAGTTCTTGAACCGTTCCATAGAATGGGTACTGGCTAGCTAACACTTCCACAGAACTAGTTCTGGAGGTGACAAATTCAAACAGAAATCATTGGTCGTAACGCCAAAGTAAAACAAGTACAAGCTATTTTCATATGTTATGAAACTAGTTGTAGAACTAATACAATTTTTCCTGGGTATTATTATTATTATAAAACATTTAAATTTTTATTAATTAGTAATTAATAATATTTTATTTAATTTATTATTTATTGTATCTCTATTAATTTAGGAGATATGAGATTACCAATTTTGACCAGTTTTTACCCCCTAAGCATTCGAATTTCCAAAAATCCCGTCTTAGTGGATGTATTCGGTAGGAGACGAATCCACAGTCCATATTTAATATTTCTAGCCTTAGCCGTTTGGGCTGTGCGATGATGAATCACCAAGTAAATCAGTCAGTCAATCACTCAGTCATTACTCTTTTATATATATATATAGATACAACCAAATCTAAGGGTATTAAGATTCAGCACAGCCTAATATAGCGCCTTTACTTGTTTTTAATCAAAATTGTTTGTTGGGTTAAATACTGAACATTAGTTGCTGTAGCAATATTTATCCATGTTTCATTCGTGTGTATGTGTGTTTTAGTCTTGCACATAAATATATTTTTAGTTGATTGTAATATTTGATCATCATTAACTTTTTCTTTCTTTCATTTCTCTCTCTTTACAATGTTCATCTCCTTCAGGAAGTTTTAAATTTATATTGAAAATAATCGTATTTTTAAGTTGTTAACAAAATTGTATATATATATATATATATATATATATATATATATATATATATATATATATATATATATATATATATATATATATATATATATTTAGAATAAGAATTACCTCAATAGACGTTAGTATGCTAAATTAGAAATCAATCGGTTATTTAGGAGAAATAAAACAAAATGAAGGCAATTGTTAAAAAAATAAAAATAAAAAAAATTTAGATATCTTAGAATTAAAATTTCCTTATTGAAGTATTGAAGCTAAAAATTTGGAATTTTATTCGAATTTTAAAAGATCAAAGGTAAAATGGGTTGTATAAAAAAAGAATAGTTACTTATTCTTGATGTATATAGTATACTTTACTTGGGTTTTCTTGATCCAAATTATTGAAACTCTAAGTTAAATTCAATTATTTTAATATTATTCGATTAATCGAATAATTTGCATACATACCTTCACAAATCCAGAAACTTTTACATGCAAACATTATTTACAGGACATTCATTTATATGGATCTAAAACGAACTTACTGTAAACTGAAAATATATTCATACAAATACTTCTATATATACATTATAATAAATATATTACAAAAAAAAATCTTTATTGGGTTAAAGTATTTTTGGGCTAATATTAAAAAAAAAAAAACTCAACAACATTTAAATGTAGCAAACATCGAAAAAGTAAGGTTCGGGTGAAAAAAAGGGTAAATAATGTTAGTTGTAAACATTTACGCACATTTACTGTAAATGGCATATTTAAAAAATTGATGTTACTTTATAGGCATTAATTTTGTATTTCTTAAAAAACACCCTCTACCAAAACTTCTGCTCTAAGAAAATCTATTTCCATTAGCTAAGGCATCAGGTTTCAAAAGTGTTTAAAGGTTAAAAATTATTAGCAGGTTTTGCTTTCTTGCTTAAAACTTATTTGTCTGTTGCTATAATTTGCAAAGTTTTAGGGCATAAAAACTCAACTAAAATCGTTTTAAATTTAAAGAAGTCATAAAAAAAAAACCAAACACCATCAACAATATTGTCAGTTGGAAAAGGGAAATAATGAAAAATATAACAACAACTCATGAAATTGTAATGTTGAGTGAAAAACGTACCTTTAAGCCATTAGTTTTTACAATTTTCCATGCCAACATAAAACTTTTACTATATACACACACACACTAACACCTACTACATACATATACATATATACACTAAGGAAAATATATTTTTTTGCGTTTTAGCGCTGTGGTAGCTAACGACAGAAAGAGAGGTATAATTGAGAAAAAAAAAAAAAAAATGATAGAGTAATGGCAGCAATACCAGCTACATAAACAGAAACAACAACAAAATTTTTATTGTAACATTTAGTTGTATATAAGTGATATTAATTGAAATTGAAGAGAAAATCCCATTTACAATAATTGCCAATTGCAAAAACGACGTATGGATGGATGACTACTGAATCAATGGACAAACATACACCACACACACATAAATATAAAAAAACTTGTATATGTATGTATATGAAAATCCCTCCATGAACTCTTACTATAGTTAGTATTTGTGTGTATATGTAAGTGTGTATTTTTTAATCCTTCAGTTTATAGGTTTCAATATTTTTTGTAGAGAATGAGGCAAACAAACACTGAATAAAATATAGAAAATAAAGTAAAAATAAAAATAAAAAATATGTATGTAACGAAACTGGTGGAAAAAAATCGATTACAGCAATGTCGTTTTAAAATAAATATTATAAAATAAATATACATATATGTATATATGTATATAGATATAAATACATACATATGTGTATTAGTTAGTTCATGGTAGTAGTAAAATTTTATAGTAAATATTAGTATGTAAATTAGGATGGTCCAATATTGTATAAAAAAAAACACATTTAAATGTAACTAAAATAATTAATAGGTATTTCAGAACATCTTGGGACAAAATTTGAACTTCATAGGATGACTGGTGAACAGTGTTGCCAGCCTTTTTATTTTGCTTTTAGCCTCAAAATTTTCGTTTTAGCTTCTAGCCTTTTTTCTAGCTTTTTTTAATTTTAAAGTAGCCTTAAAAAGGCTAAAAATTTACTCATTTTATTTCTACAGAATCATCAATTTAAGCATTTTTGTGTATTAGTTCGCACAAAAAATCGAAATTATTTATATTTAACGAAAATTTTCGCCTGCGGAAAATAAATGCGTTTTTAAATAAAACAATATATTAGCTTTTTTCTGACTTTATTTTTTGGGATATTTAGCCTTTTCTGACTTTTTTTAAGTCTAATTTAGCTTCTTTTTATCCCAAGTCCTGGCAACACTGCTGGTGAAAGATGCCACTCGACTATTTATGTTATTGATTCGGGACAAATCTTAAATTTTTTTCTAACCAATGTAGAGATATTTTCATTAAAGAAATGATGAAATGATGTGTTTGGTAAATTCTCAAAAATATTATTCTCAGGTAATTTTATATAAAATTTGTTAAAAAAAAAGTGTTTTGTTTTACTAACGTTTTTGTAAACGTTAATATCCTCGCTCAATCTTCCGTTTGTGGACATAATGCTCCCAAGATAATAGAACGGAGTTGATTGATACATTGATTATCAAACCTGCTGCTTCCGCAGCCAGCATCAAACTTCGTAAATTCGATGCAAGATCCGAGAAGCTGTGTGTCAAAAGAAATATATCGTCTGCGTAGTCAAGATCATTTAGAAGACCTTGCAAACCCCTTGCTTATACCCTTGCCGTTTTTGAGGGCTTTTCCAAGGATCGTATCCAAAACTATGTTAAATAGTAGTGGTGACAAAACACAGCCCTACCGAACACCTATACCAACTTCCACTGTTCTACTCAGTAGTTTGTTTAATTCTACACGATGCGTTGCGGTATAGACTCCCAATAAGGCATATGAGTTTGCGAAGGCTTTTCTTGCATGACAGTGCGTTCCAAATGATACCGTGTTTCAGTTTGTCAAAGGCTTTTTCAAAGTCTATGAAAATAGGTACAGTGATGAACGCCATTCCACAGATTGTTCCACGATAACACGTAAACTATTTATGTGGTGGATGGTAGACCTATGGGGATGGAATCCAGTTTGTTGCTGCCTCAAAGCTGGTGTCACCATATCTGTAATCCTTCTGGAAATTACCTGGGTAATCAATTTGTTAATCACACAAAGCAGAGTTATACCGCGCCAGTTGTTAGGATCTGTAAGTCACCCTTTTTTAGTATGTTTATAGTAACGCCCTCAACCAGTTCACTGGGCAAATTCTCGTTCTCCAAAAAAGTCCGTATTATAGGGAGTGTTGCACATCTATAACTCCGCTGCAATCCTATCGACTCCTGGGGACTTGTTTCCCTTCCATACTGGGACACGTTGTATGAATGTGCGTATCATCCTCATGCGATTCACATATACAGTCAATAAGTAGGCGATTGGTTATTCGCCGAAAGAATATGGCTGTAATGGTCTACCCAAACCTTCACCTCAGTTGTCGCTAGTTCCCCATTAGATGCCTTTAATGGTCTTTGCAGTATCGTATGGGCACTAGTGAGTTTACTAAGAGACCTGTACATATCGCCGGTTCGGTGGCTCTCCGCTAGAATTTGTGCTTCCTGATGTTGTCAAACCACCTTCTTTTTTCCCTTTGGGCACTATGCTTCATCTCTTTGTCTAACTCACTGTGACGTACTTGTGATGCGATAACTAATACTTAATTTATATGGGAGCTATTACTCCCCCTGACCTACCATTCAAAATTTGATATGAAAATAAAGACATTCACTGTAATACTTCTTTAGATAAGCGAAAAATAATATTTGCTTTGTATTGGGGCTACCTCTTCCCACTGGACCTATCCATCATATTTTCATTTTATCAGAGCAATATGACAATCACAAATTTTTAAAACTCACTATAGTATTTCCTTAGATACATAAGTTATAGTAAAAATTTGCTTTGTAAGGGGGGACCACTTCCCTGCTTTAAACGAAAAATAAAATATCATATTTAAATTTAGAAACATACAAGATAATGCTTTTAAAAAAATCGGTTCAGGCGTTTGATACTTAATTTCAATATCCAATATACATAGCCTATAACCATCTCCGGCACTGGTATATAGAAAATAACAAGGAAACTTACACCTAATATTAATATTCCGGTCAGCTTCGCTACCCCATCTTATGTCATAAATAATGTATTCCTTATACTATTATTCCCCTCGAACTATCTTCCCTATTCAAGATTTAATATAAAATTTTTTCATTGTACGGCAGTAACATTTCCCTAGTCCTCTCTTTCCTATAGACTCTATTTTACTATTTTATCTATTTTACTTTCGAGGCCTTCGGATGCTGTTAAAATTTTTAAATTTTAAATTGATTTTGATGCAAAAAATAGTTTTTCACATAAAAAAAAAAATTTTTTTGTGAGAAATATATGCGATTACATATTTTTTATCTATTTTGCTTCAGTGCCTCTTATTTATTTTTAAAATGATATTTTGTTTTCTGATATAAGAAATCGATTTTTTTTTACGAAAAATATATGTTAGTGATCACTGATTTTTATCCGTTTTGCTCTAGCGCCTCCTTATATAATAAGATTTTATATTTTCTTCTGATATGTATAAATTTGGAACCATCCTAATAAACGTTGTACAAATCTATATTATTTATAAAAAAAGAGCTTTACTACGGATAAGAGCCTCAATGACAATAACAACAAATTTAGCAACATAACACAACAAAAAATTATCAACAAACTATTAGTGCATAAGTAGTTGTTGTCCAACTACCCTGCAGTCTATGGTGGCAGTTGCGTTCAATTTACCTAACCGACTACATTAGGGATCACTAGTCACTTTATTAGCTACGTGACTACGTCACTTTAACATGGGCTTGTCTATTGCCATCTCAATAAATATATAGTGCCACTTTTTTGCACACACAATCACCTCCACGACTACCGAAGGGTCAATAAAATGATAAATAGGCACTTCCACGACTACAAAGTGGCCTTTTTTTTACATACACCATTACTTCAACAGCCAAAAGTATAACTTTTGTGCACACAACCACTTTACTGGTTACAATGAGTCAGTTAAAATTTTTTAATTCTTCTTTTTGTCTTCTTCCCGCTTACCATAGAGTCAGTAAAGTGGCAATTGCTAATACACTCATTGGTGACCAATGGAGAGTTTAATTGCTACTAAATAAACTGCTGGGTATGTATGTGAATGTGTGTATGAGCTTATATGAAAATTTTTAATTTGTCTGAAATTGACTTTAATCTTTTATCATTTGTATAGTAAGTAATATTATTTTAAGTTAATCGGTTATAGATTTCAACTCATTAGTCTTAACGCTGAGGGAAAAGAAAATTGTATTACCGCAGGTTACGCGCTGCTATAAAATCACTCGGGAAATGGCATAGGCCTTCCTAAGAAAATCGTATATCAGTTTTAAAAATTTCCTATACATTTTAAATAAATTTTAAGTTATGCTCAAAAAAAAAAAATAATAATAAATAAATAAAAACAAAAATTTAATTGATTTTAGCATTAGCATTTACTTATCATTTTATATATGATTTATATAAGATGAAGTCGTTTGAAAATGTCAAAAAATAGTAGAGTAATTAATATTCTGAAAGCTTAACTCTATCTCTATCCTAAGTTTCATAAAGATTTGTCCAGCAGTTGAGAAGATAAAGATTGTATGTTAATGTGTCCGGAAATGTAAATTTTGTTATTAGGTGACAAGCTAATGTTATAATCGAAAATTTGCTAATTTGTTTCATATTTTATCACAAATTTAATATAAATCTCATTTCTTAGTACCGCACACAAAGCAACCTCTTTAACATTTTACAATATATTGAGTGCGTTTTTATTTATTATTTTTTATTTATTTTGCACTTGTTATTTTCCACAGTTTCATATTTTCCTATTTTCTCTCTATGCTGTTGTTTTTGTAGCTGTTGCTCATGTTATTTGCAGTTATTTTTATAACAACAATAACAACGATAATTTATATTTATAGTAAAATTCATCATGTGTATGAATGGCGGAACTTGATAATGGATTAACACAATGTTCAACATATTAAATGCGGCAAAATAGCAAAAAACAACAACAACAAAAACCTAAAACTACAGTAACATAAACACAAAAAGAGGAAACTTTGTCTATCCCTTGATAGTGATACTCTGACATTAAATTGGTTAAATTGGAGAGTGGCAAAGAACAAACAATATGAACAAAAAAAAAAAAAAAAAATACTAAAAAAAGACAAAATAAATTAAATAAAATTTATTCTCTTATATGCAACTGCTGCTACTACGAGTACTACTAATACCAATGCTACTTGCTGTTAAGGTTGCTCTTTTTATTTCCTGGTGATTTGATGGTATTGTTTTTGTTTTTGCACCATTTATCCTTAAAATGTGGCAAATATAAAATGTGTATATTTGAGTATGAGTTTGTATGTGTATTTGTTTGTTTTATACACATACACATACTCAGCTAAATGCTCATAGACATTTATCGCTTAAATTCATATTCTTTTGACGTCCAAAACATATACTTTATCAAATGGGGATCAAAAAAGTGGTGAAAGTAGATCCTATTAAAATAACCAAAAAATATGTACATATGTATGTATGCATTCATGTAGATATATCTACTGAAAAACCACATACATATATACATACACAAATGAGCATATAAACAAACATTCGTACATATTTATTTATTATTAAAATTTATATTTGATGGTAAATAGTTATGCACAATGGGTTATGTACAAATTTATTTCAGTTTTTAATAAAGAATTTATATTACTTAATTTCAATAATCGACAAATATCCAATAAACATATTGCAGTTTAAAGGGGTATAAAATTAGTATTTCTTTGTTTGAAAAAATAATGACACATTAGCCAGAGATGGAAATTTCTTTTTATTTTTATGATCGATTTTTCAACATTTCTGTTTTTTTTTTTTTTTTTTTTTTAAGTAAAAAATAAATCAAATAAACAATTTGGAGCGAAAAGTTAAATCTAATGCGGAGTTGAAAACATATAAAGTCCAAAAAGTTAGAAGAAGAAAAGGATACGGAAATTAAAATCAACTTTCATACCAAAATACTCATGAAGTATAATAGACGATGAAGCGTAAGTACAAGAAGATTTTCCGGGTCAAAATTTGTATGTTGCTGATAAGTTTAGGACCCAAAAGCAAACAAAATTTCCTAAAAAAATCTTGGTATAGCAAGCTTTATGTAGTTGCTGCAAAAGAAGCAAGTCATTTGTATAAATATAAATACCGAAATATACATCAAATAATATTTGCAAAAAGGCTTCCTCCTTTCGTAAAAGAGCACAATGTGTCCACATATTTTTGGCCCTATTTGGCATCATGTCACTCTGGAGTGGTACCAAAACAATAACTAGTTCTCCAAATTGTTTGGAGCTAAGGCCAGTGGAGAGATATTGGGCTTATGTGAAAAGAGGATTTAAGAGCGCAAAAAAGGTGTCCCAAAATATCGAATATTTTAAAAGAAGATGAGCAAACTGTTCCAAAAAAGTGATTGAAACAACTATGAAATCTCTTTTGATACCTTTTTTGGGTTACCAAAAAATGTCCAAGAGTTTATAAGTAGTGATTAGAACTATAAAAGTTATATTTATCTATGACTTTTATATAATAACAACTACGTTTTAAGTTTCTCAAAAAACATTTTTTTTTAAAGAAGTTATTTTGAAAAAAGTGGTTGTATCTTTAAAGATACACTGGGCATTCACCCCTAACAAAAATTATTAAGAAAAATTGGTAAACAGAGGAAGTAGCTTTATCAATTGTACTATAAAATGTAATAAAATGATCAGAAATAATGTACATTAATCCAATGATTATTTTTTTAATTTTTAAATAGTAAAGAGAATAATAGAAAATATGCATAACTGCAGTATTTTTAAAGTACATACAATAGTTTTCATAAATAGAGTCCCATTATGTAGCTAAAACTCATTTAACATTTTCATATTTTTTATTATTATTATTTATTTTTTTCTTCGCAACCCATTGTGCTTTGGTGTTGCATAGTATTTTAGCAGGGAACTATATATTTAATATTTGTATATACGTAAACATGGTATCATCATCATCGTCGTCCGTAGTCATTGTATAACATAAAATTATTTTGCTACAACCACTGGAAATACAACTGCTGTTGTTATAGCTGCTACTGATACTAATGTTGTTGGTGTTATTATTTCTACTGATATTGTGGTCGTTGTTGTTCTTGTTGTTTTGCAAACTAATGGTTGCATGTATAGAAACACAAAGAATAACAACAACTAAACAACAATTTAGCCGAAAATATGACTACCAACCAACTTAACTCATAAATTATTTTTTTGTATTATAAAATTTTTGCTCGTATATAACTTAGTTTTTGTTACTATTTTTGTTTGTAGATATTTCATTTAATGTTTGTGTTGTTGTTGTAGTGGTAACTAGTCCTGTTGTTTCTATTTTATGAACCAACAACAAAAAGAAAACAAAACCTTAAAATTTGTTTGTTTGTATGCTGTTGTACTGTTAAACACGCGCGCCGCCTTTAAAAGAATGTCTCAACATTTCCGTCTCCTTGCTGCTGCTTTTAGCTTTCCGTTTACCTTAAATTGGTTTATGTTTAATGGTTTCCCTTACTGCTATTGTTGCTGTTGTTAGCTTTGCTTTTTAGTTGTATATACATGGCTGAGAGTGTTAACTTTAAATTCAGTTGGGTCAAGTGGTTCAGGTGTGCAACAGCAAAAACAGATTGCGAAAATGTAACTAAAATTAGTTTTATGGTGATATTAGAGGTTTTCCCAAAAAAAAAAAAAAAATATATACAAATATACACAATGTTATTTTTTTTTAACATTCTTACATACATTTAGCAAGAACATACATATATTTCTTTTTATATTTGCTTTTATTATTCTTCCTTTCTTTCCTTCTTTTGCTTTGCTAAAAAAGATAAAATTCTTGTTAAAAATATGCAAAATAAAAAAAGAAAAATAAGAAAAATTGTGAATTGTAAATGCGCACGTTGAAAGCTTTTTGTAATTATGGCGAATGGTTTTTTTTTATGAAAACTGCTACGAATTTGCGAATTCTGAATGGAGGGCTTGGAAAAGTTTTACTTAAATCTTATTTTGCATGCACAAATTCACAAACTCTCACACAAACACATAGATATCAGTAACCACAACACATTACAATCATTATGTTTGTACTTTTTTTTAACTTAAAAGTACAAGTACCTATACGTTTTTTGAGGGTTTAGAGAAGAAGAGTAAAATGAAATTAGATACATGTGAGCTCATTCTCATACCTATTAGTATATTTTGATGTTTTAGGTTTGCGAGGATAGATTAAAAAATTTGTATCATAGATATGAATTATTTGATTGAAAAAAAAAAAAATTAAAAAAACAAAAAAAAAGTTAAGAAAAACTATGGCACCGAACCATTTGGAAATAGTTTTGTAGCTTGCAAACCGTTGGTGATATCTCAATAAAATTTCACACAGTAAAAGGTGAGTTATATTTGAATTTGAGGAGTATAGATTCCTAGCGGGACAGGGGGTAGTGGTTGGCCCTCCAAAGTTGGGTATCTCGGGTATGTATTTTTTTTTTAATCACCTAAAATTAATTTATGATATGAGAGAAAAGAAATTTTATATATAGAAAGGCCTTGTAAATTTCTATAGAAAATATACTTACATATCTCAGTTTGAGAGATATTCAAGACAAAATAAATATTTCTCTCATTTTTGGTCTCGTGTTTCTTCTAGTTTTTTTTTTTTTTTTATTATTAAAATTTCCCCTATATTTTTCTAATATTGACCAAATGTCTTACAAAATTCCAAATAATGTAGTTCCAAAAATCATATAAATATATGAAACCGATAAAAAGTTACACAAATCTGAAATTGGAACTTTAAAAAAATTTCGTATTTTTGGTTTTTTTTTTTACAAAAAAGGGTTGAAATAAGTATCCACTTAAAAAATGTGTTTTTTGTTCTGAGATATATATTTTTTTAGTTTTTTTTTTTTTTATTATTAAAATTTCCCCTATATTTTTCTAATATTGACCAAATGTCTTACAAAATTCCAAATAATGTAGTTCCAAAAATCATATAAATATATGAAACCGATAAAAAGTTACACAAATCTGAAATTGGAACTTTAAAAAAATTTCGTATTTTTGGTTTTTTTTTTACAAAAAAGGGTTGAAATAAGTATCCACTTAAAAAATGTGTTTTTTGTTCTGAGATATATATTTTTTTAATGTTTTCAAAAGAAATCTTATTATTTTCAAATGATTTTTTTTAATTGTCCAAAAAAAGCATAAATTACCATATTTTTTCTATTATTTCTTATGTATTATATAAAATAAATATCAATCTTTCAATTCTCAACAAATCATTCAAATAGCTTCATAAATCAAATTTTGAAAATTTTTAAAAAGTTCCTATATATGAACAAATTTAAAAACCAAAATATTTCTCTCAACTTCTTTCACGCCCCCTCGTATATGTGTATGTTTTATTTTTGTTCACTATGTGCGTGCTATTTTTGCATCTAAGTATTAAGTACAATATTATATTTATACAATTTAGCATAATAAACTTGCTATTTTCTTACATTTGCTAAATCGACCTTAATGATCTAGATCTTGAAAAGTTTTTCTTCTCTTTATTTTTTTTTTGTATATTTTTGTTGTTATTTTGTTAAGTACTTTTATATATCTTAACAAAAATATAACTTTTCTTTTTATTTTGTAATAAAATTAAATTTAATGGATGCAAATAATAGACTTTAAGCATTAGGTGTAGGTGTAGGTTGGTAGGAAATTTGAATATAAAAATGTTGAGTGACATTGAATTTTTAAGCAGCACTTAAACCATTGAGTAGGATGTAAAATCTTTTAAGTACACCTTTTGGCTGGAAATTTTTAAAATAAGTTTTGATGGTTATATTAAGATATTTGTGGTCATTTGTGTAAAACAATAAATAGCTTTACTAAATAAAAGAAATTGACAAAAATGATGAATAATTACACTACTAAACATGTTTTTTTTTTTTTTACACGAAAAATAACATAATGTGTAGATCTTCATTGAATGTATCATAAACCAATTTTCTAAATTTCTAAACAACTACTAAATTTTGAAAAACTTAAAAAAAAAAAAAAACGGAACAAAAGATATCGCAGATCTTTAAATTCAAAGAAAGTTGCAATTTGTAATCGTTTTTCTTCTAAAAAAAAAATGCAAATTATACACTTTGCTGTACTATTAAAAGGGGTGAAAATACTTAGCTTTTTGAAGCAATTGCTTGTTTTTTTTATGTGATAGTAAAATTTATAGACGATTGCCTATTTTATTTACAATTAAGTGAATGTTTGAATGTCAGTTCAAAATAATACAAAAAAATAATGAAATTATTTAAAAAAACATTTCAACAACTTTTTAGAAACGTACGTAGTTTTTTTTATAAATGAGATACAATTATGTAATCGGTTATAAAGTCGACATTTATAGATCGATTTCATTGAAATATGAATTTTTTGTTTATAACATATTCAGTAGGGTGTCTTGGCAGAATCGAAAGTTTCTAGCACAGAACTGTACTATTTAAAGTTTAGAAGCGGGGGTCTCAGCAGCGCAGCTGTGGGGGGCTCTAAACACTACAACTTTGATATAAACAATATTTAATTGTTTTTAATATTTAAGTTTTTATTTATTTTTTTTATCAGATTCCAAAGATTTTTTGAATTTTTTAACGACCTTAACAAGTCTATTTTCTTTAGCTTTTTGAGTTAGTTTTATTTGAAATTTCAATAAGCAATTCTGAAATGGAGAGGTGGGCAGACCACGACTATTTTTGGTTTCCAATTTTATAATAATCCTCGAACTATCTGTACAAAACTTCGTTGTCGTACATGCTACTGTTTAAGAGATATCTGCAGAAAAGTATGAAATGGAGCTATAACGGGCACGCTGTGTTTCTAGTCCATACGTTTTTTGTTCATCAACCTATTTTGTTCATTTTTAATATCAAACAAACTCAAATATTGAGACAAATTTTATGCCGCTAGATGGTCTCCTCCTAGACCTATCCTGCTTTCAACAGACAAACGGTCAGAAAGACAGATAGACGGACGGACATATCTAGATCGACTTAAAGCCATACCAATTTTTTTCGACATGTGCATACTTAATGATTCTTAATATTCTCTGGTGTTGCCTTGTAGTTTTCATTACATTTTCACGGGATTTAATTTTAATTTATGTAAAGGGAAAATTACTTAACAAAAAAAGATATTTCTTAATAAAATCCAAGGTAAATTGCTAAAATTATAAGCTAGGATTTAAAAACTTAAAATAAATAAATTATAGAACAGACAAAAGTCTAGATTTGATTCTGGATTAGACTATAAATTAGGTTACAAATTAAATTATGGAACACAGATTAAAGTTCAAAGTAAACGGGACATTCGACCTTAAGTTATATTTATTAACTGGTTTGAAATATAAATTATAAAGTATAAAGTATAAATTATAAAGTATAAATTATAAAGTATAAATTATAAAGTATAAAGTATAAAGTATAAAGTATAAAGTATAAAGTATAAAGTATAAAGTATAAAGTATAAAGTATAAAGTATAAAGTATAAAGTATAAAGTATAAAGTATAAAGTATAAAGTATAAAGTATAAAGTATAAAGTATAAAGTATAAAGTATAAAGTATAAAGTATAAAGTATAAAGTATAAAGTATAAAGTATAAAGTATAAAGTAAAAAGTATAAAGTATAAAGTATAAAGTATAAAGTATAAAGTATAAAGTATAAAGTATAAAGTATAAAGTATAAAGTATAAAGTATAAAGTATAAAGTATAAAGTATAAAGTATAAAGTATAAAGTATAAAGTATAAAGTATAAAGTATAAAGTATAAAGTATAAAGTATAAAGTATAAAGTATAAAGTATAAAGTATAAAGTATAAAGTATAAAGTATAAAGTATAAAGTATAAAGTATAAAGTATAAAGTATAAAGTATAAAGTATAAAGTATAAAGTATAAAGTATAAAGTATAAAGTATAAAGTATAAAGTATAAAGTATAAAGTATAAAGTATAAAGTATAAAGTATAAAGTATAAAGTATAAAGTATAAAGTATAAAGTATAAAGTATAAAGTATAAAGTATAAAGTATAAAGTATAAAGTATAAAGTATAAAGTATAAAGTATAAAGTATAAAGTATAAAGTATAAAGTATAAAGTATAAAGTATAAAGTATAAAGTATAAAGTATAAAGTATAAAGTATAAAGTATAAAGTATAAAGTATAAAGTATAAAGTATAAAGTATAAAGTATAAAGTATAAAGTATAAAGTATAAAGTATAAAGTATAAAGTATAAAGTATAAAGTATAAAGTATAAGGTATAAAGTATAAAGTATAAAGTATAAAGTATAAAGTATAAAGTATAAAGTATAAAGTATAAAGTATAAAGTATAAAGTATAAAGTATAAAGTATAAAGTATAAAGTATAAAGTATAAAGTATAAAGTATAAAGTATAAAGTATAAAGTATAAAGTATAAAGTATAAAGTATAAAGTATAAAGTATAAAGTATAAAGTATAAAGTATAAAGTATAAAGTATAAAGTATAAAGTATAAAGTATAAAGTATAAAGTATAAAGTATAAAGTATAAAGTATAAAGTATAAAGTATAAAGTATAAAGTATAAAGTATAAAGTATAAAGTATAAAGTATAAAGTGTAAAGTATAAAGTATAAAGTATAAAGTATAAAGTATAAAGTATAAAGTATAAAGTATAAAGTATAAAGTATAAAGTATAAATTATAAAGTATAAAGTATATAGTACAAAGTATAAAGTACAAAGTATAAAGTATAAAGGTTAGAGTAAATAGTATAAAGTATAAATTATAAAGTATAAAGTATATAGTATAAAGTACAAAGTATAAAGTATAAAGGTTAAAGTATAAAGTATAAAGTATAAAGGTTAAAGTATATAGTATAAAGTATAAATTATAAAGTATAAAGTATAAAGTATAAAGTATAAAGTATAAAGTATAAAGTATAAAGTATAAAGTATAAAGTATAAAGTATAAAGTATAAAGTATAAAGTATAAAGTATAAAGTATAAAGTATAAAGTATAAAGTATAAAGTATAAAGTATAAAGTATAAAGTATAAAGTATAAAGTATAAAGTATAAAGTATAAAGTATAAAGTATAAAGTATAAAGTATAAAGTATAAAGTATAAAGTATAAAGTATAAAGTATAAAGTATAAAGTATAAAGTATAAAGTATAAAGTATAAAGTATAAAGTATAAAGTATAAAGTATAAAGTATAAAGTATAAAGTATAAAGTATAAAGTATAAATTATAAAGTATAAAGTATATAGTATAAAGTATAAAGTACAAAGTATAAAGTATAAAGGTTAGAGTAAATAGTATAAAGTATAAATTATAAAGTATAAAGTATATAGTATAAAGTACAAAGTATAAAGTATAAAGGTTAAAGTATAAAGTATAAAGTATAAAGGTTAAAGTATATAGTATAAAGTATAAATTATAAAGTATAAAGTATAAAGTATAAAGTATAAAGTATAAAGTATAAAGTATAAAGTATAAAGTATAAAGTATAAAGTATAAAGTATAAAGTATAAAGTATAAAGTATAAAGTATAAAGTATAAAGTATAAAGTATAAAGTATAAAGTATAAAGTATAAAGTATAAAGTATAAAGTATAAAGTATAAAGTATAAAGTATAAAGTATAAAGTATAAAGTATAAAGTATAAAGTATAAAGTATAAAGTATAAAGTATAAAGTATAAAGTATAAAGTATAAAGTATAAAGTATAAAGTATAAAGTATAAAGTATAAAGTATAAAGTATAAAGTATAAAGTATAAAGTATAAAGTATAAAGTATAAAGTATAAAGTATAAAGTATAAAGTATAAAGTATAAAGTATAAAGTATAAAGTATAAAGTATAAAGTATAAAGTATAAAGTATAAAGTATAAAGTATAAAGTATAAAGTATAAAGTATAAAGTATAAAGTATAAAGTATAAAGTATAAAGTATAAAGTATAAAGTATAAAGTATAAAGTATAAAGTATAAAGTATAAAGTATAAAGTATAAAGTATAAAGTATAAAGTATAAAGTATAAAGTATAAAGTATAAAGTATAAAGTATAAAGTATAAAGTATAAAGTATAAAGTATAAAGTATAAAGTATAAAGTATAAAGTATAAAGTATAAAGTATAAAGTATAAAGTATAAAGTATAAAGTATAAAGTATAAAGTATAAAGTATAAAGTATAAAGTATAAAGTATAAAGTATAAAGTATAAAGTATAAAGTATAAAGTATAAAGTATAAAGTATAAAGTATAAAGTATAAAGTATAAAGTATAAAGTATAAAGTATAAAGTATAAAGTATAAAGTATAAAGTATAAAGTATAAAGTATAAAGTATAAAGTATAAAGTATAAAGTATAAAGTATAAAGTATAAAGTATAAAGTATAAAGTATAAAGTATAAAGTATAAAGTATAAAGTATAAAGTATAAAGTATAAAGTATAAAGTATAAAGTATAAAGTATAAAGTATAAAGTATAAAGTATAAAGTATAAAGTATAAAGTATAAAGTATAAAGTATAAAGTATAAAGTATAAAGTATAAAGTATAAAGTATAAAGTATAAAGTATAAAGTATAAAGTATAAAGTATAAAGTATAAAGTATAAAGTATAAAGTATAAAGTATAAAGTATAAAGTATAAAGTATAAAGTATAAAGTATAAAGTATAAAGTATAAAGTATAAAGTATAAAGTATAAAGTATAAAGTATAAAGTATAAAGTATAAAGTATAAAGTATAAAGTATAAAGTATAAAGTATAAAGTATAAAGGTTAGAGTAAATAGTATAAAGTATAAATTATAAAGTATAAAGTATATAGTATAAAGTACAAAGTATAAAGTATAAAGGTTAAAGTATAAAGTATAAAGTATAAAGGTTAAAGTATATAGTATAAAGTATAAATTATAAAGTATAAAGTATAAAGTATAAAGTATAAAGTATAAAGTACAAAGTATAAAGTATAAAGGTTAGAGTAAATAGTATAAAGTATAAATTATAAAGTATAAAGTATATAGTATAAAGTACAAAGTATAAAGTATAAAGGTTAAAGTATAAAGTATAAAGTATAAAGGTTAAAGTATATAGTATAAAGTATAAATTATAAAGTATAAAGTATAAAGTATAAAGTATAAAGTATAAAGTATAAAGTATAAAGTATAAAGTATAAAGTATAAAGTATAAAGTATAAAGTATAAAGTATAAAGTATAAAGTATAAAGTATAAAGTATAAAGTATAAAGTATAAAGTATAAAGTATAAAGTATAAAGTATAAAGTATAAAGTATAAAGTATAAAGTATAAAGTATAAAGTATAAAGTATAAAGTATAAAGTATAAAGTATAAAGTATAAAGTATAAAGTATAAAGTATAAAGTATAAAGTATAAAGTATAAAGTATAAAGTATAAAGTATAAAGTATAAAGTATAAAGTATAAAGTATAAAGTATAAAGTATAAAGTATAAAGTATAAAGTATAAAGTATAAAGTATAAAGTATAAAGTATAAAGTATAAAGTATAAAGTATAAAGTATAAAGTATAAAGTATAAAGTATAAAGTATAAAGTATAAAGTATAAAGTATAAAGTATAAAGTATAAAGTATAAAGTATAAAGTATAAAGTATAAAGTATAAAGTATAAAGTATAAAGTATAAAGTATAAAGTATAAAGTATAAAGTATAAAGTATAAAGTATAAAGTATAAAGTATAAAGTATAAAGTATAAAGTATAAAGTATAAAGTATAAAGTATAAAGTATAAAGTATAAAGTATAAAGTATAAAGTATAAAGTATAAAGTATAAAGTATAAAGTATAAAGTATAAAGTATAAAGTATAAAGTATAAAGTATAAAGTATAAAGTATAAAGTATAAAGTATAAAGTATAAAGTATAAAGTATAAAGTATAAAGTATAAAGTATAAAGTATAAAGTATAAAGTATAAAGTATAAAGTATAAAGTATAAAGTATAAAGTATAAAGTATAAAGTATAAAGTATAAAGTATAAAGTATAAAGTATAAAGTATAAAGTATAAAGTATAAAGTATAAAGTATAAAGTATAAAGTATAAAGTATAAAGTATAAAGTATAAAGTATAAAGTATAAAGTATAAAGTATAAAGTATAAAGTATAAAGTATAAAGTATAAAGTATAAAGTATAAAGTATAAAGTATAAAGTATAAAGTATAAAGTATAAAGTATAAAGTATAAAGTATAAAGTATAAAGTATAAAGTATAAAGTATAAAGTATAAATTATAAAGTATAAGGTATAAAGTATAAAGTATAAAGTATAAAGTATAAAGTATAAAGTATAAAGTATAAAGTATAAAGTATAAAGTATAAAGTATAAAGTATAAAGTATAAAGTATAAAGTATAAAGTATAAAGTGTAAAGTATAAAGTATAAAGTATAAAGTATAAAGTATAAAGTATAAATTAAAAAGTATAAAGTATATAGTATAAAGTATAAAGTACAAAGTATAAAGTATAAAGGTTAGAGTAAATAGTATAAAGTATAAATTATAAAGTATAAAGCATAAAGTATATAGTATAAAGTACAAAGTATAAAGTATAAAGGTTAAAGTATAAAGTATAAAGGTTAAAGTATATAGTATAAAGTATAAATTATAAAGTATAAAGTATAAATTTTAAAGTATAAAGTATAAGGTATAAAGTATAAAGTATAAAATATAAAGTATAAAGTAAAGTATAAAGTATAAATTATAAAGTATAAAGTATATAGTATAAAGTATAAAGTAAAGTATAAAGTATAAATTATAAAGTATAAAGTATAAACTATAAAGTATAAAGTAAAGTATAAATTATAAAGTATAAAGTATAAATTATAAAGTATAAAGTATAAAATATAAAGTATAAAGTATAAAGAATAAAGTATAAAGAATAAAGTATGAAGTATAAGGTATAAAGTATAAATTATAAAGTACAAAGTATAATGATTATACCCCTATGGTGGTTATAAAAACAACGAGACAAATTACCCAATAGGGCTAAGTACAGACCCTTCCGAAATTCACCTATTTTATAACAAAATTTTAATTTTAGTCTATATCAGTGAAGTAAGTTATAATTTAAAGAGAATCCCACTTTTTTGTAAAAGAAAATCCCCTTTTTCCTATTTTCAAAAAAATAGTTTAGCTTCAGTTTTCCCTCCTTTTTAAAATCACAATTATTATTAAAAAAAATTAACAAAAAGGTATCCTTTGTTTCTAATTCAATAAAAAACTACAAACAAATATTTCAATCACTACTAATAAATACACAAAGAAATATTTGTAATGATTGACAAATTCCATTCGGAAAATTCGAGTTTCCATCTAATATAAATATGAATAATAATATTGCCCCATTTCCTTTTCTATTCCTACTTTTAAACTTGGACTTTTTTGAGGAAAAAATTTTAACATTCTTAAAATGAACTTTATATTGTCCAAAACTTTTTCCCTTTCTCTTTGCTATAAATTTTCTTTAAAAATTCCCTTAAAAAGAGAACATAAAGAGTGGTCTTTATGTTCTAAAATCTCAAAGCATGAATTTATAAATAAAATGGATTTTAAAAACGTTGTTATATTCTCAAGAGTTTGCGTGCATTTTTTTCCGACCTATAATACAAGTAATGTTTATTTTATTAGCAAAATTAAAAAAAAAAAAAATTAAATACATAATTTTCAGAATGCAAAATTTTACTTTAATTGCAAAAATCGGAAAACTATAAATTCTGTTTTCTATCTATTGCAATTCCTCCTATATATTCAGGAGTTATAAATTAATTTATTTTACATAAAATTAAACATAATAATTCCAATTTGTATTTAAATTGCTGTATTAAAATAAAGTAAAAAACCATCATATATAGGAAAACGATTTTGCCCCCATAACTTGGCAAATCTACCTCATGGGATGGGGTAGATTTGGCCACTTCAGATATTGACAAAAAGAAAAAAAATTAACACAACAGAGAGATAGTCAGGATCAGAAGAGCTTAAATATAAACCATCATATCAATGTTTTTATTACTAAAGAAATATTATTAATATCGTTTACGGTTTTGAAAATATAGCACTTTAAACAAAAACGTGGCTAATGCTCTTCCTTCTACACTACCCCTTCTCTCGAACCCAAATTACTGGCATAACAACATAAGATACATTTATAAAAAGTATTGCTACTTTTTAAAACTTGTATTTTAATAATCACATATTTCCTTTTGTCAAATTTATTGTCAATATTATATAAATTTTGCAGTGTCAGCTCTATTTTTTACATTCAGTATGGTTCACAAACTTCTTACATTTTCTTACATGTAACTTTACTTAAAGTAGTGTTAAATGTTAATGAAACCACATATGTTCAAAATAAAAGTTTTTTAAAACCAAGTTTTCCACAACAACGACAGCAACAACAACAATAAACTGGTTATACAATATTTAAAGTGAATAACTTAATAAAATGTTTTATAATTGCTTTAATAAAAATAACAAAAAAAAAAAAAAAAAAAAAAAATTAATATAAATATAAATAAAAAAGAAGCACAATGACAAAAAGTACTCTCAGGACTTTAAACAATAACAACAAGAACAACGACAACAACAACAGCTACAATAATACTCATATAACATTTTCACAACTGAATTTATTGTAAACAACACCATATTCATATATACATATGTAAGTATGTAACTACATATGAGGAAAATATTAAACAACACAGACATAAAAGAAAAAAAAAAAAAGAAATCAAGAAAGTACCTTAACAATCATTTGGGAGTTGTAGTGGAAATACGAGTATAAATTTCCTTTTGTTGTTATTTTTTTTGTTAAGTTTTAACTGCAACATGAAAATCTCTCAGACTATTTGCATTCTACTATTCATTTAGTCAGTCACTTCTACTTGTTTTTATTTATTGTATACTTTTGTTTTTTACTTTTTTCATTTTTAGTTGTTGTGAAAACATTAAAAGCCTACTTCTTTAGCCAGATTATATAAAAAAAAGCATAAAGAAAATAGTTACAAAGTTTAAACTTTTATGGGCCTAAAGAAAGAAAGATATGAAAAAATGCTAGGAGGAAAATATATATAATTTTACACTGAACAAAATTTAACTGCTATAATAAAAAAGGAGAACTATCTAAATGATAAAAAGCAGCTATAAATTCGATTCTTGTTGGAATTATGAAATTTTCTCCAGTATACCAAAACAAATGTTTCTTTTAAATTTTCATTTAAATATTGTTTCTTAAAAACTGTCTAAATTTCTTTCAGTGTCATCATGCCGCTTTCACATAAAAAAATAAAATAAAAACGGAACCAGCCACATTTAATAAGTAAAAAATAAAGGTTAGCTTGACTAGTTTTAGGGTAGCTTAAGTTAGTTTGTGGAATGGCTGAATAGCGGGCTGGTTAGTTGACTAGATGACTGTTATTTTTCTGTCAGTTATTTTTCTTTTTGTTAATTTTTTTGTGTCATATTAGGTACCCTATAATTTACACTCAGGTCAAATATGTATAACTAATCAAAACATGCATAAAGAAATTATTTCATGGTTGGGTTTATAAAACTTCCCACAGTGAATCGAGCCAATGGAAGAAATTAAACAGACATATTCAACAGTCATAAAATTAAGTACATACTTATACAAATATTTTTCCGCAAATTTTTAATTTTAAATCAGATTTTTTGAATTATTAAAATTTATTCCAATATGGAGAAAAAATAAATTTCTCAAATCTCCACACAAGTGAAGTAATTAATATTTTCTAATATTTTTGTATAGTTAATAACACTGGCCAACAAAAAAATCCTCCCCCATAGACGAATAGTTGGACTTGATGTGCTAAACACGAATCTGCTTTCAGTTTTTTCCCATCAGCTCGGGATTTTTTTTTTTTACGGGCGTGTCTAATATTTCGCCCATAGTAAGGCCATTACTCGTATATTTCCTCATAACTCAAGAACGGTGTGTACGATTGATCAAAGTGATACACCAAAAGATGCTGACCAAAAATATCATAAAATTCTCTTTAATTAGTTTTTTATGTGCTTAATAGTTTTGGAGTTAATTCGAAAAAAGTGTCCGAAAAAAAATTTTCATGCAAAATTTTAGATTTTTTTATTAATTAAATTTCGTTTAATAAATAAAAACATTTAAAATCTTACAGTTTATCATCTTTGTCATAAAGCAGATAATGCTGCGGAAAAAATAAGGCATGTATCTTCAAAATTGATGCAGAAATCTAAATTTTATTCACAGTTAAGTAAAAATACCCATGTTGAGTAGAAATACAGTGGTGGCAAAAAACAATTTTTTTTATTTTTTTCTTGAAACAAAAATAGGTGGACTAGGTCGACACTGACAAGTTAAACATGAATCTGGATTCACTTTTTTTCTATCGGGTACTATTTTTTTTATGTGCATGACTAATAATATCATCACGTTATTCAGCGGTCATACTATAAAATTCGAGAATGGTTTGTCAAACTTAGGCTATAACTCAAGAACCCTTTACACGATTTTGATAAGTGATACATCAAAAGATGCATACAAAAATTATCTTTAAGGTACGTTCATAATATTTTTTATTTTCTAAAGAATTTCAGAGTTATGGATCAAAATTTTCACCACTTTTCAAAAAAATAAATTTTAAAATTTTCGGTACTAATTACCGAATAACTACGGAAATATTAACTGGACAAAAAATTATATAAATTCTGCTTAAAGACAATTTAGGTCGCTATATATTAAAGTTCAATTTGTCTAAATTGGACAAACTGTTCTCGAGTTATACAAGTGTGACTGCCTAAAGGTGTAGTCATAGCAGTCATGCCCATAAAAAAAATCAATGCGTGATAGAAAAAAAGTATAAGCTGATTCTTATTTAGCACATTAAATTACATCCAATCCAACTATTTTTTATTTATGACGAAAAAAAATTTCTTTTGTCCACTAGTGTATTTCAACTATAGGTAGAGGTATGCATGGGTATCCAAACTTAACTGTGAATCCATTCAAGATTTGGACATCAATTTTTATGATACCTGACTTTATTTACTCGTAATTTGGCCAGCTTTGAGATAAAGCTGAGATAAACTTGAATATTTTTGATGTTTTCACTTTTAAAAAGAAGTTTTAGTAAAAAAAAAAAGAAATCTTGAATTTTGCATGAAAAAATTATTTTCAAAATATCTCCTAAACTGTTGGGCGGATAAAAATTTGATAGTATAGCCAATGTTCCACATATTTTGGTATATCATTTGTATAAACCATGCATACCGTTCTCGAGTTATAATGAAATATACTCGAGTAATCGGCTTATTTATGGCGCAATATTAGACACGCCCATAAAAAAAATCTCGACCTGATGGAAAAAAACTGAAAGCAGATTCGAGTTTAGCATCCAGTCTACATATTTTTTTTGAAGGAGCTCAAAAAAAAATGTTTTTGTCGACCAGTGTAATTAATAAATCCTTTTAAAATAATTAACAGCAGTCTCATATATGTGTTGAAATATAAGTAAAATAAATTATTTTTTATTACTACTATGTTTGCTATTTTATTGAATAAAATTTAAATTATGTACAGTATTCATTATGTAATTCAAACAATTTTCAGTGTAAGGCATAATAGATGAAAAATGTGTACTTTTGAAGTCCAAAATTTGTTTGCATTATAGATATCTTTAGTTATGCTGGAATCATAAAATTTAAATTTTTATACTTAATTTGTTTTATAAATTTTGAACCAAGGATTTAAAAAGATGTTTGCAATTCCTAAGACTGACAACAATAGATTACATAAAAATTGTAAATAAGAGAAAATTTAGGGAGAATGCATTATTAAATGAAGACAAAAAACGTGTACATTTATTTAGATATATAAAAATTTATATTACACAGGTTTACAAAATAATTATTATTTTTTTTTTCAGTGGCATGGTAAATATATATCAATTCTAATACATGCTTTTTCGAAGTGACTCTAATTCTGGAGTTAAATCGCTATTTGTAAAATTAACAAGGTTGCACCATATATTGGAATATATCTCGAAAACGACTTATCTATACCGCAATTTCGTAACTTTTTTTCATTTACCGATATTGTTAATTAACGAAAATTTTCGGTTGTTTTAACGATTTTACTATTCTCTACAATAAGTTAACAATTTTTTCCGTCAGTATATTTTAACAATGAATATCTATAGAAATGATAGAATGTCATTACTTGAAAAACAAAAATTTTAAATTTTAATTGGATTTTTATTTAAAAATAAAACAATTTTCTTGAAAAAAATAAAAAAAAAAAATGTGAAAAAAAGTTTAAATATTATATAAATGTGTACAGATTGTCTTCCAATAACATACCAATATGACTATAGATATATATGGAAATATTTGTGAAATTCATTTAATGTTAAATGTTTCTAAGTTCATTAAAAATTTGTATTAAAATTTTAAATAGCATAACTGTGAAATTTATTTTTAAAAACTCCTAAGTACTTTTCTTAAAAAATAAATTATTTAAATATTCTTTTATTTGTACCAAAAATTCACCAAAATTAAATTTTTTCTCTAAAAATACCAATTTTCACAAAATTTCTAATTTTTAAAAAATCCAATTTTTTACAAATAAAATCTCAATTTTCTGACAAAGGAGACATTTTTACTAAGAATCTACATTTCAATAAAATATCAAAAAATTTTAACTTAAGTTGCCTTCAAGTTATACCTACACCAATTTTTAACAATCTCTACAGTTAAGAATTTCGTACATTTCCAAAAAAAATTTTTAATGGCAAAAATGCAAATTGATAAGGATAAATTTGTTGCACATAAAACAAGATGTATTTCATTTAAATCATTGCATAAAATAACCCGTTAACTGCTTTTGCTTATTTCATCTAACCACTGAAAATAATGAATTAATTTGACTATTTAGAATGTGTTGGTTATTTTCGATCTAAATTTTTCAGCTTTCTTGTGTTTGAGATGAAGCTGAAAATCAATTGGTCCCTAAGAGTTATGTATGCCAATGATGCACAGTGGTTCCAAAACGGAATTTTTTGGAAATAATTCTGTAACTTTAGAACTGCTGGATGTATTTGAATGAAATTTCACATGGGTAATCCTGAGGTGTCTAGCAATTCGTAGCGGGTCTGGAGGATGAGGGGTGAACCTCCAAAGTTAGTCACCTCGGGTATGAAAATTTTTAAAAAATTCGTCAAAATTTCATTTATGATTTGATTGAAAAAAAAAATTTTCCACACAGACAGTCCTTATAATTCTCTACAAAAAATACGCTTACATGTGTGGGTATCTCTTTTACTTTTAGAGATATTTGGACCAAAGTAAAATTTTGACCCATTTTTGGACATGATTTTTTTTTAGTTCTTTTAACTTGGCGGGCGCAATTTGTGTCCTAAAATTTTTCTAAAATATGCTCTGGATTCTGTACAAAATTCTAAAAAAATTGTGACTTTTTCAAAAAGTTGGTAACATTTTTTCACTTTAAAAACCATTATTTTCCTCTGGACCATAATTTTTTTTTTATGTTTCTAAAAGAATGCTTAATATAAATGCATGTAAAAAAAATCCGAGGGCAGTTGGGGTAACAGTCTACCCGCTAGCCCTATCAGAATTTCGTTAATTTTAATTTTTGTGTTTTTAGTTTTTTGTGGAGCAAAAAATGTCAAAGCTAATACTAAAATAAAAATACCGTAGAAAGTTACCTCGATATGTTGGCTAAACATGCAAAAATGTTGAATAAGCCACGCCTTTTATAACGACAGGGTGACCACTTTACTGAAAAAAGTCAATTTTTGAAGTAAGTTTTCCCGAACAGGAATTTTGGGTATTTTGGAGTAAAAAATGGAAATCTATTTATTTTCTTCTTTTAAGAACCATTTTTTTTATATAATACTAAAATTTCAGAATGATAGCTTTATAAATATAGATTTTATATAAATTCAAATATTATTTTTTTTTTTTTTTTTTTTTTAATAACACTAAATACAAAAAATTTTTTTTTTAATCAATTTAAGGAACAAATTTAGTTGGAATACTTTATTATTTAAATATTATTATTTTTCAAGTAATAACCTTTCCAACGATACCAAATACTTGCACAAATACTTTACACAATCGTATAAAACTAACTGAAACTTTACCTCCTTCCGCAAAATTTGCACATTTTCCTTCAATTTCTATGGTAAATGTGTGCTGAAGCATTCTATATACATAAGTGCACAGCAGTTTCAACGTGTTTTTTAAATAACTTTGCTTAACTTTTGAATCGTTCAAAATATTTCAACAAAATTTCACATAATTATTACTGAGGTAGTTTCCAACTGTTAAGGAGGAGCACAAGTTTCTAGGTGGTCTCGGGGCAGGGGAGAGGACCGCCGAAATGGGTCACCTCGGATATTATATAAGAAATAATTAAAAGAGTTGACCACTTTGGAAGGTTCTCCTCCTGCCCACAGACCAGCTAGAAATTTGTAGTCCTTCAAAGTATTTGGAAAATACCTCAGTAATGACTGTGTTAAATTTCATTGAAATATATTTATCCGTTCAAAAGTTACGTTTTATTATTAAAAAAAAAAAAAAAAAACACATCAATGAAATTTTACACAGTCATTACTGAGGTATTTTCCAAATACTTTTTAGAATTTTGTACAGAATCCAGGGAATATTTTATAAAAATTTTAGAACATAAATTGCGCCCGCCAAGTTAAAAAAAAAAACTAAAAAAAAACATGTCCAAAAACGGGTAAAAATTTTTATAAGGACTATCTGTGTGCAAAATTTTTTTTTTTTTTTTTTTTTTTTCAATCAAATCATAAATGAAATTTTGGCGATTTTTTTTTTTTTTAATTTTCATACTCAAGGTTACCAAATTTGGAGGTCCACTCCTCGTCCTCCAGACCCTCTACGATCCTGTCCTCCTGCAAATCAATTGCCACTCACCTCAGGATTACCCATGTGAAATTTTATTTAAATACATCCAGCAGTTCTAAAGTTACAGAATTATTTCCAAAAAATTCCGTTTTGGGACCACTGTATGACGGTAATAGTCATCTTATTATTCCACAACGAACACTAGTCGTATACTAATTATAACCAGCACATGTATAGTACTCATACGCTACATAGTTCAAAAAATATTTTTTTGAGTAAAAGAATTGATATTGTTTACATTTTATTATGACTAACACCTGTGTTCTTGTATACTTTGTGACAATGACAAAATTATAACAAATTTCTAAATTTTAAAAATTTTACATGAAAATATTTGTTTAATTTTTTGTTACTATTTTGTCATTAGTCATAAAGTTTAGAATACAGGGGTTAGTTATCAAGGAATATTATATAGCACGAGTCTTAAATTTCTTGTGAAAAAAAAAAAAAATATATATATGTCATTACATTTAAGATGAATGTTTAATATATTGTTTATCTTTGAAGTGAATAAATTATGTTAATATTTTTTACTACATCGGACATAGGAAAGACATACATATTTAGATCATCATAAAACTTTATAATGGAGCTATTCACTAAATTGCTTTTTTAAAATTATTCACCTGGTTTCCAAGATGGTAATAAAAATATTCTGATATGTATGATTTGAAAAAATCTACTTTTTCAATTTCAATTCAATGTAACACAATTTAAAAATCATTATGAACGTCTCGTTTTGTATACTTTTGCCCCTATGTGCAGTGGTAAAAAAAATAAATTAGTTTATATTTATTTCTTTATTTCCTTTTTACAGAGAAAAAATTTAAACATATTTCATTTTTGTTTTTAGCATTTTTAAGAAATTAAAATCATTCTCCTTTTAATGATACCAATATCTGGTAATAAAAAATTACGGTTTTATTAATACCACAAAACGATATTTCTGCTCCCGTGTTCAGTATTTAAATTGAAGTTAATTTTCGACTTAAATTGAACAAAAAACAAATGAAGATTTTTTCTGAGAACATTAACATAAATGGCTGCGTAGCATCCATTTATGTTAATGTTCTCATTTAACTAGAAAGTTCCATTTAACTAGAAAGTGGAAATTTATATAATAAATATATATATATATATATATATATATATATATATATATATATATATATATATATATATATATATATATATATATATATATATATATATATATATATATATATATATATATATATATATATATATATATATATATATATATATATATATATATATATATATATATATATATATATATATATATATATATATATATATATATATATATATATATATATATATATATATATATATATTTATTTATTATATATAAAAAAAGGAACAAAATGAATACATGCGTATTTTTTAAATATATCTCAGAAAAAATAAAGTGAACAAAAATGATAAAATTCCATGAAAAAAGTCAGATATCATAAAGAAGCTATATTCTATCAAAAAAATATTTTTCAGGGAATTCATTGACGAACATTTCGAGGAAATTAAATTCACAATATGGTTTTTATACTATCGCACATTTGTTATATGAGAATTATTCTTCAAGTAAATTTCTATTCAATAGCGATTTATGTGTTTCTTAGATCATTTTAAATTATCATAGGAATATGATTATGCAATATGTAATTAAAAGTAACTCATACTACCCGTAACACTTATAATGATTTTGGACTACGAGAGGTATGAGTAATTGTTAATTAATTATTTTCAGCCGTATTAAAAAAAAAAAATATATAATTATGAACTTTTTCTTATGGAAATTTACATACAAAAAAATTAGTAACTCATTATCAAACATACATTATTTTTTTTTTAATGTGGCTGTTTATATTTAATTTTAATGTTTCAAAATTGAAATTGATATAGAAAACCGAAATAAAAAAAAATTATTTTAATTTTCTGCAAATGCTACAATAAGATATATTTAAAAGTTAAGTTTTTCTTTTCGAATATACACCTTACGGAATGATATTAAAGTGACGAAAACGTTGGAAAATTCTTCAGAAATACATCTAATCTTTTTTTTTTCCTTTAGTAAACAATTTGATCTGGCAATGCCACGTTAATGGAATATATATATATATATATATATATATATATATATATATATATATATATATATATATATATATATATATATATATATATATATATATATATATATATGCATAAAAACTGATTTACATATGTTTTCGATTTCAATACCAAAAATTGTTGCTAAAAATAATAGATACAGCTAATTTATTTGATTTTTTTTTATGTTACAAGAAAAAAGTAAAAATGCACTTCAATTACGAAATTTGTAATATTAACTAATTTTTAATTGATTTTGCTCCAATCATCAAAATGATAATATTAATAACTAGAATAATTGGTATTATTATTACTTCTTTTCCTTAAATAGATGCTATGAGCTGAAAATTTTTGAAAATTTGCTTAAATTTATTTTACTTCTGTACTTTTATAGACAAATATTTAAGTTTTCTTTATATTTTATTAACAGCTGTCAATTTATTAAAAAACAAAACTGAAAACCAATTAGAAAATTAATCATATTAATAAATCATATAATTAAATTCCAATATAAAGTTAATTAATAATTTTATTAAAAAATTATTTGAAATATTTTTTTCTGTGTAAGTTAAATTCTATCGTAATTTTAATTATTTTTACATAACAGAATAAGAACAGTTGCATTTAGGTTGAAAATATTATAAAGAAATAGCATTCTGATATAGAAAATTGGATGAAGTATTGTAACAAATAGGAGAAAAAAATTGGAAATTTGTTGCTTGAATTGCAAGTAGCGGTTTAGGAAAATTTTCTACAAAATGCTTTATATAAAAATCAAACGCTTGAATCTTGTAATAGATATCATAAAATAACCCCAAAATCGGATAGAAGGATTATTTTATAAGCAAAAAAAGTACCCCTTTAATTCTCTGAAGGCTATTATAGCTGAAATTTTTTAAGGAATAGGTACCCAAAGAGTTCGTCTTCGTTTTGTGTGAGACAAATTTCAGGAAATAATTGACAGAAAAGTTCTATAAAAAATTTTAGGATACGATTAAAGCATTTACTTTAGTTCAAATGTGATGGCGCAAAAAGGGGAGAGACAAACAAAGTTCTTGGTTAGTTAAGAATAGGTTCTCTCTGAGTAACGTCTATGTTTTAAGCTGACCAAGTCCAGCCTATCAAAAAAAAAAAAAAAAAAATTTCAAAAGTAGAGATGAATTATATGATAAAATATAAAAAAAACATGGCACAAGACTCCATTGAAGATTTGTCAGAAGTTTACGTTTAGCATTTTGATGAAAAGTTTTTGGAAAAATTTAGAAAATTATAAGTATATTATCAACAGTACGAACTACAAACCAAATTTTTAATATTTCAGCCTTAAAGGGAACAAAATTATAAAATTCTTCTAAATTCTTTAAGAAAAAATATCGACGGCTTACGAACCAACATATTTTAGAAAATTTTTTAAAATACTTTTTTTTTTTTTTATAATTGGCTAAAAATTTCGAATTTTTTGTCAATTATTTCAAGACAAAACTCAATACTATTTTTTGGACGAAATGTTATAGACCCGTGGCTTTCAATCGCTGGTAGGGAACAATTTTAATATTTTTTAAATATTTTTCCCATATTAAGCTAATTTTAGTGCATCATTTGAAGGGTCTTCGTACAAAATTTTTGTTTACGGGACACTCTAGTGTACATATAAATCATTTTTAAAAATATGTTTGTCCAAGTCAGATAATTTTAAATGCCTATTTGAAACACTTGGTATTAATGAATGATATTAAGTTACCACTTTACTTTGAAATATATTTAATTTATTTCTTAGCTAATAAACAATTAAAATTAAACATATTTTAAAATTCGACCAGACCTTGCTCTAAAATCTCCTGCTGTGCCTTGCTGCCTATGTTGACTTTCTAACATTGACTTAAGCTTAGCTACTTTTCTTTTTTGTTTTGTTGTTTTACGTTTTTTTTTTTCTGTTTTTCTCAAAGCTTTTATTGTCACTGCTCTAATGTTGTTGTTTTAAAAAGAAAATCCCTTTAATTGCAGCTCACCTATTTTGACCCAAAGGCAAAAAGCATTTTTCTTTGTGGCACTTTTTTTTTTTTTTTGTTAAATCTTTTTGTTCATTTGTGTTTTTTATCTTTGAAAACAAATGTCAACGTTTGTTTGTCTATCTGTCTGTCTGTCTCTCTGTCTTTCTAGGTAAGCTTGGCCATTGTTATAGACTTTTTTGTTTTTACTTTTTATTACTGTTGTTGTTGCTGCTATTACTGTGTAACTGTTGTGTTGTTTATTTACTTTTTTAACTTTTATTTTGTTTTATTACCAGAAATGGTGTTTATCTGCGTGTTATGACCCTTCTTATCCTAAATCATTTTTATTCCTTTACATTTTTTTTTGTGCAAAAGTAATTTGTAGGCATTTATCAAGTGTTGCAATAAAAAAAAAACAAGACAACATAAACAACGACAAAAGATCTATGGCTAAACATTTCTATTAAATTTACTAAACTCTAATAATGGACAAGTTTTACAGGTCAACAGCTTGTTAAAATGCAAATATATTTATGTACATGTAAACACAAACACATACATAAGTACACCCTTATGAAAATAAACAAACAAATAATAATCCACCTTAGATTAATATATTTGTTTTAACCTCCGGTTCTTTAGTTGTTATATATGTATGTATTGTTGGTATTCTGTTAAGAGTACCTCTTAAACCCCAAAAATATTTATATTTCCATTTTTAACATTATAGTCAGGCTAAAGTAATTTGTTTTAATGAATCTTATTTCTATGGTCACCATTGTTATATGAAATACTTAGTTTTTAATATGATTCCTCTTAAATATTTTGAATTATTGTATACCCTTATGTTTTATGTTAGAGTATAATGATCTATAAATGTTTGTATTGTTTGTTTCCATTATGTATGATTTTGTTGAAAATGTTTTGTGGGACACAGATGAGCAATTAACACAAAACAAAAATAAAAAAGAGGACAACGTTTTTTTGTTAAGGAATAATAGGGTTATAAATTTATTATGTTTGAAAGTGAAAACTTAAGCAAAAAGCTTACTTATTCTGTTAAAAAGACTAAATTAAGCACTTGATATTTGTCAATACATGACGTATGATTATTATTATTTACTTTAATATTTTAAAATTACTATTTAGGGCAGGGGTTCTCACAAGATCTTTCTTCGCGACCAATTTTTGACATTGCAATGGAAAAGCGACCCACTACAACTTTGACTAGTTTAAAACTATTTATTTTTTAAATTTAATGTTTTCCCTGCCACATCTTAGTTTCCTTTATATTTTCTAGACAAAACTCAATACTTTTTTTGGACGAAATGTTCTAGACCCGTGAATTTAAATCGCTGGTAGGGAACTAAAGATCAATTTTAAAATTTGTTTTTAATATTTTTTCCATATTCAGCTAATTTTTACGCATCGTTTGAGGGGTCTTCCTACAAAATATTTGTCTACGGGACACTCTAATGTATGTAGGGTTTTTTAATGAAAACCACCGTTTTAGTTTTATTTTAGTTAATAAAACATTTATTTTATTTAGTTTTTAATGAAATATAATTATTTATTTAAAGATATATTTAATAATACGTGCTATGCGTTCTTTATTGTCCGAAGTCCCAAACTACTCTGTCTGTTTTTTCAAAAACTTAAATTCGTCCTTAAAGTCGCTCGTTATAGCCACACCCTAATTCTCGTTATTTTGTCTCGTTAAAGTCAACGGTCACCAGAGTTGTATTAACAGAGCGTTCGTACACTTCTAGTGATCCGAACATTGCCACTCGATCCCACATGTACATATATCTGACTGTCCGTCAGTCTTTGTGTATTATAACGTCGTAACCGAATTAAATAAAACTCTCCCAATTTTAAGTTCCTTTAAATAAGTATCAAGTTCCATTTATAGAAAAACATAAAAAAACTTTCATAATGTACATCATAGGTCCTTTCAAGGACATTATAAATTTTACAATATACCTTCAAAATGTTTAGTGATGCTAAAATAAATAGTTTTGGATTCTGGTCCTAATAATATTATTCTTTTGTTAATTTTTTTTATACTTATTTGGGAAGTACTTATAAGGAGCTAACTTTTCATTCATATAATTTTATTTGGTCTTGGTCAAATATTAAAAAAAAATTAAACATCTAGAAAAAAATAATAATATTTTTTCACAATTATTTGTATTTAATTTCGATTTATTAAAATTTTTTCTATAAAAGCCTATACAATGCACATTGGGGTAAAAGGTATTGAAAATGGTGATTAATTCAGGAAAATAATCACGTTTAATTTTCCTATTTATTAATAAATAAAATATCCATTTTAAGAATTCTAAAATATTTTTTGGCGGAATGTTATTGTCCGTCCGTCTGTCTTAATATTGGGATTAAATGAATGGAAAATGACGCCTCATTCAGGGAAAAGTGATATCAATACCTATTTAGATTTAGTTTTTATCTTAGTCAAGAAGTAAAAAAATATATTTTCGAAATTCAATAACTTTTTTTTAGAGAATTCTAATGTCCGTGCTTCCGTCCAACTGTTTGTTAATTTTTTCAAACTTGCCAATTCAAAATCGTTTATTTTTTCACTCAATAAAGACTTCAAATTTTCTTTATTCGATAGATAGTCTTGTCCTTTAATATATTGCATAAAATGTAATAAAATCTATTGAAAATGTTGGGATATATATGGAAACGATTTAAGCAAGAAAGTTCAAAGTTGAGTTTGTTTAAATTTCAAATGAATATATCTTTAAAATTATATAAGATAAATAGTACATGCAAGGGCTTTAAGATGATATATTATCCTTTGAAAATAGGTGAGGAACACAAATGTTATTAGTACCCTATTTGATCCCCATAGCTCCGCTCCTGAAGTATATAAAGAAGCGGAGTAAATGCAACCAGCCAATTAGAAGTTACACCAAAAAGTTATTACCAAAAATATTCGATTCTGCCCCATTGTCTAATGTTTGATAAAGTAAAGAAAAAAATATGCATTTAAACGGTTTTTTTTTTTTTTTTTTTTTTTTTTTTTTTTGTATGAGAGCTAATGGATTTTTTTCGAAAAAAAATAATTTCATATCGGGCTACATATGCGCATGATTTTTTTTTCACAGTATTAAAGTAGATAATAAATTCAAAATTAATTTATTGTTTTCCATACAATTTGTCGAAACGAATTTTTCTTTCGATTTGTAAAACCAGGGGTTTAATATTAAACTGCACACAACCATGGCAAACTGAACTGCCCATAAAGAGGGAACTTGCTGAATTAGAGAAAAAAATGTATTTCTTAATAAAGATTTAAGATCAGCCAATGATTTTTTGCAACAACTTTCATATGATAACAAATGTAAAAATTAATTATAATTTTGAAACCCAAATCTCTTATCAGTTATGGAACAGAATATAATTTTCTGATTAAAATTGTAACTTATCTTTATAAAGATTAAATTGAACAAAAGCTTTAATTACCCGGTAAGCCAATATTTATTTGGCGATGTTCACGAATTCATATGTGTCAAGTAAATAACACAGGTCAACACTAAAAAAGTACCTTGAAAATCATATTGCAGATATTGTTGGTATAATCATCCCAATCACGAGGAACATTTCGATTTTTCTCAATCACGTCATATTTTGAACCCATAGAGGAACAGAGAAAATATGGTTCCATGAGGAGTTTTTAGGTTATAAAATGCTCCAATTAATAGATAGAAGAAATTAGTTACTCATATTTTATAGCCCAGACATGAGGCAACAAAAATGTGGTACTAATCAAATCGTTAACTTGTCACACTTAGCCCCTAGAAGTCTTTAAAATTGTTAAAATCAAGAATTTCTTCATTAACCCTCATAAAACCATTCAAAAATGAGGGGTAAGGAATTGGTGAATAGGATAAATTTGTATTTAATATAATAAACAAAAGACCGTAGATCTCAAAAATTTTAAAAATAACACTTTAGAGACATGGCATATTCTTTTGTTTCATTATTCCTTCCTTATAAAATATGTGTCCACAAATTGCTCTATCTACTGCCCAGAAAATTATATAACCTAAAATTTTCTTATTTTTCCATTTCATTTGGTCATCAATGGATTAAAAATGTGATGGAAACGTTTCATTTCTCTTTTTTTCACTGTAATTAGTCTAAGAAATATCAATTAAGCCATGTTATTCAGTATATAATATTTTTCTAATTTTTTGTTATCTTTGTTATTTAAACTTAAATTTTTATTTTTTGCAAGCGATTATTAGTTATATCAAATACAAATTTCCCTCTACAGTCACTCTTTAGCCCTCATTTTTCAAGGATTTTATTAGGGTTAATTGAGAAATTCTTGATTTTTACAAGTTGGCTAAAGAACATGAGTGACTAATTTTCTCAATATTTTACCTAGAAAATTTTAAAACCAAGGAAGCAAATTTTCTTTGGTCCTCAATGGGTAAAAAATGTGAAGTGATGGAAAATTTTCATTTTACTTTCTACACTATATCAAGCCTTTTTTTTTTTGGCGATTTTGTTGATCTGTGTAATTAAAGGAATAAACAAAACTAAATAAAAATATAAAGTCGACTCAACTGAGATTTGAATATAGGTACCAACTTTGGTACATGTTTCAAAGACTACTGCCTTACTTACCATACCACGACCACGTTAAATTTAGGAAAATAAATAATTTGCTTTAAAAAATAGGGGTTTAGTTTGGGATTGAACCGATAACAGCCCGCATGTTGTTCACACGCTCTAGTGAACTGAGCCATTGCAGAACTAAACGAACTTGCTATTTACAGTAACTAATTATTCTACTACTCAAAAACCGGAGAAAAATAATGACAACTCATTAGCAGGTAATAACTCTAATAAGTATCAAGTAGGGTGATCGACGCGGTTTTCCAACCGGTTTTAAAACCGTTTTTTTCAGTCAATGTGCTGTCGGTTTTTTCAAAATGTTCATTTTTCGAATGTCGAATAGACCGGTTTTTTTAAACACAAAAACCCGGTTTCAAAAATAGCATTTTATTTCAGAAAACATGTACTAAATATTGATAGTGATATTTGAAAATTTAGGAATAATTTTTTAAATATTCATAAAGACTGATTTCTTATGTTTTTAAAATATAGTTTAAGTCAAAATTGGAATTTATTCTGTAATATTAAACAAATAAATAATAATAATTATCCTGTATGACCCAATTTAATTTTTTTGATCCAATATTTCCTTTATTTTCTAAAGGTGTTTGTTAAAAAACTTTCACCTGCAGAATCGTTTCAATTGAGACTTAATTAATATACTATCTCCATATTAAGCCATGGTTTCTGTTTATGCTAATTTAAATTTATATGATTTTTTCTACAATTTCTAGTCATCTAGATATATAATATGCTTAGCATTTTTTCTCTTTCCAGAGCTTTCTGAAGCTACCAAACGACATAAGAAACTAAAAATCGGCATAATTTTAAAACTATTCGTTCAACAAATTCTAACAGTGCCAGATGTTTCTATCAGGGACCAAAAAGTCTGTTTTGATATTAAGAACTTTTGAGTTGCTATACTTATTGTTTGCTCTCCAAATCCTATAAAAAACTGATTCTGTATTTCGGCCAGGGAGCGCATTTACGACGATTTTTTTTTTATTTTGAAGGGTTTACGAATTTGAAACTTTAATCCAAAACTTTAATTCCAATAAATTTGAACGGCTTCAAATAATTGACTTCGATTATGGAGAGGAGGGTGTCTAAATGTTGTTCATATTTTTTTCTTTTAATTTTCGGATTTGTTTGTGCATATTTTCATTATTATATAATTTTTCCTGACATTGTTAGGCTTTTACACTTGTATTTAATAAATTTTAACTTAATTATAAGAATTGATTTTTTTAAAGAAATGCAGTCTTTTGATATAAATATTAACTTCCGCAAAAAACCGGTTAACCGGTTTTTTTCTGAATTTCAAAAAGTGCAACCGGTTTTTTAAAAATACCAACTATTCGAACTATTCGAAAACCGGTTTCTCAAAAAAGTCGAATAATCGATCACCCTAGTATCAAACAATTAGTAAACAAACTTTTCTTAAGCAGTAGTTTGCTATTTAAAATCTGAACCAAACTCTAAAAATCTGTGATTTTTTGGATAAAAGTTATATAATTTTAAATTAACCTTACTCAAATCCTTTGGCAAAGGATATCAAAGGAAATTGCATAAAGATTAATTTAATATTCTTCAAAGTGTCTCAAGTTTCTTTCACTCTGCTCCGCCTTAATATTGTATCCAATTTCTATATGTATTTAGTAGCAATTAAACTCGTATCTCTTAAAAATGAAAACCTATTGCCATATGCTTGATGTAATACTTATTCATTTTAACTAAACCTTTTTATTTATAGGAAATTAAAATGTTTCATTTTAGTTTCTTTTTTTCTTGTATTTTTTTTTTTTCTAATGTGGCTCTTGTAGATGTAATGGAAATAAGTTGTTGCATATTGGTTTGTTGTTTGCTACAACAAACAAAAAACAAGAAATCTAGTTTAATTTTATATTATTCAATTTCAATGTATTGTAAATACAATGTACAATATACATACATGCATACATATAAATGTATGTATGTATATAGAACATTTGTTGGATTTAATTTGTTGTTTTATATCAATGCGTTTCTTTATATTTTTTCTTACTTGATGTTGTTGCCAACACTACTGTTGTTTGTTTTAACAAATCCAATTGTTTTTAGTATGTGTATGTATATATGTAATGAAAATACTCAAACACATGCAGAGAGATATTAAAGTAAAGGCAGGAAAAACTTACATTCACACATACATACATATAGTTAAATGTAGCAGCACTTTTGAAATGTTCTTAATTAAAATTTTATTTGCAACACATTGCACACGAATTTCACTTATAGAACTTCAATTAAATTTAAGCAAACAGCAAACGAACAACAACAATAACATCAAACAAAGCACAGTATGCAAGCACAATCAGTAGTAGTAGTAGTAGTAGTGGTAGCAATGGCAATCAGCAATAACCAGCATGCAGTAAAAAGCAATAACAACATCAACACTACTACTACTACAATCACAAAATAACATATACATATATATTTATATACGTTTATGTGTTTATATTTGGAAAATTACAAAACAGAAATTGATCAAGGGTACTGATTTGTTAGTGTGGGTGTTTTTTGTTAACAACAACAATTTCAACAAAAACAATACATTACCTTAAATATATGTACATTGTACAAAGTATGTGTGTTAGTTACTGTTTTTTTTTTTTTTTTTTTTTTTTTGGTAATTGAAACACCTACACTAAACATACGCTAAAGTAAATTTTTAATACATTATTCTTAATGCATGTTTATAGGTGAGTGTATTTGTGCATGTCAACATGTACTTGAGGGGCTTAACACGAACGCACAATAAAATTTCAAATTACCCTCTTTTTTCTGTTTTCTTTAAGTGCAATGAGATCAATTTAGTGATGATTTTTTTATTTGATTTGATTTGATTTAATAAGGTGTATAGGTAGAAGGTGTGTCTGTATTGGTCTCAAAAGAATTGATGAAATTTGTTTTTCTTTATTTTAATCATTGTACTGCTAGCAAAGGTTTGAACGAAAAAATTGTTTACCAAAAAACTGTTTAAAATTCGTAATTTAAAAATGAGTATTTTCACTAATTTGTGAATAAATTCAACATTTATATATTGATTTGCATGAAGTATGTCTTATTTTATTTGCAACAAATTTATCTTTATGATTAAAGAAAAAAAAAATATATAATTTTTTACAATTTCAAATTTTGATGGTTTTTTGAAAAAAAAAAAAAAATATATATTTTTTTTTTTTCAGAAAATAGGCTTAATATCTCTATAACGGTTGACCGTACTAAAAAGTAATATAAGAATGAATTGAAGACAATTTAAATTATAATTTTCTGATATCTTTTTGAATAAAATCAGAAAAGTCATTTTTGAGATATGCTTCAATATATGATGCAACCTGCTTAATTTTAAAAATCGCGATTTTTCACTAGAACTAGTCAGTTCAAAACAGTGGATTAGAGGCTTAATACTTATTAATACCGTGTATCTCAATTGACTAAGAAACATCGTGCCGCACATTTCTTTTTTTTTTTGTAACTGTGTAATTAAAAAAAATTACGGCTCTACTTTAAAGTTTTTCAATTTAAAAAAAAAAAAATAGGAAATTTAAATTAAAAAAGTTTTAACTTTCTGTTGAAATACTAAATATCAAATTTTACAAAAATAGCCAATATTAAGAATAATGTTTACTAAATATACTAATATTTTAAAAAAAAAATTTAAGTTTTAAGTTTAAAATAAAAAGAAATTTTGATAAAATATAGAAGAAATAATTACATCCCAGCAAAAACTTGGTAATGACATTTAGTTACGGATGTAGTTACTTTGTAATGACAACAACATACTGTCTGCATTACATAGAAATTGCTCAGTAAGTAATTATTTATAACCCGAATGTAAATTTATGTAATTATTTATGCTTTTTTAAAATATTAATTTTTATTGATTTTTATAATGCAGTTACCTATTTTGTATATTTGAAGAAGGGATACATAAATGAAAGGCAAAATTTCCGTATGAATTAATTTGTAATCTAAAATAGTTTATTTTTATTACATTTATTTTAATTACATTCTTGGTTGTTGTTAAGTTTTTTAAATTAAAATTTAAAAATCTTTTTACAACAACAAAAAATATTTTATATCCTGACATTTTATTACTTATTTATAGCCTAAAATGTAACTAGTTCCTATTGTTATTACTAATCATGACTTCAGTAAAGCTTTAAAATCAATGCACTGTTTAACAGCTTGGAAGTAATTAGTTATTGTAATGACATCTAACTAATGTATAAGGTAAGTAGTTGGCTCTAATGTCATCACCGTGTTAAAATAATGAGTTATTCAGCTAATGTGTAAGTAGTGGAGAGCCATTATATTAGCTTCTTAACTCATTACATGGCAATCAAAGTTTTTGCTGGGATGTTTTCCATTTTAGTTTTTTACAACGAAATAAATCAATTTTTAAAGATGTTACACTTTTTAAATTAAAGTTAACTTTAAAAAAAGAGGATCAAAAATAACTTTTCATAAAAAGTGTCAATATTCAAAAAATATATACTGGTTATGATCCGTCCACTATATTACCTAGGTTCAATGCAAAATTAATCTGGAAATATTAATTTAACACTTATAAATGTTTTAAATATAGAAATATTTTCATAAAATTTGGAACAACTAAGTTGTGAATATAATTAGTTATAAATTCGTATGCCGGTTTTAATTGACCATAACTCCCAGTTTTCTAGAAATCACTTTAAAGTATATAAATCCTATATAAATAAAAATATGTTTTAAGAATATGTTTGATACAAAGAAGTTTCATATTAGTGTGAAGCATGCCATTAAATTTTCATGACACCACGTATTTTGTATGGCAGAATGGTAATATCCGTCCTTCCGTCTATAATATGCAATTAAATAGGTCAATTTTGAAGATGATCACTTTTTTTATTTTTATGTATTAGTAAGTTAAAAAAATGCATTTTCAGAATCCTGAAATTTCTTTTGGCTGAATAGAAATTTCCCTCCAATGGCGCTTAATTCAGTGGAAGATGGTATTAATATTTGAATATTTATATTTTGTTTTTATATTGGTCGAATGTACATATTTTTGGAATTTAAAAATTTTTTTCTTGAAAGAATTCCGTCCATCTGTTTGTTAAGTTTTGCAAATTTTCCAATTAAAAAATGTCTATTTTTGCTCCCAATAAAGATGTCGACTTAAAATTTTCTTTATTCGTTAAACAATTGTTTTATTTAAAAATCTTGAACAAGATCTTGAAAAATTGAGATTGAAATTTCAAGTCGAAAATACGAGTATAAAATAAATTTCTATGTTATTAATACCTTATTTATGAAACAAGCTTAAATGGACGATTAGAGGATCTTGATTATACCTATGATATATGTCTCCTATCCCACACATACAACGTGGCGGCGAAACTGAGGGATGTCCAGCATCTAAAGCAGGACTTCTTAAAAACATGCGCATAAATGCCACCAACTATTCAAGATTCAAATTAGGTGGTGTCGATCTGGAGGACGTAGAATCCTTTGTATATCTTGGAAGCATTATATCGACATCATGAGGCTTCCGTGAAAATATTGCAAATCGCATCAAGAAAGCTAAAAAAAACTTTTGGAGTGCTGCAAAGAGTGTGAAAATCCCCGCACATACATTTGCAAATCAAGCTTTGCCTATTTTCCTCAAACGTACGACCCGTGCTACTATATAGTTGCGAATCCTGGAACATTTCATCTAATGATTTCCAGTCATTGCCAGTATTTATCAACTGCTCTCTTCGCAAATTATTAAGGACATTCTGGCCCAATACCATTTCCAATAGAGACTTATACGAGAGAACCGGGGAAACTTTATTCTCAGTTGAGTTAACAAAGCGAAAATGGAACTGGATAGGCTATGTATTGAGGAAGAATTCAGCTGATATAGCCAGAAATGCCATAGAATGGAATTCTCAAGGAAGCGAAATAAGAGGAAGACTAGGAAACACGGATATAAATACGTGCTATGACAGAATAGACGTGTTTTTTTTTTCTGTCCGTGTTAAATAATTTTTTCGTCGGGAAAAATTTAATATTAAAAGCAAATATATACAAAATCGTTACAACTGAATGATTCACTTTAAATTCTAATATCAAATTATTAAGATATTAACTAATTATTTGGTTAAAAACATTTTTTTTTTTTTTTGATAAAGTACAATAAACTTAAATGCATATAAAATTCTCAAGAAAAAAAAAACACACAAGGAATTAAAAATAAATCAATAACACTCAAATAAGTGCAAGAATAAAAAATAAACTGCTGCATAAATCATCTCTTATACACTTAATAAACCAAAATAATTGTCTACGAAACAAAACTAAAAAAGAAAACAATTTATTTGCAAAATATTAATAAAACCGGTTTTGAGTGAAATTGTTTATATAAATTCTTCAATATTCTTTTTATACTCTTATTCCAACTTGTTACTAAAAAAAATAAACATTAAAATAATTATTACATATGATAATAAGATCAAAAACAAACAAAGAAGATAAACAACAACTTTAAAAATCAAAAAAAAAAAAAAAAAGAGAAAAATAATAATAAAAAGAAAGTATTTTTTTCAACATAAATAATAATAAATATTAATAATTAAAATGTCATCAACCATGGAATGTACTGTGTGTAAAACCAATTGTTCCAGAGCTTCTAATTATATTGATTGTAATTTGTGTGACCATAAAATTCACTACAAGTGTGCAGCTACAATTAACCCGACGTTTACTAATTCAATGTTGGACACCATTAAGAGCTGTAAGGGTTCTATTTTATTTAGATGTCAGAATTGCAGTAAAGCTAGTATTAACACAGACAAAAATGTTAATAAGCAAGATAAAAATATACTATCTAAAATAGACAAATTAGAAGCGACTATAAATAAATTATCAGAGATAATAACTCAATCAGTTCTTACAGACTTAAAAGAAGTCAAAGAGGAATTAACTCAGTGTACAAATAAAATTAAAGAATCTGAAAATGTTATCAACGGAAAAATATTAGATTTAAAATTAGAAAATGAATATATACGGCGTCAGCTATACCGTGGTGATGTTATTATAAATGGACTGGGGTCAAATCTATCGAATGAAGAAATCTACAACACAATATTCAAAATTGGAAACATTTATGATTTAGATATTACCCATAATGATATATACTTGTGCACTTATATAAACAACAAAAAATCAATATTAGTCAAATTCAACAGTGTTTACAAAAGAGATCACTTGATGAAACTATACTTTACTAAACAAAAATTGCAGTTGAATCAAATTTCAGAAACCAATATCGAATCTCGAGTTTACATTAACGATCACCTTGCACCAATTGCATCGAAATTGAATTTTATGTGCCGAAAATTACTAAAAGCCAAAAAAATACTGAAATTTAGAGTTTCAAAGAAACATATGCCGGATGCAAAAGTTACATTTCATAATGGTGATGAAAAAGTACTTAGTCTGGAAGCAGTTAATGCCTTATTAAAGGCTGTTAATTCTGTAGATTCAAATATCTTGATGGAAAATGATGCGGTTGTAGGAAATAAAATTGTTGATAATCAAATCTTGATGAATGAAAATAATATTGAAGTCAATAATGAATCTTTAATTAATTAATCTATAACATAAATAATGTTTTTGTTAAATTTTATTCTATTTTTGCATGCATTATATTTATTTATCTATATTTTTTATATAGTTGTCTAGGGGAAAGACTTTATAAAATGAGGAGGGGATTCGTTTCGATGGTTTATATAATGAACAAATTTATTTATACTTATATTTGTTTTTTTTTTTAATATATGGATTATGGAGGCGAATTTTCTTTTCTTTTTGTAAAGTCAAGTACTTCTTTCAATTCTATATTATTTACTCGTAAGTGGCATGATATTTACATTTGATAATATTATTAGAAAAATGAAAAATTATACTATATTTTTATATTTAACATAAAGGATTTATACACTATGTAATTTGAGTTAATTATTATTATTATTATTATTATTTGAAATGTATACACACATATATTTGCTGGAACATACTTTTTGGTATTTTTTTTTCTTTTCTTATTCCCGAAGATGAATTAATTTAAAACGGATGGAATTAATAAAAATAATGAAAATGTTGCTTAAGTTAAAAAATTTAAGTATGGTATATGGAAATCTATATTTAAATATCGTTTATACATACTTATTTTTAGTGTTATATTTTCTATCACGAATATGGGGGGTTACATTATTTTTTAATAATGAATGACAATTTAGGGAATGTGGTTAATAGTGAAACTTTGAAAAGTCTAAAATTAGATTCGGGTAACTTGAATATGATACATTTTAATGCACAGAGTATTTCACCGACATGGAATTCTGTAAAATTGGATGAAATTAGACATTTAGTAAAAGACTGTAATTTAGATGTTATAGCAATATCTGAATCGTGGTTAAAGGAGAGTATTTTGGACAATGCTGTTGAGATTAATGAATATAATTTGTATCGGTGCGATAAGCTAACTGGGCGTGGAGGAGGGGTATGCATGTATGTACATAAAAGATTACAATCCAAAGTTGTTTACAAATTTAATGTGGGTTTGACTTGTGATGCTATATTTGTGGAAATTGCTGCAGAAGAATGTGACAATATTTTAGTGGGTGTAATGTATTTACCATATGGTAATATCTCACAATGTAGCGATGAACTAGGAGATCTGTCTGCGCGTTACAATCGTATTATAATAGCAGGTGATTTTAACATTAACTTATTTGAACCATGTATAGATTTTAGAAATATAATTAATGAATTACATTTGAAATTAATCCACAACAGCTTACCGACACACTTCCATTTAGGTTCAAATAGAAGTAGTCTAATTGATTACTTTTTAGTATCTGATCCTAGGTTTGTCGAGAGTAAAGGTCAATTCCAATTTCCATCTTTAAATTCCCACCATGCATTAATATTTATATCTTTTAAGGTTAGAAGTAAAAATGTGAACAAGGTAATGCAAATAAGAAATTACAAGCATTTCAATCTTGAAAATTGTATAAGAGACTTAGAAGATATTAATTTTTGTCCTATCTATCAAACTATTGATACAAATTTTCAAGTGGAATTTTTAACATCTGTACTACTGAATCTATATGATAAACATATTCCGTTGAAAACTATACGGGCAAGAAAAGATAAGGGTGATCCATGGATGAAATCAGATCATGTTTTGCGAGCAAAATACTTGCGAGATGTTGCATTCCGAGCATATTTAGAAGTTAGATGTATGGATAGATGGCAAACATATTGTGTCTTTAGGAACAAACTTAAAAAAGTAATTAGAAAAGAAAGGGCAAACTACTATCACAGTAATTTTGAGTCTGCCACAGCAAAGGATCTCTGGAAATTGCTAGGTAAAGTTGGAATAAAGCGAGTGGAAAATAATGAATACCCTATTAATGTTGAAGAATTCAATGAGTTTTGTATTTTGGATTCAATTGATAACCCACCGATTTTGTATGATATGCAATCCACTTTAGATCAAAGCAGATTTTCGTTTCGCAATGTTACGGAGCATGAGGTTTTCAATGCTTTTATGAAAATTAAATCTAATTCTGTTGGGCCTGATGGACTCTCACTTAGGTTCCTAAAACTAATTTTACCTCATGTCTTGCGACATTTTACACATATTTTCAATAGTGTTTTGACTTGCTCTAAATATCCACAAGCCTGGAAAATATCAAGAGTTCTGCCCATTCCCAAAATGAAAAACGCGACACTCTGTAGTGAATATCGTCCGATCTGTATTGTATCTGTATGTTCTAAGGTTTTGGAAACATTAGTTAATGATCAAATGTTAGGCTATATCAATGAAAGAAATTTGTTATCCGAATACCAATCTGGTTTCAGACACCGCCATAACACTACTGCCCATATGATTGATATATTACACGAAGTGAGAGATGGATTAGATCAGCATAAGTTCTGTGCTATGATAAGTCTAGATTTCAGTAGGGCTTTTGAATCCATTTCTCATGAAGTGCTACTAAATAAACTTTTTGCACAATTTGGATTCTCTTGTAATGCTTGTAAATTAATCCAGTCTTTTAATACTAACAGGACTCAATTTGTACATACTATTAATGAAAGCTCGTCCAGCAAATTTACATACCGTGGTGTTCCACAGGGCACAATTTTAGGGCCGTTATTATTTTTGTTGTATATTAATGATATTTTCTCTAAGCTAAAATCTCTTAAGGGCTATATGTATGCCGATGATTTACAACTTGTGTGTGTGGCTGAATCAAAGGAAGATTTTAGTAGGAGAGTGAAAGGTGATTTACATAATATTGAGGTATGGTGTAACGAAAATTATATTTCATTGAATGCTTCCAAGTCGAAAGCAATGTTGTTTAATAATATATCAGAAAATGTATTTAATATAAAGTTAAATGATACACCTTTGCAGTTTGTCTCATATTTTAAAGCTCTTGGTTTTTATATAGACGATAAATTGTCTTTTAATCAACATATTAATTTCGTTATATCTAAAATTTTCACATCATTAAGGCGAGTTTACGGTACTCCTTGTCGTCTTCCTATTGTGGTAAGGAAACATATTGGCCATTCATTATTGATGCCACTTATAACGTATGGGTTAGAAGTATATAGTGGTACTTCACTGGGAAATATCTCTAAAATAGAAAGATGTTTTAACAGAGTGATACGTTTTGTTTACGGTCTTAGGATTCACGATCATGTTTCAGAATATATATATGACTTTTTAGGTTGCAATTTTAGAAGCTTTATTAATATTAAATTACTCTGTCTTTTTTACAAAACATTTAAATTTGATTCTCCACGTTATCTTGTATCTAGATTTATTTTTGCACACTCTTCAAGGACTCATTCATTAGTCTGTCCGCGATTTAATACAATTTTTATGCAAAGGTCTTTCGTAGTTCGTGTCATAAAATTATGGAATATGGTATTACCATATGATAAAAGAAATTTTTCTTTTTCAGTTCCTAATTTTAAAAGCTTAATTTTATCTATCATTAATAACTATTAAACCACTTTTTTTTAGGGGGGGTAATTTTATGTATGCAGTATATTCGTGATAGAATAACATTGAAAATGTTTGTATAAACTTAGGTAATAAATAAATTATTTAAGAATTGATATTTAGAAATAAGTACCAATTTAATATAAAATTATAAATGAATTATTGTCATATTTTTAAGCTGTAATCGATTGGCCTCAACTGGCTTCAAGATTATCAATAAATAAATAAATAAATAAATAAATAAATAAATAAACACTGACGACGTCAAGTCGAAGCTGCGCTTCTAAAATATATGTAGTTCCTCCTTCTGAACTTAAAATTTTACTCTCCTCTGCTAATTTTATAAAAATCCAACACAGAAAAAAATATTTCAAATTATTAACTAACTTTATTTTGGAATTTAATTAATTGGTTTAAAATTTTGATTTTAAATAAATTTTCAGCTGTTAATAAAATATAAAGAAAAATTAAAGATTTGTCTATAAAAATACTGAAATAAAATATATTTGAGTCAATTTCCAAAAATCTTCAGCTCTTTATATCTATTAAAAAAAAAAATCAGTAATAATAAAATCAATTATAGTTATTAATATTATTATTTTGATGATTGTAGCAAAATCTATTAAAAATTAATTAATATAAGCAATTATAAGAAGTTACAGTGTTATTTCCAAAAGTGTTTGATGCTGCCGCACTGTCTATATAGAGTCTTAAGTTTTTGCATAAATAACTTTCTCAAAAATCTCCATAATTTAGAATTAAAATGGGTCTGGTAGGACCAAAGAAAATGGAACTCCTCATACAAAGAAAATATTCTTAATGGCAAGAGGTAGCCCCCATACAAAGTAAACATTAATTTTCGCAATAGGTAAAATTTTTCAGAAAATTTTCAGGAGAAAAGTCTTGTAATATTTTATGTTGCATTCCATGAGCAAAAAAAATAAAATAACAAAAATATTTGGGCTAAATATAATTTATAAATACTGGAAGAAAAGTACACTTAAATTTTTGCTTTAGAAGACTTTTTATTTAACTAAAATTCCCCCAAACATTATGAAAATTGGATTTTAATTTCTATGGAATAATTTCTTATTTTTTTTATTCGGTACCCAACTTTATTACGAAAATTTAAATCGCTACATTTGACACATATTACCCCAACGTGCAGCGCTAAGAACATTTAGTGTATTTTTATGCATCTTAAATAATAAAAAAAAAAAAGACAGATAAAATTGAGTTACAAGCATTTTAATAAATCTATTATTTAAAAGTTTGTAAAGCAATTCAAATTTATAAAATTAATTTAATCTATAGGCGATTGTTTATCACACAGTGTAACATACATTTTCACATATGAAAAAATCGATATGCACATAAAATCAGTACTCAGTTTTTCTCCAGGATTTCAAAATTTCGAAGGATACACATTTTAAATCAACTCAATATGGGTGTCAAAGAATATTATAAAATATTTAGGTAGATTATATAGCCCCAATATGTATGTTAAATAAGATCTGCGAATCCCTGCAATATAATAATATTTTTTATTTAAATATTTCGGTAATAAAATATCTTCAAAATATCTGAAAATTTAATTTTAACATTTTGTTCTGCAACATTTAAATAAAAACTTTTGTTATATTGAAGGAATTCATAGCTTTCATATGACATCCATGTTGGGTTGATATAATTTTGGTAAATATTTAATTATATTTTTTAAAGTTTCGTATTTTTCGAAAAATTTGACGTCCTTGAAAAAAACAGATTACGCAGTTTTATCATGTATGAGCTCTAGTTTCATACATATACCGATTTCTGCATGTGTGAATTTTTTTTTTTTTGGGAAATTGTCATACAGTGTCATAGCAATTGAAACTTAGTTCATTACATATATTATTTGACCATTTTATGAACTTTGAAATACTAAAATTTTCTTAAGATGAAAATTTCTTTTTTTTTCAATTCTAAATTCGTTGCAACCATTTGCTGATAAAAGCTCTTAGGACTTTTGCTTTTCCTGTTCCCCATTTCAGATATTCTCATATTTATTAAACCCTACACCACCATAGGTGGGAGGGTATTATGCGTTTGTACTGATGTTTATAACACCCAAAAATATTAGTCTAAGACCCACTTTAATTTATACCAATCGGCTTAGAATCACCGATTTAACGATGTCCGTCCGTCCGTCCGTCTGACCGTCCATGTAAACCTTGTAATCAAACTACAGGCAATTTTGCACCAAAATTAATGAAATTCGGTACAAAAGTTTCTTATAGTACAGGGACGAAGCCTATTGAAATTGGTTTTGATCGGTCTATTATTTCACCTAGCTTCCATACAAATGTCCTCCCGGAAAAAGGTTTAACGATCATAAATCCCTTAAATATTAAAATGTTTTAATGAAATTTGGCACATATACGTTTCATGTAAGTCTTAATAAGTGTGCCGATTTTTAAAAAGATCAGTCCATAATTAACCATAGCTCCCATATAAATCCCTTTTCAGAAAATCACTTTAACGGGCATAAATCCCATTAAAATGTTAATATCAAGTTATTATTCGACAAAAATAAGTTTTGTATGAACATAAATGATAGTGCCAAATTTTACAAAGATCGGTTCATAATTTACCATAGCTCCCATATAAGGCCCTATTTCGGGAATCACCCAAAAGTGAATAAATTCATATAAATGTCAGCATCAACGCAATATCTGTATTCGTATGTTTTATTTTACACTTATGAGTATCGGTCCACATTTGACTCCAAGTCGAATAAAAGACCCCTCCCCGAATTATAATGTACACAATGGTGTATGGTATCATATGGTCGGGCTTGACCTACTATATCTTTTTCTCTCGTTTTTCATTGCAACATTTATGAATTTTAAGTATCGTTATAGTCATTTTATGTTTTTCACATTTTACTTTTTTTATTTCTTTAACAATTTCATAATTTTTTTATATACAAAGTAGACGGGCCGTTTTTTTTTTTTTTTTTCTCTTGGACATTAACAAAACCATTTTATAGCCACCCACAACATAACACCGCTGGACCCCTGTCACCATAACCAACTCTTAACAACCATGAATTTTGTATCTTGTGTTTTGTTTGTTAGTTTTTGTAAGAAAAAATATTTTTCTTTACCTCCCACTTTAATTCTTTGAAATAAAAATATCAAACAAAAAAAAATAATAATAATAATAAAAAAAAATCTACTTACATTTTTACAAAGGTGAAAAGAATAACTTGTATAAACTTTCATAAATTGTGCTTTAATTTTTTATAGTCATAATCGTCATTGCAACAAAGTTTAAGAAAACTTAAAAAAAGTGAAACACATACATAAAACTAAGAGTAGTAAAGCACCCTGGAAAACTGTATGAAATGCTAGCCATCCAGCCCTGAAAGGATGATGGACAATGTGTTGTCCTTTGTTGAAATATTGTTTATTATATTTCTTATTTTTTTTTTATTTTTTTATTTATTTGTTTGTTTAAGTTGCCTGTTTATTTTAGCTTTATTTTCTTTTTATTTTTAATATTTAGTTTTAAATTTTTTAAGTTATTTTTATAAATTTTCTTAAAAAAAATAAATAAATAATAAAATAATAAAATGTACAATAAATAAAAATGCTAAAAGTTTAAGTTTCTTGTCAATGTTTCTGATGTGATGAAAATCATTTTCATAGATATTTTTCTTTTACCTGTGCAGTGTTTGTAAAATGTTTTTTCTTTTTTCTTTTTTATTGCATATAAAGTGAGAGAAAAAGCTTGAAAAGTTTTATTAAAAAAATACAATATTTTTTACAGAAATTCATAATTTATATTTAACGACAATTTTATCTGTATACGGGCAACTCACCTTTCTGTTTAATCAACGAAAATTTAAATAAATTGGAAGTAACTATTCGTAAGTAAAACAACACACAATTTGATTCAATATAATTAAATTTCAATTTAATTAAACTTTTTTTCTTTTGTCAATTTTATAATTAAAACATTTAAATTGATTAAATTTATAGAAAGTTTGAGGAAATTAACTAATTTATTACTAAAATTTAATAAAATTTACAAAAAATTAACTAAAACTTCTGTTGAATTGACTAAAGATTACATTGGTTGATTTTAAATCTAATTTTCTGCAATTCTACATCCCTTTTTACGTATTTACTACTCTTTTTTGCAGGTTTTTAAATTGAGCACTGACTTTTTTAGCCATAACATTTTTTTTTTTTTCAAATAATAACCATAAAACGAGAGTGAAAATTATTTTAAAAATGTACCTAAATTCCTAATATATTAAAGCAGTAATAAATTGTCAAAGCCAACACCATAAAGTAACAAATAAGTTTCGATTTGATTGAAAGTGAATTTTTAAGTAAAATTTTAAATTCGTAGGGCTCTAAAAAATTTCGGGCGATAAAAAAAAATTTATTCATTTTTCTATTCAAGATTTGTTACTAACTTTTATAAATTATTTTAGCATAACTTCTTTGATATTATTAGCATCTTCACAGCATAAATATGATATAAAATTATACCTATTTATCTATCCATTTATGCACATAATGAAATACTCAAATATTTGTGCAAAATACAGTTAACTTTTTTAAATCCCAATTATTGTCCATTACATATAAAAATTATTATTGCATTACCAAAAATTCATTTTATGATCTATTAAATAAGGAGAGAGATCGAAAAAATCTTAACACACATTTTTCCTCATAACTTTTTTCGGAATCAATATTCAAAATTTTTTTTTGATCTAGTTATCATGGAAAAATACTTCAGTTATTATTTTTAATAACAACCATGTTAATTTGTCCTTATTTTCATCAAAATAAGTCAAAAAAAAGATTTACGTCCTACAAGTTATTAAAAAATTTAAAAAAAATCCAAATAGGTCTTACAAATAATTGGCCACAGAATTAAATGTCGTCCATAAAACCGATTCTAATGTTATTAAACAGTATCAGGAGAATTTGGCTATTGATGTGAAACCTAGTTCGTTAAGAAAAAAGGACCACATGATATTGGGAAGGCCAGAAAATTGAAGGCGTATTGAGAGGAACTCCAAACACATCTGGTAGAAAATCAGCTCAGTTTTCTCAGTGCGAAAATTTAAAGCTAATGGGAAAGTTGATAACATATAAAGTTCAAAAAATTCCAAACTGGAATTCTGCAAAAAAAAATTACAAGCCAAAAATAGGACTCGGAATTTAAAACCAAATTTCATACAAAAATACTCAAGCTGTATAATTGACGAAGAAACGTAGGTGCTGGCAGAATCTTCGCAGCTTGTGTCTCAAAAATTTTTATTGCTAATGCTCAAAGCAATGTTGGAGATAAGTTTAAGATCCAAAAGCAGCAAAAATTTCTTACAAAATTCATGGCACGACAAGCTTTTTGCAGTTGCGGCAAAACGCGAAAGTCATTTAATACATTCGGATCTATAAATACCAAAATATGCATAAAGGAATATTTGCCAAAAAAAACTTCTTCTTTTCTTAAGAAAGCACAACGTGTCCACATATTTTTGGACCCATTTGGTATCATGTCACTACGGTAAGAAAGCTCTGGAGTGGTACCAAATCAATAACATAGTTTTAGTACCAAGAGAGGTCAATTTTCAAAATTGTCCATAGCTTAGACCAGTGGAGAGATATTGAGCTCTTGTGAAAAACGAATTCAAGAGCACAAAAAAGGTGTCCCAAAGTATCGAAGATTTTAACGGAAGTTGTGCACACTGTTCCAAAAAAGGGATCGAAGCAACTATAAAATCTCCAAAGAAAGGGTTTTCAAAAACGGTCCACAATTTTATAATTAATGGTTAGAACTATAAAAATTATATATTTCTGTAATCTGTGCTAAATTATCAAATGATTAAAAAAATAATGAAAACTCTAAGATCAACCGTTTCCTAGTTATTGAATATTATGTATGTTAAGAATTTTTCGATCTCACTACTTATAATTAATTTGAAATTTTCTTAAAGTGCATGTTGCAACATATTTATCTATTTAGAACATACTTTTAAAAACTCTTACAAAGAAGACTCATGTTTATAAATCACAAATTACAAAAAAAACTTTTTAATGCAACAAAACTTTTGGGTTTTTATATTTTCTCTAAATCTTGTTGGTTTTTGTTTTCTGGTTGAGAAAAGAAGAAAGAAAAGATAAATTGCATGGCTAATTTACAAACTAATATTTATTTTCTTTATCTTATGTCTTTTACTCTATTTTTCTATTATTATTTTGCAAAATAAACGAAATCAAAATGTAAATAGAAAAATTCTATTACAAAACTTTTATTAACTAAATAGAAAATAAATCTTGAATAAAAAAAAAAAAAAAAAAAAAAAAAAAAAAAAAATTTTCTTAAAAGGTCTTTTTTTCCCCAAAGAAATGACAAGAACTGAAAAATGATATGGGAAACATTTGGAAATAAACTTCAACTTAATAACCACAAAATCTTAGATGAAAAGTATAAGAAGAATAAAAAAAAAAAGAACTTGTTAATCGAAGCGTATTCAAAATGTTAAGCTAAAAACATATTTTGCCGGATTTACATGACACACTTTTAATGTCAAGTCCAAGCTAACAATTGTGGACACAACAACATCATCATGATTATCTTGATGAACTTATTCATTAACTAGTCGAAATCATGCTAAACAAATCAAATATTATTTAATTTCCTTTTATATTCAGAAAAAAAGCATTATAAGTAAATATTGTTACTTTTGTTATTTAAAAAAGACATGAAATGTTTTTTTTTTTTAGTTTTGAATAAAAAAAAAAAAAAAAAAACTTTTATATATTTTTTTTATAAAATATAACATTGACAACGGTAGGCCGTATTTCTGGGGCATTATAATAGCAAACAAAAGTAAAATATCAAAAATATATAAAATGAATAAAAAAAAAAAAAAAAAACAAATCAGACCCAAATCAACTCTACAACCAACATTTACTTAACCCGACCCAGAAAAAGTATTAAAATACGCTACGTAAAAAAACACAAAATTGTAGTAACCCAAATAAAATTGTAAAAAAAAAATAAAACACAAATGTACAAGAAACATTTTTAAGCAGGAAAAGTCACCATGTTATGTTTTTTTTTTTTTACAAAACTTTAACTTCACTTGTCACAATAATATTTTGCATGAATAGCTTTTAAAAATGTTCAAAACTCTGTAAGTAGCAGAAATGGAAAAGAATTTATAGGAAAATAAAAAACTAAATTAAAAAATTTGAAAAATTATTATTCGATATTCAACAATATTTAAAAAAAATTGGTTCCATTGTGCAAAGCTTTTATTTTATGATTATTTTTTAATTTAATAACTATTTATGTATATATATTTTTTTTTTCTAAATTTTATATACATAAAGTGAATTCATTCCTTTAGTTTTCTTATTTTAAACTTTTATAGTAATACCGGCAGGCGGGTGAATGGACAGACGGACGGATGTAATTCCAAAATGCCTGACTAAACAATGTTTAAGTTTAAACTCGTGGTTAACATAAAATACATTTACACAAATGATCAAATATATACATTAATATAAACCCATACATATACAATAGTGTGGCCCGAAAATGATAATTGACTTAATTTTAAGATCGAATTTTTCAAAATTTTCGTACTGGAAATTACAAACATTTTTATTAAATACAATTCAATACTTAAAACGATATATGGAGAAGATATTAACCAAAAACATTAATTAAATATATTCAACTTCTCTAGGCTCCCATATAAACCCCTCTTCCGAAAATCACTTTAATGTGCATAAATCCCGGTCCGCCCACTATACCGCCCACCTCCCATATAAGGTGAAACTTCATCGAAATTGTATTCAAATAGTTCAAGGATCAATGTAAGCTCGGAAAAAAAAATGAGCATGGTCCACCTACTTTACCACCCACCTCTCATATAACGTAAAGTTTGAAAAAGTTGATGGTGGGTATATAGATTCGGCCGAGCCGAATATAACATTCGCGCTTGTTTTAATTTTGGAACTTTTTTCGAAAATGGTACTTTTTTAAAAATGTTTGTTTTAAGTTTTTTTTTTATTTGGTACTTTTGGGTAATGAATACTTTTTTTAAATTTTAACTTTTTTGGTATTTTTATACAGAAATAAATCATACCTTTTTTTAAATGCTACTTAATTGAAAAATTTCCTTTTTTGGAAAATTTATAGTTTTTTTTACATGGTACATATTTAAAAATTTCATTTGCAGATTTTTTATAATCACTTTTTGGGGAATGTATACCTTTTTTTTAGAATTGTAACTTTTTTCAAAATTATAACTAGGTACTTATGTAGAAACTACCTTTTTTTAAATTTTGAAGTCATACTTTTTTCAAAATTATTTTTATTCCCAGCAAAAACTTTGCTTTCCTGGTAAGCTAGCAGGTATAATTGGAAATAAAAATAAACTACTTATTTTTTGTCTCAATAACTAGTTATTTTTGTTCGAGTTGTCCATGAATTCTAATAGTTATTTTTAGACTCTAGTGATACTAAAAAATATGTACCTAAAAAAATAAAAATAAAAAAACGAAAAAAATTTGCCGTCAGTGAGTTTTGAACTTGGGACCCTATTAACTAGTCGTTTTTAATGACTAACATCTTACTCAGTACACCATCTCACACTTAATATTTAAAGCTAAAAAAAATTGTTTTAGCATAAAATATATTTTTAAAACATTTTGTTAAAAAACAAATAGCATCAGAATGGGGTTGAACCGGCAACCTTCTGGTTGCTAATCCTGAGCTCTAGACAACTGATCCATGTGATTGTAACTTACCCTGCAATTATACTATTGAGTACTTATTTATGTAATGTAGAGAAGGCAAATAATAATAACGCCTACTTTCCAGGAAAGTACTTTAATAAGTAGTTGTCATTACCGAAAACCAAAAAGTTTTTGCTGGGTTATTATTATTTTTTTTTTTTTTTCTTTTTGAAAAATTGTAAATAAATAAAATACTACTTTTTGGAAAATAAGAAGTTATTAAAATTAGTACTTTTTTTAAACTGGATTTTTATTTTATTTTTCATTTCTTTTTTTGCAATAAGTACTTTTCTCAAAAACTTTGTTTTTGGAGAATTAACCTCTTTTTAATTTTAGTTATTTTTTTTTTTTTTGTTTTTGAAAATGGTGCTGTTTTCAAAATTGTTGTTTTTCTTGTCTTTATAATTGTTACTTTTTGGGAAATGGATAATTTTTCGAAAATTAGTACATATTTTTTAAGAAATGATACTTATTGGAAATGAGTACTTTTTTCAACATTACTACTGATACTTTTTATTCCTTTTTCTTGATTATGTACACTTTTTTAAAAATCAGTTGGTACTCTTTTAAAAACAGGTGCTTTTTAAATTGGTAGCCAATTTCTTTGTTTTAAAATGGCAGTTTTTTTTAATTATTATTATTTTTTTTTTTTGAATTAATACTTTTTTAAATTTGTACTTTCAAAGGAATTGATATATTTTTGAAAATAAGTACATTTTTGAAAAATTTTTATATTCAGTTTTGTCATATTAAATTGGAAATTTAGATGTTTGTCAACAATATTGTTAGCTATCTATATATATAAAAATTAATGTTTGTTAGTATGTATGTTTGTTTGAAGTCTATAGCCGCCTAAACGGCTAAACCGATTTTCTTGAATTTTTCACAGTGTGTTCCTATATGCCTGGAAGGAAAAATGGGCTACTTTTTATTTGAAATTCCATGTGGGCGAGGTGCCACGCCCACTTACTAAATAACTATTAAAAGTAGTATATCTCGGAAATTGGTAATACTAGAGTCCTCAAATTTTGCACGAACAACTTTGATACCTATATGAACATTCTGGAAAAAAAAATAGGCGAACTAGCAATAGGGGGTGTGGCACATCCCACGCCTAATATTGCTTGCCAATACCATATGCCGTAAATTTAGGGAAATATAACAGTTACATTTCCCAAATTGTGTACAATAAACTTAAGTGTCAATGTGAACATTTTGTGCAAAAATGGGCGGAAAAGAAATAGTGGGCATGTCATCTCTCATATAAAGTTAATACCAAATTTTTTATATCTGGGAAACTATAAAAGTTAGAGAGCTCAAATTTTGTACGACTAGCATTAGCTTCAATAATGAATATTTTGGACAAAAATTGGTACACTAGCAATAGTGGGCGTGGCACCTCACATATAAAGAAAATATTAAATTATTATATGTGAGAAAATATAACAGTTAGAGTTCTTTGGTATCAATATTAATATATAAGAAAAATATGGGCGGACTAGAAGTAGGGGGCATGGTACCTCCCATATGAATTAAATGCAAAAATTCGTATATCTGGGAAACTATTTGAGTTGGAATGCTCAAATTTTGCACAAAGAATTTTGACATCCATGAAAACATTTGTCTAATAAATTAGCTGATTATAAAAATTAAATACAAAAATTAGTATATTTTTTAATCCTTTAATTACTATGTATTTCATTTCGGGTGGTGGCGAAGCACACCTGGTATTAGCTAGTGATATTATAAAGAAAAAAGTAAAAAAAATAATTATAGTCAAAGTTATAAGCGTTTTTGTGACAATCATAATGATAAAAATTTTAAATCATCAAAATTCTATCATAAAAACACTCAAAAAGTGTAAACAAATCATATAGGAATAATTTCCATGAGTAAAATCTACAGGTACTTTTCAAAGATCAATGAATGAATGAGAAACCGAATTTTAAATTTGAATGCACAAGAAACAATTAAAACCGTTATACTTTCTGGTATTGATTTTATTTGGGAAATACTGAAAGATTCTTAAAAAACCCTTTTAGATATTTTTCTTATATTTTTAGCTTCATTCAGTCAATATTATGTAAAAACGGTTAAATTTTTAACAAATGATAATAAAAATTGTAAATTCTATAATTCTTTATAGGAAAATATTATTATAAAATGCCAAGTGTTTGTCTTTCTATCGTAAAAACACTTGAAAACATTAAAGTGTCAAATATTGCATACAAAATGTATGACATACCCAGGTATGTTGGTTGTAACGATACGTATAAATATTTGGTTGTAAACATAAAGGTTAAAAAAATAAATAAATTTTTATTTTAGTTTTAAATATCGATGCCATTCATTTTGAGGCCACCCTACTATGCATATAGCTACAAAAATAAACCTGTCTTTTAGTTAATTTTTCCCTTTTTTATTTTTGCTCATTTTTTTTTTTTTTTGCAATTTTAATGTGTTGATATAATAAACGAAATAATTAATTGTTCCCAAAGTATTATTTATATAAAAACTAATGTAAATAGTAAAAGTAGCAGGTTTAAAACAACAACTACAACAACAATAACAACATGAAAATATGTTTAAATAAATAATATAAAATTTTGTATTATATAATACCTATACATACAGAATTTTTTTATGACTAAATTTTACTTGTTTAGGTTTTATATTTTTATATTGTATATATGTATATGAATTTTAAAAGTACATAAGTATTTGCTTAACCTTTTTATTTTATTTTCAGTTAAACATTTTCTCTTAATGCGACTGCGGGCAATAAAGGGATTAAAATTCACAACTGTCAGACTTTAGGTATTTTTCTGTTAAATATTAAAACTATTCCTTTTTTTAAATAATGGTAGTGAGAGAATAAAGCCAACAAAATTATTTAGCCAGTGTTATTCTTGAATAGTTAGTAAAATAAAGTTTTTGCAATTTGGGTTTTTCGCTCATAAAATTTTATTTTATTTTTAAGAAAATTTTCTTAAGTTTTGCAAGAGGTTTTGTTTAATAGAGTTTTGTTTGCGGACATATAATTTTTGTGAATTTCAAGAGATTAAATAAGTTGAGATAATTAATTTTATAGTTTAATTTATTTTGTTATTTCAATTTTAAGTTATGGTGGGTAATTTTTTTTTTTTTTTTAAATAATGGATACAAAATAGTTTGCATGTGCTGAGATGTAAAATATAATGTGAACTTGTGGCGGGAGTAATGTGCAAAAATTTTCATAGTTTGAAATTGATCTATATATACACTAGGGTATTCACTCGAATATTGTTTGTTCGATTAATCGACAAATAAAAATCAAATAATTGTTCGATTAAATTAAAATCAAGAATTTCGAGTAACAATTTATTCGAGCAAATTATGCCGATTAATCGAATAATTCGAGTAAAAAAATATTTTGAATATTTCCTTTCTTAACTAGTTTTTAGGAAGTTTTAATTTTAGTTTTCTAAAGAAATTAGCTTAAAAACAATGTTTCAAAATTTTTATAGAATGTTTCGAATCTAAAACTGGTACCATAAATTGGAATTTTATAAAAAAAAAATTTTATTTAGTAAAAAGAACCGAATATATGCCTAAATTACAATACGTAGATAAAGGTCGTTTTTTAATTACAAAAATTAAATAAAAATATAAACGTCACTTTAAAAAATTATAAAGTAAAATTCAAATAATTTTAATATAAATATAATAAATAAGGAATTTAAGCTTGATTTGGAAAAACATATTTTTGATTCTACGAATGAAAGTACATAGTTTATATACCAATAAATGCTCAGTCTGGTGTAGAGGATGTGATGGTTTGAATGAAATTTGTAATGTAGAAGGAATTTGGACTTAAAATTAACTTTAGCATGTAAACTCGTTCTTTATGTTAAGAATAGCTGAACCACTTTATCTAAAAAAAGGATGGTCCAAAGTGCTTTTTCTCATTTTCAAAATGCAATAACTCAGATACTAATAAATATATTTTCACAATTCTTTCACAGCCTAACGAACAAAAATCCTAATAATATTTGTGTTTTTACTAAATTATAACAAAAATAGGAAGAAAGAAGAAATAAAATATTTTACATTTTGGTAGAAATTGTGGTTTGATTCAAAATAGAGCCAATTATAATTCCTACGCGTACATTTGGGAGAAAGAATTATTTATTTTAAATTTACAATAAATTTGTCCATTAAATGGAGAAAAGTAAGTAGTTCTAACTAATTGTATATTTGACTAATTTATTATACAAGTTTATATATTTTCTGATATTTTTACACTGATATTGTTAAAAATTTTTCCACAAATTTGAACTAAAACATAATTACGAGATCACTATAAAACAAATAAGACTAAATTATCTTAAAAACTGTATACATTTGTATAATTTTAAATTATCATCCTAATGCCTTCTAAATATTGAACATAATTGAACAATGAATTATAAAACATTCTAAAATCTTATACTCAAAATAAATCTGGGTTTAGTAGATCTCTGATACTTAAAAATATTGTGCAAACATTTTGTACATAACTGAAAACCTCTGTTGTACATAGGTTAGTATGTGTCCAAATTAAAAAGTGAGGTTATGAGACAAAATCGGAAGTTATTCCAAAATGGATAAAAACTATCATTAATTTTAATTTTTATCAAAAGTATTGATAATCATCTTTAAATGGGTATAATTTTTCACAGTGTAAAAACTAGTCATTTTATAGCGTCACAAAAGTCACAAAAAGCACTTCGGACTACCCTTAATATAAAACTTGGTTCAAATTGATAGACCAGATTTGTTAGACCTATTTATTTAACTATTAATGAATATATTAAATATAGAGAAACAATGGCATTATCAAAGCAAAAGAAACAAACATTCATAAATATTTACCTAAATTTTAATTTTATATTATTTTGGAAAGACTATTTCTTATTTTAAGCTACATTTTTGTATCCTTTTTTGCTAAGCATTAAAAAATCGAGCAAAATTTTAAGGTAGAAATTAATCGAATAACTCGAGTAACTTAAAAGATTTATTCGATTATTCGAGTAACTTAAAAACTGCATTTTCGAGTTATTTGATTATTCGAACAATGAAAAAGTCGAGAAAAATGAATACTCTAATATACACACATATATACATCTCGTCACTATGCTGTACATTGGGGTAATACGATTCAAGAATGGCTTTTAATTCAGGAAAAGATGATATCAATATTTTAAAAATAATGTTTTATTTTTTATTAGATAAATAAACATCTTTCGAATTTTAAGATGTTTTTAGCAGAATGGTAGGGGAGACTGGGCAGCTTCGACTTTGGAGCTTGGGCTATGACGTTTTCGATATGAAGCAACCATTGTGCATAACTAACTATTTATGTAAATGTATCAAAAAGCTTAATAAATAACTCACACGAAGTTTGTCATCTCTAGCTTACCAACAGACTTAAATTTTTGCAAGTGTTTTTGTAATATTTTTACTCTAATTTTTAAGTATTTTGTATTTTGTATTTACAAAGTAATATTAAGAATTGTGCTATTTTCCTAAAAAAAAGTGAAAGCCAAATCTTTGTTGGAGATTAAAAGAAAAAAAATAAAAGAGTGTAATTAGTGCTTTCGGTGTAGATTCAGCGTTTTAAATGGGGGACATTCGGTATCTGTTGAATGTTTGATGTTTTGCGTGGTATTAAGACTTCAACGTCCACTGGTAGAAATTACAATATTAAACGCCAAACAATTGAATGGCACATAAAAAGCGAGATAGTTATTAAATAAGCAATATTTTTGTATTTTGTTTTAAGGGTTAAAGAAATACGTTTATTCTTCATTATTTTTATCCAGCTAATAAATGAATACTTTGTTGGCTCATAACCAACATGTTATTCTAACTTTAAATGAATTTTTGCTATCCAATTGTCTTTAAGAATATGATAGGCGAGTGTGCCACGTCAAATACCGCAGCTACCCCGGCATGGGCATATTCAGCAAAAATGACTTTTTCTACTAATTCCCAAAAATAAGTAACCAACACTAATTATTCATAAAATTTTGTACCAATATATTATTGTTCAATATCCAAGGATAACAACAAGCTATAAAATTTTTAAATCTGTCGAATATATTCTTAGATTCAGACATTTAAAAAAAAGGTGCTGAAACGCCCCAGTCTCCCCTACTGTCCGTCCTTCTGTCTATATATTGGGATTAAATGTTTCGAAAATTATACTTAATTCAGGGAAAGTTGATATCAACACTTTAATGATCTTATTTTATTATACCCTTCACCAAAGGTGTAAAAGGTATATATAAGTTTGTCATTCCGTTTGTAATTCTCACAATTTTCGTCGGAGAGCAAAAAAGTTTACATTTTCGGGATCCTTGTAAGAAATGATGACGATAGGACCATGTCCGTCCGTCCGTCCCTCCGTCCGTCCGTGTGTCGGTTGAAATGGCGTTTATGAAGCCCACCGATAACTGACATATATAATATATATATCAAAAGATCGAAAATCCTTTCGAGGATTTTGCTATTGGAATTCAGCAAGATCGGTTCATACAAGGCGGAGATATGTTAAAAAAAATGTTGAAGCCCTGGTTTAAGCTATAGATTTTTATTTTTATACAGATCGGTCACAAATATTTTTATAAAATTTCGGTTTTTTGAATCAGCAGGATCGGTTTATAAATGGCGGAGATATGCTTTAAAAAAGGGTTTTTGGAACCGGTTTTTCAGTTTCTGAAGCCTCTGTATATACCAGGGACTTCGAATTTTTAAAGGGGGCTCGGAAATTATTTTCTGAATTTTTGTTCCGAAAAAATTAAATAAATCGGTTCAGTAATAACTGAGATATCGGGGAAAACGAATTTTTTATTTTTGAAGCCCTTGTTCAAGCTACAGATTTTTATTTTTATATAGATCAGTCATAAATGTTTTTATAAAATTTCGTTTTTTTTAATAAACCAAATTCGTTCATAATCAACAGAGTTATGGCCCAAAAACAAATCTGTTAAGAATATAAATACACACACAAACATGTATATTAAGCATTGTAATGACTATTAGTGCCGTTTTTTGTTTTTTGTATAGACAAGTAGTTTTAATGAATAACAGTGTTGTTGTTGTTCTTTGTATATGCAGTCTGTACAAAAATAAATAGATATGGAATTGTTGTTGTTTATTTTTTAAAACTAAAACATATCTGTTAAGAATATACATAAATACATACACAAACATGTATATTAAGCATTGTAATGACTATTAGTGACGTTTTTGCCTATAAGACAAGTAGTTTAGTTAGCAACAGAAGTAATATAATGAATAACAGTGTTGTTGTTGTTCTTTGTATATGCAGTCAGTTTGTATATACACACATAAAAAAATAAATAAATATGGAATTGTTGTTGTTTATTTTTTAAAAGCAAAGCCTGCTATGATTGTTTTTTTTTTTTTTTCTTATTCAAATTTTCGTAGTTTGAAAAAAATTTAGATTTATATATGTGAAAATATGAAAGCATACGTTAAGGCAAAAATTTTATTATTTGTCGGTAATATGGTAATATGATGTCGATAAGATAGTAAGATGGTAATATGGTAATACGGTGAAGGGTATCAAAGATTCGGCACAGCCGAATCTTTTTTCAATTTCATTTTTCTATTAGTAAATAAAATGGTAATGGTTTTTGGCAGAATGGTAATGTCCTTCCGTCCGTCCGTCTGTCTATATATCGGGATTAAATGTTTCGATAATTATGCTTAATTCAGGGAAAAGCAATATCAATATTTTAATATTTCCATTTGGTTTCTATATGATTGAAAAGTGGGAAAAAAATGTATTTTTGGAATTTTAAGATCCTTCCTTCCGTATGTTTATTAATTTTTGCAAATTTTTCATCAAGATCATTTATTTTTGGACTCAATAGAGATATCGACTTAAAATTTTTTTCTTTATTCGATATATAATTTTGTTCTTTAACTAATTACAAAAAGATTCATAAAATCACTTGGAAATTTTGGCTTTATTTGTTAATTTTCTTAACTTAAAGGATACCTAATTTTTTATTTTATAAAAAATATGATCCTACTATTTCCTAACAATTTACATAAAACTGCCTATGAATTCCATTTATTTTTATAATTTATTAAATTTTTATCACAAAAACTCCTTAAAATCTGTTTTAAGGAATATTTTAATACGAATAATAAAATTATCTATTATTCATCAAAGTTCTTTTCAAGTATTTATCTAAGTTCTAATTACCATTAAGAATTATTTTCTTCTAGTGTCTGCCTTCATCTCTTTATCATCTTATTTTTAACTATATACCTATAATTTTCCAAACCATTAGTGTGTCCTAGTTAATTTTGCTTTTACTATTTTACTTTTGCTTTATTATTTTCATTTTTATTATTATTTTCTTTAATATTTTATTAAATTTATATCTGCATTAATATTAGCCTGCTTTTAACTAATTTTCATATTTTTATTTCTCTAACCATCTTTATAAAAAAAAAAAAAAAAAAAAAAACATAGTTTTGTCAAGTCCTTTTGGTTACGTTTAGATTGCCATCCTTTTGATTTAAAATATATAAATTCATCTTCACTTCTGGGCCACGTAATTTGCAATTGAAACTAAACAGAACTAAATGAAATGAAATATGGAGCAAGTTGTTGTTGGTGTGTTTGTCTGTACAATGCTTACAATGCTTCTTAAAAATTAACGTTTACAAATAAATTCATCATCATCAACTTCATCATCATTATTACTATTATTTTATCTTTAAAATATTATTCCCCTCCTTTTCTTTGTAACACTTTCATCTGTTTGTTTAAATGTGTGTGATTTAGTGTGAATGCATGTGTATATGTGTGTGTGTGTATTTGTGTGCAAACGTCTGAATTAAGGAAATTTATTTAACACACATTTTTTTTTTCTCTCTTTCTTTCTTTTTGTAGTTTTCATTTTGGGAAATGAAATCGTATAAAAGTGAAATTTGTAACCAAAAAGTAGAAAAAAAGAAGAAAGATAACTGTTGCGGCAATATTTGTTTGCTTCTACGAATGAGTATAAAGAGTATGTGTGAAACTGTTCTTTGTGTGCAAATATGTGTATGAATTCATAAAATGCATACATAGGTATGTATAAAAAAAATAATCTAAAAAAATCAGAATATTTTGAAGTGAAAACCGAACGAAAACATGAAATACAAGTAAATACTATGATACTCTCTCCCCCTGATTTGTCAAGCGACAAATGTAGAAGAACTTGTTGTCATGGTGTTGGTATAAGGAGAATATATTATATATATTTTTATAAAAATGTTGATGATGAATAGAACATACAAATACAACAACAAATATAAATAACAAAGACATACGTACAGATACCTATATATAAAGATATACTACGTACACATTAACAAATTCTTAACTATTCTTACGAGATGTGAAAACATACTAATATATAAATATACATGGACAGTGGGTCGAAAGCAATACAAAAAAATATGGTAAGTTTTCATTTAGATCAAACTTTGTTTTATTTATTTATTTATTTTTTTTTGAAAAATATCTGGTTGACAAAAAATTGTTTCTGCGGTACGGGATATATTAATCAATTCGGATTCACGGTATTAATAAGTACTTAACTTCTAAACCACTTTTTTTGAATTAACTCTATTTCTCGTGATACATCGCATTTATAAAATTAAGCTGGTTACACCATATATTGAAGCATATCTGAAAAATGACCTGATTGATTTCGTTTAAAAAAATATAAGAAATTGTAATTAAAATTGGCTTCAAGTATGTACTCATATAATTTTTTAATACCCTTAATAGTTAAGCCTATTTTCTGAAAAAAACTTAAATCGTAAACATCATAAATACAAATTTGTATTCTTTAGTTATAAAGATAAATTTATTTCAAATAAAGCAAGATACACTACACTCAAATCAATACATACATTTTGATTTTATTCACAAATTAATGAAGATATTCATTTACAAATAACATAGAAATATTTAAAAACAAGCGCGAATTATATTCGGCCCGGCCGAATCTATATACCCACCATCAACTTTTTCAAATTTTACGTTATATGGGAGGGGGCGGTAAAGTGGGCAGGAAAGTAGGCGGACCACGCCCATTTTTTGTTTCCGAGTTTATATTTGTCCTTGAACTAATTGAACACAATTTCGTTGATTTTCACCTTATATGGGAGGTGAGCGGTAAAGTGGGCGGACCACGCCCATTTTTGGTTTTCGAGTTAATATTGATCCCCGAACTATACGTACAAAATTTCGTTGTCGTACATGTTTTTGTTGAAGAAATATCAGCAGAAAACTGTAAAACGGACACCCTGTGCTTCTAGTTTTTAGCCCATAACTTTTTTGTTTGTCAACCGATTTTGCCCATTTTGAATCTCAAACAAAAATAAGACAAATACTTGTGCCAAATTTCGTCCCCCTACGTTATCCCATTCGTGCCCTATCCTGCTTTCAACAGACGGACAGACGGACGGACATAGCTAGATCGACTAAGAATCGAACCAAGACCCAGAAAATATATACTTTGTGGGGTCTTAGAAGATTCCTTCGATATGTAACACACGGAATGACAAAATCAATATACCCTTTGGGTATAAAAATAATAGTAACAAAATTTATTTTGCGATGATTTTTTTTTTTATTTTATTGAATAAAATTATTTCAAAATATGCTTCTATCTATCTATCTATCTATCTATCTATCTATCTATCTATCTATCTATCTATCTATCTATCTATCTATCTATCTATCTATCTATCTATCTATCTATCTATCTATCTATCTATCTATCTATCTATCTATCTATCTATCTATCTATCTATCTATCTATCTATCTATCTATCTATCTATCTATCTATCTATCTATCTATCTATCTATCTATCTATCTATCTATCTATCTATCTATCTATCTATCTATCTATCTATCTATCTATCTATCTATCTATCTATCTATCTATCTATCTATCTATCTATCTATCTATCTATCTATCTATCTATCTATCTATCTATCTATCTATCTATCTATCTATCTATCTATCTATCTATCTATCTATCTATCTATCTATCTATCTATCTATCTATCTATCTATCTATCTATCTATCTATCTATCTATCTATCTATCTATCTATCTATCTATCTATCTATCTATCTATCTATCTATCTATCTATCTATCTATCTATCTATCTATCTATCTATCTATCTATCTATCTATCTATCTATCTATCTATCTATCTATCTATCTATCTATCTATCTATCTATCTATCTATCTATCTATCTATCTATCTATCTATCTATCTATCTATCTATCTATCTATCTATCTATCTATCTATCTATCTATCTATCTATCTATCTATCTATCTATCTATCTATCTATCTATCTATCTATCTATCTATCTATCTATCTATCTATCTATCTATCTATCTATCTATCTATCTATCTATCTATCTATCTATCTATCTATCTATCTATCTATCTATCTATCTATCTATCTATCTATCTATCTATCTATCTATCTATCTATCTATCTATCTATCTATCTATCTATCTATCTATCTATCTATCTATCTATCTATCTATCTATCTATCTATCTATCTATCTATCTATCTATCTATCTATCTATCTATCTATCTATCTATCTATCTATCTATCTATCTATCTATCTATCTATCTATCTATCTATCTATCTATCTATCTATCTATCTATCTATCTATCTATCTATCTATCTATCTATCTATCTATCTATCTATCTATCTATCTATCTATCTATCTATCTATCTATCTATCTATCTATCTATCTATCTATCTATCTATCTATCTATCTATCTATCTATCTATCTATCTATCTATCTATCTATCTATCTATCTATCTATCTATCTATCTATCTATCTATCTATCTATCTATCTATCTATCTATCTATCTATCTATCTATCTATCTATCTATCTATCTATCTATCTATCTATCTATCTATCTATCTATCTATCTATCTATCTATCTATCTATCTATCTATCTATCTATCTATCTATCTATCTATCTATCTATCTATCTATCTATCTATCTATCTATCTATCTATCTATCTATCTATCTATCTATCTATCTATCTATCTATCTATCTATCTATCTATCTATCTATCTATCTATCTATCTATCTATCTATCTATCTATCTATCTATCTATCTATCTATCTATCTATCTATCTATCTATCTATCTATCTATCTATCTATCTATCTATCTATCTATCTATCTATCTATCTATCTATCTATCTATCTATCTATCTATCTATCTATCTATCTATCTATCTATCTATCTATCTATCTATCTATCTATCTATCTATCTATCTATCTATCTATCTATCTATCTATCTATCTATCTATCTATCTATCTATCTATCTATCTATCTATCTATCTATCTATCTATCTATCTATCTATCTATCTATCTATCTATCTATCTATCTATCTATCTATCTATCTATCTATCTATCTATCTATCTATCTATCTATCTATCTATCTATCTATCTATCTATCTATCTATCTATCTATCTATCTATCTATCTATCTATCTATCTATCTATCTATCTATCTATCTATCTATCTATCTATCTATCTATCTATCTATCTATCTATCTATCTATCTATCTATCTATCTATCTATCTATCTATCTATCTATCTATCTATCTATCTATCTATCTATCTATCTATCTATCTATCTATCTATCTATCTATCTATCTATCTATCTATCTATCTATCTATCTATCTATCTATCTATCTATCTATCTATCTATCTATCTATCTATCTATCTATCTATCTATCTATCTATCTATCTATCTATCTATCTATCTATCTATCTATCTATCTATCTATCTATCTATCTATCTATCTATCTATCTATCTATCTATCTATCTATCTATCTATCTATCTATCTATCTATCTATCTATCTATCTATCTATCTATCTATCTATCTATCTATCTATCTATCTATCTATCTATCTATCTATCTATCTATCTATCTATCTATCTATCTATCTATCTATCTATCTATCTATCTATCTATCTATCTATCTATCTATCTATCTATCTATCTATCTATCTATCTATCTATCTATCTATCTATCTATCTATCTATCTATCTATCTATCTATCTATCTATCTATCTATCTATCTATCTATCTATCTATCTATCTATCTATCTATCTATCTATCTATCTATCTATCTATCTATCTATCTATCTATCTATCTATCTATCTATCTATCTATCTATCTATCTATCTATCTATCTATCTATCTATCTATCTATCTATCTATCTATCTATCTATCTATCTATCTATCTATCTACTTCCACATATCTACAAAAAAAAGAGTAACGTTACTAAGAGATTTACTGAATCATCATCTTACAGCACAATCGGTTAAAGCTAGAATAATAAAATATGGACTCTAGATTGGTCTCGTTTTAAATAGATCCACTAAGACGGTATTTTTGGAAATTCCAACGGTTAAATTCGGTTACCTTTTAACTGCTAAACTAATAAAAATACAAAAATGTTTAATAGTTACCATTATTCACTTAAAAATAAAAGAGCAGGTTTCTGATACTTTTTTTAATTCGGTATTTTTAGGGAGAAATCGGATAAAAACTGTATTCCATTAGCATCCCATATATCTTTGAACAAGTAAAGATAAATATAAATTTGGTACTATTTGGAAAAACGAACATTTGAAAAATAAAAATTATACCTGTCTTTGGTACTTTTTTCATAAAATATTTTTTCCTATTTATTGACATATTCATACGCATTTTTTATTATGAAATCGCAAATACAAATTTAAAATTCATTAAAATGCATCTATGGTAAAAAAAAGTACCAAAAAGGGATAAAATAAGAAATATTCATTTTATTCAAACTCATTGACCCGCTTTTGAGAGAATTGTAGGAATTGGATAGTTAATTTAGTCATACAAGATAAGTAAATGAGACATTATTTGGAACTGGGGTACCAAGATGTACGTAAGACCGAATCCGAGCCAATAGTTTGGTACTTATTTAAAACATATTTTTTCTTAATTAATTGAATGCAGATTTTTAAATTTTGAGTCATATCTGTCACATGCAAATATATATACATTGAACATTTTGAAAATACACGTTTCAAGAATCTGTTCTGGAGCAAAAAATGGAACTTGGTAATTTTTGCTCATAATGGTACTTTTTAATTTTCTATAAACCTAGAAATATGAAGTCATGAAATTTAAATCATCATAAGATGTGATTTAGATTCGTTTTATTAACTCTTTGAAAACACCAATATTATAACTATTCCAATGGAAGTTAGAAGCAATAGTTTAACTTTTCAGAGTTTTTCACTTTTAGTATTACATTGTGTTTTATTTATTTTTTTTTTATAAATAAAAAAGATATCAAGTTTATATCTGGTCTATGTAAGAGTCCACTCACGAAGTAGCAGGTTAAACGCTAGACTATTTAGACAAATTTGGAAAAGGTACATACAAAATTAAGTTTTTCATTAAAAAAATTATGCTTTATATTTTTATTTTATTTTTTTTATTACTTAGCTTGTTTTCAAAAATGGTAAATGAAAATTATATTTATTAAAATTGTACTTATTTTTAAAAATTTATAAATTTTCAAATATCTCCGTTTTAAGAAACAGTATCTTTCTAAAAAAAATATATACTTTCTTTGAAATCTTCTGTTTCCTTTTTCGCAATATGAAACTTATTATTTTTTAATTTATTACAGCTTACAACAACGCAAAGTATGGTATTATGCATTTGTGTTGATGTTTATAACACCCAAATATATTATTCTAAGATCCACCAATTAGCTGAGAATCACTTTCTGACTCAATTTATTGATGTCTATCCGTCCGTTCGATTGTCCAAGTAAACTTATAATCAAACTAATGTCGCAGTTTTAAAGAGAATTTAATGCAATTTTCTCTATTGAATTTGATTGAGTTCAGTCCACTATTTCACCTAGTCCCCATACAAATATCTTTCCGGAATGTGGTTCTGATATTTATGATGCCTTAAATATATTACAATTTTAGTGAAATTCGGGTGAAATAAATGACCATAGCTCCCCTATAAGATTAATTTCTGAAAATAATTTAGATTTTTTTTTTTTTTTTTGGGTATATATAAAATATATGAAGGTATTCATAGACTACTGGGATACAATATTTTATAAAAATCGAAAGACACTCGATAAATTTTTGGGAGATCTTTCATGAAATTGTCTGTATACTTTAAGGGGTCTTAGATAAATATTTAAATATGTTGCAAATGGAAACTTTATACAACAAATTGTTAAACTACTAACATCTATAACCCACTGTTTTTAATAATAAATTTTGAGCTGCTGCATGTTTTTCTACAAAAGTAAAGAATGAAAGAAAGACATTTTCATTTATTCATTCATTTATTCTACGTAAGTTGTAAGTAGAATATTAGTAATACCCGAACTAACAGTCTTGCTCCTAGTGATGGCTATAATAATGATTATACTGATGATAATTCTTATAGTTTTCATCATGATAATGACAATGATGATTTTCTGATGCCACAAACACACACTATTTGATATTGTTGATGCTACTAAAGCTATTGCAACCTATTTTAGTCGTAATATAAATGAATAAGAAAATAATAATGATTATAAAGATTATGCTTATGTTATAATAGTTTATGGAGCCAACACACAACTTTTTCAACTGATAAAAATCCTGCAAATGATTATGTTGCAAAATATTTTTAATAATAAAAATAAAATAATGACAATGATGATGAAGTAGAGAAAACTTAGTACCTGCTAAAGCGTCAAATAAATATTTAAAGATTTTCTTTGCTTAAAATTATAACTTGTCTCTGAGATAAACTGTGAACACTTACTCATGCATATACTCATAGACACATACAATTACACTCACACATTTTAAACAATTGCAGATGTATGTTGTTGATACTTATGTTTTCTTATGTTGGAAAGGAAAATAGTTTTTACAATTAAATATTAAATAATAATAAGTTGTAGTTGTATTGGGTAAGGGTTTTGAAAGTTTTTGATAGTTATTTTATTTAGTATTTATTTTTGACATTTGACAGCTGTATATTTAGTAGATTGATTATGATGTAGGTTAGGTGAGTTTATTTTCAAACACTACTTTACTGAGTTCGAAATCTTATCTTTATGTATATTAATATAGTTTCAAAAGGGGCTCAACTTTTGAAGATCATTAACAATGAAGATTTGGAATATAGCTAGAGGATTTTTATGTCGTTGGCAATTTCTTGGAATACCTAACACTTAAAATAGGATTTGTTTTTTTGGACATTGTTTATTCAAATGCGAGGACAACTTTCTTTGCGTAAGGTAAATGCTATGTGGACACATTTCATAGCATCTACATTAATCTTCCATTTATATAGCCATTTTTCCAACTCAGTGATATGGTATTGGAGTTTTTCGGATGCAATCACAGTATTTGTATGCATACTTACAAAAGAATATTCATCTGCAAAAGTTGATGTATGAGTCATAAGGCTCATGGGCATATCTGCCGTATATTGTATATATAGAATAGGCCCTAAAATACTTCCTTGAAGTACACCTACGGAAACTTTTCAGCGTAAAGAAATCACATCTTCCGATCTTATTTGAAAAGATCTATTTAGTGTATAATTTCTTAGTAACTTATGAACGTTATGTGGAAGTAACGTGATCATTTTATGTATTAGTCCATCGTGCCAGATTTTATCGAAAGCTTGAGATATGGCAATAAATAACGCAGAGCAATACTGCTTGCTCTCGAAACCTCTTCTGATGAGAGTTACAATTCGATGCACTTGTTCAATAGTACCATGTTTTCTTCTAAAACCAAACTGATGGTTAGGTATACTTAGGTATATTTCTCTCAAGGAGAAATTTCTCAAACAATTTTGAAAAAATTGATAATAAGTTCATTGGACGGTAAGACGTTATTTGAGTGTCGTTTTTTCCCAGGTTTGGGTATCATCACTATCTCTGACAATTTCCAAGTCTTGGAAAGTAGCCAGTACGTAAAATGCCATTGAAAATGAATAAAATAAATTTCAGAGCAAGAAAAAGGGTTTGGCAAGAAAAAAAATCATTGTGCTGGTAATTTTGTCCATTCTAGGAGATTTTCCTGCCTTAAGACCTTTTACTGCTGATTTCACGGCAGAAAGCCGGAACTTTAATGGAGTTAGAATATGGTCGCTAACTACTATAGGTTTTAGAGTTGAGCCTGTGTTATTTGGAGTGAAAACGTTTTCTAAATGACTAGCAAATGCTTAAACTTCTTCATTAAATTTTTTGTGCCCATTGGCCATTTTGGAAGCGTGTGGAAGACTTATATGCAATAGTGCATTGACTGTAATCTGTCTAAGTTTTGCAGATATGTTTTCAATTTGGATTGTTTTTTATTCTTCAGAACGAAACGTAATCTTCTGATACATTGATTAAGTTAAATATTGACGGCTGGTGCCTTTTTTTCCTTAATAAGAGATTCAGCATTTGAGCAACATTTAATATATTTTGTGTTTTAATCAGTTTGTTTTCTTGTTAGGGAAGCAAGAACTTCGAGTTTTAAAGGGACTTAGACTATTAAGGAGTGAGATAGAAAAATAAAACACACATTTTGCCTCATAACTATTTTCGGAATCAATATTCAAAATTTTTTTTGATCTAGTTATCATGGAAAAATACTTCAGTTATTATTTTTAATAACAACCATGTTAATTTGTCCTTATTTTCATCTAAATAAGTTAAGAAAAAGATTTACGTCCTACAAGTTATTAAAAAATTTAAAAAAAAGCCAAATAGGTCTTACAAATAATTGGCCACAGAATTAAATGTCGTCCGTAAAACCGTTTCTAATGTTATTAAACAGTATCAGGAGAATTTGACTATTGATGTGAAACCTAGTTCGGTAAGAAAAAAGGACCACATGATATTGAGAAGGCCAGAATATTGAAGGCGTATTGAGAAGAACTCCAAACACATCTGGTAGAAAATCAGCTCAGTTTTCTCAGTGCTTCGACTATTTGGTGCGAAAATTAAAAGCTAATGGGAAAGTTGATAACATATAAAGTTCAAAAAAATATAAACTGGAATTCTGCAAAAAAATTACAAGCCAAAAATAGGACTCGAAATTTAGAACCAAATTTCATACAAAAATACTCAAGCTGTATAATTGACGAAGAAACGTAGGTGCTGGCAGAATCTTCGTAGCTTGTGTCTCAAAAATTTTTATTGATAATGCTCGAAACAATGTTGGAGATAAGTTTAAGACCCGAAAGCATCAAAAATTTCTTACAAAATTCATGGTATGACAAGCTTTTTGCAGTTGCGACAAAACACGAAAGTCATTTGATACATTCGGATCTATAAATACCAAAATATGCATAAAGGAATATTTGCAAAAAAGACTTCTTCTTTTCTTAAGAAAGCACAACGTGTTCACATATTTTTGAACCCATTTGGTATCATGTCACTACGGTAAGAAAGCTCTGGAGTGGTACCAAATCAATAACATAGTTTTAGTACCAAGAGAGGTCAATTTTCAAAATTATCCATAGCTTAGACCAGTGGAGAGATATTGAGCACTTGTGAAAAGTGAATTCAAGAGCACAAAATAGGTGTCCCATAATACTGAAGATTTTAACAGAAGATGTGCACACTGTTCCAAAAAAAGTGACTGAAGCAACTATCAAATCTCTAAAGAAAGGGTTTTCAAAGATGGTCCACAATTTTATAATTAGTGGTTGGAACCATAAAAATTATATATTTCTGTGATCTATGCTAAATTATCAAATGATTAAAAAAATAATGAAAACTCTAAGATCAACCGTTTCCAAGTTATTGAATATTATGTATGTTAAGAATTTTTCGATCTCACTCCTTAATAAGTGTCAGGATCGTAGGTGAATGATCTGACGAATGATCTAGTGAAGGAATCACTGATATACAATCGCGTTTTATATTTCAGCAATCTTATTGATGTCTGCAGGCCAGTAAGTGGATTGATCACTAGATATGGAATCTAGTTTGTTAAACGACATAGCCACGAATAGTTGCCTACCACTGAGTGTAATAAGGCGAGAGCCCCAAAATGTGTGTTTAACATTATAATCTCCTGCTGCTATAAATTTTGGGCCTAAGGTGGAAAAATATTGAAGAAACTGGTCTCGTTTAATATATTTTGGAGGACAATATACTGAGGAAATTGTTGTTTTATTATCAGATTATTGAAGTGGCTTGAATGTGTTCCGTTTTGTATTCTAGCATTGGAAAATGCTTTATATCATTACGGATTAAGATTGCAATACCACCACATGCCCTACCACTTGGATTTTTTGTGTCATATCCATTTATTCTGAAACAATTCTTTTGTGTAAAGTGAGTTTCGGATATTAATAGCACATCAATTTCTTGCATCTGTAAAAACTATTGTACTTAATTTTTATGTTGGCTTAAGCTGTTAGCATTCCAGTAACATGTTCTTAGTAAATTCATTTTTTAATTAGCAGAATCTGCATAAGCATGCTTTGATTTTGCATGTTCGTCATGAAGGTATTCATGGTTTGAATTAAATTCTCAATAGAGCTTTAAGAATTTGTATTGGGAATTATATAATGATCATATTATATCCATCTGTCTGTTTATACCCTACACCACCATAGGTGGGGAGGGTATTATGCGTTTGTGCTAATGTTTGTAACACCCAAAAATATTGGTCTAAGACCCACCTTAATTTATACCAATCGGCTTAGAATCACTTTCTGAGTCGATTTAACGATGTCCGTCCGTCCGTCCGTCTGTCTGTCTGTCTGACCGTCTGTCCGTCCATGTAAACCTTTTAATCAAACTACAGGTAGCAATTTTGAACCAAAATTTATGAAATTTGGTACACAGGTTTTTTTCAGTCCAGGGACGAAGCCTATTGAAATTGGTTATGATCGGTCTATTATTTCACCTAGCTCCCATACAAATGTCCTCCCGGAAATGGGTTTAACGATCATAAATCTCTTAAATATAGCAATATTTTAATGAAATTTGGCACATATAAGTTTTATATAAGTTTTAATAAGTGTGCCGATTTTTAAAAAGATCGGTTCATAATTACCCATAGCTCCCGTATAAATCCCTTTTCAGAAAATCACTTTAACGGCCATAAATCCTATTAAAATGTTAGTATAAAGTTAATATTCGACACAAATAAGTTTTATATAAACATAAATTTTACAAAGATCGGTCCATAATTTACCATAGCTCCCATATAAGGCCTCTTTTCGAGAATCACCCAAAAGTGAATAAATTCAAATAGATGTCAGCATCAACGTAATATTCTGTATTTGTATGTCCTATTTTACACTTATGAGTATCGGTCCACATTTGACTTCATGTCTAATAAAAGACCCCTCCCCGAATTATAATGTACACAATGGTGTAGGGTATCATATGGTCGGGCTTGACCGACTATATCTTTTTCTCTCGTTTTTATATAATTAATTCTTAATTCCAAATTGTCTTCTGTTAATACTGAAGCACGGGGTTTCTCAATCAATTAGTATACACAGTATTAATAAGTAATAGTGTTAACTAAAACTTTGTGTTAATGAATTTATTTTAACGTTTTGTTTAAACTGAAAGTTAGTATTTAGCTTCAAGTTATAAAAATAAAAAAATAATTTTGTTATTTTTTGAATACTTCTATGTAAATTTTAAATGAATGTCTTCATTAATTTGAGATTAAAATCATCATTTATGCATTGATTGGAGTGAAATATGCTTTGTTTTATTTGCAACAAATTTAACTTTATGACTAAAGAATAAAAATTTTAATTTTTACATTTTAGAATTTTTATATTTTTTTTTTTTTTTTTCTTTTAGGAAATTTGTATAAAATTTAATTTCTTCAGAACTGTTGACTGTCTAAAAAAGAAATGTAAGAATGACTTGAAGACAATTTTAATTAGAGTTTGAATAAAATCAAATTTTTTCAGTCTTTTTTGCGATAGGCTTCAATATATAGTGCAACCTGCTTAATTTTACAAATCGAGATTAATTACAAGAACTAAAGTACTTATTTATATCGTGTATCCGAACTGAATGAGAAACCCCGTGCTGCAGAATTAATGTTTCCCTGTGTTATCATGGTTTAAATTAGTTAAATTATTTACACTAACTAAAGTATTTACACGAATCGTAAAGTATATTTGAGAGACGTTTCAAAATTTGTGTTTTAAATATAGTATTTTTCCCTCACCCAATTTTTGGTATACAAATACTCAAACATTTTGTCGTGCTATAAACATTTGTCTTGAATTCAAGTGGATAATATTTCCTTGTCAACAAACACATGCATTCTCATACATATACTAGCAGACACACGAAATGCAAATAATCCCAGCAAACATACAATTTTAATCTCAAAAACAAAATACAAATATTATTTTCAACAATTAAGAGAGATATTTTCTTTTCAGATATCCAATGTCTAAGAATTATTCTCAGTTTCAAATGACTTCTTTTATTGCTGGGTTTTGATAAAATGTTTTTATTTCCTGCATATGTATTTAATATCGAATGAAAACATTTTAGTTCTTTAAAAACATATAATTTTTTGCTTGCTTTTTATATACATAATTACACTGATCGACAAAAAAAAAATCCTCCCCAAAGACGAATAGTTGGACTTGATGCATTTTGATGTGCTAAACACGAATCTGATTTCAGTTTTTTTTTTCCAATATTTCGCCCATAGTAAAGCCATTACTCTTGTATATTTCCTCATAACTCAAGAACGGTGTGTACGATTGACATAAGTGATAAACCAAAAGATGCGGACTAAAAATATCTTCGAGTTACCCAAACTTTATTTTTTTAGGTGTTCAATAGTTTCGGAATTATTTTGAAATATTCATGCAAAATTTTAGATTTTTTTGTTACTAAAATTTCTTTTGATAAATGAAAACATCTAAAATGTTTCAGTTTATCATCTTTATCTTAAAGCTAATAATGCTGCAAATAATATAAAACATGTACTTTCAAAATTGATGCACAAATATTGATTTTATTCACAGTTAAGTAAAAATACCCATGTTACATACAATTAAGTAGAAATACTGTGGTGGGCAAAAATTTTTTTTTTATTTTTTCTTGTAACAAATATAACTGGACTAAGTGGATTTTGACGAGTTAAACAAGAATCTGCTTTCACTTCTTTTTCTATCACGTACTGATTTTTTTTATGGGCATGACTAATATCATCACCTTATTCAGTGGTTACACTATAAAATTCGAGAATGGTTGGTCAAACCTAGGCTATAACTCAAGAAACCTTTACACGATTTTTATAAGTGGTACATCAAAAGATGCATACGAAAATTGTCTTTAATTTCAGAGTTATGGATCAAATTTACACGATTAAAAAAATAAAAAATAATAATATTTTCGCTACTAATTACCGAATAACTACGGAAATATTAACTGGACAAAAAATTATATAAATTCAGCTCAAAGATAATTTAAATCACTATCTATTGGAGTTTAATTTAACTTAATTGGACAAACCGTTCTCGAGTTGTACAAGTGTGACTGCCTAAGGGCGGGGTCATAGTAGTCATGCCCATAAAATATCAAAGCGTGATAGGAAAAAAGTGAAAGCTGATTCTTGTTTACCACGTTAAATTCTATCTAATCCACATATTTTTTTTATTTAAGACGAAATTTTTTTTTTTTTTTTTTTTTTTTTTTTTTTTTTGTTTGGCCACTAGGGTATCTCCACTTATCTGTAGATATGCTTGGGTATTTTAACTTAACTGTGAATGCAATCAAGTTTTGTGCATCAATGTTTATGATGCGGGGCTTTATTTACACGTAGTTTCACTAGCTTTGAGATAAAGATGATAAACTGAAATATATTTTATGTTTTCACTTCTAAAAAGAAATTTTAGTAAAAAGTCTTTAATTTGGCATGAAAATTTTAATTTTTTTCAACACTTATTTCAAAATATCTCCTAAACTATTAAGCGGATAAAAATTTGTTAGTAGAACGACTTAAAGCCAATTTTATTCCTCATAATTTGGTGTATTATTTATATAAATCGTGCATAACGTTCTCGAGTTATAGTGAAATATACTCGAGTGATCGACTTATTTAGGGCGCAATATTAGACATGCCCATAAAAAAATCTCGACTTGATTTGAAAAAACTGAAAGCAGATTCGAGTTTAGCACGCGGAAATCCATCTAATCCACGTTTTTTTTTTTTTTTTTTTTGTTTTTTTGAAGGAGCACGAAAAACATTTTTTTTGTCGACCAGTGTTATCTATCAAATAAGTTTGTATGTTGTATTTCTTTGTGCTAATTCTTAATTACTATTATTATGATAATTGTTAATTAGTTTGCTGCAATTTTTTTGTTCTATTCTTTTACAATCTTCTATTTTACTTTCAATTTCAGTTTTAGGATTATAAAGCATTTTCTATTGTGAATGTATGTATTAGTGTGTGTGTGTGTGTGTTTGTGTTTCTCAGTCCTAATTATAATTTTCATTATTTATGGTAGGAATAAACAGGAAGAAAGAGAAAGAGTAAAAAAAAGTGTTTGTGTACAAAGCTTAAACTCTTTATTGTTGTTCTTTTCTTTATATAATTTGTTGTTTTGTAATTGCAGTGGGAGAAAAATACTACAAACAATAAAATAAAAACAACAACAATAATAAAAAATAAAGGAAATGGAAGTACTATTTCATCTATTTGCATTTATTCACTTCACTTTAATTTTATGTAAATGGAAAATGGCTCAAATTAAGCATTAAAATAATCCTCTGTGAAAGCATCATCAGCAGATACACAATACACAAACAGGCGTTTCTTTTGTAACACCAAAATGGGGAGTTAGAAACATTTTGTTAAGTAAATTTCATTTATTACTCATTGTAATTATATCAGAGTGAAAGCGAGAGGGAGCAAGAATGAGTAAGAACTGTTAAGCTAACTTAGTAAAGCATTAATTAAAAATGGCTGAATGTTAATTGTCAATTGGGGAAATTAACACAAAGAATAACTAACTAACAAACTTAGTATTATTTTTATGCATTTAGCTAGTTTTTTCATATAAAAACTATCTTCTATATTTCATATTCCCAAACTCAAGGGTACTTAAGCTAAACTATTTAAATGAGAATATTTTTTTATATAGTGCTTTATATTTAGCTAGTTACATTTACAAAGATAAAGGAAATTTTATATAATTTTTATTACCAGATTTTGATTTATTCAAAACACAAAGCTTTATTTTTATGAGCCCTCAAAACAAATTAAATAATAAATATAAAAAAGTGTTATTAACAAGCTAGATCGTTATATTCGGCAGTGACGAATTTTTTACAACCGTCATCACTTTAGCGACAAATAATAAAATGTATGCCTTAAAGTATGCTTTATTTTAAATTATATACAATATTATAGCGGTTTAATAGTTTTTATGGCTAATTGCATTCCTTTTAACATATTCCAATCGCAACAGCATTGATAAAGAAGTCTGTAGGCAAAATATTCGCCAACATTGCATTATTATTGTCCATGTATTTTTTAGGGCCTTTATAGTGTTAAAGCGTCTCCTTTCAGCAAAAACTCTTTGGCATATAATTCCTCGCATACTCTCGGAATAATTCAGCTTTATGAAAAAACTGGCTCATGTCCTATTAGAACAGTTTTTTTCCGCAAACAAATTTTTTTTGTTGACTTTTAATTTTTGATGAGGCGATATCTCACTGAAATGTATGGACCAAGTTCTAATAATCCTTTTTGTATGAAAAGGAACATTTATCATAATATTATGTACTTATAAAACCCTTTAGTAATATTTTATTGTAACTATTTGCACAATATTCTATAATAAATCCTTCCAGCAATTTGGTAAGTATCTGATTTTCTCATCCCGCCGTTTATTTTGTATCAATACATGAAAGAACCATCTTGTAATACAAGTTAAATATTTTATTGTCACTAAAAATAACTTCCTCCAATTTTGTCCCAAAATCTTTGATTTTCGGCAAACGACAGTCTTGGTGCTTTGTAAGAGGGCAAAGATTTAAATTTTAGTATCCCATTTCGCATACTTTATGTCGAGATATGAATTTTAAATATATGAATACGACTCAAAGATACTATCAGTTTACAAATAGTTAATATTTGGCGAGGCGATACTTCTTTTTTAGCAGGAATTCTTTTTATTTCCATAATATCCTTATTAAAAATTTTAGATTTCTTTTTTTAAGACTTTTCTTTCAGTAGCCTTCGTAATTGTTTGGACACATAAATATGATAAACTTTATTTCGGCTTAGTTTTTAGATATTTGAGAAAAAAACCAGCCACATTCTCTGAATGCTGTCAACCTGGCGGACTTTTATTTAATTCAATAGGTTCAACTCGACATTTCGTTAATTAATGTTACATTAATACAATGAAACATTTTAAATCATACAGGGTTCAATTAAGTACTAGGGAAAGATTAATGACAAAATGTATTATTTTAATTAAATGCTGACTAATGCATCATGATTATCACAAAATTTTATTTTGTATGCTTAGGTTATTTCGTTCGAAGTTTTTAAGGATTTTTAAATTATTCAAAATAAACCATATAAAATATAACATTTTCCCTAAACCTCCTAATGCACTTAGATTGCAGTGTTTAAAAAGATAATTCGTATTTTTATTTCATTTGTAGGTAGCAAAAAATTTAAACTTTTACTCTATATGCTTAGGTTGTTTCGTGCACTGTATATTATTAATTAAAATTGAGTTTTGTTAAGTTATAATTTCATGACTTCCCTACCCCATTGTATTGATATGAAGTAAAAGCAATTAATACGATCATGCAGTACTCCTACATACCCCAGATAAAAACGGTAGCCTTTTAATTTAGAAAAAAAAAAAATGAAATACCAAAAATGAAAACACCTCGTAAAATTAAACTATGATTTCTAATTCCCGTGAACAGTTATAATATTGGAGTTCTGTCGGCATTAATAACAATAAACTTTTTAAATATTTTAATAACTAATTTCTTACATCTTTAACATTTGAAGGTTCAAAAAGGTTCTATTATTATATTTTAGTAGAGACGAATGTGCTAATAGCGCTTGTGGACCCTCAACACAGAAACATACATATTTAATTTCATGTTTGAAAGTTAATTATTATTATAAAAAATTCAAAAAGCAATATTATAATAATGAAATGTTCCCTTTTATGGATTCTCTTTTACTTAGGAACATACATATATCTTTAATTTCATGATTTTAGCTTAAATATTATAGAAAATTCAAAAAGTACCATTAGAAGAACAAAAAAGTATCAAAAATCCCCCTTCTTGAATTTTTACCCACATATGGTCCTATCTTTAATTTCATGTTTCTCAGTCCAATATTGTAGAAATTCTAAAAGTACCATTGGAAGAACGAAAAAGTACCACAAAGTATAATTATATTTTAAATTTCATATTTGTAGGTTCAATATAATGAAAATTCAAAAAGTACCATTGCAAAAACGAAAAAGTACCACAAAGTTCCCCCTCTTGAATTCTTAACCACATAGGACGTTGTATCTTTAATTTGATGTTTTATGTTTAATAATGTAGAAAATTCAAAAAGTACCATTAGAAGAATGAAAAAGTATCAGAAAGTCCCATGTTATTGATTCTTATTCACTAAGGATCACATATCTTTAATTTCATGTTTCTTGGTTCAATATTATAGAAAATTCAAAAAGTACCATTAGAAAGACAAATAAGTACCACAAAATCCCCTCTTGTGAACACTCACTCACTAAGGACTACATGTACTTAAGTTCATGTTTCTAGGTTTAATACAATTAAAAATTCCCTTCTTGGTACTTTTTATTCCCCTTGGATGTGATGAAATTGTATTCCAATGAATTTCTAAATTGTACTAATTGATTGCTAAAATATCCATATGTACATACAGTAAAAATGAAAAAAATATTTTGTGAAAAAGTACCAAAATCAGGTACGAATTTTACCCCTTAAATGTTCGAATTTCCAAAAAGTACCAAACTTGTATTTTCGTTAAAGTACTAATTTGATACAAATTTTATTTCTATGCTTACTGGATAAAAAGATAGATAGGTTGCCAAAAAAATTATCAAATTACTGGTTTTACCCGTTTGCTCCCTAAAAGAGCTGAATTTCAAAAAAGTACCACCCACCTATCCGATTATTTTTTAAATGAACAAGGATAATATTCAACTTTTTGTATATCTATTAGTTTAGGAGATATAAAGTAACCGATTTTACCCCCTAAACATTCAAATTTCCAAAAATCCCGCCTTAGAGGATCTATTCGGTAGTATACCTATCTACAGACATTTTTTCATCTTTCTAGCTTTAACCGTTTTGTCTGTACGATGATGAATCACCAAGTAAGTCAGTAAGTCAATCACTAAGTAATGTTACTCTTTTATATGTATAGATTTATATACATTGCAAATCGGTTTTAAAACGCGTTTTTTAGACATATCTTCCATATTTATGAACCGATCTTGCTGAATTTCAATAGCAAAATTTTCGAAAGGATTTAAGATTGTTTGATATAAATATTAAATAATGCAGTTATCGGTGGGCTCTATAAACAGCATTTCAACCGACAAACGTACGGACGGACATGGTTCCATCGACATCATTTCTTACAAGGATGCAGAAATATACATTTTTTTTTGTTCTCCAACGTAAATTGTATAAATTACAAAGTAAAGGGAACACCTGTGGTGAAAGGTATAAAAAGAAAAAAGTTATATTGTGGGAAATGCTAAATTAAATTATTGTTCAAAATAATAAAATAAAATTAATTAATAAAATTTTCTTAAAATTTTTATTATAAGAAATTAAGGACTTTCTTTTAGTGTTAAAAATTGTTTCTAACTTTTATTATCTTCTCTAATAATTCTATATCTCAAATTAGGTTTTGTGTTAATATCAATTGTTAAGCAGGCTTTTTCTTTTTACAAATTTAATTTCATTCTGCACATATTTAGTTATTTTCATACACTTTTATTTTATTTACTTCAATAACAAATAACCTTAAATTGTATTTTCTCTTGTAATCCTGTTTATTGCAACAAGACAACTATAAATGTATAAATGAGTGTTAAACAAAACAAAAAAAAAAAAGAGAGAACTAAAGAACTATACAAAATTTGACATGACAAATACAATATTTTCTACTTACAACATAAATAAAATACAAAATAACAACAGCAACAAAAAATAAAATAAAACTGAAAATAAAAACCTCAAAACATGAACACAGTGTTACAGATGTCCATCTCTCTATGGAAGGTTAAGTGCACAACAGACCTAAACAGTAATGGCCAGAAATATCAAGCTACAAAAAGTCCTGCTGCTTAAAAAAAATTGAACTACATTTTGTTTGAACTACAACTGTTTTATTTTTTATTTTTTCATGAAAATTAAATTTCAGTAAATTTCTTCCTAGTGCTATTTATATATTCACAAATGTTTTCATATATATAGTCATCTACATGCTATTGTTTTAAAAGTAGTACTGGCTGGTTGGTTAGTATGTATGTAAATATAAATGTTTGACAAAATATAAACTGTAATCAGGTTACAAAGAAGAACATTGATCGTTGTGTCATAGTTGTAGTTTATATTATTATATTTTATTTTGTGTATGTAGTAGTGTTTTTTCAATCTTATTGTGGTTAGAGAAAACATGAATTTATTTACATTCACACATATGTTGTATGTATATGTATGTAATTTTATTTTACTCGTATTTATTTTGTATTATTACTTTTTTTTTTTTTCTTTTTGTTTATTTTTATAAACTTTTTAAATATTTGTTTATGTGCAAGATAACAACAATAGCAAATATTATTTAAGCACAGTACTTTGACACCATAATAAGTATGTTGAATTTAAAGAATCTTTATTTGAAATTCCTTAATATATAATAATAACTTAACAAAAAATAATAATAACAATTCATGACGATTTGAAAACTTTACAACACGCATTTACAAATTAATGGAGAAATTTAAATGCTTATTTACCAAGATATTGAAGGTTAAAGATTCTTCTAAATTTTTATATAAAATTCCGATTTTTGGTATGAAATACAAGTGATCACAAATTAAGGCCTTTTTTCCATTTAAATACGTATTTACGAAGATATCCAGGGTTAGAGATTTTTTGGAATTTTCATATAAAATTTAGATTTTTGGTAAGAAATACAAGTGATCACAAATTAAGGCCCTTTTTCTATTTAAATGCTTATTTACAAAGATATCAAGGGTTAAGGATTTTTTTGAATTTTCATAGAAAATTTCGAATTTGAATATGTAATATAAATGATCACAAACTAAGGCCTTTTTTCAATTTAAATGCTTGTTTACGAAGATATCGTGAGTTATTAAAAAAAATGCCCTTTTAGAATTATAGAATATTTTTTGGCAGCATGGCAATGTCCGTCCGTCTATACATTTGGGTTAAATGGATCAAAAATGGCACTTAATTCAGGGAAAGGTGATAGCAAAATTTTAATACTTAAGTTTGATTTTTATATTAATTAAGAAGTGAAAAAAGTATATTTTTCGAATTTTAAGATTTTTTTTTAGAGAATTCTAATGTCCGTCCATCTGTCCGTCTGTTTGTTAATTTTTGCAAACATTCCAATTCAAAATCGTTTAACTTTTGACTCAATAAAGATAACCACTCAAAAAAAAAAAGCCTTTTTTGGTAGATAACTTTGCTTTTTAAATAAATGCATAAGACATAACAAAATCGGTTGTAAATATTTAACTGTATATGGAAAAAACTTAACCTAGATCTTGTAAAATTGAGATTTTTGAAATTTCAAATGTATATAATTCGAAAAATACATAAGATAATCCGTACATACAAGCATATTTTCTTAAGGATTTATCAAGGACTTTAAAGTGATATAAAAATCTTGGAAATCGGGTAAGGAACAAAAATTCGCTAGTGGTTAAACTTTTTCCATGACACTAGTATCCTATTTTGAACCCCCATAGTTCCGCTCCTGAAGCGTGTATGGAATCCTAATTCTAAACAAAATACTACTGTTCTCTGCTACGGCTATGTGAAATTTCATGTAAATCGAACCTGCCGATTAGAAGCTACAGATTTATTTCGATTCTTCCCCCCTATTTAATGTTTGATAAAGTTAAGAAAATGTCTGCACTTAAGCTGTACTGGAGTTTTTTTTTTTTTCTTTTTTTATTTTCTCAAATCTGGCTATATATGCACACGATTTTTTTTTTTTAACATTTTTAAAGTGGACAATATGTACTGTTTTTCAGAAAATTTTCTGAACAAACATCCTGTAACATTTTAAGTTGATTCCATGAAAATTGAAAATTAGTGTATTTTAGGACAATTTTCAAAAAAATAACAAAAATATTAGGACAAAATATAATTTACAAATACTTGAAGAAAAGTACACTTAAATATCTGAAGTTGATGGTTTCATTTTAAATTTTTACTTTAAAAGACTTTTTATTTAAAATAAATACACTGAAATCTGATGAAAATTAAATTTTTTACAATTTTTAAAAAATGTAAAAAAATGTTTTATTTTGACAGCTCCTTATAAGAAAACAACACAAAGATTTTAATTGATATTGATAGATAAATTTGCCTATTTTTATTCGTTATCCAACTTTAGTACAAAAATTTAAATTTTAAAATTCAATTAAGCGCCACTTTTTACACATTTTACCCCAACGTACAATGTTGTAATATTTTTCCTATAAAATTGTTAAATATTTTAAAGCTATAATCTAAAAATATGTAACACACACAGAGACTGTTTTGTGTTTGTATTTAGTTTTATAAAAACCATTATTGAAAAATATTTATTAATAAAATTTATTATTAACTATATAAAAGCTAAAGTTTTAAGTCTGTCGCCATTAATCGTGCTCTTGTATTTAAATTACTTCTCAATACACATGTATAACATAAAAATTATGTTGTATACTACAACTATTACAACATGATTGCCTATGTTCCCACATTTGCTATTCAACTATCAAAAACATTTTACTTACATTTAGTCTCCGCTAGAATAGTGTCATATTTCTATTGTCTGTTGATAATCAATCAACATCAGAGAATAAATAATAAAATTATAAAAGAATAGATTTAGTTTATGTTGTTGCTAGTATTTCTATTATATTGTATTTACAACAAGGTGTCAAAACTTTAGTGTAGCAAAAAATATATAGGTAAACATCAACAAAACTTACTAGAGCTGGGGTAAAAGGCTATAAATTATTGGTAACATATACATTCTAACAGCTTACTTCATCTATGAAATATGTCCGTTGATATTTTTCTAGTTCAAGGATGAAGTAAGACATAGTTTGTTAATTTTTTTATTTAGTATGTTGTACATCTTTTCTCATATTTTCCTGGAATTTAAATATTTGTTTCTTGGAATTGTATTAGTTAACCGTCCGACAAATCTGGTTTAGGAGCGGGCCTCAAAGGATTAAATGTACTGGTAAGATTCTTTTTGGAGATATTTTTTTCATAAAATTCACAATTGAAATGAAAATAGTATAGATAACTCTTGGATATGTAGTAACTAAGGAAATAATTTAGCGAAACCCTTAATTTTTTGTGGAAATAATTTTATTACATTTTACAGTTCACTTGGGAATTTATTATTTTTCGCATTAGTAGCATACCAGGTTAAAACTAAATTTATAAATATTTCGTTTTTCCAAGTCATAATTATTTTCAATTTAAATTTTCAAGTGCTCTGCTGTCAAACTTAACATTTTTTTAACATTTTGGAAAAAGACTATATAAACCTTTATTCATAATAAAAATTTTACATTTATAAAATTTTTATTAGAAAAATTTTCTTATTAAGCTTTGATAAATTTCAAATTTTTATTATGTATAAGGCAATAAAAAAATAACTTTTCATATTTTTTTTAATCAAAAGTCTTTTAAAGAAAAAATTTTAAACGAAACCGTCAAATTCAAGTATTTAAGTGTAGTTTTGTTCATGTATTTGTTAGTTATATTTTGTACAAATATTTTTGTTATTTTTTATTTTTTGAAAATTGTCCTAAAATATACAAATTTTAAAATTTAATGAATTGCAACTTAAAATGTTACAGAATGATTGTTCTGAAAATTTTCTGAAAATAGTACATATTGTCTACTTTAATACCTTGAAATTAATCTTTCTTTTTCGAAAAATCTCCGCACAGTGGAGCCAAATGTAAAATTGTTCGTAATAAATCTGTATCTCCTAAACTACTGGTCGGATCAAAATGATATGTCATGATATGACAAGCAGTTTACAGAGATATAAAAGTCTTTGAAATCGAACCTGTTTTGTAGAAATTACGATTTTTTGAAACTTTTCAAGCTAGACAATTTTGACACCCTGTAGCTTATCTCGCGTTATCACAGCGTGACTACAAGATTATTCTTCTAAAAGCTTGGGTGTTACTCTACAAATCTTCCATACATTTCAATTCGAACCGACCAGTAGTTTAGGAGATACACATATATTACCAAAAATTTTGTATTTGGCCCCACTGAGCTCCAGTAGCTCTATTACAAAAAAACCGCTTAAGTGCATACTTTCTTTTTTTTTTTTTTGCTTACACTGGTCGACAAAAAATTTGTTTGTGCTCCTTCAAAAAAAATATGTGGTCTAGATGGACTTCCGCATGCCAAACTCGAATCTGCTTTCAGTTTTTTCCCATCGTGTCGAGATGTTTTTTTATGGGCGTGTCTAATATTGCGTCCTAAATAAACCGATTACTCGAGTATATTTCACTATAACTCGAGAACGGTATGCACGATTTACATAAATAATACACCAAAATGTGTGGAATAAAATTGACTTTAAGCCATTCTACTAACAAATTTTTATATGCTCAATAGTTTTGGAGATATTTAAAAATTTATGTCATGCTAAATTCAAGATTTCTTTTTTTTATTAAAATTTCTCTTTAAAAGTGAAAACAACAAAAATGTTTCAGTTTATCATCTTTATCTCAAAGCTGGCAAAATTACGAGTAAATAAGTCACGTATCATAAAAATTGATGCTCAAATCTTGATTGCATTGACAGTTAGGTTAGGATACCCATGAATACCTACAAGTGAAAATATAGTTGGCAGCAACCTGAATTGTCTTTTAGCTGAATTTACAAAATTTTTTGGCCAGTTTATATTTTCGTAATTATTTGGTAATTAGTAGCGAAAAAAATAAAAAAATTTGTTTTTGAAAAATAGTACAAATTTTGATCCATAACTCTGAAATTCTTTAGCGAATAAAAAATGTTGTTGACATACCTTGAAAACAATTTTCTTATGCATCTTTTGGAATATCATTTATCAAAATCGTGTAAACGGTTCTTGAGTTATAGTCTAAATTTGACAAACCTTTCTCAAATTTTATAGTGTAAACGCTGAATAAGGTGATGATATTAGTCATGCCCTTAAACAAAAATTAGAGTACGTGATAAAAAAAAAGTGAATGCTGATTCTTGTTTAACTCGTCAAAATTCACCTAGTCCATCTATTTTTGTTAATTTTTTTATTTTTTTTTTTCACTGTATGTAACATGGTTATTTTTACTTAAATGTATATAAAATCAAGATTTTATTTTTTTTTCGCAGCATTACCAGCTTTAAGATAAAGATGATAAACTGAAACACTTTTGATGTTTTCATTTATAAAAAAAATTAATAACAAAAACATTTTAAGTTTTGCATGAAAAAGATCTTTTTTGACACTTATTTCAAAATAACTTTGAAACTATTGAAAAATTATGTTTGGCTAATTTGAATATATTTTTCATGCGCATCTTTTGGTGTATCACTTATGTCAATCGTACATACCGTTCCTAAGTTATGAGTAAATATACTAGAGTAATGGCCTTACTATGGCCGAATAATTAGATAGGCCCATAAAAAAAATCTAGACGTGATGGAAAAAAACTGAAAGCAGATTCGTGTTTAGCACATCAAAATGCATCAAGTTCAACTATTCGTCTTTGGGGGAGGATTTTTTTGTCGACCAGTGTTATCATACATAAGCAGAATTGATAAAAATTTGGAATACAATTTCACATAGGTGTAGCAGAGAAGAAGAAGCAAAGCTATGGGGGTTCAAGTTAGGATACCTTTGACATAGAAAATGTGTAACTAAGTACTAGCGAATTTTTATTTCTTACCGAAAAACTTTTATATCACATAAAAGCTCCTAATATAGCCTTTGAAAAAAATCGATTCATGTAACATTTATGTTATATATTTTTTGAGTTATATGCATTTAAAATGTTAACAATCTCAATTTTGCGAGATCTTGGTCAAGTTTTTCCCATATCTAGCGCAACATTTTCAACTAGTTTTATTATTTTTTTTTTAGTTAGTTAAAGTAAAAATAATCGATTTTGAATTGAAAAATTTGCACAAGTTAACAGTCAGACGGAAGGACGGACATCAGAACTCCCTCAAGAAAAAAATATTAGTTTCATAAATATATTTTTTTACTTTTCAATCAATACAAAAACCAAATATAAATACTAAAATATTGTTAGTAAAATTTTTTCTTAATTTAGCATCATTTTTGACACATTTAACCCCAATGTATAGACAGACGGACGGACACTACCATTATGCGAAAAAAATAGTCTTAAAAAAATTTTTTTAAAAATTTTTTAAATACTTTTTTTTTTTTTTGCCTAATAATAAAAGTAAAAGTTGATCTTTAAATTATTGATATCGTCTTTCCTGAATTAAGCATCATTGTTTTTTTATTTTTTTTTCCGGTGTTATTTATCTATAAAAAAAAAATTATTTTAAACATTTCTACATTTACATATTTAATAACGCTGATAGTAATAAAAAATAATAATTTACAGTCTGTATGTCTCTAAAAGACTCTAAAACTCTAAAAGAAAAATAATTTTTAATAAAAATGCATTTTTAAATGTTATTGTTATTTTTTCACTGTTTTATTTATTAGCATAATTCTTTAAGCATTATTCTTATATGTCAAGTTTTTTATTTAAATTATGACACACATACATACATATATATACACCCAATAAATGTCATATACACACGTTAATATGTATGTATATACTAGGGTGATCGATACTGTTTTCCAACCGGTTATTAAACCGGTTTTTTCTGTCAATGTGCTGTCGGTTTTTTCAAAATGTTAATTTTTCGAATGTCGAATAGACCGGTTTTTTTAAACACAAAAAACCGGTTTTAAAAATTGCTTTTTATTTCAAAAAACATGTACTAAATACTGATATTTGAATCGAAATTTATGAATATTTTTTAGAATATTATTTGTAATGTTTTAAAAATATAGTTTAAGGTTAAAACGAAATTAATTATTGTAATATTAAATAAATAAATTAGTAATAATTACTTCAATTGTAACACCTGTAATATTTTTACACTTAATTTGAATGTTTTAGTCTTTTTTATTCAATATTTTGTTCATTTTTCAAAGATTTTGTTTTAAAAAAGTTTCTTCTACAAAATAGTTTCAGTAAAATTTATTCTGGCTCTTATCATATTAACCCATGGTTTATGTTTTGTTTGTTTTGATGATTATTTTCTTAAAATTTTTATATTATATTATTCGTTCGTTCATATGCTTTGTAACACCCAAAAATATTGGTTTAAGACCCACCATAATTTGCACCAATCGTCTTTAAGTCGATTTGATGATGTTCGTCCGTCCGTCCGTCTGTCTGTTCATAAAAAAATAATTAATTAATTAAAATACAGGTCACAATTTTGAACATGTATTTTTTCAAATTTGGCACACAGGTTTCTTATAGTCTAAGAACGAAGCGTGTTGAAATTGGTTATGATCGTTCCATTATTTAAACTAGCGCCATGCAAATATCCTCCCGGAAAAGGGGTTTAACGATCATAAATCCCTTAAATGTAGTAAGAATTTTTTTTTTAACACATGTAAGTTCCATATAAGTTAAAATCTGTGTTCCGAATTTCATGAAGATCGGTCCATAATTGAACATAGTATTGGCTCACAATTCCACAGGTTTAGAAAAGACACTTCCCCGAATTTGGTGCACATAATTGAGTAGGGTATTGTCGGACTTGACCGACTATTTCTTTTTCGTTCTTATTGGATTAATAGTTATTTCCAAAAATAATTATGTGTAATATATTTTAACTTGAACATCATAATATTTATTTATTTTTCTTTAAGAAATGTAGTCTTTTGGTAGAAATATTAACATCTGCAAAAAAAAAAAACCGGTTAACCGGTTTTTTCTGAATTTAAAAAAGTGCAACCGGTTTTTTTAAAATAACAACTATTCGAACTATTCGAAAACCGGTTTCTCCAAAAAGTCGAATAATCGATCACCCTAGTATATACATAAAGAAACAGTATGTATGTATTTGAAATATTATTAAAGAATTTTATGAAATAAAATACAACAATATACTTTTGATAAATGTCATTGTATAGCATGTTACAAGTACAATATTACCACAAAATGTTGGAAACAACATTATGTATTATTGTTTAGGTGTAAATATACAAGGTCAGGTTAAATACAAAACTGATTGTTTCAACTGACAAGCAAAAGCACAAACAAAACAAGTGACAGACATGAACACAGATGGACTATATAATAATATAATATTTATGTATGTGTATATGTAATTATGTGTTTAAATATAATCATTGGTTTATTGCTTTTTATGGCAATTTAATTGAGTAGAAATACAAAAAAAAAAGCACCCAACATTAACGAGATATGAACATAAGATGAAAAAAAATAAACAAATAATGTTTACAAGATGATTAAATGTCTTTTTGGTAAACCATCAGCATCATCATCAGCAGCAACACAGAGGCAGCAAAAACAACATTACCATTAGCAAGCAATAACTTTTGCATCATAAACATCAGTTAAACCGACAAACCTTAATATCACATGAAACATGAATAACAACAACAACAAAATACAATACAGGCAACAGAGTAAAGTATAGACTATAGAGTAAAAATATCATTATGATCTCATAACATACCTGTCACAGGAATTGTCAGATGTCAACATGTATGTGTTTTGTTATATGTTTGTATATGTATAAAAGTGTATTTATGTCAGTTTGCTATGGAGTATGTATGAGTAAAAATGTTGTTAAACTTATTTAAAGCACACATCTGCTTTTTTATTTCTTATTATTTTATGATTGATTTTAATATTATTTTAATGAAAAACAAAACATCCCAGCAAAAACTTTGCTTGCCATGTAATGAGTTAAGAAGCTAATACAATGGCTCTTCACAACTTACACATTAGATGAATAACTCATTATTTTAACATGGTGATGCCATTAGAGGCAACTACTTACATATATATTATATTATTATATTATTACAAGTAGGCATTTCAGAAAGCCATTACTAAGATGTAATTGCAAGAACTAATTACTTTGAGACTATTCAATAACTCATTAATTTTAAAGTATTAGTGAAGTCATTATTAGCCAAATGTATAGTAAATAGTTACATTATCAGTTTCAAATAATTATTATTAACATACATGTATGTATGTATGTATGTATGTATGTATGTATGTATGTATGTATGTATGTATGTATGTATGTATGTATGTATGTATGTATGTATGTATGTATGTATGTATGTATGTATGTATGTATGTATGTATGTATGTATGTATGTATGTATGTATGTATGTATGTATGTATGTATGTATGTATGTATGTATGTATGTATGTATGTATGTATGTATGTATGTATGTATGTATGTATGTATGTATGTATGTATGTATGTATGTATGTATGTATGTATGTATGTATGTATGTATGTATGTATGTATGTATGTATGTATGTATGTATGTATGTATGTATGTATGTATGTATGTATGTATGTATGTATGTATGTATGTATGTATGTATGTATGTATGTATGTATGTATGTATGTATGTATGTATGTATGTATGTATGTATGTATGTATGTATGTATGTATGTATGTATGTATGTATGTATGTATGTATGTATGTATGTATGTATGTATGTATGTATGTATGTATGTATGTATGTATGTATGTATGTATGTATGTATGTATGTATGTATGTATGTATGTATGTATGTATGTATGTATGTATGTATGTATGTATGTATGTATGTATGTATGTATGTATGTATGTATGTATGTATGTATGTATGTATGTATGTATGTATGTATGTATGTATGTATGTATGTATGTATGTATGTATGTATGTATGTATGTATGAATGTATGTATGTATGTATGTATGTATGTATGTATGTATGTATGTATGTATGTATGTATGCATGTATGTATGTACGTATGTATGTGTGTATGTATGTATGTATGTATGCGTGCACATATAACAAACTGACTGCATATACAAACAAGAACTGCTGTTGCTAACTAAACTACTTGCACATAAAAAAAAACAACAACAACAATGCTTAATATAAACATTTTTCTGTGTATTTATATTATTAACAATTTCTTTTAGCTTTTGCCCCATAACGCTGTTGTTTATGAACGAATTTGGTTGCTGTAAAAAATCGAAATTTTATAAAAATATTTACGACCAACCTGTTTAAAAGCAAAAGCTTATATAGGAGCTTAAAAAAGTCAAAAAATTCGTTTTTACCGATATCTGGAGTATAGTGAACCGATTTTTTTACCAAAAAAAATTTAAGAAAAGTTTTGAATTTTTCGTGCAGAAACGAAATCGTTATATTTTATAGGAGCCGAGAAAAGCCGACAGCAAATACGATTTTTTGGTGGTATCTTCGGTTTTTTGCCGATATCTCAGTTATTTATAAACCGATTTTGCTCATTTTTATTAGCGATTTTTTAAGGAATATTTCTAACAATTTGATATATAAAACATATATATTCTATAATTGGAGCTTTCTAAAAACTGATTTCAACAGACAGACGGACAGACAGACATCTTTATATCGACTCCCCTATCAATAAGGATCCAGAATATATATACTTTTTGGGGTCTTATATATAACATTTACACCTGTGGTGAAGGGTATAATAATAAAACTTTTAATTTTTATTTTTTTTAAATTAATTTTATTACTAAATACGTACGTTCCTCAAATTTTTTTGATCTACTAATGACCGCTTTTTGAATTTATGTATTTTAAAAACGGTCCAGTCATTAGTAGACCAGAAATATTTTGAGAAACATTGAAAAACATACCAAGGTTTATTTTCACGGAATAACAAAACATTTTTTCCAGTAAGTCGCTTTAATCCCTAGAGTAAAGAGAACCGGTTCAAAACTAGTCACGTGACAGGTTCTCAGGGCTAGTGACCGGTCCCAGTTCCGGAACTTTATATGACAAGAACCTGTCACTTTTACATGGGGTTGTCATTAGAGGTGGCTAATTAGCCCCTTGGGACAGGTCACAGGATAGGTCCTAGGACTGGTCCAAGAGGACAGGTTCAGTAATGATTAATGCAATAAAAATTTTATAAAAATTCGGTAATTGTTTACTTTTTAAACATTATTTTTATTATTATTAAATTATGTTTATTTCAATTTTATAATTAATGTCGATGAAGGCACCCCGGCTCGAATCCATGTTCATCTGACGTATGCTATATTTTATAGTCTTCAACGCTTACTCAGCTCAACCACTGCACACTTAACGAGCATGTTATAAATTAACTCTCAACTGTTAAATAGTTAGTGTGTTTGTGTCAACTGGTTCTTAATTGGAACTTTGGTGACGAGTTAGGTGTCAATTGGTACTCAACTGGTACAGAGGAACCGGACCATTACTGCAATTGGCACAAATTTCCCGCAGGGATATACATGTACATTAGAGTGTCCCGAGAATAGCGTTTTTCGAGATTTCGATGTAAGAACACCCCTCAAACGATGCGTAAAAATTAGCTGAATATGGGAAAGATATTAAAAATCATGGGTTTCATACATTTTGCTAAAAAAAGTTTCGATTTTTTTTATCGAAATGGGTATCAAAAAATTCGCAATTTTATGCTGGTTATGGAAAAAAATATTTTAAAAATTTTTCCAATGGGATTTTTGTTCGCTAGAAGACTTTTTAAGGTATTTTTATGAAAATTTTTTTTAAAAAATCTGGAAAATTACATATTATCAACAGTTCTTACTATAATGCAATTTTTTTAAATTTTAGCCTTAAAAGGAACAAAATTATAAAATTCTTATCTATTTTTTTTAAGAAAAATATCGAATTTTTTATTTTTTTTTTCATGATGTACAAAAATCACGGTTTATGGACCAAAATTTTTGCGAACATTTTTTTAAATATTTTTTCTATAATTGGCTTAAATTTATGAATGTTTTGATACCCATTTCAAGACTAAACTCAATACTATTTTTTGGACGAAATGTTCTAGACCCGTGACATTCAATCGCTGGTAGGGAACTGAAGATAAATTTAAAATTTTTTTAATATTTTTCCCATATTCTGCTAATTTTTACGTATCATTTGAGGGGTGTTCCTACAAAATTTTTGTCTACAGGACACTCTAATGTACAGACTTAGGAATACTCTCAAAAACGATTTCGGTCCATCTTCTTAGGAATTTATGTTTTTGAAATGATTTGGTAAAAACTGATAAACTCAGTGTTGATTAGCATTGAGTTTTAATTTTAATTGATGATTAAGTGGTGAAATTAAGCTAAAAAGAATGATGAATTAATGTTATCAAATTAATATTGACAATAAGTTTTGTGAAAGATTTCTTACCCAAGAATTGGACAATCAGAGTTGAAAAAGTAGGTATATCTCTTGATTTAAAATTGGAATAACATCCAGGGTAAATCGAACAGTTGTCCACTTAATTGATTAAATAGATTTAAAATTAAGTCCATATGAGGGGATATTGGTAATGATTTTATGTACTTACCTCTCCTAGGTTGTTTTTACTTCTGGGTATGTTATTACGTTTATAATTATCTGCCATGCTATTGAAATCGAGAAAGTGTTGCAATCTAAGAACTAACTAACTTTAAAACATGCTTTAGTGTTATCTTATTTTAGTGGAGGTACATGTACTTGCAAAGGAATTTGCTGTTTTGAATAACATGCCCCAATTTACATCTATTTTTTGTCTATTTTCAAGATTTATATGTATTTTTACAAACAAAAATTGCTAAATAAAATTTTGTTTTAAAAATTATTTTTGAAATGTCAACAAAATATACATACTGTGGCTCATAGCTTGCTTTTTTTAGAACATATGTATTTTCATGTTCCATAGCTATGCTGCAGATAGGAACCAAAGAGTAACAAGAGACGAAACTAATTGTCAAAAACATAAGTCGGTTGTCAAAAACCTAACTAATGCAACAACAAAATACATGTAATCAAATACATTTTGTTGTTGGCAAAAGAAAATAAAAACACATTTTTGTTTACAAAACAACAATTTTGTTTAAATGTCAATCGAGAATTTCGTCTCTATATGCTACTCTATGATAGGAACTTTAAGAACAATATGGTATCATAGCATTAATGGACAGTATAAGATACATGTAAATTCTTAAGGATATTTTGTTGCAGAGTGCGGAGAACCAGCGCATATTATTTCTGATGTTTCCAAGATAACGATCCGAAGTACAAATTTGGTGTTGTGCAAAATTTCATGTAATATAGACAGCATGTTGTTGTTATTGAAAAGTAACTACATCCGGAACTACATGTCATTACCAAGTTTTTGCTGGGGTTTTTAATTTAAAATAAATAACAGGATATTTTTACTTTAAAATTAAAAAAGCAAAGAAAAAAACTCCAATAAACTTTCCTTAGATTTTATCTTAGACTTTAACATTTATTTAACTTTACCAGTTGCATTAGCAATATGCAAAAAATTATATTAATTTTTTTTTTTTTGTTATTTTTTTATATTATTATCTATTATTTTCTTTATTATGTTTTTCATTTTAATATAAAAAAATTCTTATTACTTTATCTTCTTCATTATTATTATTTTATCACTGCGTATTTAGACAAACGGACAAATGATATTTTCTGCTTCTAATATAAAATGATAAATGACAAACAAGTGCTACTGCTCGCTGTTTGCTTCTTATCTTTAACATTTCTTTTTTTTCCGTTAGCCACTTGAAAAGCGTATTATTTTCCAAATTTTTTTCTTTTTTGGTTCCATTATGAAAACATATTTTTTCTCGTTTTTTTTTTCTGGTTTTCACAAGAAGATGTTTTTTCATACTCATTATCATGCATTTGGTTGAACGAGTATAAAGAGAAGGATACACTACAACCTTGAAGAATATGTAGTTGGAAAAATTGATTACTGATGAGTTTAACTAAAGTATATAATTTTCTAAAATTCTAATCTATAATAAATCTGCTTCTCTGATGCGACTGAATATGAGTGAATTAATAGGCAAACATTTTCCCTGTAATCCCTTTTACACTCACAGTATCTATCCGATTTTAATAATATATACCATTAGAATGGCATTTGGTCATAGATATGCATAATAAATGGTAAAGATTCCTACTAATGTATATACAAAACTTACATATGTGTGTATAAGCATCAAAGAAAAGAGCGATAAAAATGATTAAATTCTCTCTTCTCATGAATATAATACAACTCTCTCAATTAAAAGCAATGACAGCGAGTCAGAATCAAAATTTTATGAAAATAAATCTGTAACTTCTAGTAGACTGATTGGATTTACATAAAGCACATGGGCATAGTAGAGGATTAAGGATAGAAAGGAGGGCCCACAGACCCCTCAAGGGTGCAACTATTGGGGCTCAAAAAAGAGTACCTTTGACATTTTAGTCGCTTGGAAATTTTTTGTTTTTAATCCGATTCTAAATATTTTGACATCTTAAAGCTCTTAAAAAGGCCTATGAAAAACATTCTTATTTCTTATAGTTTTTAAATTAATTGAAATTTCAATTTCAATGTTAATTTTGCAAGATCTTAGTCCACTTTATTTTAATATATATCTCAATATTTTCGTACAATTTTTTAAATGTTTTTCCAAATTAGTTAAGAAGTAAAATTATTTATCAAATAAGTAAATTCGAAACCGGTATTCGAGTACAAAAAAAAAAAAAAAAACGATTTTGAAATTGAAAACTATGTTTTTTTTTTTTTTGCTGAAAGCAAGTCAACACTCTTTTTCTCTTAAACCAAATTTTCCTATAACCATATAATAGTTTTACATTATTCTAAATAATGGTTTCACGAAAAGAGTGCAAAGGCTTTAAAATTTTATGTATTTTGTATAAAAATTTTATTTAAAAATTCCAAATCATGAATATTCAAACAAAATGCAATTTCGAAAACTTTAATGTATTTTAAACAGTCTCCAAGCATATTTTACCGGACAAATGTGGACTTTATGGAAACAATTTTAAGAAATATACAATAAACATTAAAAAATATAGTCAATTATCACTGCAAATTTCATTAGATTACCTTAAATAACGAAGACTATTACAAATACTATATTTTTAGTTCCTTCAAGAACTATTTTTTTTTTACCAAAATTATATTTTTATTCCAAATAAAATAAAATTAAATTAAATAAATTATTTATACAAATTATATCAACCCAATATGGATGTCAAATGAAAGCTATGAATCCCTGTAATATAACAAACATTTTAACTTAAATGTTGCGGAACAAAATGATAAGAAACAAGCAAGAATTTTATATTCGGCTCGGCCGAATCTATATACCCACCATCAACTTTTTCAGATTTTACGTTATATGAGAGGTGGACGGTAAAGTGGGCGGACCTTGCCCATTTTGTTTCCGAGTTTACATTGGTCCTTGAACTATTTGTACAAAATTTCGTTGACGTTTCAGTTTATATGGGAGGTGGGCGGTAAAGTGGATGGACCGCGCCCATTTGTTTATTAACCGATTTTGTTCATTTTCAACACCAAACAAACCTTATATAAGATAAATATTTGAGCCAAATTTCGTCTTCCTAAGTTGTCCTGTTTGAGCCTTATGTTGCTTTCAACAGACAGACGGACGGACATAGCTAGATCGACTCAGAATCTAACCAGGACCCAGAAAATATATACTTTATGGGGTCTTAAATAATTCCTTCGACATATTACACACGGAATGGCAAAATCAATATACCCCCATCTTTTTGATGGTAGGTACAAAATCCTTTATATAAATTATGTAATTAAGTAATGAATATAATATTACAGGACTAAATTTTCAAAAAGATATTTTCTTAAATCTTTGTACCAAAATATTTAAATAAAAAATATTATTATATTAAAGGAATTCGTAGCTATTATTTAACATCTATATTATATTGAAATAATCTTCGTAAACATTTTATAATATTTTTTATTACGTGTGAGAATGATTTTTGATTACATTTAAACAAAAAAATATTATATAGCAGGTATTCTCAACTTTTGATCCATCCATATTGGGTTGACATAATATTATTAAATATTTTATAATTTTATTTTATTTAATGTGTATCCATTGAAATTATGAAGTCTTTTTTAGAGGAAATTTAACGTCCTAGAGAAAAAATGAGTATGTAGTTTTACTACGTATGGTCTCTAGTTTGGTAAGTATATCAATTTTTTTCATGTGTGAAAATTAATGTGACCCGGTGTTACATACAAAATGATTGAAGTCAATGTCTTTTATGTCTAACTATGTAAAATTTTATACAAATCTAACCAGCCAATTAGAAATTTACATTTTTTCAATTCTGCTTCAATGTGCAATATCATTGTTTTTATTTTTTTGTTATCGTTAAATACCAAAAATTGGCCAAATGAATAAAACTTTTTCTAAAACAGTAAAAAAGAATCGCCAAAACATAGAACATTGCCAAGATGAAAAAAAGTCACACAAAGGCTTTTGCCTTTGCTAAAACAAAAAAACCGAAATAAAAAAAAAAAAAAAATATTAACCGAAAAAAAAATCGCCTAAACAGAAAAAAACGCTAAATGAAAAAAATTGCAAAAATGAAAAAATCGCCCAAACGAAAAAATCACAATACAAAAAAATATATCGTCAAAACGTAAAAATAAGAAAAAAAAAAACGATTTTCCGAAAAAATCGTCAAAAGGAAAAAAAATCTTAAAAACGGAAAGGAATTATTACAGTTACTCATAGTTTTATTCGCGAGAAAAAATAAGTTACATTTTTTAAACTCGCAAGTGTTTTGCTTTTTATATTTAATACTTTATTTCATGTCATTCTTCAAGTACTTTGAAGATTTTGAATTTTTGTAGTAGAGTCAGGATCTATAATATTTTTAGTTGGTAAAACAATATTGAAAAAAGAAAACTGAAATATATTTATGTACTTTATAAATTACAATCTGTCCAGTATTTTCAGTAATTGATTAGCTTTTAAATATATTTTTTTTTATCTTTTTGCATATTACATATTTTCATATAATATTTTACATGAATATGTAGTGATCACAGATTTTATTCAATTTTGCAAATTTTCTGAAAGATTTTCATCCTTTTAGTTCTAAATATCTGCTCTAGTTTAGCTATAATATATAATTTTAAGCTTTCCATATACAAATTAATTTTAATAAGATATGTGAGTGATTAAACATATTACTCCTTTTTGCTCTATCTCTCCTGGTTCAGCTATAAAATCAATTTTTAGATTTTTCATAAAAAAAAAAAAAAAAAAATCGATTTCGGGTAAAAATTATAACGAATCACAAATTCTTTTTGCTCTATTTCTCTTTGTTCAGTAGCTATTAAATCGATTTTTGTAAGAAAATTTAATGATCACAGATTCTTATAATTTTTATTCTATTAGCTCTGGTTTTGGCTATTAAATAGATTTATAGCTTTTTCTTATAAAAACAATTAATGGTAAGAAAATATTAGTAATCACAAACGTTAATTTTTATTGTTTTACGCTTTGCTGTAACTGCTGTAGTTTAGCTACATAATCGATTTTAAAAAAATTCCATACAAAAACGTATTTTTGTTACGAAATATGAGTGATCAACGATTTCCATCCTTTTTTGCACTGTATGCTCCAGTATAGCTATAAAATCGAATAAGTGATCACAAATTTTAATTTAAAGCATTTCCTTTAAGTAGCACTTTTGAAAGTCTCCTATAGCTCTCAAACCTTCTCTGAGTTATTTTATATTTTGCATTTATTCATTTGGTTGCAATTTATTCTTTTTTTATTTAATTTAACATTTATTTTTCTCTTTATATTTTGCGTTTTCTTAATTTTTTTCTTTTATTACCAAAAAAGTAAGACTTTTTTGTGCTGCATTCCATTTTTACATCCGCCTCCAATCCATTCATTATTTCAGTTGGTATTATAGTTTCTCCTTTTTCTCTATTTTTATTTCTTTAAAATATTTTTATTTTACTTTTCCTCTTTTTTTTTTTTTTTTTTTTTTGTGATCATGTTTAAAATGTAAGAAAAACTTTGCATCCAAATGTTGGCTGATTGTTGCTGCAGCTGTTTTGCTTAGAAAGTCAATGTAAGTAAAGGGTGTGCTTTTTAAGAGGTATTGAAAAATTTTAAGTGGGTTATTAATATTATTTCCAGTAGAAGCCCTTTGAGAAAAGAGTTTAAGAAGATTTTACTATTAATAGTAATTTAAAGACTTTAAGTAACTTCGTTAAAACTTTTGAAATAATCTTAATTTTATTTCATTTTAAAATTCTGTATACTTTCAATAAAATACTCTTTAGATGAGAAGAAAAAAAGGCAACGTTTAAAAGTAAAAATTCTTTAGTTGATTCTCAGATGTTTGTCTTGTTTTTATTATTTTGTCTTTCAAAGTTTTTCCTTTTAACTGTGTTGTTCCTTTTTTTCGAGCAAAATGAAATTGCAACAAATAAATCACGTCCTGCAGATTTTTTTTAAAAATCACTGCACGCATTTAATGTGGCATTAGTGTGTTGTGTTGATGTGTGTTACAAAAGTAGTTTTAAAATGGTTTTCTTTTCCTTTTTGGATCTTAAGGGCTAGCTCTATCTTTAAAAAAAAAAAAAAAAAAAACATCATCATCATTATCCTTATCATCATGGTCTTCTTTGTCTTCATTGTTCTGCCATCTGTAAAGTGTTGTAGTCATTATAACTATTTGTTACTGTTGCTTCTGCTACAACTCTTGTTTATTGCCATCTGCTGCAATTTTTTAATTCCCTAAATTTATACTTTCACTTGTTTTGCTTTTGCATTTGCTTCCTTTTTAATTTGTTGCATCCTTATAGGGGTAATTGTTTTACTAAATGTCAGTTTAACAACAAAATTAAGAAAAAAAAATATTCTACAACATTTAATTTATTTTTGAAATGAAATAAATTTGTTTAAATATTTTAATGTTTTTCTCCAACTAAGTTTCTAATTAATTATTGCCAAAAACTCATAAATTTTTTTTTTTAATAAAAACATTTCTTTCCCCATTTTCTTTTAAGGGGGCTTATAGTTTGTAAAAATTTTTCTTAAATTAAAATGTAATAAACTTGTGAATTTGTAAAAGTTAAAGTGTATTTTGTAAAAAAAAAAATCAATTTATTTACTCTAATACACACATAGAATTTGAAAAATATTTTTTTATTTCAGTTTAAGTAATTGAAAATTTTATTAAATAACTAAAATATTTGTCCTTCTAACACAAACACACACAGCACACATTGAAAAATCTCCCTTAAGTATTAAATATTTTTGTTTAGCAGAATTTTATTTACTAATTTTTTAAATTTTTTTGTTCCTGAGTTTTATTAAAAATCGTTTCTGCGTGTGTGTGTGTGCTTGGAATTTATAACCAATTTTTGACGTTATTACAATTTAGACTAATTGAGATTTTGTTTATAAAAGTAGGACAATAAAATAAAAATTTTTGTAATATACCCTACTTGAGATATGAATATATTATTGTTTTATAATCGGTATAAAATTAAATTAATATATTAATAATAATCATACGCCCTAAGGATATTTAAAAAATAATACTTATACGTTAGTTTTAGCTGGACCTATAAATAATATAATGGAAAGAATAAATAAAATCAGAAAAAATGCTTTAAATACAATTGAATTCAAAATGGATTGGCAGCCATAAGTAAAACCTCGATCGTTACATAGTGAAGCCGACCAAAAAATAAAAAAATAATATATCCTAGGACTACTGGTTGATTCATTATAGAAAATAACCAAATCTTTCAGAAAAATGAATTCTTAATTACTCAATTATAACAGGAGATAAGCTGCAGTGTGTCGAAGTATATCATCTCGAGTATAAGCAGTTATAAGAGCTCGTAACTTCTACAATTAAAGCCGTTTTCGATTAAATTTTCACATTTTTCATTCGCTAGTAATTTTTCATTTTAATTCTAATACCCCATTTACCTTGGCACAAAATCTAGTTTAAATGTTATTTCAAGTAAAATCTACATAATTTTATTCGACTTTAATTAAAATTTAATTAAAATTTAGTGTCTAACAAGATTTTACCAAAATCTGTTAAATTTTTAATAGATTTTGAAAAATATCGTTTTTCAACACTATTTTTCTTTTAGTGTCTTAGTATATTTATATTTATATAAAATTTTGTTTGAAAATGTTCATAAACGAAAATAAAATTTAATTTAAAGTAGTTTTGTGGAGCACGGAGCTCATTTAAAAGTGTTTAGTGGATGTTTTTAATTTTTATGAGAAGTGGTTGTCAAAGAAAATCTACAAAACTGTCTTAAAAGTGTAGATTTTGTTTTTCCAAAATCTCGTTCAAAGTGTAATTGATTATAAGTAATATGAAAAAATTATCTGAAAATTTTTATTATAGCGCAAAATTGTATTGTAAAACAGAACAAAAATCGTCAAAAAGAAAAAATGCCAAAACGGGGAAAATATCCAAAATGAAGATAATTTTGAATCGGAAAAAATTTTTAAAATTAAAAAAATCAACAAGACGAATAAAATTACCTAACGGAAAAAGACAACAAAATGAAAAAATGAAAAAAAAAAAAAACACCAAAAAGAATTACAAATGAAGAAAAACCGCCAAATCGGAAAACAGCCAAAAAAAAAAAAAAAAACGCTAAAACAAAAAAGCTAAAGCGGGAAAAATTTTAAAAAATAAATAAAAAAATGCTAAATTGGAAAATTAAACAAAAAAAGCTAAAACGGGAAAATATTCGAAAACGAAAATTGCTTTATCGGGAAAAAATCGTAGAAGTTAAAAAAATCACCAAAATGAAAAGAAAAATAATAAAATTGCCTAATGGGAAAAATCGTCAAAACAAAGAATAGCGCTAAAGCGGCAAATAGTAAACACTAAACCAAAAAAGAAAAGTTCGTAAAAAAAAAAGCTAAAGCGGAAAAAAAAACAAAACGGGAAAAAAGATTTATAAATCAGAAAAAATCGTTAAAATTAAAAACATCATTAAAGTGAAAAATATCGGCGAAATGAATAAAATCGACAAAATGAATAAAACTGACTAAATGAAAAATCGTAAAAACAAAAAAAAAAAAAAATTAAAAAGGAAATCAACAAAACTGGAAAAACTCCAGCTAAATGGGAAAAAACGTTAAAACTAAAATTAAAAATTCTTCAACACAAAAAAAAAAAGAAAAAAAAATGCAAAATTGAAAAAACCAAAACTAAAAAACTTGTAATGAAAAAAACTGGAAAAAACACAAAAAGAATAAAACGGACAATAGACAAAATTAAAAAAAAAAAAAAAGCTAAAACGGAAAAATTAGACGAAATTAAAAAAAAAACGCCAAAACAGAAAAATTAGCTATTAATTGAAATTAAAACGAAATAAAAATCGCAAAAGCGAAAAAAGCCAAAACTAAAAACATTGTAACAAAAAATGTACAAAATTACAAAAAAAAAAAAAAAAAAAAAAACGAGAGAGAATGATAAAGCTCGACAGAATCATTGTGTGCATCCAAAATTCTGGATGAGGTATTCTTTTTTTAGACCTGTAGCCAATTGTGGGATTTATGTCCATGATTTTTTGAAAAGGGGTTTATATGGGAGCTATGGTCAATAAATTCGGCCCACAGATTTAAACTTATATGGAACGTGTACTTGCCAAATTCCATTAAAATATTTCTCTAATTGAGAGATTTATAATCGTTAAACCCCTTTTTCGGGAGGACAAGGGGTTTAACGGGAGGGCTAAGTGAAATAATGGACCGATCATAACCAATTTCAATGGGCTTCATACTGTAAAAAACCTGTGTGCCATTAACTTTTGTTCAAAATTGCGGCCTGTAGTTTGACTACAAGGTTTACATAGACGGACGGACATCGTTATATCGGCTCAGAAAATTATTCTAAGTCAATTGGTATAAATTAAGGTGGTTTAGACCAATTTTTTTAGTGTGTTACAAACATCAGCACAAACGCATAATACCACCTATGGTGGTGCAGTGTATAAAATACTGGAAAAAAATAGACGAAATTAAAACAAGCCAAACAAAAATTGCAAAAATGGGAAAAACGTTAAAAAGAAAAAAAAAAAATTATAATAATAATAAATAAATAAATAAAAAATGAAAAAAATCTAAACAATTAACAAAAGGAATTAAGACGGATTGTATTTTAATTAATTTTATAAACTAGCTTATTAATTGTAAGTATTTGCTTTTTCAATACATATTTTTTAATTGGTAAATTATTACATATTACAGTTATAGTCTTTAAACGATTCTTCCTTAATTACAAAAATAAGATATTTTTTGCACTTTTTTACTTCAAAACAATTATAAAAATGATATTTTAATAAGTCTGTAACTTCTAAACTACTGGTCACATTGAATTGAAATGTAAGGAAGTATTAGAGAGGATAACCTAGGCTTTCAGAAAAATTATCTTGTAGTCACCCTGTACTAATATGATTTAAGCTACAGGGTGTCAAAATTGACCACCTCGAGTATGAAAAAGTTTAAAAAATCGTAACTTCTACAAAATAAAAAAAAAAATAAAAACATTTACATATCTGTATTTGTAATATTATTTAGTATGTGTATTGTATAAAATAGATATCAGTATTTCATTGTTACAAAAATAATTTAATTAGCTACAAAGCAAATTTTTGCAATTTTTCGAAAATAAACAATATTACTCCAACATCTTCTTATGTAACTTCATATGTAAGGTACTTCAACACTTCGTTACGGTCTTGTATATATGTAATTCTCTAAAACTTTAATAAATTCTGTTGTATAATTATACAAAAATAATCGTACAGACAGATGTATGTATATGACTTTTATATAAAAAAAATTTAAACAGAAATATAAAAAGAAATGCTTAAAAATTGAAAATGTGAAAATATTGATAAATATAAGAAAAAATATTTTAATAAACACAATAAATAAAAAATCAAAATATTTATGCATAAATATTTAAAAATTGACTTAAAATATTTTTTTTTTTTTTTATAAATTAATAAAGTTTCAATATCCTATAAAGTAAAAGGAAAAAAACACAAACGCACACATACACATTCTATTATTTATGCAAACATATGCAGACTAAATAAATATAAAACATAATTTTATTAATATTGTTTATATACACACATACACATACAGATATAAATATGTATGTATACAAATATTTTTGTGTATAAGAATGCATATGTGTCAGTATGTAAATAAAATTATAAAAAAAAAAATAATTCATTTAACAATTCAAGCATAAGAAAAAATGATTCCATAAAAATTTATATGTCTCTATTACAATCAACATTCTGCTCTTAGTTTAACAAACAAATATACCCAACCCTCAAAAATGTATAAGCATTTAAAAAACACACACACATACACTAAGACTTGGTAGCATATTTTTGCTTATTAAAATAAACTGCTTTCCCCCCTACCACAAACCTTCATTAAATTCATATCAAAATTTTAATGATAAAAAATCAGACACAAAAGACGAAGATGAAAAAAAAAATAAAAAAAATAGAAGAAAATTTCTTTTTATTAAATTTGCAAAAGTTCTTATTTAAAATAAAATTCCCTGTAATACTTTTGAAAGACACAATTTTTAAGCAACAAATTTACTTTATGCCTTTAAAATTTTTTGCTAGAAAACCAATAAGTTTTAAGGTTGAAACCTTATTAGAAAAAAAAAATGAAATAAAATTAAGTATCTTTGACTTCATTTTAAATAAAAGTAAAAATAATACACGTAATGAAACCTTAAATACTTATAGCGTATTTCCTTTTTTTTTTTTTTTTTGCACAAAATGACACAAGTGTCTTTAAAAGAAGTTTTGGGTTCATAAGTTTAAATAGGCAATTTATTTTTTAAAGTAAAAGTTCATTACCCCCTATTTATTTGGAATTTAGTAATATTTCCTATTTCTTTTGTCATAAAAGATAAACAAACTCGATGGCAGGAAGATACGAAAATTCTGCAAAGCCTAAAAACACACAAAGTTTTCTATACTTTTCATATATCATTAAAAGTGTTGTTTTGTTAAAATCATCTTTTCGAAATTTCCTGATAACTGAGGGACAAAATATCGGGAAGGGCCTGAGGATATTGCTCTAGAAATTAATAAATAATAAAAAATATTTTTAAATATTTGGAAATTCAGTTTATTTCTGCGATCAAGAAATTATAAAATTAGGTTCATAAGCAGACGATGTGAGGGCAAAGGTTATAACACATAAGGAGTGAGATCGAAAAAATCTTATTATATACAAAATTCAATTTTTTGATTGTTATTATGTAACAGATCACAGAAGACTATAACTTTTATAGTTCTAACCACTATTTATGAACTCGTGGACCTTTTTTGATAACCCGAACATTAAAAATTTTACAGTCGTTTCAGTCACTTTTTGGAAACAGTCTCATTTTAAAATCTTCGACATATTGGGACACGATTTTTGTGCTCTTCAATTCCTTTTTCACAACAGCTTAATATCTCTGCATTGGTCTTAGCTCCGGACAATTTGGAGGATTGTCCTCTCTTGGTACAAAATAGCTTTCCTAACGTAGTGACATGATGCCAAATCAGGTCAAAAAGATGTGGACACATTGTGCTCTCTTATGTAAAATAGCAGCTTTTTTTGCAAACATTCTTTGATGTAAGTATATATCGGTATTTATAGAGCCCACTGTAACAAATGATTTGCTTCTTTTGCAGCAAATGCATAACGCTTGCGAAACTAGGAATTTTGTAGTAAATTTTATCTGTTTTTATATCCTGAACTTATCTTCAACATTTCCTCGAACATTAGCAACATAAAAATGTTGACCCGAATGATGCGAAAAATCTGCCATACGTTTCGTCGTCTATTATACGACATGAGTATTATTGTATGAAATTTAATTTTAATTTCCGTGCCCTATTCTTGGCTTAAACATTTTTTGCAGCTTTTTTTTATGGAACTTTTTCGACTTTGTATGTTTTCAAGCCTGAATTGGCTTTAACTTTTAGAGCATTGAGCTAAATGGGCTGCTTTTCTACCAGATATGTTTTCAATGTGCTCTAAATTTTCTCAATCCCAATATCATGTGGACCTTTTTTCTTCCCGAACCAGGTTTCCTATCGATGGTCAAATTCTCCTGATACTGTTTAATAATATTGGAAACAGTTTGACGGCAGACCTTTAATTCTTTGGCCAATATTTTGTAGGACCACTTTGGATAATTTTAGCACGTACTTCTTTTTTGTCACTCATTTTGATCAAACTCACAATAAATCATTAACCCTGCAATACTAATGTACGTAAATTGTACGTATACCAATTTTTTTAAATCTTATTACTTAGGCGTCCGAAGATTTCATGCGACCAAATTTCAGAGCAGTTTCTGGAGGTGGCTTTTCATACATAAATGCACATTCGTAGAATGGAGCCGAATAGTCAAAATAACGTTAGTATTCTAGGGTTAAAAATAATAACATATGTAAAAAAAAAAAAAAAAAAAAAGGCGAAACGTTTGTAAAGATTTATTAAATCTCACTCTTTTAAAAATAAATAAAAAATAGTGGTATAGAAAAAGGACCTAGACTATAGGAAGTATATATACGAAATTTCATTTAAATGTTGCAGTACATAAAGTTAAAAAAAATGTCTTCTTGAAAATTTATTCCTTTAACATTATATTTACTATTTAATTAAAGTCCTTGTATAAAGGTTTTTTTGCTTAACATTTTGTAAAAACTTTTGAAATAAATAAAAACTTTTGAAATATTGTAGAGGCTTTTTATAATTTATAATTTTAATACATATTTAAATTTAAGGTTGTGTAATTTTCGAAACTTTTGAGAGAAAACTTGACGTCGCGGATAAAAACTGAATACGTAGTTTTATTATGTGTGGCCTCTAGTTTGATGATTTTTGCATGCGTGACAAATTTTATACCCTACACCACCATAGGTGGTTAGACTATTGCATTTGTACTGATGTTTGTAACGCATAGCAAATACTCATCCGACACTCACGACTCAGAATCACTTTTTAAATAGATCTAATGATGTCCGTCCGTCCGTCTGGCTGACTGTCCATGTAAAGATTGTGCACAAAGTACAGGTCACAGTTTTGAAGGTATTTCAATGAAATTTGTCACGTGGGACTTTTATGATACGAAACCTATTGAAATTTGTTGTGATCGGTCTATAATTTCACCTAGCTCCCATACAAATGTCCCACGGAATAGAGTTTCAACACTCAGAAATGCCTGAAAAATAAGCAAAGAAAGAATCAATCTTTGTGTTTAGGTTTCAAAGAAACCGAAATGGATAACACACCACGAATGCTGATGAAATGTGTAGCGGCACAGAAAATACATATTCCATTCTGCTAGTGTCTAATTATAGTCCACAAACTTTGCTTTGGGACCGCCAAACAGAGACAACAAGGCAATTTACGATTGAAAACTTGTTTATGGTCCTTCAAACCCGATGTCGGCTTACGACACTATGTAACCACATCTTTAACAGCGTTTACGACGCTAGATTCAACCTCTTTTTTACTAGCCCCAAACACCTGGCGCTGCAAACTGAGTCCCTCAAAATTGCACCCAGTGCAAGGCGGGCGCCATGTTTATGTTTCAACGAAACCGAAATGTATAAGACACCACGAATGCTGATGAAGTGTGTAGCGGCACAGAAAATACATATTCCATTCTGCAGGTATCTAATTATAGTCCACAAACTCTGCTTTGGTACCGCCAAACAGAGAAAACAAGGCAATTTACGATTGCAAACTTGTTTACTTTGTACCAAGTTTCAAGAAAATTTATCCAAAATTCACCGTAGCTACCATATAAAGCCCTCTTCCGAAAATCACGTTTATACACGTGATGTTAGTATAAAGTTTATATTCAACATAAATAAGTTATACACAAGTATAAATCATTGTACCAAATATTATCAAGATCGGTTCATAATTTACCATAGTTACCATATAAAATTGGTAATTGTTCAAAAGTACATTAAATCATGTAAATGTTAGTATCAACGTAGTATTACGTATTTGTAAATTTTATTTTACACTTAGTAAAAGTATCGGTCCATATTTGGTCACAGATGTCACATATAAGTTCCCTCCCCAGATTTTATGCATGTATATAATGGTGTAGGGTAGCATATGGTCGGGCTTGATCGACTATATCTTCCTTTTTCGTTTTTTTTTTTTTTTTTTTTTGGTGGAAAATTGTTACACGGTGTATTAGGTTTACATGGACGGACAGACGGACAACTTTAAGTCTACTGAACAGATTCTGAACTGATAAGGTTGATCTGGGACCAATATTTTTGGGATTTACAACCACATATACCGTCCTCCTATTTCGATTAGACAAACAATTCTATCCCATATATTTGGTGAATTTACCCAAGTAAATTTTTGATCACTTTAGAAATAAAAGGTGAGATAGTCAGCACCAAAAACACTTGGATTATAGTAAACATTTCGAAGCCCTAAAGGCAAAAGATATTTTACAAATAACGTTTCCGGTTATCAGAAAAGAGCTCTTTTAAAAGAAGCTTTAGGGTCCCACTAATTTTACCACATTAATTTTCAAAACAAAAATTGCTCCTATTTGGGAAAAAGCATAAATTTTTCCACAATCAACCTACTTTTTAAAAAGAGATATCAAATTTCAAAAAAATTTAAAAAGTAAAATTGAAAAGTAAAATTTCAAAAGACTACGAAATGAAAAAAAATAGACAAATTAAAAATAATTCATACATTTATTTAATATTTTTCAACTACCGTTGAAAATTGTTTTTAATTTAAAATAAATTTTTTAATCATTTGCCTTTAGCAATCAATTAAGTATCAATACAAACTAATAAACCAACAAATTTTGAGAATTCCAAGAAAGCTAAATATAGCAACTTGTATCACTTGCTGGCAAAGATTTCCTATAATTTTTTCCTGCAAATGATTTACTCAAAACTAACAACCAACATATTTTAATGTCTAACTATCTTAATTACTAACTAACTAAAACCATGAAAGTTCCAAAATTTTCAATAACACACAAGAAGCATTTACTCACATACTTTTACATACATTCCTTTTCGTTAGCCAGAAGTTATTCTCTAACTATGTATGTATATGTATGATTATATGTCTATAACAGACACTTCGTTACAGATACCAATAGCAGAATTTAATTTTTAATACATAGACACTAAAGCATTTTTATAGTTTTAAAGTATTAAAAAATATGAATTAATCAAAAATTTAAATATTTAGTTTTTACAACTAAAATAATATGATGATTTTATTTAACATACAAATTATTTTGATATTGTTTGTTTTTAGCTTTATGGCCCTTTTTCTATAGTGCAACTTTTGGTTTTAGTTGAGGTCAAAAAGAAAAAAAAAGGGAGAAAACAGATAACAAAAGTTTTCAAATTGCGTGAAATTGAGTTTAACTAAAAACTTTTGAACATGCTTTCGGTTGTTTTTTTTTTTTTTTTTTTTTCTATTACAATCCGACTACCATATTTTTCTTCCACACCACTACTAAATACAAAACAGCAAAAACAAAAAACTTGCCACTTGACTTGTCTAATTTTATTGCCACTCCCTCAGTTTGTTAAATTTCCCTCTTATTCTCTGTCTCAAAGTATTTATCCTTAGCTGGAGAAACAAAAAAAAAAAATCGCTTAAATTCGTTAAAAGTTTATCATTTTTATTCATTAATTTGGTTTTGGTTTCATGGTTGTTTCAAAAAATGAAAAAAAATAAAAAAACTTAACAAAAACAAAACAAAAAACGAAGTCAAGGAATTCAATTTGATAAACAAACTCTTGCACTCACTCTTATACACTGGCTCTCATAACATTGGTAAGAGTACGTTTAAAAGCCAGCAAAAAAGAGTCTGTATTGGATTTTGTTTTAGGTGTGAGACTGACATGGAAAATTGTCTATTATTCTATTGTTTTTAGAATTAAAATAAAGACCAAAAATTCTAAATTATATATTATTTTGTATTGAAAAATTTTCCATCCCTGTTTTGACTACAACTGATTGATGAAATAATTTAGCTCTGTTGTAAGACTTTCTTGTGTGTGTGTGTGTGTCTGTGTTGTTTTTTTCATTGTTATTGTTTTTCAAATATAAATGAGTAACATATTTTTCCTTCTTAAATGGTTAAGTATGTATGTTTGTGTGTATGTGGTGTGGGAGTGAGTATTTGTGTGCATTTGTTTTCGTTTTTTTTTTTTTTTTGTGTGAGTTTCAGTTTTAATTACTTAAGTTGAAAGTTTTAATATTTATAATTAAATAAAAAAATTAATTGTTTTGTTATTTTTCGTTTCACTTTCATGCTCTTGCACAGTGTTTCATTTGGAGATTGACAGAAAAGAATATGTTTAGAGCACAATAGGGTTGATAAACAAAAATAAAATACAAATAATAATGAATACCAGATTCAACCAGGGGAATCCGCTACCCCTATCAAATTGAAATGAAGAATTTTGGAGAAAATAAAATAATTTCTTTTGTTTAATTAGAAGCTTGTAGCGAATATATAACGTAGAGTTAATAAATGCATTTTTAACAAGATATTTTTATTAATTTTAAAAATTTATAATAATTACAATTTTCTATAAAAAACTTATTACAGAAAAATAAAATTCATATTGAATTATATCAATTGTAGTCTCTAGTAAAAAGGAAATGTAAATTCAAATTTATTTAATTTAAAAATTTTTATTTATTTTTTTTTTTTTCAATCATATTTTAAGAATTTTGAAAACTTCTATGCTTTATGGGGAAGGTTAAATACAAAAACAAAACGGCTGCAATTAAATAATCCATTTTCCGTTCTGCCAATTTTTTTTTTTTTATTTCGTCGTTTTTTCGTTTAGGCGATTTTTCCGTTTTATAAATTTTTTTTTATACCCACCATCAAAAAGATGGGGGGTATATTGATTTCGTCATCTAATCTAAGACCCCACAAAGTATATATTTTCTGGGTCCTGGTTAGATTCTGAGTCGATCTAGCTATGTCTGTTCGTCTGTCCATCTGTCCGTCTGTCTGTCTGTTAAAAGCAGGATAGAGCTCGAACGGGGCAACGAACGGGAGATGAAATTTAACAAAATTATTTATCTTATATAAGGTTTGTTTTGTATTGAAATTGGGCAAAATCTGTTAATAAACAAAAAAGTTATGGGCTAAAAACTAGAAACACAGGGTGTCCGTTTTATAGTTTTCTGCTGATATTTCTTCAACAAAAACATGTACGACAACGAAATTTTGTACGAATAGTTTGGGAATCGATATAAACTCGGAAACCAAAAACGGGCGTGGTTCGCCCACTTTACCGCCTACTTCCCATATAAGGTGAAAATCAACGAAATTGTGTTCAAATAGTTCAAAGACCAATGTAAACAAAAAATGGGCGTGGTCCGCCCACTTTACTGCCCACTTTAACGCCCCCTTCCATATAACGTAAAATTTGAAAAAGTTGATGGTGGGTATATAGATTCGGCCGGGCCGAATATATTCGCGCTTGTTCATTTTGACGTTTTCTTTCCTTTCGACGTATTTTCTTAATTTTGTAGATTTGTTCGGTTTTTTTATTTTTAATTAAGGCGTTTGTTTTAACTGTTGAATTTTTTTGTTTCAGCAATTTTTTATTTCTCATTTTATGTATTTCTATAAATTCGAAACTTTTTGTCCGAATTTTGTCGCTTTAGCATTTCTATTCATTCTGGCAATTAGTACTTGACTGTAGGCGGTTTTTTTTTTTTTTTAATTTAGGCGATTTTTGTTTTCATCGAATCTTTTTTAAGCAATATTATCATTTCAGCATATTTTCTCTTTGGCGAGTTTTTTTTCATTTAGGCGATTTTTACATCGACGAATTGTTCATTTTATTTTTTATTTATTTTTTTTTTCTTCTTTTAATATTACGATTTTTTTTATGACCTTTTTTTTTTTTTTTTGTTTTAGCAATTTTTTCATTTCGCAATTTCTTTCATTTTGGTTTTTATTTCTACTTTGATGAAATTTTTTGTTTTGACGCTTTGTTTTTTTCTTTCATTTGGATAATTTTTATTTTATTTTAACGATTTCTACAATTTTGAAATTTTTTTCGTTTCACCGTTTTATTATTTTGCCGATTGTTTAGAATTCTTACTCATTCTGGCGATTGATTCTTGACTTGTCGACTTTTTTTTTTTTTTCTTCATTACACAGCCGAATTTTTTTAGTTTTATCGATTTTTTGTTTTTTCGAATTGATGTTATTTTTTTTTATTATGAAGATTTTTTTATTTTAGCGCTTTTTTATGATTTTTTTATTTTATTGAATTTTATAATTAAGCATTTTTTCTTTCCACCGTTTTAATCCAATCTCTTTGTTTTTTTTTTTTTTCATTTTGCCAATTTTTTTCTTTTTTGTTTTAAAGTTCTTTTATTTATTTTGACAATTATTTGACCTTTTTGTAGTTTTAGTGATTTTTTATTTTTTTTTTTTTTTAATTTATCTTGTTTTCATTTTGTAATTTTGTAATTTTTTTTTTTTTTTTTTTCATTTGGCGTTTTTTTCAACATTGTTTTAGAGTTTTTTTTCATATTGGAGATTTTTTCGGTTTTGTCGTTTTTTTATACCCTACGCCACCATAAGTGGTTGGGGTATTATGCATTTGTGCTGATATTTGTAAAGCACAGAAAAAATTATCGGACCCCCACCTTTAAGTATACCGTTCGACTCAGAATCACTTTCTGAGTCGATTTAACGATGTCCGTCGTCTGGCTGGAGGGCTGTCCATGTAAACATTGTGAACAAAGTACAGGTCGCAATTTTAAAAAAAAATATCTTGATGAAATTTGGCATGAATAATTATTTGGACACAAGGACTAAGCCTATTGAAATTGGTTATGATCAGTTCATTATTTCACTTAGCCCCCATACAAATGTCCTTCTGGAAGAGGGGTTTAACGGTCATAAATGCCTTTAAGTGTCAATCTTTGTGCCAAATTTCATCAAGATCGGTCCATAATTGATCATAGCTCCCATATAATCCCCTCTTCCGAAAATCACTTTAACGTGCATAAATCACATACGAATGATAGTATCAAGTTAATATTTGACACAAATAAGTATAATATAAGTAGAAACAACATTGCCAAAATTTATAAGAATCGGTCCATAATTTACCATAGCTCCCATATAAACCCACTTCCGGAAATCGCCTTAGAGTACATAAAATCATACGGATGTTAGTAGCAATGCATTGTTCTGTATTTGTATAATTTATTTTACATTTAGTAAAAGTGTTGGTCTACAATTGGCCACAGGTCTAATTTTTAGCTCATACACAATGGTGTATGGTATCATCATGACCGACTATAGTTTCTCTCTCGTTTTATTTTTATTTTAATTTTGGCAATTTTTTAGATTCTACATATTTTCTTTCATTTCTGGGTTTCTTTTAAACGTTTCAACGTTTTATAAAATTTTGACACCTTTTATTATTTTGCCGATTGTTTTTTCGTTCTGGCAGTTGGTACTTTACTTGTTGGTGGAATTTTTTTTTTTTTTTTTTTATTTTGACGATTTTTTTACTTTAGCGTTTTTTTAATTTTTATGATTATTATTAATTTTTTTTTTTCTTTTGTTGATTTTTATAATTTTTGCATTTTTTTCGTTTCACCGTTTTATTCCATATTGGCGTTTTTTTTTTCTTATTTTGCCTATTTTTTTCTTTTTTCGTTTTAGCGCATTTTTTGGATTTTGACAATTATTTTACCTTTTTTGGGTTTCAGTGATTTTTTATTTTGCTAAATTAAGCTTGTTTTCGTTTTGCAATTAATTTTCATTCGGCGTAATTCAAAATTTCAGATAATTTCATCAAGTGGTTCGCGAAATATCGCGGTTTGAAAAAGCAAAGTAGCTCAAAATATGTACAAAGTTGCATACACAAAATTGCAAATATCTTTCGAATTATTTATTATATAAGATTTATTGAGATGTCATATTAAAGGTATCAAAGTTACCTTTAATATGATATATAATATGACATTTTTCTTAGCATCAAAATGGTCCATATCTCGCGATTTTTCGTTCGCGGGTAAATATCTCGAAAAGTGTTCTTATTAAAAATTTTAAGAAAATATATGTTAATGATGAAAATGTTTTCTATAATCCTGGACAGTGGCATTCTGGGACTCGCCATATTTTAGAAGTTATTACAACAAATGTCATAATAAATACGAAATATTTATCTCAATTTAAGTTGTTTTGTTTGTAATAAAATAGAAAAATCGCCAATTTCTTCCAAAAATCATCCGACTATAACAAAATTCGGCAAGAATATTAATATTGACGCTGGAAACGCAAATACCGAGTTTCAGTTTAATTACCGCGATATTTCGCGAACTGCAATATCGCAAAAATGAGGAAAATTGTATTTTTAAAAATACAAATATTTTAAAAATATCAATTATTTAAAGGTAATGAAATTACCTTTAAAATGATACCTGAAACATGTTTTTATTTTGAATTTTTTTGGTGAAAAATTCGCGAATTAAATTTCGCGGTCGCGTGTTTCAAAAAGTGGTATTTTTAAATACGTGAAAAATATATATGTAGAGTATGGAAGCATTTTGAATGTTCTCTGTAAGTATCGTGATGGGAATCTCAATGGCTTCTGAATTATTACTATTATTATCAAATTCGAAAGAGGTGAGAAAATCAGCTGGTTGATTTTAAATGGAACGACTTTTTAATCTTTTAGATTTTTTCATTCAGGATGTTTTTTTTTCGCGATTTCTTCATTTTATCTTTTTTTGTTTTGAATATTTATTACATAGAAATCTAATTAATATATTAATTTGAAACAATCTTTTGAAAAAAAAAAAAATATATTAAAGACAAACTCAAGTTTTAAATGTAAATTTTAAATGTCCAAAATTAAAGAACAATAAAATCACATGTATAATAACACTGTGCTATAAAACAGAAAAATTTAAATATAATTTTAAAGTAACATAGCCTACGTTATAGTCTTAGTTGGCTAGATTATTCGAAAAATCGATCCAAACATAGAGTTATCGACAAAAAACTTTTTTTATGACTTAACGGACAATAAAAGTTTTATCAAAGTTCCACCAAATTTTAGCTTTTTTAGAGTTTTCGAAAGGTTGAAGATATCAATTTTTGGAAAATATTTACATGTTTAAAGCTTTAAATTAACGTTTGTGGAAATATTAGCATAAATGTCATAATATTTATTTATTTTTTATTTTCTTTGATTTCTTTTGAAATTTGTTTCTTTTCTAAATTTATTTGGCAATTGCTTTCAGTTGTGAGTAAAATGACACCATTTTTGTTGAATTTGCTCAAGTATTGGCCAGGTGACAGTTTTTTTAATAAAAAAATTTATGGATCTAAAAAGTGGAATGTAAAAATTGACAACTACAAACACCTTTCAAATATTTCATAAATTGTTCTTAATAAGCTGTAAAAAAACACCTTTACTTTTCCTTAAAATTCCCTTAACATTCCCATTTTATTATCCCACTGTTGTTATGCTTTTATTTGCAAATGTTCTATTATTTATTACAAAATATTAAACTTTTAATAAAATTCACTTACTGTTTATTGTTGGTAGCTTTCATTTTTATTATTTGTTGCTGTTGCTACTGTTGCTACTGCTGTTGTTGTTATTGTTTGTGTGTTGTAACTGTTTATCATAATTGTTATTATTTTCATGTAAATTATATCAAAAACTTTATTCTTTCTTACGAAAATGAAAAAAGGCAGAAATTTAAATAAATAACAAATAAACAAAAAAGAAAGTTAGTAAAAAAAAATAAATAAAAAATATGTATAAAACTCTTTATATCTTTAAAATTTATTATCTTGTAAAACAGTGTGTCAGTAAATCTCATTATATTTTTGTCTGTTTCATCTTAACATATTTCGGGGATTTTTCTATTTGACATTTGAAATACAATTATTTAAAGTAAAACATTTGTAAGTTGAAATAAAAAGTAATAATAGCAAATAAACAAATGCATTCATATAAATATGAGAGTAAGAATAAAAGGGTAGTAATTGTTTAACTGTAGAAAAATAGAACTACAAAAACTTAAAATAAAAGTATTTTTGTTTTCTAATAGAGAACTAAAAGATTCTTCATAAAATTTTACTAATTTTTAAATTAATTTAAAGTCTCACAAATAGCACCACCCTAATGAAAAATATTAAATATTTCTCTCTCCCACTAACATATTTCACTCGTAAATGCATGTTTATTTATTTGTTTATACAGAAATTGCAACATACGTATATACGTATAAGTTTGTGTAAGTATTTACATGTGTGTTTTCCACAGAAGAGAAAGTAAACGTACAATGCTCTAACATACAAATCCATGCATTTCTTATACTCATACAACATACATTTATATATAGAAATATACACTATAGTTTATATTACATTTACTTATATGTATGTACTATATAAGTAAATGTAATCTAAACTGTATTGTTATTGTATATTTTCTTATTACTTTCGTTATAAGTAATATAGTTTTGTTGCCGTTAAAATATTTCTATTATCTAAAAATATTGCTACTTTTGTAAAACATTCATAAGCAGAGTTTCACATTAAACAAGTTTACATTTATCAAAACGTTTTAAAAAATAACACAAGAGGGGAATGTTTTCAGTAAGGAAAAAAAAAAAAATAAAAATTATATTTATACACAAAAAGTCTAACTTAAGATGGATTTAAAAGCAGAGAAGAAAATAAAAAAATATAAATCTTTTCAATTCCATTAAAATTTTGGTATTTATGAATATTTGCACAAAAATTTCTACTGTTTTATTACAAAAAAAAAAAAAAAAAAGTTAATTATTTAGAAAGATAATAATTAAGTTTAATAACTTTTAAAAATACATACACAGTGTTACCGTTTGGCGACTTTAGTCGCCATTTGCCCCTTTTTCAATCACCTGGCCACTTCTTGGGCCCCTTTTTAAAATGGCGACTTTTTAAGACTATATGCTAAATGACGAGAAAATAAGATGTTTGAAATATATCTACCATTATATATTAAATTCAACTAATAAATTAATCATTTTGAGATTATTTCATAGTATAGTGATATAAAAAGTCGCGGAGTATTTATAAATGAACTGAAACTGTTAGTAACTAAAAAACAAATAATAAAGTTTATGAACAGCTATTTACGTATACCCTCATATGCCGAATATTTTTGGACTGAACTAAAAAACAAACAAAAATGGTTTGATGAATACTTATATCCTAATTTATACTTTTACATTCCTCAAAGTACTCATACAAAAGTACAGAAGTTTAATTAATTAAAAGAGGATTGTGAACTGACGCACCAAAAAAATACATGCAAAAGAAGTAGTAAATGCATGAGTTCACGTGCCGTTGCACTGGTTCATTTTTAGGTGAAACATGCATGATTTTAACATTGACGTGTCATTGGAGTGCATGGGTTCACTTTAGAGAAACAACTCGTCATTAAAATTAGTGCATAAAACCCATGAAAGCTTGATGAATCAACTGCGTATTTTCAGTGGTTTATTAATACATGCACCTTTATATACCAGAAAATTATATCGGACATGAACTAAACTATCGATTTTATTAAAATATTTACAAATATATAAATAAATAGCACTTATTTTTAATTTGAGTATAAAAAAATGCATAATTTCAAATAATTTACAAGTTAAAGTCAACTTCTAAAACTCGACTGGAATACATGCATTAAACGTTGTTTTCATGAGTTCACGAATGATAAATTTATTAGATTTGAGGGAGTAATAAAGAATGCATTTAAATGCGTAAGTCATAAAGAAATCATGAAAACATTACATCGCTTTGAACTACTTCATAAAATTTTTGCTGGGGAATTTTGTTTTTCTTAAAAAAAAAATTATTGTTGTTATCAAATAAACAAAATTAAACAACCTTTTTAAGGTTTTAAAGCAGTTTTGGCCACTTTTTATTTTGAAATCCCCTTTTTTGGACACTTTTTAAAAATTCTCAACGGTAACGCTGTACATAAACTCTTACATATTGGTCTACATTACGTATGAAACTTATTAAATTTAATTTTCATATAAAGTACTCATGCGAGACGTATGATTAACATTGAATACAAAAAAATATACTTATACGCAAACAGTGTTGCCAGAAGTGCTAAATTGTTCTACAGCAGCAAGTAATACTGCTAAATTCATTTGTGAAAAAACTATTGTATTCTCTAAAACATTAAAGTATTTTTATAACATAATGGGTTAAAGTGGTATATGGTGGAATATGGGGTAATTACAAAGAAGTAATAATTTGACTTGTAAAAGGAATGACAAACTTATATATTTCGATATTATTTTATCGAAATATAAATACTGTAAAGTAAACATTTTCACAAAAATTTTCGTTAGATACCATCAGTATTATCGTTTTGGCTTTTTTTTGCAATAAAAAAATTATTGCAAAATATAGCTTGTAAATCATTGGAGATATCTTATTAAAATTTCACATGGTAAGAACTCAGGTTTTTTCGAATTGTCTTGGAGAAGCACAGCTTTCTAGCAGGTCACGGGGGTAGAGGGCACATCTCCGAAGTTGCTGATCTAGGACATGTATTTTTTTTTTTTATTTTTTTTATTTTAATTCGTCAAAAATTAATTAATAACTTAAATGTAAAACTACATTTAGGTTGTCCTTGACAATTTCTGATAAAAATATGCCTACATGTGTGAGGTATTGCTTTTAGTTTAAGAGATTTTTAGGATGAATCAAATTTTACCCTCATTTTAGGCCTAGTTTTTTAAGGTTTCTTAAACTTGGGCTATATTTCTTACAAAATTTTAAATAATGTTGCTGCAAGACTCATATAAATATATCTATTCAATAAAAGGTTTTATTAATCTGAAAAATTTCATATTTTTTATGTTATTTTCCAAAAAGGAAAATATTTTCTTTTTTCCAGACTAGAACATTTTTATTATGGCTTCAATAAAAATTTTAAAGTAAATGCGTGTAAATTAAATTGGAGGCGCTTTAGGCAACGGTTTCCCTACAAGCCCTATCCAAACTTTGTTAATTTTGTTAAAGTTTCTTTTTTAGTTATTTTATAAAATTCTCAAATGTCAAAACCGAAATCAACAAAAAATATACATATATTGGTTAAATGGGCTGATATGTTACATTTAAAAAAGATAAGATAAGGCTAAATGTCCCAAAAAAATAAAGCCAGATATTTTTAGTTTTTGATATTTTTTTAAGGCTTTACATAGTAAAATATTTTAAAATAAAACATAGAACGGCTGCCAACAAAATGATCCAATGAAAAATCGGGCTCAAAATTCCAAATCAAATTTGGGTTATAATTTATATGAAATATTTCCAAAGTTTTCAAGAAATTTTTCGTTATTTTTGAAATATAATTCCTCTTTGAGTAAGTTTTTAAAATTTTTGGATATTTTTTCGCGTTCATTTTTTTTTTTTTTTTTAATTGTATTTAAAATAGTTTTTCTGGGTAATAAAAATTTTAAAAAAAAAAATTATGATAACTACCCAGCTGAAAATGGTCATATATTTTTATATATGACTCATGTATGACAATATACTTTTATATATGGGTTCAAATATGAAAGTGTATAGATTCATACATGGAATAGTTTGCAATATATGGATACATATATGGGAAAATATATCAACTATTTTATCATATATAGAAATATACTTGTAAAATTTTTATCATATATAGTTATATATATGAAATCAATTTTCATATATGATACTATATATCAAATATTAAATCAAATCTAAAATACGGAATAACTCATAAATCAATAAAGAGACACAAAAAATGTATTACAGGAAATTTTTAGGAAATTTTATTATCTATAAGTAATAACATTAAAACACGTGCGATGCTTTATAAAAAAAAAAAATAGTTTTTGTAACCTTTTATCACGTAATTGTCGGTTTTTAAAATAAAAATTGGCCGCTATCAATTTTTATAATCCTCTATTATTTCTTGGCTGAACTAATAGACGCACTATAAAAAATTTCAATGTACATATTAAAAAAAGAAATTTTGATATTCGAAAAAAAAAAAAAAAAATAGAAAAAATAAAAATTTAAACAAAATATAGAAATTCTATAAACATTTTAAACTAATCTTCAAAGATCTGTGGACAATTATGTAGCTGTACAAGCAGGTAAATATCTGAATGACATGGATAACATTGATTGAATTATATATGATCCATACATAATATTTTTAGCTGAAAGTCCATGAAATGAGTTAAGTTATACTTGATTTTGAAAATGCAACGCCGCAGGCTAAAGTTTTAGTTAAATATGATTAATCTATTTATTTTGTGCAAATTAATACACAAAAATGCTTAAATGTATAATTCTGTAAAAACAAAAGTGGTAAAAGGAAATAAGAAATTATTTTCTTCTTTGTTGAAATGCTAAAATTTTACCATTTTTAAAGCTATTTTAATAGTCGAAAAAAGCTATAAAATAGCCTGAAGCAAAAACGAAAATTTTGAGGTTAAAAGCTAAATAAAAAGGCTAGATTTATAGCCTTAAAAAGGCTAAAATGGCAACACTGTATATTACTATATTTTTATTAAACATAGAACTATCATGTTAGCTGTTTCCTTAAAAATTAATTTTGTTTTCCGAATTATGCAATTTTTTTTTTCTTGAAATTTATACAAATAAACTAATCACTTTATTTTGCTGCTATGAAATAATAAAAATAATAAAAATTTAGTAATACATCGCTTAAGCAAATGCTACGAAGATCTTAATATATCTTATGTAAATAGTCATCAGCTGATAACTTACAACTATACTAATCCCTTCTGAATACCCTTAATGTAAATCATGTGAGGCCTTTATTAAAAAATATACCAGTAATCACAATTGATTGTTATTTAAATTCCAAACATACAACTTACTAGAATAATATTTCTAGTTTTGTAGAATAAAATTATTTAAACCAAAAGTCCAACACAACTATCAATCAAATCTACTGTCATATTCAAACACACTCTGCATAAATCTAAAACTAAACACATGAAGTTTATATCTGCATATTTTTTATGGAATACTAGTCAGTTTAGAAATCATATTTGTAGCTATTACGTAGTACTTCTAATGCAGTTACAACAAACCTGACGTTGCATAGAACAGAAAATGTTTTTTTTTTTTTTTAATAGAAAAACTAAAATACTAACAAAAAAAAAAGCTAAAAACAAATCATTACAGACGTTAGATGACAAATTGTTATTCTAAATGTCACTACAAGTGAAAGGACTACTGAAAAAAAAGATATAAATACAATATGACAAAATAATAATCACAATACATATGTACATGCACTTTATGGGCATACATTCATAGGAACATATGAGTTTATAACACAGATTGGCTGGACTATATAAATTCTTCAAATATGAACAATATGTCTAAAAAGAAATATAATATTTCTGCAAAATATATTTTTTTTTTTTTTTTTTTTCTTTTTTAGTTATTGACAGTTATCACAGTATTGTTTTGAAATGTAGCATTTTCCCTGTGAAGCTTATTTTTTTAAAAAGATAAAATAAAATATTTTTAATTAAAATCTGTTGGCTGCCTCTTCATTGGTTTGTTTAATTTGCTAAATGAATTGTCTGCCTCAATCTCTCAAGATGATGTTGTAAATACTTAGCACAAGTGCTATAAATCCCAACCATTTTCTTCTTATACTTAATAACTGGTCCTACAATTTTTGTAGTCATTTGTAACAAGTTGAACAAGCAACGGCTAAGAATAAAGAAAATTTCTCAATTATTTTATTATATTTAAACCCCTTAAAATTATCCTTTTCTCTAATTTGCTCTTAAAAAAACTAGAAATTAAGTTTATTGTAGTTTTATTTCCTTTTTCATTCATTTATTTAGTTGTTGGTTGAATGCTTGACTAGCTGTTTTGTTGTTTGATTGTATTGCAGCTATTTGCTACTGCTGCTATTGCTGCTTTTGATGGTGTTGCACTTGCCCTAAAAGTGTCATAAACACGTACGAGAAGTTGCAATTTTTCTCCAGTTGTTTTTTTTTTTTTTTTAATATTCTATAGTTTTTTATTTTGTATGCTAGTGTTTGCAGGCTTGCTTTTCTGTATTCCCTTTTGCTTTGCAACCCTCTTTCTTTCACTATGTGTGTGCTTTTTTATTATTTTTTTTTTTTTTTTTGCAACAAAGGCAATGTTTGGTTTGGCCGGTTGCCAAGATGCCTGAACTGTTTGCAGAAAAATACTAGTAAAAAGTGTTAAATCCGTCTCGACCGAATAGTTTTAATACCCTACATGTTGGCAGAGGTAAATATTTATATGGTCACTAATATGAAACATATCACATTTATTATATAAAAAAGTATTTAAGCTAAACTCTTTTTTATGAATACTTGCAAAAAGTACAATTTCTTTAAGTAATATTAAAAAAAAAAAAAAATTTACCATTCTTTTAAGAAAACACATTTTTTTATAGCAAACATTTTGGAAAAAAGGAATTTAAAAGTGCAAAAAAACATATTATGGAGTGAGATCTAGAAAATCCTAACATTTATTAAATTCAATAATATGGATATGAAAACAGTTCATATTATATTATAGATCACAGAAACAAAATAACTTTTATAGTTCTAACCACTACTTATGAACTCGTGGACCTTTTTTGATAAACCTTCCATTAAATATTTAAAAGCTATTTCAGTAATTTTTTTGGGACAGTTTGCCCATCTCCTTTTAAAATCTTCGATTATTTGGGACATCTTTTCCACTCCAGAGCTTTCTTACCGTAGTGACATGATGCCAAATCAGGCCAAAAATATGTGTATACTCCCAGAGAAATATCAATCACATACGTGTTAAAAACGATACCATTCTGTGTCAATAGTGTATCTACACCGTATGTGTTTAAATTAAACACTGCGTGTTCAATTCTTATTGAAAATCGATACCTAATTGGCACCAAGTTGAAACCATTTCGGCATCAAATTGTTAAATTACATATATTTTCTATTAAATTTGTTAACGAAAGGTATTAAAAAGCTGTTACCGTAAATTACCAATGTGAGCACAACCGTGGTGGATTTTGAATCGAATTTTTTCCCTTAGTGTACATTGTGTTCTCCTTTGAAAGGAAGAAGCCTTTTTTTCAAATATTCTTCGATGTATATTTTAGTATTTATAGAGCTCATCATAAAAAATGATTTGCTTCTTTTGCCGCAACTGCATAAAATTTGCCACACCAGGATTTTTTTTAGGAAATTTCAAACTTATCTTCAACATTTCCTCGACCATTAGCAACATAAAAATGTTTGACCCGGAAGCTGCAAAAAATCGGTCAGTACATACGTTTTGACGTCCATTATACAACATGAGTATTTTTGTATGAAATTCGATTTCAATTTCCATGCCCTATTTCTTGGCTTTTACATTTTTTTCAGCATTTCTGTCTGAATATTTTATTATACATAGAGTTTGTATGTTTTCAAGAATGCATTGGCTTAAACTTTTTGCACCAAATAGTCAGAGCTTCTTTCAAAGATACTATGTTTTTTTTCAAATACTAGCTTTGCCGGATGCACTTTAATACCCCTTATTAGGCGATAGCAAATATTTACTACTCCCCCAGGACCTATTTACCCTATTTGAAATTTGATATGAAAATTACTACTAGAACTTTTTAGGGCTTTCACTGTAATACTCCTTTAGGTATGAGAAACTTAATATTTTCTTAGTATAGAGGCTATCACTCCCCCTGGACCTTTCCGTGCTATTTCGATTTTATCAATGCGAAATGATAAGCTTGATATTCACACGAAGTTTAAGGACTTTCACTATATTAGTTATTTGGACATACCACTTTTCTTTGTATGGGAAGCACCACGTCGCCTTGTTGCTATAGAAAAATAAAATATCATATTTGAATTTAGAGAAACAGGATGATGCTGTGAAAATTTTAAGAAAATCCGTTCAGCCGTTAAAGAGTTTTAAATAAGTGGTCGTAAAATGTGACCATAACATCAAATCGAGATCTTACATATCCTATAACCACCTCCGGCACTGGTGCTATATATGTGTTAAATTTCGTGGGAGTAAAATTTGTGTCAAATTTCTTGAAAATCGGTTTAGCCGTTTAGACGCACAAACAAACTTACACTTTATTTTTATAATATAGAGTAAGTGTACCAGTAGTCGGCAGTTTAACTTTTTTTCTTACTTTAAAGTTGTCAGCTTTCAAATGCGAACGTGAATAAGTGCCTTTGGAAAAGATTTCTCTCTTTCCTAATAAAATTCAGTGTATCCCCTGTTTTTTGGCCTGTTCCCGCTTCTTCTCATTACAACAACAAAACAATGGAGTTGTAACAAAGAAATTGTAAGAGTTTGTACCGATAAATGCTAATCCATCAAATTGTCCGAAACTCCGTGCAATTGAAAGATATTGGACTCCAGTAAAAAATAACTTACAGGACATTTAAAGCTCAGCATAAAATGAAACGAAGTCAAAAAAAAAGTGGACCTATTCGAGCAAAAAAGTGACCGAACCACGACAAAATCTTTAATTAGAATAATTCTGGAAAAGATCAGATATTTCCATAAAAACCAACAGAAACTAATTTATTCTTTTATGTTTAGAACTTGAACATAATAGTCATTAATAAAAATATCACTTTAAAAAAATTCGCTCACTGGTTTAGTTTCTATAAGCAGATTTGTATGCATTCTTTTATTAAAAATATAAAATTTAAATTGAAAAAGGTGTACAATTTTTCTAATACAGAAAAAATAGTTTAATTTTAGTATTATTAATAAATATATGTATATATTCCTACAAAAGTACTATTTTTCCAAAAAAAAAGTGCCATAATAAAGTATTAATTAAAAAAAAAAAAAAAAAAAAAACAAGCGAGAATGTTATATTCGGCTTGCCCGAATATAACATCAACTTTTTCAAATTTTACGTTATATGGGACGTGGGAGACCACGCTCATTTTTTGTTTCCGAGTTTACATTGGTCCTTGAACTATTTGTACAAAATTTCGTTAACGTTTCACCATATATGGAGGTGGGCGGTAAAGTGGGCGGACCACGCCCAATTTTTTTTTCAAGTTTATATCAACTTTCAAACTATCTGTACAAAATTTCGTCGCTGTACATGGTTTTGTTTGAGAGATATCAGCAGAAAAGTATGAAATGAAGCTACAACGGACACCCTGTGTTCTTATTATTTAGCCCATAATTTTTTTGTTTATTAACCAATTTTGCTCAAAGTTCGTCCCTAGTCAAATTTTGCCCCCTAGGTTATCCCGTTGGAGCCCTATCCTGCTTTCAATTGACAGACGGACAGGCATAGCTAGATCGACACAGAATCTCACCAGGACCCATAAAATATATACTTATGAGGTCTTAAATGATTTTTTCGATATGTTACACATGGAAGGACAAAATCAATATAGCATTCATCTTTTTGATGGTGGGTATAAAAGTTACCAATTATTCTACTTTATAATTTTTCAAAAAAGTCAAATTTTTTCAAAAAGTACCTTTTTTTCCTAAAAAGCAATAAAGTACTAATTTAAAAAAAAAAAATATGTAAATTTTTCTAATAAAAACCAAAAATGACTTTTTGCAAAAAATGCAATCTTTCAAGAAAATACAATTAAAAATTAAGTACCATTTTAAAAAGATGTACAATTTTTCTAATAAAGAAAAAAAAAGTTTATTTTTATATTATTAAAAAGAAGCTATTTCCTTAAAAAGTACTATTTTTCAAAAAAGTTGCATAATAAAGTACTAATTATAAAAACAAATTTACCCAAAATATAGTAAATTTTTCCAAAAAATAATTTTAAAAACCAATTTACAAAAGAATTTAAATGTTTTTCCAAGAATTTACTATTAAGAAGCTGTTGTTTTGAAAACAAGGTAAATTTTTCAAAAAAGCTGTTTATTACCAAAATGTACTAATAAAAAAAATGAAAATTAGAATTAAAAAGAAAAAGTAATTTTTCATAATTACATTTTTGAAAAAATTTAAACCTTAAGGTTTTGCATGTTTCGTTTTAGCCATTTCTTAATGTTTTTAAATACAATTCAAACTAAACCCCAGTTAAGCATTTTCAGGTGTTACCAATGAAATGAAATAACTTGAATATAAACTTGCCAGTTCATGGGTTTCTTCATCATCATCATAATAATACTAAAACCTACAAAAAATAAAAAATAAATGCGAACAAATTTCACACACATACAGAGTATAAGCAGGAGAACAAAATACCGCATTTACAGTCCGTTCGTGCGCATTTTTAAGGCCGCAAGTGGATTTCAACAATTCGTATTAAAACAACAACAAATGAAAAAAATGCATAGAAAAAGAAAACCCACCTAAAAAAAAAAAAATAAAATTCCAGTTAGAATTGCATTATTGTTGCATGAAGCACATTCAATACCAAAAACTTTAGTGAAAAAAATAAAAAATGTCTTAAACAAGCACATCATGAATTTTTTTCTTTCTATTTCATTTTATTTTATTTTTTTACTAATGTTTTGAAAAACTACAAGAATCTGGAAAATGTTTGTTTCTTTTTTTTTTTATTTTATTTTCATTTTGTATTTCCTTTCCTTTTAGACCTTTCGACTTAAACTAAAAACTAAAGTTCACCCAGGCATTTTGTTACTTAAATGTGTCAAAAACGATTTTCATTTAACGCAAAAAAAAAAAAAAAAATATAAAATAAAAAATATTTACGTTAAACACAAATAAGAAAATAGTAACAACAGGAAAGGAAAAACATAAAAATAAGATAAGCATTTTTTGAAATATTATTTTGTTAAATGGTTTTATAATATTTTCCGGTTAATAACATGATTATGAAAGATTTTTCATGTTGTCTGGCTATAAAACAGAAAAGAGGAGATAGAATGTTATAAAAGTTATAAATTTGTGAAAGCAATAAGTAAATTGATTAATACCACAAGGAAATTTTGATGAATTATATATTTGATATTATTAGCAGGATTTTTTTATTAAAAAAAAAAAGACAAATGAAAATTTTACATTCTGATTGATGCAAAGTGTACAATGCAATGGCAGTTTGTAATAATTTTCTTTAATTTCTTAAAAGTAGTTTTTAAAATTACCGTTTTGTTTTAATGTGGGAGTTACATGAAATATAACAAGTATTTGCTTAACTATATTGGAAATTAAATTAGGAATAATTTATAATAAATTATCCTATTTTACTCTACTACAAGTTGGTTTAGAAAATGTTTAAAAAATATTTGAATCTTCCGTTAAAACATAATAGATTAAAGTGTTTAATAAAACTGTTTTAGTATTTTTCTATCATGTACATATGTATTTTGTATGGGCATGACTAATGTGATCCCTTTAATAAAGCTCTCGAGTACGATTTAGTCGATTCACTTAAATAAGTGAATTATGAAAAGATACTGACTAAATTTATTCAGAGATAAGTTGCGTAAAGTTTCAAATATGCAAAATGTGCAGTTAATAAAATATTGAAATTGAGATTTTACATGAAAATATGACAAAATATGCCGTTAAGCTAAAATATGCAAATTAACTGTTTGATTCATTTAAGGTAGAAAGAAAAAGAATTATATTCATAATTTTGGTATATAAATAATTTTATTCTTTTTGTAAGGACTTTAGTTCCTGTAATAAACCGTTACATATACTATGTTTATAAGTAGCTCTTAATCTGCTACTGAAAATCATACATAATGAAAATTAGCCACATAAACGATGAATTAAAAATATTTGTTTGCATCTTATGCATAATAAAAAACAAAGTGGAAAAAAGAAACAATTTGAGTTTCCTTTCGAAAGAAGTTTTAGTTTTATACTGCTCCTTTTTACTTTTAATAAATGCACATTATTATGTAGAATTATTTCTTTTTTTCTCGCGTTGTCAAAATAAGCTCACTTTCACTGTTCCTTTTCTATTTTTTCACCAAAATAGTCTCAGATAAATATTTTTGCATAAATATTTAGAGAGTTTAACGGAAAATATTTTATTAGAACTTTAAATTCATTTATCTTACTTTATAAGGTGTCATTTCTAGTCCTTTTACAAGAAATGACATGAAAAACGGTTAAAACTTATGTTTAATGGCTAAAAATGTTCTACAGATATTTTCTTCGTCAAACGATCGTTTAACGATCATAAATCCCTTAAATTTAGCATTATTTTAATAAAACTTGGCATATATATGTTTCATATAAGTCTAAATCTGTGTGCCGAATTTCATAATCAGTCCATAATTGACCATAGCTCCCATATAAACCCTTCTTCAGAAAATCACTTTAACGGGCATAAATTCAATTAAAATATATGTTAGTTAATAATCGACACAAATAAATTTTATATAAATTTAAATGTTAGTGCCAAATTTTATGAAGATCGGTCCATATTTTAGCATAACTCCATATAAGGCCCTTTTTGCGGGAATCACCAAAAAGCGAATAAATATATATAAATGTTAGTATCGACGTAATATTCTGTATTCGTTTGTTTTTTTTTTTATATTTAATAAAAGTATCGGTCCACAATTGGCCCCAGTCTAATTAAAGGCCACTTCCCGAATTTTGTTGCACACAATGGTGTAGGGTATCAACTATATCTTCCTTTCTCGTTTATATTGAAAAATAGTATTGTAAAACATAAAACTCCCAAAAATTAAAAAATACCAAAATGAGGAAAAACCGGCAAAACGAAAAAAAAATCGCCAAAATAAAAAAATCCACAAAAAAAATTAACCGCCAAAATGAAAAAATCACGTTAATAAAATTAAAATCACAAAATCGCCAAAAATAAAATATCACCTAAACTAAAAAAAAAACAAATACAAAAAACGTCAAAATGAAAAAAAGGCCAAAATAAAAAATAGCTAATATAAAAAACTTATATAAATAAAAACTTCGCCTTATTGTAAAAAAATCGCCAAAATGAAAATAATCACCAAAACTTAAAAAAAAGATAAATAAGCAAAAAATCACCGATAATACACCAAAATAAAAAATCGCCAAAATGAAAAAACTCCGAAATTAAAAAAAAAAAAAATCACCAAGAGGGCAAAACGCCCAAAATAAAAAAAAGCCAAAGGGTAAAAACGACTAAAATAAAAAAAATCACCGTAATAAAAAATCGTATTAACGGACAAAATAAAAAATTCAAGAATAATACAAATAGCTAAAACAAGAAAAAAATTTCTAAAGAAACAAGACAAGAAAAATCACCAAAACCGTGATTTTAATAACCGTTATTCTTTTGATTTTGTTTTTTTTTTTGAGCTGCAATTAAAATTTTTTTATGATTTTTATTATTATTTCTTAAAATACTGTAACATAAAAAATCGCAAAAATTAAAAAAAAAAAAAAAAAAATAAATCACCAAAAGGGGAAGAGCGACAAAAAAACTATGCAACAAAAAAGTCGCCGAAGTGAAAAAAGATTCTTAAATGCAAAAAATAGTCAAAATAAAAAAGCGCTTAAACGAAAGAATAACCTAAATAAAAATTCAAGAAAATAGCCAAAATGAAAATAATCACCAAAACTAAAAAAAAACCATTAAGAAAAACATCGATACAAGCCAAAATAAAAAAATCGCCGTGATCATATTAACGGAAAAAAATCGCCAAAATAAAAAAATTCAAGAATAATAAAAATATCTATAAAAAAACGCAAAAAAAATCACCAAAACGGTGATTTTAATAATCATTATTCTTTTGATTTTATTTTTTGCGAGCTGCAATTGAAGTTATTTTGTAATGTTTTGATTATTATTACCTATTATTTCTTAAAATAACAACAACATAAAAAAATAGCGAAAATTTTTTGTAATGTTTTGATTATTATTACCTATTATTTCTTAAAATAACAATAACATAAAAAAAATAGAAAAATTGCCAAATAAAAAAATTAAAAATGCGAAAAGTTGCCAAAACGGAAAAGAACATCTAAAACGAAAAAAAAAAAATCACTTTAACAAAGAAACTTAAAAACCGCCACAATTAAAAAAAATCACCAAAAGAGGAAAAACGCCAATAAAAAACGCCGAAATGAAAAAAATTTTTAAATGAAAAAAAGGGCTTAAACGAAAGAATCATCTAAATTATAATTCGCCTAAATGGAAAACATCGCCGAAATTAAAAAAAAATTACCAAAAGTGGAAAAACGTCAAAAAGAAATCGTCAATATGAAAAAAAATCGTCAAAATGAAAAAAATAATAATAATAGCCAGAGTTTTAATAACAGTTATCTTATGATTTTAATTTTTTTGAGCTGAAATTAGTTATTTTGTGATTTTATTTTTGATGTAATATAAAAGTTATTTGCTTTTTTTTCCTTATTTTGAAAAATAGTTTTGTAAAATCGAAAAACTGGTTTAAAATTTTTTGAAGGTAATTATTTACAGATTACAATTGGTCCAGTATTTAAATAGTTGCAATCCTTTAATTTTTTTTATTCATATGTTTTATCTCAATACCATAGGTACAGTGGAGAAACCTCAGGTATAAACTAGCTTAACTCAATTTTAGATCACTGTAGTATCATTTGTTTAAGATTTTAGCAGACCAAATTCCAGAAGCTCTAGTTCTCCTCTAATGATATTCAAAAAGGTAGGAGCAATATATCTTTCGAAGTGGTCAACTTTTACAACATGTAGCTATTCACGTATTATTAGCATTATAAGTTAGATACTCCTCTACAATTTTACCCTGAGGGAAATTTGTGGCCACTGCAGTAATGGACCGGTTCCTCAGTACCAGTTAAGTACCAATTGATAACTAACTCGTCACCAAAGTTCCAATTGTGAACCAGTTGACACAAACACACTCACTATTTATCAGTTGAGAGTCAATTTATAACATGCTTGTTAAGTGTACAATTAGCAACTCGTTCGCAATAACAATCAGTGGCTGAGTGGTTAGCGTTGAAGACTATAAAACATAACATACGTTAGATGAACATGGGTTCGATTCGGGGTACCGTCATCGACATAATAAAAATTAATAAAAATAATAATAAAAAAATTTTTTAAAAGTAAAAAATTACCGAATTTTTAAAATTTTTAATTTATTAATCAACCCTGAACCTGTCCTCTTGAACCAGTCCTTGGACCTATCCTGTGACCTGTTCCAAAGGACTAATTAGCCACCCCATGTAAACGGGACAGGTTCCCCTCATATAAAGTTCCGGAACTGGGACTGGACACTAGCCCTGAGAACCTGTCACGTGACTAGTTTTGAACCGGTTCTCTTTAGTCTAGGATAGTTTCTACTTAATCAATATTATAAATATAATATTTGATAGTAATTCCCAGTGTGTACAGTGAAAACACCAGGTGAATTTTATTTAATTCCACTGCTAATTTGTATTTATTTATTGAATAATTACAATACAATTACAAATTATATTCTAATTCTAAGCGAGCAGAGTAACGAAGACCATTAGCTCGCTGTAGTGAAACAGACTAGAGTCTCTGGTGGGAGACTCTGGTCTGGAAGTCACAACCCCCAGACTAACAGACTAGCTCACTACCAAACTTGGCCATCGGGGACCCTCGCAGTTAATATATTTTATAACAAACTAATTACAAATATTTTCATGGTTAGTCCAAATTTTATTATATAGCTATTTTTCTATTGAATCGATTTAAGCAAATTGTTAAGGAAAATTACTAACAATATGGCTAAAATTTAATTGAATGTTTATCATAGACAGATTTTCATACATACCAAAAATACTTTATGGAGTCATAAAATAATTTTTCGTTAGTCTACGCATTTAATAGCAATCTTATTCCCTAATTCACTACTAGTAGTGGTGAAGAGTATAACAAATATCAAACATTATTAAATTTTTTTTTTTATTTAAATTTTAATATTAACAATACAAAATATAAAAATCTAAAATCCCAGCAGTTTCGTCATCACTTTTCAATTTCCAAACGAAAATTTACATATTTACTTCTTTGCTCATTTTTATTTATAACGAAAATTAAATGTTGATTGAATTTTTGCTTAAATTATTGACATTTTATTGTTGTGATCAATGGCACACACAAATTTATGTTCAATAAAAAAATATAACAACAAATCATGGAATTGTTTTTCCTTTTTTTATTTTGTTGTTTTGGGTGTAATTTTCTCAATTTTTTTTTTATTCAACATTCTTTGTTTGTTGCTATTGTTGTTGTTCTAATGATTGATTTTTACAACGCAATTATTTTTTCATTGAAGACAAATTTTTTTTCTCTCTATTTTGTTAATCATTGTTCTTGTTGTTGTTGCTTTTGTTTTACATTTTTGTTCTTGTTGTTATTGCATTTGATTACCATGAATGAAATGCCATCAAATCCTTTGACAATTTTACCCAAAAAATAATTCAAGTGTAAAATTTATGAATGCAAATGAAGCGAAAAGGGTCATAGTGACGATGATGCACATGATGATAAAGACGATGAAAAAAGTAACTCGCTCAGTGGTGAATACGTTTTTTTATAAAGAGAGTAAAATAATGTGCTGGCTGTAAACATGAGTATATCAAGTTTAATAAAAAATAAAAATGAACTAGAAAAAAAAAAAAAAAACAATAAATATAAATTCATGATTTTTATACGAAAGAATTATGTGCACCTTTTTTTGTTGATGAGTGTCCTCGCCTCGTAAAATCACAAGTGTGGGTAATAGTGATTTTATGTATATTTTTTTATGCAAAGAAATATAAAAACAAAAAGATATCAGGAAACAAATCAAAATATGTATTATGCTATAATTTTATTCATATTTTTATATAGATTTCTACAAGAATAAACAACAGAATATTAGTAAAAAAAGAAATGAAAGAAACATGTTAGCCAGAATTTGTTAGATTGAAGAGAGTGTAACAGAAAAAAATAAATGATTATAAGAACAAGAAGGTAACAAAAGAAAGATAACGATGACAGTTAATTAATTGGTTTTTAAATAATGACAAGAACTTTTGATGACATTCGATTACTTTCAGTTAAATAAACCCTTTTTTTCTAATTCTCTTTCGTTGTGTTTTTTCTTTTTGACAAAGTAAATGAAGTTTTGATTACTTTTATGTTTACAAATCGGTATACAGGATAAATTTATTAAGTTAGGTTAATAAAATAATAACAAAAGATTTATACACAGAATTTAATTTTAAGATTTTTTATTTATTTATGTTAATTTTTAAGCAATGGATAAAAAAAATTTTAATTTTATTTTAATTTTTAAATTAAGTTGGATTCGTTGTTTCATATTACTTTTAATAACTAAAATATTATTTATTTTTTTTCCTAATATATAAATAAAATACAAAGGGGGACAGAATCAAACTTTTTTGAAATAAATCTATGAAAAAAAAAAAAACGAGAAAAAGAGAAAAAGAGATATAGTCGGCCAAGCCCGACCTAATGATACCCTACATCTTTGTGGACCTTATAATTCGGAGAGGGGTCTTTTATTACACTTAAAGCCAAATATTGAGCTATACTTATATTAATTGTAAAATTAAACATACGAATGCAGAATATAACGTCGATGCTAACATTTATATGAATTTATTCACTTTTGGGTGATTCCCGAAAGAGGGCCTTATATGGGATCTATGGTAAATTATAGACCGATCTTTGGCACTACCATTTATGTTTATACAAAACTTATTTGTGTCGAATATTAACTTGATACTAACATTGTTATGGGATTTATGCCCGTTAAAGTGATTTTCTGAAAAGTGGTCTATATGGGAACTATGGTCAATTATGAACCGATCTTTCTTTCGGCACACTTATTTAGACTCATATGAAACTTATATGTGCCAAATTTCATTAAAATATTACTATATTTAAGGGATTTATGATCGTTAAACAATTTTCCGGGAAGACATTTGAATGGGGGCTAGGTGAAATAACGGACCGATCATAACTAATTTCAATAGGCTTCGTCTCTGGACTGTAAAAAACCTGTGTGTCAAATTTCATTAAGTTTTGTTCTAAATTGCAAGGTTTACATGGATGGACAGATGGTCAGAAGGACAGACGGACGGACGGACATCGTGAAATCGACTCAGGAAATGATTCTAAGCCGATTTGTATAAATGTGGGTCTTAGACCAATATTTTTGTGTGTTACAAATATCAGAACAAACGCATAATACCCTCCCCACCTATGGTGGTGTAGGGGGTTTTCATATAATCGCATAAATGCCTCATAAAGCTGATGTATAAATTTATAAGCTCGTAAAAAATTTGTCAAACTTTGTTTGAAAATTTATTTGCACGATTTATATTTGAAAAAGTTTTCAATTGGCAAAATTCTTCATGCAAATAAAGGAATACAATATGGAATAACAAGGGGCATTCATGTAACACGTAAGTAAACCAAATAAATTTACGAATTGCGCAAATTTATCTGTTTATATGAAAACCCTTATCGTGTTTAACAAATATAATTAAAAAAAAAAAATAAAAAATATATATATATATATATATATATATATATATATATATATATATATATATATATATATATATATATATATATATATATATATATATATATAGATAACTTTACGAAATTTGGTATACAATTTGTTTTTGTGATTGCGATAATAAATTAAGAAGATTTGAACGCCTAGATATTTTTCATACCGAAATACAGGGCCTTGAAAATTTCATAAATCTTGCAATTTTTGGACCCGGAAAATTTTTCCGAACATCATTTTGAAAACTTTTTAGCTCAAATTTTAAGCTATTTACATTTAGAACACACTTTTTCCGAAAGTAGATTTAAAAATATCGCCGCATGGACGAGATCCGTGTGGCTTTAACTAAAAATTCAATGTTTTTTTTTTCTTTTTTGTCTTATTTTTAAGACAACATATTATTCTAAACGCATAATCCATTGGAAATGGGTTAAAATCCAAACATGGACAAATTTTTGCAAAAAAAGTGTGATTAATATTACAAAAATTCTCACTAAATCATTTTTTTGCAAAGAAAAGTATAAAAAATATATTTTTTCCAAAAGATATAGACTTAGGTTTTTTAATTCACAAACTAATTTAAAAAAAAATATATATATTAATAAAAAAGAACTGCTAAAAAGTTAAATTTTAAAAACTGCTTTAATTTTAAAATAATTGCTTAATAAAATCTAATTTTGTAAAATGTTTTAAAAAAATTTTAATCTATAAAAAATATATAATTTTTCCATAATAAAATTTGGTATAGAATTATCTTATCCTTTTAATAGTTTCCGAATTATTCGGAAATTAGCTCCGAAAAAGATAATGCTAATATTGCTTGAAAATAATTTAAGTTGGCATCTATTCGAGTTTTATTTATCTAAATTGAATCGTTCTGCATTTATATTAGGGTGATTGAGTAATATGAGAGACATATTAGTCATGCCCATACAATTTTTTCACAAATCTGTGTTATCTAATGCCTAATTGACGAATTAAAATTAAATTTAGATTTTTCTACTTCAACAATTACTCAACTAATAGTTAAATATATATATAAGTCTTATAAAACTTTACCTTTAGTTTCAATTTATTCATATTTAAATATAAATAAGTAATTTATTTTAAATTTGATGTCTTCTATTTACTTGCATTTTTTTATTTATTTTAATTTTTATTTTATTACTGAGTAAATACAAGAATTAAACAATCATGTGTGTCTTTATAGATGAAAATGAGAAATGTTAAAATTTTAATGTTCTTATTTAAACATTCAAAACAATTATTCTTGTGTGTGTAATATGACCAAAAAAAAGTAATAAAAGAAAAAATACCTGTAAAAAACCTTATTTCGTAATATAAATATTTTTTGCGGTTTTTAATAAAGAAAGGTTGTATGAGAAAAATAATTTTTATATAAAAATAGTTTTGAGATTTTAATTAGAATTTTTAAGATAAAAAATATAAATGGAATACTTTAAAAATTAATATTTCAAATATTTTTATTTCTCTTAAGATATGGTCACACTAGGCAAATATTTGACTTAAATGATTTATTTTATATAATGAAAATCTCTTTATACTTAACTTACTTATACTTAACACATATTACAATACAAATTTTTTAACAAATATTTGCCTAGTTTTACTATATCAACCTTTGATCTAGATAAACTTTTAAGAGTGATTTTTCTATTGCAATTAACTCCTTTATTAAATTAATTTAATTTTTGTTTTGTAATACTCTTTCGGGTGCATTCTTTATAAGTACGTGTAAAATATTCGTTTATATAAGAGTACTCTCTACCGTAAATGCTATTATTTAATTTTTTTTTTTTTTTTTTTTTGCGGTTTTCGACAAAATGTTTTCCAAATATAAATACATATTACTAGGAAAATTGTTGTAGAGTTACTGAAACAGTAACTGTAACAATACGAAGGCAAAATAATAAAATCCAAAAATCTACCATTACAGATGGTAAAGTAGTAAAGAAATAGAGAGTTGTAGACATTCATATATATTTGCTTGTATTGTTACATATTTATATGTATTATACTTGTATAAATGTTTATATGACATACATTTGTATGATTTTAATAGTATAAATATGTTGCTATGTTCCTGATATTATTGTACTGAAACTAAAGAGTATTTAGTGGTTTTTTGTAACAAGAACTTAACAGCAATAGCAGCAGTAGCTGCAAAAACAATTTAAACTAAGAACAACATCAGCAATGTTAACTATAGTAGAAAAGACTTCAGCAATGCCAATAGCAAGCTAGAAAAAACGCACACAACTCAACACATTACAAAAACATCATGATGATGACCTACTTGCACAACATTCAATTATACAAAATTAAAAAAAAAACATGCTAAAATGGGTTAGAAATAGTCTAAAGGTGCAACTTAATATACCTGAGATTAAAATATACTTACACATGAAAACAATGTAGAAAAACAAGTAAATTAGTATTTCAGTCGATTGGGTAAAATATTTTATTCCCTACACTATATTTTTAAAAATATGATAAAGATAACAACTATAATTTTATATCCTACACAATTACTATAATTGATCTTAAAATTATTTTCTTTTTCTGATTTAAAATATAAAAATATCCCCACCTGTCTGTGTAAAACTTTATCACGTCCAAAATATAAAAACTAATCACCTAAAATATTAATTGTTTTCCTAAGTAATTTGGTATTGAAAATCAACAAAATCGGTTTAGTAGAATTTTTATAACTAACAATCTTCTAAGAAGTCTGTGTAAAACAAGCTCCTGTCCAATTTACAAGACCAAAACAAATAAAAGTCATCTAAAATATTTTCCACTATCATAAACTAATTGGTATTAAACATCAGCTAAATCGAATTGGTAGAAAAATATTTATGAAGAAAAGTATATTTCAGTTATAAAAAAATATAATTTATTTTTTGTAAAAACTGCTACAAGTAACAAATGTATTGACAAACTTAAAATGAAGGGTAGTAAAAAATAATCTTCCATGGCCAACTTTTTTAGTTTTTTTCTTTTTCATTCTACCTTTTCTTTTCCTGGTGGCACGCATTGTTATAAAAAGCTGTAAAAGTGTTGAAAATTAAAAGATTAAGAACAGTTTGTGAAAGAAAAAAAAAGAGGTCTTAGTAAATACGACGTCCGACCATTTACCAAGATCTAAAATAATTGTTGGACAAAAAGTTTTTTCTTTCGCTTTTTTGTTTGTTTGTAAATGAGGAAAATGACTTATTTGAGGTTAAAGATATTCAAAATAGAATTTAATGTTTAATCCATTTGTAATCATTAAGAATTCATAGCATGAAATTAAAACTTATTCAATAGTGTTTTGAATTTAATTTTATTTATTTTAATAAAAAAATTCTACGGCGCGATGGTTTCTCATTGAAATTGGATACACGGTATTAATAAGTACTAAGCTTCTATTGAACTATTTTAATCGACTCTTTTTCTTGCGATTTGTAAAATTAAGGATTATGTTTCTTTTTTTAAACTATCCGCCAGAAGTATGTAACTGCCGCCCCTAATATTTAAAACAGACACTGACCAGGATGCTGCCCACTATGGATCAAATGCTCCTGGATTTGTGTTGAATGTTCACTGAGAATATAGAGACACGTCACACTCCAATTGCACCTCTCTTGGGCGCATCCCTTTGTTCGATACCAACTTGATGTCAACATTTATTTGTGACATTGCAGATTCGTCTTAGGCCTTTGAACCTTTTGTAGCACGCCCTCGGTTTCTGTCACTCTTGGTCGGCTATCTATCTATCTATCTATCTATCTATCTATCTATCTATCTATCTATCTATCTATCTATCTATCTATCTATCTATCTATCTATCTATCTATCTATCTATCTATCTATCTATCTATCTATCTATCTATCTATCTATCTATCTATCTATCTATCTATCTATCTATCTATCTATCTATCTATCTATCTATCTATCTATCTATCTATCTATCTATCTATCTATCTATCTATCTATCTATCTATCTATCTATCTATCTATCTATCTATCTATCTATCTATCTATCTATCTATCTATCTATCTATCTATCTATCTATCTATCTATCTATCTATCTATCTATCTATCTATCTATCTATCTATCTATCTATCTATCTATCTATCTATCTATCTATCTATCTATCTATCTATCTATCTATCTATCTATCTATCTATCTATCTATCTATCTATCTATCTATCTATCTATCTATCTATCTATCTATCTATCTATCTATCTATCTATCTATCTATCTATCTATCTATCTATCTATCTATCTATCTATCTATCTATCTATCTATCTATCTATCTATCTATCTATCTATCTATCTATCTATCTATCTATCTATCTATCTATCTATCTATCTATCTATCTATCTATCTATCTATCTATCTATCTATCTATCTATCTATCTATCTATCTATCTATCTATCTATCTATCTATCTATCTATCTATCTATCTATCTATCTATCTATCTATCTATCTATCTATCTATCTATCTATCTATCTATCTATCTATCTATCTATCTATCTATCTATCTATCTATCTATCTATCTATCTATCTATCTATCTATCTATCTATCTATCTATCTATCTATCTATCTATCTATCTATCTATCTATCTATCTATCTATCTATCTATCTATCTATCTATCTATCTATCTATCTATCTATCTATCTATCTATCTATCTATCTATCTATCTATCTATCTATCTATCTATCTATCTATCTATCTATCTATCTATCTATCTATCTATCTATCTATCTATCTATCTATCTATCTATCTATCTATCTATCTATCTATCTATCTATCTATCTATCTATCTATCTATCTATCTATCTATCTATCTATCTATCTATCTATCTATCTATCTATCTATCTATCTATCTATCTATCTATCTATCTATCTATCTATCTATCTATCTATCTATCTATCTATCTATCTATCTATCTATCTATCTATCTATCTATCTATCTATCTATCTATCTATCTATCTATCTATCTATCTATCTATCTATCTATCTATCTATCTATCTATCTATCTATCTATCTATCTATCTATCTATCTATCTATCTATCTATCTATCTATCTATCTATCTATCTATCTATCTATCTATCTATCTATCTATCTATCTATCTATCTATCTATCTATCTATCTATCTATCTATCTATCTATCTATCTATCTATCTATCTATCTATCTATCTATCTATCTATCTATCTATCTATCTATCTATCTATCTATCTATCTATCTATCTATCTATCTATCTATCTATCTATCTATCTATCTATCTATCTATCTATCTATCTATCTATCTATCTATCTATCTATCTATCTATCTATCTATCTATCTATCTATCTATCTATCTATCTATCTATCTATCTATCTATCTATCTATCTATCTATCTATCTATCTATCTATCTATCTATCTATCTATCTATCTATCTATCTATCTATCTATCTATCTATCTATCTATCTATCTATCTATCTATCTATCTATCTATCTATCTATCTATCTATCTATCTATCTATCTATCTATCTATCTATTTATACATATTTTGCCTCTGGATAAAGTGTGTCGCACTTAGCAAGTGTGTTCCTAAGAACTTCGAAAGATTTCTTATTTCCGTAGTTGATGGTTTGGACACCCTTCATTCAGTCTACGCCTCTGAATGAAATCTCATCCAGCCTTCCTCTTACAAGAGAGTTTTTCTCAATGAGTCTGTGCACAATTTGTCGGCATTGCTCAACGCTGATCCTTCCATTTGGATCAGCCTTGTGAATGACAGCAGCTTGAATAAAATTCTGCAGCATTAATTCCTTCGTAGTTTTTAAGCAGATGGCTGTTTACTTCCAAATTCAGCTCATTCTATTACCTCCTTGTGGGGGCCCTCAATAGATCTGCAGATTCTGTAGTACAGAACGTGTGAACAGCCTTCTTTGCTATCGAAGTTTGTTGGTCCCAAAACTTGGCCCTCTTAACGGCCCTCTTATGGGGACCCTTAAGAGTGTCAGATGGATTTTGGCCAACAACTTTCGATAAAGTTATCCTCATGTCAGAAATTTTAGCAACTGCATCAGTGTTGTCCTTGCGGGTTACACCAGTGGAGTTGGCAGGCTTATTGCTGAATGGTGCACGATTAGCCCCATCAGTGGTAGATATTGATAGGGTTGCAGATTTAGCAGGTTCGCCTCTACCGTTCCTACTCTGAAAAAATAAATTAAATTTATTATTTTAATAAAGACTTAAAATAAAAGTTTATTTTGTTAAAAACATATTTCATTAAATTCACCAAAAATATTACTTTAAATTCTTTAAATAAAATTTATTATTAGTTCTACTAATAAACCACTTAATTATTTAAACAATAAATTTTGCTCACTTAAATAAGTTTATTTAAAATTATTTATTATTTTGAATAAAAATACAAAAACAACACGGAAAAAAATAAACTAAAATTAATTTTACAATAATTTCACTCTCAAACAACAATATTATTTAATTATATCACATCTACGAAAAGCCCCAAAATAAAAACTCTTGACAAACAAACTCTAACCTAATAAATTGCAACCAATGAAAATACAAACTCATTTAAAAAGAGGGAGTATAGAGCAGTACTCGCAGTACTATATTTCTAGATTATATTTTATTTATAAATAAATATATGCATATTCGAATTAATTTAATTGAACAATTTATGCCTGTAAAAAAAGTCAAATAAAATATAAAACAAAAGGGGCGGAAAAATATTCATAACGCAGAAAAAAATATTGCTAAAAAAATTATGTTGTATAATAATATTCTGTAAAATAAATATGAAATAAATTAATAAGAGTAAAAGCGCAGAAAAAATGTATATTTTCTGGATTTATATTTAATTATTACATTAATTTAATGTGATTATTAAAGTGTTATTTTTTTATTATTTGTAAATCGTTTTCATATTCAACGGAATGGCAATTTTAAGTTAATATAAATGTAAAAAATATAGATTTCGTTAAAAAATAATAAATTAAACAAATAAGTTAGTAGAATTAAATTTACTGTAAAAATTAAGAGTGTAATATTTAACTGCAAAAAATTTATGTAACTTCCAGTTATGCAAAAATACAAAAAGTTGATAAAAATATATAGGAGTTGAATATAACTAAGCTCAATGCTAATTCTTTATACCTTTTTAAACTTGTACTTTTTCAGATTAAATTTATATTCGTGGCATTATATTTAATACAACCCTTATTGGGGTAAAATGGGTCGAAAATGACGCTTAAGACCCTCAGAACCCGTCTGTAGAAAACTTTTCCCATTTCAATGAAATTACTCCCAAATTTGTTTCTACTTTTATTTTATCTGTTCATATTACTCTTCATATTACTCAAATATAAATATAACAAGCCCTATAAGTTGTGATAGGTATCTTAAGTGTAGTATTATATTATTACTTTACTTTATTATATATTTTTATTTTTTTATTCATTTATTTATTTTTTTTTTCTTTTTTGCGTATTTTACCTATTTTTAGTTTTTTAGAAAATTATTCGAATAAAAATTTTCTACATAAAATTAATCGAACAACAATTTTATACAGAAAGTTTATCGAATAAAAATTTCTTTGACTGTAATTCGAAAAAAAAAAAATAAATAAATACAAATTTTAAGTGAATTAATCGAATAAAAATTTTCTATAGAAAATTAATCGAATAGAAATTTTTTATTGAAAATTAATCGAATAGAAATTTTCTAAAGAAAATTAATCGAATAGACATTTTCTGTAGAAAATTAATCGAATAGAAATTTCTACAGAAAATTAATTGAATAAAAATTGATAATAAGATATTAATCGAATAAAATTTGTATAAATAATTAATCGAATAAAAAAAATTCTTTAGAAGACAATTGAATAAAAATTTGCTACAGAAAGTTAATCGAATAAACATTTTTTTTTTTTTTTAATTAATCGAACAATAGTTATTTTTGGAAAATTAATCGAATAAAAGTTTTTTAAAAAAATTATTTGAATGAAAATTTTATTTATAAAATAAATCGAATGAAAGTTCTACAAAAAATTAATGGAATAAAATATTGCTTTGAAAATTAATCGAATAAAAATTTTATATAAAAAATTAGTCGAATAAAAGTTTTCTTTAGAAAATTAATCGAATAAAATTTGTATACGAAAAGTTAAACGAATAAAAATTTTATATAAAAATTTAATCAAATAAAAATTTATTTTTTTAGAAACATTTTCTAAAGGAAATTAATCCAATAAAAATTTATTTGAAAATTATTCGCGTAAAAGTTTTTGAAATAAAAATTGTCTATACAAAATTATTCGAATAAAAATATTATATAGAAAATTAATTGAAAAAAATATTTTCTATAAATAATTAGTCGAATAAGTTTTTTTTTTTTTAAAAAATTAATCAAATAAAAGTTTTTTTTTTAATTAATCAAATAAAATTTTTCTATGAAAAGTTAAATGAATAAAAATTGTATATAAAAATTTAATCAAATAAAAATGTACCTTTTTAGAAAATAATTGGATAAACAATGTTTGAAGAAAATTAATCGAATAAAAATGTATTTAAAAATTATTCGAGTAAAAATTTTCTTTAATAAATTAATCGAATGAAAGTTCTACAAAAAATTAATGGGATAAAAAATTGCTTTGAAAAGTAATCGAATAAAAATTTTATATAAAAAATTTGTCGAATAAAAGTTTTCTTTAGAAAATTAATCGAATAAAATTTGTATACGAAAAGTTAAACGAATAAAAATTTAATCAAATAAAAATTTACTATAAACATTTTCTAATGGAAATTTATCGAATAAAAATTTATTTGAAAATTATTCGAGTAAAAATTTTCTGTAGAAAATTATTCAAATAAAAATTGTCTATGCAAAATTATTCGAATAATAATATTATATAGAAAATTAATCGAACAAACATTTTCTATAAAAAATTAATCGAATAAAAATTTTAAATAGAAAATTAATCAAATTACACATTGGGATTAAATGGATCGAAAATGGCACTTAGTTCAGAAAATGGTGATATCAATATTTTAATACTTACATTTGCCCTATTTTGAGCCCTCATAACTCCGCTCCTGAAAATAATAAAAAACTTTAAATGTTACTCTTCTCGGCTAAGCCTATCTGAATTTTTATGTAAATCCAATTAATCGAGCTACTGGAGTTTTTTCTAAAAAAAATTATAATATCAGGCTATATAAGCACATGATTAAAGTAGATAATATGTACTATTTTTTAAGAAAACTTTCAGAACAAACATCCCCTAAAATTTTAAGTTGCATTCCATGAAAGTTTAAAATTTGTGTATTTTAGGACTATTTTCAAAATAATAACAAAAATATTTGGACAAAATACAACTTACATATACTTCAGGAACTACTCTTAAATACCTCAAGTTTGTAGTTCCATTTTAAACTTTTATCCATTTTTATTCTGTTTCCAACGAAAAATTTACGAAAATTTTAAATTTAAAAATCTGTTAACGTGTGATGTCCTAAATTGCAAGCTGTTAAAAGCAGATAAAGCGATCACGGAAGACCTACACCAAACACAGTTGATATTTTTAAAGATTGATATTAATAAATTTAATTGTACGGAAATTTTCTTTTAATGCAATTATGTCTTTCTAACTATAGTTTTAGTTCAAGAGCACCTCTGCTTTAAAACATGGTATCTAAAATTGTATTGATTCATTTCTGACCTCAAAAGATTGGAAGAAGTTTTATGATGCTAGAAAAATGGAAAAAATGCATATATTTCAATGGATAATAATTTGAATAAAATATGTTGTAAATGTTTAAAGGTCGGCTAAGATTCCATTTAGATATAAGGTTAGACATTTAAGTATTTTGTATGACTGGCATACAAGAAATTAATTTCTTAATCATTTCTCTTTCTCTCTTCCTTCTACATATGTATGTCGATTCAAAACTGAACTCTTGCTCTCTTTGCATTCATTGTGGTATAATGTATTACTTTTTTCTGATATTAATATTCTGTTCAGTACCACTATTTTTAGGGAATAAATAATTTAATATTAAATATTTTTAAACCATTTACTTAGAATGACTTTTCTTTTTCTATTAGTAATATGGAGTTGGTATTAATCTTTGCATGGAAAAAAAGCACGCTAAACAATAATTGACATTTTGCTTCTTTTTTATCAAGAGTTTAATGAAAAAAAAAAAAAAAACAAAAACACTCATACTGAAACTTATCAAAACTGACAGCTGTGCAGACAGTTTTCTTTAAACCAACTCTAAACCTACGCCTTCTCTGCCTTCATGTCACAACAATTTAATTTTCCCATAGAAAAGCCGTCAAATTATACGCCTGAATTATCACTGAAATGTACATACGAGAGTGTGTGCAAAGATGTGTAATAAATGTTCAAAGATGGAATGTTGAAATGTGCAAGTGTGGCAAAAATGGTTGATTGATATCGTAGCCCACACACTCAAACACATAAGTATGTATCCCAAATACATATATGAATGTGTTAATTCGTATTGAATAATATTTCAAACATTTATCATTTATTCCATTTCATTGAACCCAAACGTACATATGTATGTAAGTATGTAAAAATTGGAATTTAAAACAATGCAAATTAATGTATAATTTGGGTTTTTTAAGTTTATTTCTTTTCTACTTTCAACAACTTGATATTTGATAATAATAAAACATTAATCAAAATATTTTATTATCATCTTTTAACAGTCAAACATTTACACTTTAATACATATGAGAAACACATGTTTACATACATGCTATGTATTTATGTATATATGTATGAATGTGAATTTTAGGGATTGTGTGTAAGTAGTCGTGTATAATTTTATTTAAAACCACATTCAATTAAATACAAATTACACAGATTTATACCACAACATTTACTGTTAAATGTTTGTTTGTGTATGCGTGTGTTTTTATGGGAAAATGTTTATGTATATGTATGTATGTATGTCTACTTAAGTATAAATGTGTTTTTTTAGTCATTCTAAATATTTATGTGTAAATTAGAATCTAAGAAAGCTGTCAAGATTTTTGGTGTTTGTTTTCACATGTGTAAGTTTTTCTTACACATACATTAATATGTTTATATATAATTTGTGTTCATTGTACTCTTATTACTATTTGAGTTTGAATTTACGCTTAAAACATTTAATTAAAATCACTTTAAAATACTAATTACAGTTGCGTTGAAAAGCACCTTTAATTACATTTGGTTTTATATTCATATATATACGTGAGTATAAATGTTTTATTTGGAATTTAATAATGAACGAGAGTCGTTTTTGGAGTTTCAGGAAAAGTTGTGTGTATGTATGTCTTTTTTATTTCCTTTCTAAAAAGCTTCAAGTCATCGATAACTTTTGTATAGAAAAGTCAATTTATCGATAACTTTTCTATAAAAAGCTTATGATATCCATAACTTTTCTATGAAAAAGTAATGATATCGATAACTTTTCTATAAAAAAGTCATGATATCGATAACCTTTCTATAGAAAAGTCATGATATCGATAATTTTTCTATAGAAAAGACATGATATCGATAACTTTTTTATAGAAGTCATGATATCGATAACTTTTCTATAGAGAAGTCAAGATATCGATAACTTTTCTACAGGAAAGTCATGATATCGATAACTTTTCTATAGAAGTCATGATATCGATAACTATTCTATAGAGAAGTCATGATATCGATAACTTTTCTATATAAAAGTCATGATATCGATATCTTTTCTATAGATAAGTCATGATATCAATAACCTTTCTAAAGGAAAGTAAAGATATCGATAATTTTTCTATAGAAAAGACAAGTTATCGCTAACTTTTCTATAAAATAGTTATGATATCGATAATTTTTCTATAGAAATTCAAAATTCAAGTTATCGATAACTTTTCTATAGAAAAGTCAAATTATGAAAAACTTTTGTATAAAAAAGTCAATTCATCGATAACTTTTCTATAAAAAAATCAAGTTATCGATAACTTATCTAAAGAAAAATCAAGTCATCGATAACTTTTCTATAGAAAAATCAGGTTATCGATAGTTATCAAAAACATTTCTATAGAAAAGTCAAGTTATCTATAACTTTTCTATAAAAAAATCAAGTTATCGATAATTTTTCTATAAAAAGTAAAGTTATGGATATTTTTCTATAGAAATTCAACTTATCGATAACTTTTGTATAGAAGAGTAAAGTTGTCGATAACTTTTTTATAAAAAAGTAGTTATCGATAACTTTTGTATAAAAAAGTAAAGTTATCGATAAATTTTTTATAAAAAAGTAGTTATCGATAACTTTTTTATAAAAAAGTAGTTATCGATAACTTTTTTATAAAAAAAGTAAAGTTATCGATCTTTTCTATAGAAAAGTAAATTTATCGAAAAATAAAGTTATCGAAAATTGTCAGGTTATCGATAACTTTTCTATAGAAAGGTCATGATATCGATAAGCTTTCTAAAAAAAGTCGTGATATCGATAACTTTTCTACGGAAAAGTCATAATATTGATAACTTTTCTTTAGAAAGGTCAAGTTATCGATAACATTTCTATAAAAAAGTCAAGTTATCGATAACTTTTCTATAGAAAAGTCATGTTATCGACAACTTTGCTATAGAAAAGACATGATATCGATAACTTTTCTACGAAAAATTCATGTTATCGATAGCAGTTCTACTGAAAAGTCTGTTCTTTGTATAAATGTTTTCTAAAAAATTCTTACAAAAAGAAAATACTGTGATCGATAAATTTTCTGGAAATATTTGTTTGAGTTCTTATAAAATTTTATTATCAATATATCCTTTAAAGAAATTTTCTAAAAGTAATTTTTAATATCGATAAATTTTCGATAAAAAAAATGAATAACCGATATGTTTGCTTTAAAAGTAATCACCTTCGATCCATTTTGTAGAGAAAATTATAACTAATCAAAGATAAAATTGAAGCAAACAAAAAAAGTTAGAAGCCGTAATGTCTGGAATATAGGTCGGTTTGAAAAAAACCATCCCTGGAAAGTTATGAACCCGCGTCTGGTCGCTCTTTAAAAAAAAAAATCCACTGTACTCAGCACAGACATTCTGTGATCGTTTTACTCGTTTTTAACAGCTTTTAATAGATACAGAACATTATCTTCAACCCATAAATATTTAGCTTTGGTTTAGATTTTCCTGTCTTGCTGGCCTTTACATATGAATTTACTTTTTATCGGCCGTTACCATTTGATTTAAAAACAATTTCGTTTGTGGTGCTGTCTAAACCACTCACGACAAGTTGCCTCATATAAAGCGTGATCTTCCACTAAAATAAAATGGCTTTCCGCATTGGTTTTATTTAAAAAAATATTAAGGAAGTTAAACTTCCTGCAAACGCTCCTCTTTTTTTTTTTTTTTTTTGGTAAAAAAAAACCCTATTTACACTTTCACGTGACATAATTATTTGTCAGTAACAATTTAATACAAAATTTTTTTAAATTTACTCTAATTTGCGCCTTATATTTGCTCCTAAATTTCATCTGTTTTTAACTGAAAATTTACAGAATTTTAAACAAAAATCTTTAATTTTCCTCCAAATTAATATTAATCAAACGTACTGTTGTTTCATTATTAACAGCTGTAGTTTAATTGGAAAAAAATTAAATCTAACTGTTTCAGCACAAGTTTGAATTATTAATAAATAATTTTTAATCAATTATTTTTCATGCTTCATCTGAGAGCATCATATTTTAATACAATTATGTGAGTTTTATGCTGAAATAAAATTCCATATAATAAAAAATAACAAAAACCAAACAAATATTTTCCCTTGAAGGCTGTAAAACCACGCAGGCCAACAACAAGTAAATAAACGAAATTTTCCTTTAATAGAGAAATAGCATTTTTATTAAAGTATGTAAGAGTAGAGATATTCTTACATACTTTAATAGTAAAATGTTTATATACCAATCAGGGAATATTAATTCATGAAAATGTTACTAAAAACAAGGGAATTTAATATTTTTAATCATATTAAGTGAATTGTAATACTTTGAGGAGAAAAGTTAAAAAGAAACTTTTAAAAATGTAGAAAATATTTAAAAATAGAAATCACAGCTTAATTTGGAACAGTTTTAAACTAATATGTTTTTCTTTAATTTTAGCTGTTTATAATTAACACTTTAAGAAGACTTTTTAGATTGCCCTTTTTTTATTTTCATTTTTTGATCGCGTATATGTAAATGTATGTGTAGCAGTTTATTATTGTTGTTTCAACGCAATAATGACCAACTTACAAAAAACCAACAATAAACAAACAAAACAAACAATGTAACAGCTATAAAAATTAATTGCTTTTGTTAGTATGCAAAAATCAACAATAGCAACAACAATAATAGCAGTAGCAATAGCAGCAACATTGTTACCAAAGCAAAAAAAAAATTAACAACAACAAATAATGGACACTGAAGGGCAATGAAAATGCCAACAATATTACATAAAATACACACACATACAATTTTACACGCATACACTTTATAAACAAACATACACACACAATCACAAATATATGTATATGTATGTATGTATGTAATACAAGTAGCAAGGACATTATCATAATTGAGTTATAGTGCAACAATTATAATTTCTCATACTTATTAACATTTTAATCAAGATAAAAATTGGCTTTGTTCATTATTGTTGTTATTGCTGTTACTGTAGCTAATAATACACAGAACAGGAATAAAACTCGTTCTCTTTAATTTTGCTTTATCTTCCTTTTCTCTGTCATAATTATATACTCTTTATTAATGTTGTTTTGTATTCTAAAGTAAGTGGTATGGTGAAAAGCGGGAAATTTTTTTCTTTTTATCTTTTGATAAATGGTTTAACTAGATGGAACAAATATTACTGACAAGTATCTTTACCTGTCAGACTATCAGTTAATGGAGGAGTTAATTATGTTACTCTTTTGTTTCAGCTATTTGCCCCTTTTTGTTATGTGAGTATTTGTGGTATATTTGTTATTTTTGGTATTACTTATAACCTCTACCTTGCTTCCTTGCTATGTTATAACCTTTTGTGTATTAAAATTTCGTAATTTATATATACACAACACACTCTTACTAACATTACCACAAACATTTCATACTTATTGTATGCAAACAATTGTAATATATTTTGTATTTATTTAATTTTTCCACTTACAGAGATTTACATTCAGTTTTATAGCCTCCCAGCAAATATTTTAATTTAATCTTAAATTAAACATAATTTCAAAGCTAATACCAAAGAGTAACAAGAGAGGAAACTAATTGTCAAAAACCTAATTCATGCAACAACAAAATACATGTAATCAAATACATTTTGTTGTTGTTAAACAAATAAAAATATAACCCTATGACTAATACTTTCCTAAATAAATTAAGAACAGATCATAATAAGAAATAGACTGGAAATTAATAAGTTTCTCAACTACAATGCTCCACTTTTTATAAATTAATTTTCTTGTAAATAATTTAAACTAAATTGGAGTAACATTCATATTATCTAAACATCTCTCAAATTTATTTAAAAATGTTACAAAATTTAAAAAATAAAGTTATTTTTTTAAGCATATTGTTTACTGGGTTATTACACACTTATACACACATACTCAAACAATGAAATTGTTTATATTTAATTTTTGAATTTGGTTACAAATAAATAACACAATAAACCAAAATAACAAAATACACTCCTGCTTGAACTTGTACAATAATAACGCTTACTTTTGCTACTTGGCTGATAATAAATCTGCCAAAAGCAGCAAAATAACGAGAAAAAAATATATAGTCGATCAAGCCCGACCATATGATACCCTACACCATTTTATATGTGTATCAATAGTCGGGTAGGGGACTTATAACACATGTGGCCAATTGTGGACCTATGCTTTTACTAAGTGTAAAATAAAATATACGAATACATAATATTACGTTGATACTAATATTTACATGGTTTTATGGACTTTTCGGCGATTTCCGAAGTGGGCCTTATATGGAAAATATGGTAAATTATGGACCGATATTTATAAAATTTGATACAATCATTTCTAACTTATTTATGTCGAATATTAACTTTATACGAACATTTGTATGGGATTTATGCACATTAAAGTGATTTTCGGAGAAAGGGTTTATATGGGAGCAATTGTGGGTCAATTGTGAACCGATTTTCATGAAATTTGGTACAAAGATTGATACTTATACAAAACTTTCATTAAAATATTCTTATTTTTAAGTAATTTTTGAGTATCGAAACTCTATTCCGGGGGACATTTATATGGGGGCTAGTTGAAATAATGGACCGATCACAACCAATTTCAATATGCTTCGTCCATGTATAATAAATGTCCCAGGTGCTAAATTTCATTGAAATATCTTCAAGTTGTGACCTATACTTGTGCGCAAGCTATACAGCCAGCTAGACAGACGGACAGACATCTTTACAGCGATTTAAAAAGTGATTCTGAGTCGATTGGTATACTTTAAGATGGGCGCTGGATAACTCTATCTATGCATTAAAAACACCAGCACAAACGCATAATACCCCAAACACCTATGGTAGTGTAGGGTGTAAATAACTAACTATCAGAATAAGGGCCTCATTAAACAAATAAATAAAAAAGGCATTTTTCTTCTAATTATTTCAAAATAAATTTAAAAATTATGTTAAAGAATTTTTAAATTATTAAAATTTCTAAATAAATAAATACTACTAAGTCGAAGTTCACACACAGCAATTTTTCTTGCCGCAATTCTGTCATCGTAGGCGAGAGAGGTAAAGAGAATGTAAATGTTTATTATTTCCTTCTCCTTTCTCTCCTATAAACTCAGAATTGCAAAAAGTAAAATTGCTGTGTGTGAACCCCGACTTTTAAAATAAATTTGCAATCCAATGGCTTTAAAACTTAATCAGTAATCTCTTTAGTTAAAAAAATTACTTTTGAGGTTAGGTTGAAAAAATCTTAATTAATGAGAATTTTAAGAAAACTTATAATGTTTAGTACTTCTAAAAAGAATAGAATACAAAAACACTAAAATATAACTCAAACAAAAAGTATTTATGAGCTAAATACAGGCAAAATATTTAAGGAAACTTTAAAATTGGTCTTCAGTTCTCTATCAGTGATTGAAGTCTCATAGGTCCTATGAATTTTGGCCAAAAAAAATTGAAATTTTTTTTGCTAGAAATGAGTCTTAAAAAATGCATCATTTTGAGATTTTTATGGAAAAAAAATATTGTTAAACTTTCCCCATGAGATTTTAAAATTCCAGAGGACTTTTTTGAGAATTTTGTTTTTAATACTACAAAACAACTTTTAAATTTTAGTAAAAAATTGGTTTTTAGATAAGACCAAGCAGCTGATTTTCTCAACTTTTCTTTATTTAATAATATTTGGTATAGATACTATGCTCGCAAAAACTAAGACTAATTCAAAATTTTAATCAATAATTTCATCAACTGGTTCACGAAATAAAGCGATTTAAAAATATAAAATAACTAAATAAATGTATAAAGTTCTATACAAAAACATACAAATATCTTTCAAACTATTCATGGCATAAGATTTATTGAGATGTACAACATGACTATTTTGTCCACATCAAAATGGTCCATATCTCTCGAATTTTAATTCACGGGTAAATAACTCAAAAAATGGTAATTTTAAAAATTAAAAAAAATGTATGTTAATGATGAAATTGTTTTCCATAACCATGGTAAGTGACATTGTGGGATTCACTATATTTTATGAATCATTAGAATAAATATCACAATAAATACAAAGTATTTATTTCAATTTGTCTTGTCTTATTTATAATAAAACAGAAAAATCGCCAATTGCTTCCAAAAATTTTTCGAATGTAATGAAATCCGGCAAGAATATTAACACTGAAGCTGATAATGCAAATACCGAGTTTTAGCTTGATTTCCGGGATAATTCGCAATAAATTATCTTTTTTAAAATGCGAATATCTGCAATATATCATACAACGTTTATTGAGGCTTATAGTAAAAGGTAATAAAATTACCTTTAAAATAATACCAGAAACATTTTTGTATGTTGAATTTCAATGCCGATAATTCGCGAAATAAATTTCGCGGTCGCGTATTTCCAAAATAGAGAATGGATTCATTTTGAATATTCTCTGTAAGTATCGTAGTTTCTAAATTATTGCAAAAAGTCTCACCGAATAAAGTGAACAAATTCATGCTTAAAATTTATTTCAAAATAATTGTTTTTTGTTTTACGCTGCGTTATTATTCTTGTAATAACTCATATGTTTTTTTCAATACGTTATTTAATAGTTTCCTTTTGGATTTATTTTGATTATTTTACTAGTTTTTAGATTATTGTTGATTAGTAAAACTGGCCAATAGGTTGGATTACAAAATTTCTTTCCACTTGTTTCTGAAATCCAATAAATTTCTGGTCAGGTATACTAAAATTTAACTGATTGTATATTTACTATTTCAAAAGTTTACCGAAAAATACTATTATTTTCTAAATTGTTGCATAAAATAAGAACTTTGGCAAATACTTTCATGTTTTTTGCATTATGCAAGTAAATTGTTCTTATAATTCTAACTCTAATTAAGTAAAAAATTTTAAAAAAAATTTAACTACCAATTTTAATGGCTTGTCAGACTGTCAAAGTTGATGTATTATATTTCTTAATATATGTTCGTGATTTCTTGAACTGTTATAATTTATAAAATATATTCAATTTTTACAACTTCCTAAAATATTATTTTAGAATTTCTGCAAAAAAAAAAAAAAAAAAAAATAAAATAAAAAAATGGATTTTTGACCAACGTGCAGCATTTTTTATTATTTTTTTTGTCAAAGATACTTATTTTGAATCCTAATAATACCGCTACTGAGTGATATAAGAGCCCGCCTACCAAACTTAAAATACATTCTTTTGCTACGCCTATATGAAATTTTATGTAAGTCCAACCAGCACATTAGAAAATATTCTCAAGACTGTTGGTGTGAAATTGTGTTCATTTATAATCAAAAACTAGAAAGTTTCTTTAAAATCAGAATTTGATAAAACTTTTTCACTTTGCAATGGTTTATCTAAAGAAATAAAGTCATCTTGATAAATGATTTATAAGCCAAAAATTATATTATAAAAGGTATTTAAAAAAACGTTTGTATTTACCTTTCTATATGCTATATTATTTAAAATGTTTTTATTTGAACATAATTAATATTAATCATACGTACTGTATAACCTTAATATAAAGGCTCTAGTGCCAATTTACACAATGTGTGTTTTTAGTCATTACTTAACAGAGTTGATTATTAATTTTAAAAACTAAAGTAAAAAGCAAATGTAAACATAAGAATGAATGCTTGCCATCTGTGGTTATAAAGTTTTATAAAAAATTTATTGTTGAAAGTATCATTTATGATAGCGTATTGTAAGTGTTAAACCCATAGTTTCGTGGACTGCAACTTTTGAGATTCGATCGGATTTGTTCTAATTTTTATTTATTAATTTGATGTATTGTTTTTGAGAAATTTCCAAAATGATCTGCCCGTGAAATGTAGGCGTGGTAACCAAAAGGTCTTGTATCTTATAATAATTCAATTATGTGTTCTATATACTAATAGAATTTATATTTATAAGTTCCAAAATTAAAAGGTAATATTGTCACAAATATAGCCACACAGTTGTATCAAAATAGGCGTGATGTATTTATAAGTAAATAAATTGTTAATTATAGAGCATATTCTTCGTTATATGTGAGTTGAATTTGACATATTTCTCTTCATTAGTTACGTGAAAAATAACTGTCTTAAAAAAATTGGGTGTAAAATGTAGACGTGGCATTAGATCAAGCTCTAGTAAATCACAAGTTGTATAGAAATTAGTTCTTTAAGAAATTCAATAAAAAAATTAACACCAGACTTCGTTTTTTTCCAGTTACGAATTTAATGCCGCTGCAATAGGTCCACTGTGCCTTGCGCTTGTTAGGAACACACAGATAGCAGATAGAGTGACTCATTTTCTGTTTGGGGATTGGAGCTATCTAACCTCCTGTCGCACTATTGGCAGCTTGTGTTACCATGCACCACCACTTCGGGAGAAGATTTGAGTTTAAACCACAGCCACCACGTGACTTCCCAAATGGCACCAACTAACATCCAGTCCAGTACGATAGCACCTATCAAATGCTGCCGTACCAGAAACTACTGGCTCCCGCGGTAGCAGAATGTACAGGTCCTTTTCTACCAGGTCCTTTTCTACCAGTATAGACGCCAGATAAGTTCAAGTAATTGTTAACCTCTATGTACCTGCCAAACTGATACGATCTCAAAAATTCCTGGAATTTTGGTCCACATAATTTTAAACATAATTTTTAAATATATAATAGTATAAGACAATAAAAAGATCCATTGGCGTTTTATTGGTAGGGAAATGGATTACATCCATCTATATTTGGGGCGAATTACATTCGCCTATGTACCTCTTTTCATTTCAGCGTTCCGGAGGTCGATGCGGTAAAGGATGGAACAAAGTGTTCCGGTGGTAGACACAGGAGGAAAAGCATTCAAGTCAGAGGCAGGTGGTGGGTTTGATCTTAGATAAAAAAAAAAACACAGGAAAAAGAAGTAGAAGTGGAAAGCAACAGGGAGAAAAGCCGAAGTGAAGACGTCAATGCCTGCATCGTCACAGCTGAGCAGGCAAGTAGCAGAACTGACGAATCAAAGAGGAGGCAGCGAGAAAAAAACAAACATAGAGTGAAAAAGCAGCAGGGAGAAATACACAGGAGTGTAGGAGTAATAGCAAGCAGAGGAAGGATTAAAATACTACAAGCCAGAAGGAGACAAAGCAAACAAACAAGAAACCACATAAACAGAAACTCACATACAGATCACTAAACTGTTACAGCAGCGAACATTAAGAAGACAACAGAAAAGGAAGGTTCGATGCAACAACCGCTATCTGTTCGAACCAAGTGCAGGAAAACTGTAATAACATTAATTTTAAGAAATGTATTTAAACCAGAGCAATTTTACAAGCTCTCTGTCTTATCTTTTGGTGAACAAAGCAGACGTGGCTGGTTTATAAAAAAAATATAAAAGTCTAACAGAGCAGTGTTAGAGAAAAATAATAATAAGTGGTTGAATTGAATACATCAATCAACGTAGCCTTTAATCTTACTGATTTCCAATCAATAAGATTAAAGGTTTCAACGAGATTTACAATCTGGTTGAAGTGGTAGGAGGTAAACACTGCTCAGGGCCAAGTGGTAGAATATTTTCTTGGAAGTTTTCACTCGGGAAATGCAGGGACCAAGGAAATTTCGGATAACATCCAATATATAAGAGTTAATAGGAGGTGTAGAACCGGCAAGGCAATACAAAAGCTTCATGGAATAGCACAGTTCTTAATAAAGAAGCTTTCAATGAAAGTGGCTCAATAAAAGATACAAAATTATGAAAGTGATGAAAAATATGAAATAAACAACAATGTATAAAATATAAAACTTAAACATTGTATTTATTTATGTATGAACCTTGGAAGCGACTGAGTTTTACCCCAGCTGCAAACCCGGATAACCGGAAGTTCCTTAAAAGATCGAAAGGCGAGTCTTAGAGTGTAGTATAACAGGCTTTATACTCTACCACGTGTGAGCTATATACCAAGGAGTAAATTTCTCCAAGAAGACCAGCCACAGTAACGAGGTATTTAAAGATAATAATATTAAAAATTTTTGGTTTATATTTGTTTTGAAGACTTTTTCGAAATTCTTTAACCAAAAAAATAAACAGGAAACATTTTTGTTAAAAATAATCTACCAGAACAAATTTTACAAATTTTCATTAAAATATTTCAAAACCCAATTTCAGTTTAATCTCAATTTTTTTTTTTTTTTTTTTTTTTCATGAAAATAAAATTTTCACCAAAAATATTGCTTCGTTATTAAAACTACTTTCTGTAACATTTTTGATAAAAGAAAAATTTACTTCTACCAAATTGTATACAATTAAGGCCCTAATTCTTTTAAGTCCAGAATATGTTTTAGTCCCCAACTACTTGTGGTGCTTTACTAATTTAATAACTACCTTTATTATTTAAAAATCTGTTTATAAGAGTATATATATATGTATTTATTTTTGTGCGCCAGGATATGAAAGTATGGGTGCATATTTATATACATTGTATACTAAAAAGTTTATATAATTGCCATAATATTTGTGTAAACAACAAAAGGCTGTAACTGTAACTATTATAATTGTATTTGTATTTATATTTCTATCTGTGTGTAGAAAATATTTTCAGCATTCATCACTGAATTATACCTGAACATTATTATGGTACGATATACAATAGAGAACAGCAACTACGAATCAGATTTAAATGTATGGATGTATGTATATAGGTATGCACGCACAAATACACACGTATAGTTTTATATAAAAACTTATACATATAGACGCACAAAGTGTAATTACATTTTAAGCATGGTCTACGCATAACCTGCTTTTATGTTGCTCCTTCTGTTGCTGTTGTTATTATTATTCTTTATTTTGTTGCTGATATTTTATCAACATCATTAACACAATAACAACAACAAGAAGAATGACAGCGGTATATAAAATGAACAACTTGGCTGTTATTGTCGTTCGTCTACTGCTCATCATACGCTTTTATGAGTATGATAAACATAATTTTTTTGTATAAACTTCAAAGCTTTGAACTATAGTCGAGTACACCTACATCAACATCAACACACACATACACGTGCACATCCTTCTATACATTGTTTTTATATAGTTTTAAACACTTGAGCTCTTCTCTTGTGTTGTTAACTGTTCTCAGTTGTGTCCTTTTTGTAATTTTCTTTTTCTCCTTTCAAGTGTAGGTGTATGTGAGTAAATGTATTGGTATTTGTTAGTTGGTTTGTTCATTATAGGCTACAATTATTTCATTTTTCGTTTTCCTTTCCATTTCTACTTTTTTTACACTTGTTTTAATTAAGTTTATACCTACATTTTGGGCTTTAATTGCTTTTTGAATTATCGCCTGCTTGCCTTTACCCATGCCGTTGTTGTTGCTGCCGCTTTTATGTTCCTGTAGTTATTATTATTGTTGTTGTTGTTGTTGCTTGTAGTTAATAATAATTTCCATTTATACTCAATTAAAGGTGTAAATTTTCATGAAAATACTTTACTTGCCCAACACATGTAATTTAATGTTCAACATAAAAGATCATCACAATCAAAACATTAATCTCTTTTTAATAATAGAACAAACAACAAATGTAAATGAAGATTAACCATTTCAAATGATTGCTTCGCCATTTTATATGCTTCACATATTTGTTTTACAGTGGTTAAGCGGAAGAGATTAAAATGGTAAAATTCCTCTACAACTTAACTGATGTTTGTTCATTTGTATTGAATGTAATTTAAAATTGATTTATTATAGACTTTAGTCAATAGTTGTCAATAAATAATTGAAATTTTAATAATATATTGATTGCTTGTTAATTTATAAATTAATCAAATGTTGTATAATAATAGCTGTGGCATCATTGCATGTATTTAATTAAATAATCAATTATTTATCTTAGAAATTTTTTAAATTTTCAAATTAAATATCACAAATAGTAAACTGTGCACAGTTATTGTGTTTTTGTCAGTATTTTACAAAACAATACCACAGATGTTTTTAAAAGGGACAAAACTCTTAATGTACACACCGTTCTTGAGTTATGAGGAAATATACTAGAGTAATGGCCTTACTATGGGCGAAATATTAGACACGCCCATAAAAAAAAAAATCCAGACCTGATAGAAAAAAACTGAAAGCAGATTCGTGTTTAGCACATAAAAATACATCAAGTCCAACTATTCGTCTATGGGGGAGGATTTTTTTGTCGAGTAGTTTTATTAACATAATTTAATTTTTTTAATTAAAATAAAAAAAGTTATAAAAATTATTTCGAAATTTAAAAAACATCAATAGAAAAGTATATTTTTTGACCCAATATATTTCGTTAAAAATCCTCTAGATATCGCTAATTATAGAGCATTTTTTAATTTTAATAGAAAAATTATATGAATTCGATGAAGCGTAAAAAAATTATACAATTTATTTTGCTCGATTCTGTAATTAAGTATTGTTTTTTAATATACAAAAGGAGAATTATTTCCTATTTTTTACCGCAACTACTCAGCAAAAAAAGAACTGAAAAAGTCATGATTTTAACATTGTGTTGTCGTTGGAAAAAAGTACTTAGTAGTGAAAAAGAGCTGCAAAAGTTATTTTTTTTTTAACCCATGGTTGTCATTGGTAGGATGTTATTCTTTTATACTTCCTGTTCATTGCTTTTGAAGCACTTCTCTTAACTATGTTTATACAATTTTTTAATAAAATTCTGTTTTTGCCCTATTAAATAATAATAAAAATGCTTTAAAATTTGTAAAATTGAAATATTGTTAGAAATTAATACCATTTTTTCCCGCTAAAAATTCATTTATTTTCCCTTTTTTTAAGTAATTATTAAGAACTTTCAAAAAAGTTTAAAATATGCACTTTGTTCATACTAGTTCCTATACTACGCTATTAGTTTACGAATAAATAAAAATTTTCAGAAAAACTTTAAATTATACAAAGTAAAACATCAATTTCATAAAAAATTAACTATAGAATATACAAATTACTGAAAAGTTACATTAAAAAAAATTTTAAATTCATATCTCATATTTATGTAAATTAAAAAAAAAAAAAAAAAAATGATACATATTAAAATAAGTATCACTTAAATTAAATAGAATGAAAATAAGTGGTAGGGGAAGTTATGTAATATTATATATTTTTTATTTTTTATTTACAATTTTAATAGAAATTTAATAAGAATACTAAACTTGTAAAAATATATTTACTTTTAAAAACTTTTTCTTTAAACAAAATAAAGTATTTTTCTCTTAATCATGTTATTGATATTAATATATTAGTCCAGTTAATTAAAAAAAAAAAAAAATAATAAATAAATAAATAAAAAACATTTACAAATTGCATGAAACTTTTTAATTAATATAAAGTTTAAATAAATACACTAAAATTGTCTTTAGGCAATGGAAATTTTTACATCGACAACATGCTGTCCAAATTCAATACTTGTTGATTATACAAAACGCCACAGGTTATTTTTTGTTGATTGCCACTTACATCAAATTAAACTGACATATTTACAATTTCTCATAGAGCAACCAATACTCTTGTATAAATTAAAATGCTCAAATATACACTTAAAATAAAACATCAATAAGCTGATTATTTTAATAAATAATTACATTTACATATACATATGTACATATAAATGTATGTACTACACATGTTTATACTAATACATTACTAATACCATACAATTACATTATAAATAATAATAAAAAGTAAATAAATTTGTTTTTAGTAGCTAAATATAAAAATCATACGAAAAATAAAATAATAAATAAAATTTACTCCCACATATGCCACATATTTACAAATATACACTTACATACTTATACATATTTATATATAATTTTTTCATATGGTTCCCGGGTATTAAAAATATTTTTGGCCTATTTTATATTTAGTTTGAAATTTACAGTAAATGCGTATGTATTTGTGTTTGAGTTTTAGTTACAGTGATTACCTGCTGTTTCCTGGGGGTAAGAGGAAATACAATTTCACAACATTTTGTTTAATGTAATGTATAGTGTGGTGGGTGTTGAAGGCTGCCTATATTCCATGTATGTGTATGTATGTGTATAAGTTTTTGAAGTGGCGGCATGTTTGAACATGTATCATACATGCGGAAGTAATTAGGATACTAATTTTCCAAATAAATAAAAACGAAAATAACAAATATATATTTTTTTTTCAACTATTGTTGGTTTGAAATTATTTTGGTTTAATAGCAAGATAATGACTACTTTACTTTTAATACATGCTTGACTCTTGTTGACATGACATCACATCAAAGTTGAAAATCGTAACTATTTCTATTGTTTTTCGTTTTTTTTTTTTTCCAGCTTTATTATTTAGTTTTTTCTTTTTGGCATACAATAGTTGTTAACTAAACACATTGTATTTGGTATCGTTAACATGCTGTGGCATTATGTGAAATAAAAGTTGGTATAAAAAAACAAGAAATATGTAAAATGTTATGTAAACAACGAATAAAAGGATATACTAATTGTGATTTAATTTGAAAGAATAATATTTTATAATAAAAAATAAAAAAACGTTAATTGTAACTAATTTTCTCTTCAACAAAAGATTTATTTTAATAGTGATACTTTTTTGGAATAACTAGTAGAGAAAAAGGGAAGAAATCTATAACTTTTTTCTAAGAAAAAATGTTTATGAACGATTTTACACACAGAGAAAAATCAGTGTCAGTAATGAATCTGTCTCGTATGCATTAAAATTCAACACTGCGTTTTAAAGTTTTATTGAAAAACGATACCTAATTGGCATCAAGTTAAGAAATTATTAAATTGCATTATATTTTCTTTGAACGGTATCAAAAAGCCGATACTGTAAATTTCTTTTTTTCTCTATTTAACCTATTTTCTTTACTTCTTTAGTAATATTAATATTTAAAAATATACTGTTTATGGTACTTTATTTTGAAAATACATACTTTTCTCAAATATTAAACCATTTTTAAACATATTAAGTTTGTTCGTTTGCATGGTATTTTTACAATTTTTGCAAGTATTTTACTCGAAAAGCGTTTCTGTGCTCATAAAAATAGTAAAAATACCAAGGAAAATTTGTATAACATGTTCTAAAATCATTAGTTCTACAACTGATGTAATCGGAACCACTCCAGATTCTTTAATAACGTCCTCAGAACTAGTGGAATCACAACCAATTCTGACACTAATGGACTAGAGCTTTATTCTTATTCTAAATTCGTTTTAAGAAATATTTTAAAGAACTAGTGCTTAAGAACTAATTCTGTATGACTTCTACATCACTTCTGAGAACAAATTACTAGTTCTCGAATGACTTCCTAGAACTGTTTAAAATACTTGTATACAAAAAATTCAAAAATTAAAAATAGAGTATTTACAAAATTAAATTGATTTCAAAGAACTCCTTTAGGAAATAGCCAATTAGAATAAAAAAAAAATACAGGTCCTGCAACCATTCCCTAACGCTTTTATGGAACTAGTTCTGAATGTGACAATTTCGAACAAAAATCATTGATTAAAGAACTAGTTCTAAAACCGTTCCATAGAATGGGTACTGGCTAGCTAACACTTCCACAGAATTTATTCAGGAGGTGACAATTTCAAATAAAAATCATTGGTCGTAACGCCAAAGTAGAAAAAGTACAGGCTATATTCATGTGTTCTGGAACTAGTTGCAAAAATTATAAAATTTTTCAAGAGAAAATATTTTTCTTTTTTGCCATATTTTACTTGAATATTTAGTAGGAGCGAAACTAGTAACAAGGTTTTATTTTGAAATTCCTATTGAATTTTATTTTGAAACAGAACAATTAGAAAATATGTTTAATTTGTTTAATGTTTTTTGTTGAAACCTGTGGCCAATTTTGAATGAAGTATTGCAAATTTATGATTAATACTTTCATACACAGAAAAAAATTATTACCGTCTTTTTAACTCAGTTGTGTAATTTTGCATCAAAATTTAATAAGTAATATGTTCAAGAAAAAATAAAATAAAAAATAAATTTTAGTATGATTTTTATTCTTATACACATTTTTAATTCATTCAATCATCTACTTGATTGATTTAATTAATTTATTAATTGGGAATTTTTTTCTGTTTTGTATTTTTTATAGTTTTTATTTAATTGATATAATCATTTTGGTGAGGGGTGCAAATTTAAACAAGTTTATAATTGAATGAATTATTTTCATATATTTTTGTTAATTGGTGACTTTTTTCTGTGTAAAACTTACATATACAAAATTGTTTTCCTTTAAGGAACTTTCTGAAAGGGCCGTGATCAATTATGGACTGATCCTTCTAAAACTTGGTACATTGATTTGTATTTAAATAATATATGCGAAATTGTCTACATATTGTAATTTTTGGCAGATTAATGCACGTTTAAGTAACTTAGGGAAAGTATGAGGCTTATGGTCAATCATAGTTCAATGTTAAAAAATTTGATGTGTTATAAGCTTACCAAAGATTTTATTTGCGTTGAATTGTACCACATTCAACATTTATGAGGATTAAACTCTATTCTAGAAAGACATTTGATATTTGGAAGCTAAGTGAAATAAGGGACAGGTTTTGAACAACAGGCTTCGTCCCTGGATTTTACAAATTCTATGTACCACATTTTTAATTGGTATTTTTTATTTTTATACCCTACACCACCATAGGTGGGGAGGGTATTATGCGTTTGTGCTGATGTTTGTAACACCCAAAAATATTGGTCTAAGACCCACCTTAATTTATAACAATCGGCTTAGAATCATTTTCTGAGTCGATTTAACGATGTCCGTCCGTCCGTCCGTCTGTCCGTCTGTCCGTCTGACCGTCTGTCCGTCCATGTAAACCTTGTACACAGGTTTCTTTTAGTCCAGGGACGAAGCCTATTGAAATTGGTTATGATCGGTTCATTATTTCACCTAGCCCCCATACAAATGTCCTCCCGGAAAAGGGTTTAACGATCATAAATCCCTTAAATATAGCAATATTTTAATGAAATTTGGAACATATAAGTTTTATATAAGTCTAAATAAGTGTGCCGATTTTTAAAAAGATCGGTTAATAATCAACCATAGCTCCCATATAAACCCCTTTTCAGAAAATCACTTTAACGGGCATAAATCCCATTAAAATATTAGTATCAAGTTAATATTCGACACAAATAAGTTTTATATGAACATAAATGATAGTGCCAAATTTTACAAAGATCGGTCCATAATTTACCATAGCTCCCATATAAGGCCCTCTTTCGGGAATCACCCAAAAGTGAATAAATTCATATAAATGTCAGCATCAACGTAATATTCTGTATTCGTATGTTTTATTTTACACTTATGAGTATCGGTCCACATCTGACTCCAAATCAAGACCCCTCCCCGAATTATAATGTACACAATGGTGTAGGGTATCATATGGTCGGGCTTGACCGACTATATCTTTTTCTCTCGTTTTTAATCAAACAGGCAGATATTTTTGAAATTTCATACTTTTGTAGATTACTTATAAGCAGAGACCAGAAATTACGAACAAAAACCATAAAATTTTAAGTTTTCATTGAAAAAATAAAAGACACTTAAGTTCAAAATAGAATATTTTTCTTAACTGTTCAAAAACAAGTTAATAAAATTATTAAAACAAACATTTTAAGTAAAGTACAAAATAATTTTGTACTTTAAAAAAATGTTTAAAAAAAAAGTTTTTTTTTATGTACGAAAAAACTTTTTCTTTGTATAATTTAAAAATATCAATTTAGAAATGAATTCATTTTAAACAACTGGAAATTTGGTAGTTGTTTAGTAATCATGTTGGACTTTGAATATAATAAATGACGAAAGTCGCTGCGGATTATCGAAAAAAAGCAACGTTTTAAGTGGTATACATTAGGGTGGCCGCGAAATGAAAAGTATAGATGTTCCTATCTTAAATAAAAATTTGATTCATTCTAAGGTACCGTTTCTCAAAATTTTGGTCCTGAAATTATCCTTTCGTGAGCAAGATAAAAATGAAAATAGGTTTTTTCAATAACAATATACAAATTTGGTATCGTAAGAATGGACTTTAGAGCGAGCATTTAATGACATAAGAAAAATTTAGGACCAGATTCAAACAAGATCAAAATTTTGGTTCGTCCTTGTGTTGAAGAAAGCATATGTACCAAATTTCATCAAATTACCTTCAACCTGCGCATAAGCTTTATATGGACAGCCAGCCAGCAAGAAAGCTCAGAAAGTTATTCTGAGTCGAACTGTGTATTTTAAGGTGTGGGTCCGAAGATTCTTCCTCTGCGTTACAATTTCTGCCCAAACAAATAATGCACCAACATACCTATGGTGGTTTAGTGTATAAAAACAGAAAAACTTGTTTTGGTATAACTGCTATAGGATTATATTGTATTATTTTGATCCCAATTTTTTAAATATTTGTGTAAAAAATTCAAATTTTTAAATTTTTTGTGAAAAATTGCAACATTTTGGACTTATTTGGACCTGGTCCTAAATTTTTGTTACGTCATTAAATACCAGCCCCAAAGTCAATTCTTACGATACCAAATTTTCATATAGTTCCTTCGGCAGATATAGGAACCAAACTTTTGAGACGCGGTACCTTAGAATGAAATAAATTTTCATTTGAGATGAGAACATCGTTATCAGATAAAATACTCCATACAAACATTCATATGAATTTATCTTAGTTTGTGATGAAAACTGTTGATAAATATTAAAAAAATCATTTAATTTGTTCATTATTTGTCTTAAAAATTTGCATTTATTATCAATATTTTCTTTTAAATTTCATAAATATTTGACTTTGAAATGAAAAATTATTGTACAAAAAGAAAAGTTTTTTTGTGTTTTGTTTTCTTTGGAAAACATTTTTTTGAGAACTTTATTATTTTGTACTTGAAGAAAAACATTTTTTTAAAAAACTTTTTTTTATATTTTTTGTTTTAGTATGTTATAAAATAATTTTTAACTTCAATGAAAACATTTTTTTGTAAAAAACAAAATAAAAAATGTTTCCGGTCTTTGCTTATAAGTAACATTGTTTCCATTTCAAATTTATTGATTATTATTATTATTTTTTTTTAACATTCGAAAATTTTGAGAAAAAAAATTAAAAAAAAAAAAAAAAATATTTTAAACATTTTTATATAACACAAGCCTTGAAAAAATTATTTAGATATCTTTTATATAAAAAAGTTTTGGCCACTTTCAAAGCTATAGAGTTACCACAGTTTTCAAAATAAAAATGAACAAAATTCCTTTTTTTTTTTTTTGTGTCCTTTTTCAATAGACCAACACACAGTGGGGTCAAACGCAAATTGTTTGGTAATAAATCTGTATCTCCTAAACTACTGGTTGGATTAAATTGTAATGTATGAAAGAGTTGCAGAGGAGGACCTAAGCTTTGAGAAAAATCATCTAGTAGTCACCCTGTGATAACACAAGAAAATCTACAGGGTGTCAAAATTGACTACCACGAGTATGTAAAAGTTTAAAAAAATCTTTACTTATACAAATGAAGTCCGATTTTAAAGATTTGTATATTTCTGTAAAGCGCTTGGCAATATAAGGAAAAAATAAGCTTACTTATCCAAGTTATATCTTACAGTTAAAAAGATATTTACACTTGAATTTTGAATTTTTTGGCTCGATTTTCTTTCGTTTTTCGGGAATAAGTCCTGAGGTATATAAGATAAAAATTTTTTAAAAAAATCCTGTAATTTACTATATATATCAAAATAACATACTGAAAGAATTTTTGGATAATCTTAATGCGTCTAGACGTGAAAAATATTCAAAGTCAGCACTCTGAAATTAGTATGAAAAATTGCTATTTTTTAAAAAAATATAGTATTCTTTTAATTTTTTCTCAAAGTTCCGTTAAAGAAAAAACTTTTTTCTTTATATATTTCAAAAGACAAGACTTCGTAAATAGTTAATACATAAATTTTGAACTGATTTACGCTTGCACCCTACATCAGGTATTGGTCGAAAATTTGAATTTTGGAAAAAGTGAAATTTTTATCGATTAATAAAAAAAAATGTCACACAAGCTTTTTTAAATTTTTTGACGATACCCAGCAAAATATTTCAGAAGTTGTTCTAAAATCACAGCATTTTCATTACATACCAAGTAGCTTTAAGTTATGAATTTCATATTCTAAAATTGTTCTTTTTAGCAACATCCTAATATGTTAAAAAATTATATCATTTATCTAACGTTTTGTATGTAAGTATTGTATATTGTATATGTATGTATGCTAAATTGTATTAAATTGTTTCACTAATGAAAAAAGAAATATGAAAAGGTATACTTTCATTTAATACCTCAGTGTACCTCAAAAGCGCATACTATTCAGCTTTTTAGATCACTTCCGTCCTATGACAACCACGTGTTAAATTCATTGATGTTTCACCAAAAATGGAACTACTTCAGGTTCAGTAACATCAATGATTTTACTAATGATTGGTATGCTCTTTTTTTGCTGGGTATTTTATAAACAAATAGATTTAGAACAATTTGACACTAAACTGCTTCCCACCCGGCCAAAAACGAATGCAACAAAGCAGTTTTCATGAAAAAGTCAATTTTTTAAATGATTTTTTTTAACTGCATAAAAAAGCATACTAACATAATATCTTCGCAATTATTTCTTATGTAGTATATAAAATATATGTATATCGGTCTTTTTCTAGTTAAAAATCATTAAAAAAGCTTTACGAGTAAATTTTTGGCAGTTTTTCAAAATTAAAAAATATAAAAAAGATATAAAAACCAAAAAAATAATGTTTTGTAAAGCAAAACTCTGCCTATTTTCCAAAAACTAATAAAATATTACAAAAATATAAAAATAGACTTATTTACCAATTCATTGATGTATAATATGTATATATAGATTGTTTTAAAGGCATTATATCATGGTCTCAACAACTTAGGTCAACTCTCACCAAATTTACTGTTTTACAATATTTCCATATGTGCGTATACGTAATAAAATTGTATTGGCACGTTTTGGTTGTTGCATGAGATAATATTCGCAATAATCGCTTGTATTTATTAAATATTGTTTATTTTTGAAAAACTGCCAAAAATTTATTTGTAAAGTGTTTTTAATGATTTTTGCAGAAGTGAAAGATCGATATATATTTTATACACTGCATAAGAAATAATGGCGAAGATATTATGCAAATATGCTTTTTTATGCAATTAAAAAAAGTCTTTTAAAAAATTGCCTTTTTTCATGAAATCTGCTCTCCTGCATTAATTTTTCGCCGGGCGGGAAACAATTTAGTGTTAAAACGTTCTAAATATATTTTTTGATGAAATATCGTCAAAAAATTTAAAAAAGCTCGCGTGACATTTTTTTTTTTTTTTTATTAATCGATAAAAAAAAATTTAACTTTTTCCAAAATTCACCATTTTCGACCAATGCCTGATGTAGGGTGCAAGCCTAAATCAGTTCAAATATATTATATATTTCTATATTAGCTATTTGTGAAACCTTGTCTTTTGAAATATATAAAGAAAAATTTTTTTTCTTAAACGGAGTAAAAAGTGAAAGAATTGTACTATATTTTTGTAAAAAAAATAACAATTTTTCATACCAATTTCAGAATTCTGACTTTGAATATTTTTCAGGTCTAGACGCATTGAGATAATCCAAAAATTCTTTTAATATGTTGTTTTGAAATATATAGCGAATTACAAGATATTTTTAGAAAATTTTTACCTCATACACCTCAGGACTTATTCCCGAAAAACGAAAGAAAGTCGAGCCAAAAAATCAAAAATTCAAGTGTAAATATATTTTTAACTGTATGAAATAACTTGGGTGAGTAAGCTTATTTTTTCTTTATCAATTTTTACAATAGTAGAAATGTATTGTATTTTTCCTACTAACTTTTTTATGTATTTTATGTATTTTCAGTTTTTTTTTATCTTGGTGAACAATTTTCCTAAAACTTTTTTTTTTTTTTTAAAGCTAAATTTTTGAGGGAAATTTTCTTTTATTTCGATGGAAAAATTTTGTCTTTCTTCGAATTCTGTTAAACAAATTTTTATAAATCTCAATATGCATTCTACTCTCTTTATTAACAGAGTAACCTGGTAAAATGGTATTTTAATAGAAAAAATTAAATATCAATATATATTTCTTGACATGTAACAAACTCTATCCAAAACTTTAAACACCCTGCACAGCAGTTTAGCTTTCCTTTTGACATTAAAACTGTATGACTTTCCGTGTGTTAACAATTTTTTTTTTTTCTTTCTTTTGCAAATTATGAAAGTTTTATTGTAGTTTTTCACTACTCATAAGTTTTTATATTTTCATAGCAAAACATTGTATGTTAAAAGTATGGATACACTTAGACCAGTAATAAATACGACCAACCAAACAACCATTCCATCTACCGACTAAACGACCGACATTTAGTCAGCTAGTCAGGGAAGCAAGGAAGACATTAACATGCCAGCACGCAAAAAAAAAAGCTACAGTGAAACAAAAATGAAATGAGAAATAAAAAATAAAAAAAAAACATTATTTTAATTTGAATATTGCATGATGAAAAAGTATCCTTCTTGCAGAAAATGGCAACAGTGTTTCCGTTTGGTTGGTTAGTTCGTTTGTTCGTTTGTTCGCGTAATAATTGTGGGGCGTTTGTTAAATATACCAACACTAAAAACAATTGCAGGCACCAATAGTAAGTTGGTGTTAGTGGAATTGGTAGTGGGTGGCTTAAGTAAATCAAATATGATTATTCCAAACCAAATCTTTTATCAGAAATATGAATCAAAGTAAATGAAACCTTTAAAATTACCAGCATAAGTTTTTGTTGTTATGTTACATACATATATATATATATATATATATATATATATATATATATATATATATATATATATATATATATATATATATATATATATATATATATTATTACTGGTATAAAAATATACTCTTTTACAACAATGGGCTCAAGTCTTAAAAACGATTTTATATAATTGGATATACTTTTTGTTATTTTTTGGTAAACGTTATTTTGTTATTTTTATTATTTTGGTTCTTAAAACATTTAAATTTAATAGTTATAGTCTATTTTGGCCTCTCCTATTTTGTATTCATTTACATTCACTTTGAAACTTGCGAAAGGAATATAAGGACGAGGTATGACTTGCTGGTGTTAAAACCATTTAACAGGCATTAAAAGGCTTGTGTTGGTTAGGCCTTAAATTAAATTGCCAATTAAAGGAAGTTATTGTAAATTCTAAACTCAACTAAAATTTCCTTACCACAAAAAAACACTAAAAACAATTATTTGTGTTTCATGTTTTTATGGTAGTAGGCTTGCAAAGTTTTAGTGTCGCTATGGTGATAATATTGAGAATCCTTTTAAATGTAGCCATAGTGTTGACAAGGGCTTTTCAATATTGAATTATGTTGGAGAAATATAATAGAATTTAAAATGAAAATAATTAAGAACTAATTAAAATAATTTATAGTAAATTCAATTTTAGCAGGAAGAAATATTTAAAATTTCCCTCTGTAAACCTTTAAAGTCTATTTTTTTATAAGAAGTGGAATTTTTGAAAATATTGGAAACTAAAAAAATTTTATTTTTTCACTTTAAAGTATTTTAAAAATTTCGATTAAATTTATTTTTATAGGAAATTTTCAATAAAATTTCTTTTTATAGGAAACTTTCTATAAAATTTATTTATATAGGAAATTTTGGATAAATATCCTTTTTATAGGAAATTTTCGATAAATTTCCTTTTTATACAAAATTTTCGATAAATTTCTTTTTTATAAGAAATTTTCGATAAATTTCCTTTTTAAGAAATTTTCAATAAATTTCCTTTTTATAAGAAATTTTCGATAAATTTCCTTTTTATAAGAAATTTTAGTTAAATTTCTTTTTTATAAGAAATTTTCCATAAATTTCCTTTTTATAGGAAATTTTCGATAAATTTCCCTTTTATAGGAAATTTTCGAAAATTTATTTTTTTTAAGAAATTTTCGATAAATTTCCTTTTTATAAGAAATTTTTGATAAATTTTCTTTTTATTGGAAATTTTCGATAAAATTCCCTTTTATATAAAATTTACTATAAATTTTCTTTTTATACAAAATTTTCGATTTAATAGAAAATTTTCAAAAATTTATTCTTATAAAAAATTTTCGATAAATTTCCTTTTTATAAGAAATTTTCGTTAAATTTCCTTTTTATAGGAAATGTTCGATAAATTTCTTTTTATAGGAAATTTTCGATATGATTTCTTTTTATAGGACATTTTCTTTAAATTTCCTTTTTATAAGAAATTTTCGATAAATTCTCTTTTTATGGGAAATTTTCAAGAAAATTTTCGACAAAATTTATTTGTATAGGAAATTTTTTATAAATTTTCTTTTTTTTTAGAAAAATTTCGATAAATTTACTTTTTATAGGAAGTTTTCGATACATTTACAATTTCTGTAAAATTTCCTTTTCATCGAAAATTTTCGATAAATCGCCTTTAATAGAAAATTTTCGATAAATTCCCTATTTATAAATTCTCTTTCTATAGGAAATTTTCGATAAATTTCCTCCTTATAGAGCTTTCGATAAATTTCCTTTTTATAGAGAATTTTCGATAAATATTCTTTTGATAGTAAGTTTTCGATAAATTTCCTTTTTATACAAAATTTACGATAAATTTTCTTCTTGTACATAATTTTCGATAAATTTCCTTTCTTTTAGGAAATTGTCGATAAATCTCCTTTTTATAAGAAATTTTCGGTAAATCTCCTTTTTAGAGGAAGTTTTCGATAAATTTCCTTTTTTTAGGAAATTTACGATAAATTTTCCTCTTATAGGAAATTTTCGAAAATTTATTTTTTTAAGAAATTTTCGATAAATTTCCTTTTTTTAAGAAATTTTCGATAAATTTCCTTTTTATAGGAAATTTTCGACAAATTTTCTTTTATACAAAATTTTCGATAAATTTTCTTTTTATAAAAAATTTTCGATAAGTTTCCTTTTTATGGGAAATTTTGGATAAATTTACAATTTATAGGAAATTTTCGATACATTTCCTTTTTATAGGAAATTTTTGATAAATTTCCTTTTTATAGGAAATTTTCGATAAATTTCCATTTTTTAGGAAATTTTCGATAAATTTCCATTTTATAGGAAGTTTTCGATAAATTTCCTTTTTATAGGAAATTCTCGATACATTTTCTTTTTGTAAAAAATTTTGTTTTTGTACAAAATTTCGATAAACTTCCTTTTTTTAGGAAATTTTCGATAAATTTCGTTTTTATAGGAAATTTTCGGTAAATCTCCTTTTTAAAGGAAATTTTCTTTTTATAGGAAATTTACGATAAAATAGACATTTTTCGATGAAATATCTCTTTATAAATATTTCTCAATAAAAGTTTTTTTTTATATACATTTTTCGATAAAAGTTTTTTTTATAGACTTTTTCGATAAAATGTACCTTTTATAGACATTTTTCGATAAGATGTCTTTTTTAAACATTTTTCGATAAAATGTCTTTGTAGACATTTCCCATAAATTTAGTTTTTAATACATTCGCCGTTTTAAATATAATCAAATTTCCTTATTGTTTTTCATTCGTTACCTCATATTTGTGTTAATATCATTATTTAATATTTATTTACCACACATTTTAACAATTTGCTATTTTTTAATTTAATAAATAAAACTCGTACTTAGTAACACAAATGTATTTTATAATAAACTGCAAAGAAATTTTAATTGATTTATTTTAAGAATGTTGAAATTTCACTATAAACATATCAATCATCATAAATCTCATTATTTATTATCTCATAAATCATATATATTTGTTGTACCTACTCGTACATTATAAAAACAGTGACAAAATAATTATTAATGGCTTTCATTACATAACTGTAATACACAGACCTTAAAACTTATCAAGTCACCCTGGTAGCCAAACGGTCTCATTGGGGCACGTTTTATTTTATAGTAAATATAAAAGTAGTTATAGTTTTTATGCTACCACAACACTACTACTTGCACATACTGTTGTCCTAGGAATTTAGTACACAATCATGTAAATATGCCGTTAATAATTGCACATCCGTATTAAAAATTACCTAAAGAGAAAGGGGGGAGGGGTAACAAAAAATTGAAGAAGAGGTGCGCTAATTCCTGACACGAATGCTGTTTTAAATTCCCAAGCAACGAAAGACATTTAGCTTGATTTTTTTTTTTCTTTTAATATATAAAACACAACAACACTTTGTACAAACACTTATGCGATTGTTTGGTAAGGCAGGTTTGTTTGGTTGGTTATGTTAGGATTAAACTACTTGAAATTCTATTGCTTTGCGTGTTTTGAGATCATTTCAATTAAACTAAAGCATTAAAACTTAAAACAAATGTCCACAATAGTTTTCATTTTTATTGCTTTCACGTTGACCAAACTGCTGACCCTAAACAAGAAAAAAAACACGACCCAACACGACCCCACAATGAATAAACGAACGCATGTTAGTGGTAGTAGCAAAAGCAATAGCATTAATATTATATTTTTTTGTTATTGCTACAATTGCTATAGTCACATAGTTTTATTTAGTTCTGATCGTTGTTGTTGTTGTTCAACAACGTAACACTAACGTTTTGAAATTTTAATGACCGCATGCATTCAATCATGAACGTTTTATATTTGATTAGCCAGCCACTGCAAATGTAGGACAATGTCCTTACACATTTCAACTTATTATAGAGAGTGCTTAGTGTTCAGTTGAGCTTAGCACCGGGGTAACTCCACTTGACTAAATGTACTAGCGTGTTGTTACATCTATAATCGCAATAATGAAAGTGTACATTTTAAAAATTTTACATTATGCATTTTCATTTACATTTATTTTACTTCATTTTTACTTATATACACCCTATTGGAAAAGGAGTTAGTATTATGATTTTATTATATTTTTTGGAGGCTTTTGGACATTCGCTTAATAAACTAATGTGACTAAACTTTCAGGCATTTAATTTGGAAACTAGGAATAAAAAAACAACAAAATGGAAATTTAAATTTGTACTTTCTATTGTTATCAAGTACATTGTCCGTATTAGTAGTCTACAAGAGATAGAATGAATTTAAAGTATTTCAAGAATCTGCTTTCAGTTTCTTTACTATTACGCATATATTTCTTTTATAGACACTAAAGTGTCCCGTAATCTAATATCCATAAAATATGTAGGAAAATCAATCAAACGATGTGCATTTATTGTCTAAGTATCGAAAAAATATTTAAACTTCATCTTCACTAAAAAAATTTTACTAAAATGTATGAGACTTGAGATTTAATCACTGGTAGGGAACTAACGGTTGAAAATCTCAAATCTGGTACATTTTTAGTAAATTTTATTTATTTATTTATTTTATTTATTGCTCGTAAAACTCTATTTACCCGTTTTTCTCTTAAAACAAGATTTTCTTTAAGAACATATAATACTTTTACGAGCCGATTCAATCAATAGGAAGTCCAATCAGTCAATAGAGATAAGTGCAGACCCTCTCGAATTTCACCTACTTTATTTATAAATTTTGATTTTATTCTACATATTTAGTAAACCCAAAGTATTAAACTACAAATAAAATGTAGTTTTGGAAACCCTTATGTGTTTTTAATAGTTTGCAAAGGTATTTTACGGACGTATAAATAAATGAACAAAATTGAAAAAAAAAAAAAATTGTAATTTTTTTAAAATTTGTCGGCTTTTTGGGATTTCACAGTGGGGATCCCAAAACTACTCGTCGTATCTAATTGAGATGTATAAGAGATTTATAGAGAAGAACATAAGCTTTCAAAAAAAAAAGTGTCTTGTAATCACCATGTCATAACACGAGTTTAAAAAGTTTAAAAAAATGTAAAATTCTCCAAATTCAGTTCCATTTAAAAATTTTTATATTTCTGCAAATTGCATAGCGAGATACAGAAAAAATAAATTTACTCACCTAAATTACCTCTTACAGTTAAAAATATATTTACGCTTAGAATTTTTAATTTTTTGTCTCGACTTTAATTTGTTTTTCCAAAATAAGTCCCCAGATATATGAGTGAAAGTTTTCTAAAACTATTCTGTAACTTCTAATACATATATTCCAAAATAATATGTTGAAAATAATTTGTTTATTATCTCAATTCGTCTAGCTTGAAAATATATATTTTTTCAAAATTGCTTTAATTTTTTATACCCACCATCAAAAAGATGGGGGTATATTGATTTTGTCATTTCGTGTTTAACATGTCGAAGGAATCATTTAAGACCCCACAAACTATATATTTTCTGGATCCTGGTTAGATTCTGAGTCAGTCTAGCTATGTCCGTCCGTCTGTTCGTCTATTCATCTGTTGGAAGCAGAATAGGGCTCGAACAAAACAACGTAGAGGGACGACAAATATTTATCTTATATATAGGTTTATTTGGTATTGAAAATGGGTAAAATCGGTTAATAAATAAAAAAGTTGTGGGCTAAAAACTAGAAACATAGGGTGTCCATTTCATACTTTTCTGCTGATATCTCTTAAACAAAAGCATGTACGATAACGAAATTTTGTATAAATAGTTTGAGGATCGATATAAACTTGGAAACCAAAAATAGGCGTGGTCCGCCCACTTTACCGCTCACTTCCTATATAAGGTGAAACTTAAACGAAATTTTATTCAAATAGTTCAAGGACCAATGTAAACTCGGAAACAAAAAATGGGCGTGATCCGCCCACCTCCCATTTAACGTAAAATTTTAAAAAGTTGATGGTGGGTATATAGATTCGGCCGAGCCGAATATAAAATTCGTGCTTTTTTTTTTTTTTTTTTTCGAAGTTTTGTTAATAAAATAATTATTTTCTTTGAATATTTTATAAGACAAGGCTTCATAAGTGGTAACTAAAAGAACTTAAATGGATATAGATTTGCACCTTAAAAAAAATCATATTTTTCCATCTATAAAAATGTCACCCAAAAATTTCGTTAACTAACAAGGATTTTATTACAGATGCAAAATTAACATTTTCTCCAAAAACCAAATTTTTAATTTTTTCAAATAAAATACCTTCTAAATTATAAACAAAAATACTGAAGTAAATATCTACTAAAAAACCAAAACTAATCTATTTTAAAATTTGAAATCGGATAAGAAATACAAATTTGGCAAGTGATTTCTATGCCAGAGGTGCCCTACCCATAGCTACTCTCTTGAGAGGCTGACTCTTCTGCTACTACTGTGTAAAATTGTAAATTGAAAAATCCAACCAGTATAATGTAATCTATTGAGCACGTTTTAAAGACATTTTACATATTAATGTAAAATAATAATAACTTCCTTAAAAGGTTGAAAGAAATAGATCTTTTTCTGAACTTTTTAAATTAACTTTTAAAGTCTTTTGAAGTCTATTTATGCCAACATTAAAATTTCTTAAGAAACAAAAAAGGCATTGACTACAAAATTCGAATTAACTTTAAATTTATTCTCAATTGTAATTAAGAAAATTGTTAGAATTTTAATAAATTTAAAATTTCGAATAAAATATTAGTTTAACTCCCATTTTCTATACCAAACAAATCCTATATGAGAGAAAATTAGAAAATTAGAGGGGATCCACCAAGAGCCCTATCCTGTTTTCAATAGAAAGACGGACGGATGCTAGATGCTCTTAGAATTTGACGAGGACACATAAAATATACACTTTAAGGGGTCTTAGATGAATATTTCAAAATGTTACAAATGGAATGGCAAGCTCAATATACCGCCATCTTTTTAGATGGTATACAAAAATAATAAAAATTTAGCCTTTGCCGTTTTAAAAATTCAAGTCCCACTTTATTTCAAATGGGAGGAAAAAACTATTTTAATTTTGAAATAATAATGTTATTTGTATGTATGTGGAAAATGTTATTCAAAATGTTCTTGTTATAAAACTACAATTGCATTTAATAATAAATGTGTTTTTGTAGGTATATGTGTGTGTTTGTGTAACAACCTTTCTCTTTCATTCCATTTTCTAGGCTTTCCTGTCATAAATCATCTTAATTATTTTTGCCGCTCAATGATCAAATTACAAATATGCGCCAAGTATTAAAATATATGTCATTTGTAAAATATAACCAAAAATTTTGGTTATGTTTTTTGTATAGTCTTACATAATTAAGCAGCTTCAATTATTTTTGCCCCTTTTATGTTGTTATATGGCGGCTGTCGATTTTTCTTCTTTTCTTTTTTTTATTTCACAGTGTTTATTATCAATCCAAACTGTCAACATAAATATCGAATTTCATCACCTGTTTGATTAATTGAATGTCAATTTGGTTATGTTATATTTACAATAATGTGGTTAAAATGTGTGCTGCCGCCAGAGAGAGAAAGAGATCTAATTTCGGCAATAAATTAGGGCTTTACATAAACTAAAACATTATTTATTGTTTTTTTTTTTTTTTTTTTTTTTGCTACATAATAATGTTTAACTATTAAGTGACAAACTAAAGGCAAAATAAATCAATTTAGCTTTTTCTTAACTTGCACAAAATAGTTTTTAAATATTTAGAGGCTTCTGAATAAACACATAGAAAAATCCTTTACAATACATACAGTGTCTCACATAAGTTAGTGAATTTTAATTTTTAAATAAAAAACGAGTTATTTATTATTTATAACATTAGGTAAATAGAAAATAATTTTTTATGAATGGGATTTTTGGCCTGATTTGTCTTCTACCAAATGCTGCAAAAAGTAACACAAAATGTTGAATCTTTTCGAGAAATTGAGAAAAATAACAAGTGCAGTCATTTCAGGTACCTCACGAAAGCATTTGAATTTTTGAATTTTTTTATATTTGAAGATACTCAAAAAACAAAAAAAGGATAATAATTGTTATTGAATAACACTGTTACCAATTATATTTATAAATTTGGGGATAAAATTTTGGGGAAATTAGGCGAAATTTCTTTACACGTATCTTACGAAAAAGGGTAATTTTTCCTAAATTATTTCTTTAACTTAATTTGTTTTATTTGGAGATATAAATGGACTTTGTCATGTCTTCTAAAAAAATAATTGCAAATAACTGCAAAAGTACTAAATATTGACATGAATTATTGGTCCATATATTTAAACAAAACTTTCTTATTTTGTTTCTATAGGTATTAGCTATTATAAAATGGGTGACTTTGATACCGGCTACAAAAATACAAATCCAAGTCCATAATATAAAAGGCTACTTGAGGTATTCTTTGAGTTACATAACAATACATCTTTCAAGCTATAGGGACACTATAAAAAGGTAAAAATACCCGAAAATGTATACTATTCTGCTAATATCACTTGTGTTGTTGAAAATAAAATTGAAAATTTTCTGCTCCAATATTTGTGGAGAGCAAATATTATGGCTAAGTAATTAGAGAAATAAAACCAAATACGATTATGTTGGGATATATTTTGGACCTATATCGTAAAGTCAGGTGTTTTAGTCTCCAAATTTATCAAAGGCTATATATCGAGAAGATATTTCCCATCATTTTGAAATAAATTTTTAATACGAAGGGTACCAAATGGGCTTGATATTTAATATATTCAATTTTTAATGATGCAATGCCTCATAATTAACGTTTTGGATTCTTCATATATGGTGTTTTAACACAAAAAAAAATATAAGGAACTAAATACTTATTATTTTTTTACTATAATGACAAAAAAGATTATCATATTTGTCATTTATAGAAGAAAAATAGGCGTGTTCTTCCTAAATCAACCTTTTAAATCCATTAAATAAAAAATTGGACTAAAAATCCCCCAAACTTTAACTTTAAATTGGAGAAATAAATCAGTAAACATTTAATGGTGATACCTATGACCTACTATTAATAAAAATTGCAAGAATTTATTATATTTTTAAGGAGTGAGATCGAAAAAATCTTAACACACATTTTGCCTCATAACTTTTTTCGGAATCAATTTTCAAAATTTTTTTTGATCTAGTTATTATGGAAAAATACTTCAGTTATTATTTTTAGTAACAACCATGTTAATTTGTCCTTATTTTCATCAAAATAAGTGACGAAAAAGATTTACGTCCTACAAGTTATTAAAAAATTTCAAAAAAATCCAAATAAGTCTTACAAATAATTGGCCACTGAATTAATATCGTCCGTAAAACCGTTTCTAATGTTATTAAATTATCAGTATCAGGAGAATTTGACTATTAATGTGAAACCTAGTTCGGTAAGAAAAAAGGACCACATGATATTGGGAAGGCCAGAAAATTGAAGGCATATTGAAAGGAACTCCAAACACATTTGGTAGAAAATCAGCTCAGTTTTGACAATGCTTCGACTATTTGGTGCGAAAATTAAATGCTAATGGGAAAGTTGATAACATATAAAGTTCAAAAAATTCCAAACTGGAATTCTGCAAAAAAAAATTACAAGCCAAAAATAGGACTCGGAATTTAAATCCAAATTTCATACAAAAATACTCAAGCTGTATAATTGACGAAGAAACGTAGGTGCTGGTAGAATCTTCACAGCTTGTGTCTCAAAAATTTGTATTGCTAATGCTCGAAGAAATGTTGGAGATAAGTTTAAGACCCAAAAGCAGCAAAAATTTCTTACAAAATTCATGGTATGACAAGCTTTTTGCAGTTGCGGCAAAACAGGAAAGTCATTTGATACATTCGGATCTATAAATACCAAAATATGCATAAAGGAATATTTGCAAAAACAACTTCTTCTTTTCTTAAGAAAGCACAATGTGTCCACATATTTTTGGACCTATTTGGTATCATGTCACTACGGTAAGAAAGCTCTGGAGTGGTACAAATCAATAACATAGTTTTAGTACCAAGAGAGGTCAATTTTCAAAATTGTCCATAGCTTAGACCAGTGAAGAGATATTGAGCTCTTGTGAAAAGTGAATTCAAAAGCATAAAAAAGGTGTCCCAAAATACCGAAGATTTTAACAGAAGATGTGCACACTGTTCCAAAAAAGTGACTAAAGCAACTATCAAATCTCCCAAGAAACGGTTTTCAAAAATGGTCCACAATTTTATAATTAGTGGTTAGAACCATAAACATTATATATTTCTGTGATTTGTGCTAAATTATCAAATGATTAAAAAAATAATGAAAACTCTAAAATCAACCGTTTCCAAGTTATTGAATATTATGTATGTTAAGAATTTTTCGATCTCACTCCTTATTTTGTTTGACATTCTCAAATACAAAGGTGATAAAAATTCAAATACTTTTGTGAGGTAAATTCGATGACTTTTCATAATATTTCTGGAATAACTTGGGAACAAAGTAATATTTTTTATTGCAGTTTTTTGCATTATAAAGTTAACAAATAGACAAATATAAGTCAGTTAATAAATCTAAGAATTATTTTTTTAAATCACGTAATAAAACTGTTTTTATTATTAATTTAAAAAAATCAAATACTTTAGTGAGACACTGTATGTGTAATTAAAACGAGACCATTAAGTTACTGCCACGTATGTGTTAAAATCATTAGCAAAAATTAATATCAATTGGCAAGTATTAATTATTAATCGAATTTTTTTCCTTAGTGTTCAATGTCATTCCCTTTTTGTTTCAATATATAGATTTTATATATAGATTTTCGATATTTCTATTAAAGACAGACTTATCTCTTCTCCACCTACACTGAGAAAAAAGATCCTAAAGGTACCCACTGTCACCTCTTCGTGCATGAATAAGAAGAAAATTATAGTAACATATAAAGCGATTGATCGCACTATCCTTAATTATAAATTCCCAGTATGGATTCGATTTCTTAGTGACATCCAATGCCAAGGTTTACAAACGGTTCAAAGCAATATACACTGTGTTGCAACAAGATGTGTCAAAATGACGAATATGGAACATTAACATTAGAAGACCAGAACAGTTCCTGATGGCATGCCACCAGTCAAGTTAATCCAATAATCAATTTCTGATGCAGGATTCTCTTCCACGATTTATTCGGATGGATATACATAGCTATTGCGAGGACATTTAGAATATCATTCCTACTAAAGCCAGTCGACTATATAGATTCATCTTGGCACAATTAAAAATTGGCTGGTACTCAACTGCTACCGCTTGTGTATTATCCCTGGCACTGTTTTTTGAATAGTACCAATAGCCTAATTATAGGTAATTTTTTTGAAATTTTCGCAATACATAAATTTGTATAATTGGTAGATTTTTTTTTAAAAATTGATTGATTTTTTGGAAAATTTTTACATTTTTTTCTAAAAGTACTTTTATAACTTTTTATTTTTGGTAAGAAAAATTACCTTTTTTGGTACTATATAGAAAATTTATACTTTTCTGGAAAAAATGTATAATTTCTTTAAGTGTTTTTTTTTTTTACAGAATTGGTGCACTAGATTTTTGAAAATTTTTATGTTTTTTTCGAAAATTCTAAGATCTTTTTAATTTTTTAAAAACTCGTACTTTTTTTGAACAATTTTAAATATTTAAAAGTAAGTAGTTTTTTAAATTAGTTGATTTTTATATTTTTTTATTATTTTTTTTTTTTTAATTTTTTATAAAATACTTTTTATACTATACACTACTATAGATGGGGAGGGTATTATGTGCTTGTGCTGATGTTGGTAATACCCAAAAATATAGGTCTGAGACCCACTCTTATTTATACCAAGCTGCTTAGAATCAATTTATGAGTCGACTTATCGATGTCTGTCCATCTGTCCGTGCATGAAAACCTTTTAATGAAATTATAGGTCACAATTTGAAAATAAATTAAACAGGTTTCTTATGGTCCAAGGATGAAGCCTATTGAAAGTAGTTATGACAGGTTTATTATTTCCCCCAGTCTCTATATGTAATATCCACCTTGAATAGGTGATTAACGATCGTAACGATATATTAACGTATTAAAATGATTATTATCATTATGAATGATCCTTTAAAATTAAAAAAATTAATAAATAATTTATATAATATTTTTTGGTTTATATAAGAAATGTTTTTTTAAAAAGTTTCAAATACTGCTTCAGAGATTACTATAAGTAATCATAATCATTTGCGATGAAAGTTCTACTTTTAATAATCTAAATTATCAAACAAGACTAGGATTTTTTTTTTATTTACATTTATTTAAATTGCAATCTATCTTACAAACAAGATAATAAGCAATTGGGATGAAAATTAAAAATAACATTATTAGATGTACTCTTTTAAGTACAAATATAAGTTCAGATAATCTTCTTTTTAACAGTAAAGACTAGGATGAATTCTCTAAAGATTTTTAATATTTTTATCAAAATTTCTATAATTTGACTTCCATTCTTGAATTGGCTTATGACAAAAAAAAATCTCTACGTTTAATGACTTGTAACCATCAATAATTTTGCTTTGAAATTCGACCGTTTTTTTTTTCTCTCTTTGCTTTCAATATGATTTTAAACAAACCACTTGGTGCTCTTTGATTTTAACTACTTTTCGCATCAGCAAGCAATCTACAATATTTTTTTGTAATTTATAAAAAATTGCACAAACTTAAGTTGCCACAACAAAAATGAAACTTTATTTTTTTTTTTTAAATATAATTTTTTATCTTTTCAACACTTTATCACACTAAGCTCCTCACTCCTAATTTAAAGCAAAGAGAAATGTATAAAAAAACGAAACGATGTCAATTCCCATTGAGTTACAATCACTGACAATCACAATATTTTAATGTTGCTCGCAAAAACAAAAAAAAAAAAAAAATAATAATAAAAAAATCAATACACACATAAACAACTTGATATAAAAAAAAGAAAGAAATAATCAAAGGAAAAAATTTTATATAAATAACGATAAATTACAACTTAACTGTAAACGTTGGACCCTATACAACAGTTGCTTAGTCTGTAGTTCTGCTTGTCTTTCTGATGGACAACAATATTAGTGTATGTATGTGTTGGTCTTTAAGCACTACTCGGTTTGCAGCAATTTAATACTCGTATTTCGTTTTTTTCCCCAGGCATCTAAAAATTTATGACGCGTATGAACGATTCCTGTCTTCAGTGTTGTGACACAACAATATTTAAGATAAGAAATGAAGAAGAAGAAAAGCAGAAGAACAAGAAAATGAAATATTCAGTAATAATCGGATACATAGTAAGGAGCATCACTTACTCTCTAATGTAGTAATGTATTTGCCATCATCATGCTGGTGTAAGTATGATGACATTGAAAATAATTTAAATAAATTGAAATTGAATTCAGGCCAATAAAAAAAAAAAAAAAAAAAACAGGGGGAGGCCAATAATAAAAAAGGGACGAGTATTAGTGGCTAGAAAAATGAAGGGGTACTTTAGGTTTGCAAGCAAAAAAAAATCTAATCAACTTTCCTAAGTAAATAGAAATAAAAAACACAGGCATTTATATACAAACTTTAACAAAGTAAGGACAACAAGTTTATTTGTATATGTGTATGTACCTACACTAACCACATCTCGATATTGAAGCAACAACATCTTAAGTTACAAAGTGAAGCAAAAATTGAGAACATTTTCATTTCCGCTGTTAATGGAATTGATAAACTTAGCAGCCGACCAAGAGAAGGGAAAAAATGTGAATTTATAAAAAAAAAAAAAAAATAGAAATAAAAAAATGTTAGAGAACAAATTCAACTAAATAAATACAGCTGGAGCAATAGCAACAAATAAATAAAAAAAAAAAAAATTGTAGAAACAACTGAAGCAACATCAACTTTATGTCCAAGTGCTAAAGTTTTTTTTCCCCTTCTTTCTCTTTTTTAAATTTATTTAATAATTTTCTTGCATTAAAACTACTTTAATAAAAAATACAGAATATTTAATAAAAACCAAGGTTGTTTTGGTTAATGTTGTCACACTGCTGTTGCTGTTTCTGACTGCGGCAATTGTTGCTGTTGCAGATGATGATAATGATTATGATTAAAATGCTGTTTCTTAAGTTTAGAAAATCATGTTCTTTGATTTTGTTTTTAAAAATTTAAACAAAATATTTCAAAGCTTTTTTTTTTTTGTGACTAAAAATATTTATTGATTTTAAAGAAAAATTAATTTATTATACTGTGCGATAGTCATTTTCATACATGAACAAATCTATATATGCTTGTAACTATAGACTATACGTAGTAAAACTGCATACACAGTTTTTCCCTAGGACGTTAAATTTCCTCTAAGAAGGACTACAAAGTTTCGAAGGATACACATTTAAAAAATATATATCGTCCATTCCATGAAAGAACGCACGAAATAGAATATTTTTTTACTTAATGGCTTTCAATTTCGATAATAATTTGTATACACAAACTCCATTATGAATTTTATCAATTTCAGTTTTCAGTTTCGTGAAATTGCAAAAACTCGCGAATTTATTTCGCTTTTTTACTTTCACAAAAACCAAAAAAATTTCAAAAGTATGTAACTTTGAATAACAATATATGTGAGAAGGCTTTGTGAAATTTAATTATTTAAACTGCCTTTGAATTTCGCATATGGCAGCTTTACTACGAATATTCTAAATATAAGAAAGATTTTTTAAAAATGCATTTTAATGCAATTGCATTTTTTAAATGCATTTTTCGTTAAATATGCTATTTAAAATTATTAATTTTTTAACATAATTGAAAAATTTGGAATCTTTACATTAAAATAAAAGTGTCAAATTTCTGGGACGCGAAAATTTTATTTGCATAATCCAATTTTTATCCTAATTTTTCATATAAAAATTAATAATTTTCTTGCAATCTTAAACAAACTTTGAAAGATCTTCTACACAAAAACAAAATCAGCTGGGCCGACGATTATACCTGTTCAGTGTACCCTGCTAGAGACCATCCATTACAAAACTGTGTAACCAGTTTTGCTCCAGCATGTCAAATTTTCTCTTGGAAGGATTTAAAATTTTCGGAAGATGCGCAATTTTTAAGAATATTATAAAATATTGACTAAAATTATATTAATCCAATATGGGTGCCAAATGAAAACTACGAATCCCCGCAATATAATATTATATTTTATTTAAATATTTCGTTATAAAACTTCAAGAAAATATCTTTTAATTTAGTCCTGTAATATTATATTAATTACTTAATTACACGGTTTATATAAAGGATTTTTTCTTAACATTTTGTTCGGCAATACTTAAATTAAAACATTTGTTATATAGCAGGGATTCATGGCTTTAATTCGGCATCCATATTGGGTTGATCAAATTTTGGTAAATACTTTATATATTTTATTGAAATTAAATTTTTTGAAACTTTGAAGTTTTTTTTAAAAAAATTTTGACGTCCTGGAGAAAAACAAGAGCGAATATATTCGGCCCGGCCGAATCTATATACCCACCATCAAAGTAGGCAGTAAAGTGGGCGGACCACGCCAATTTTTTGTTTCCGACTTTACATTGGTCCTTGAACTATGTGAACACAATTTCGTTGATTTTCACCATATATGGGAGGTGGGCGGTAAAGTTGTTTATTAACGGATTTTGCCCATTTTCAATACCAAATAAACCTTATATAAGATAAATATTTGTGCCAAATTTCGTCCCCCTACGTTGCCCCGTTCGAGCTCTATCTTGCTTTCAACAGACGGACGGACATAGCTAGATCGACTCAGAATTCAACCAGGACCCAGAAAATATATACTTTGTGGGGTCTTAAATGATTGTTTTGACATGTTACATACGGAATGACAAAATCAATATACCCCCAATCTTTTCGATGGTGGGTATAAAAATAAGATAATTTTTTTTTTTTTTGAAATTGTCACACATTGTTATTAAATTATATAATATTTGAATGGAATGAAGCATAAATGAAAAACAAGTAAATAATGCTTATTATTGTTAATTTTTTTCATAATATTCTTAAAGAAAATAAAAAAAATTTACAAATTTCAAGAATTGTGAAAACCATTTCGGCTTACAAATCCTCCAAACAAAAAAAAAAAAAATATTTGTTAACCCTTCATCTTTACATGATACGTGTATACGTTAAAGTGTTTAAAACTTTATACGATCTGTATAGTTAAAGTTAACAAAGTCAAAATGGCAATGTTCGTCTGTTTGTCCGCCTGTTAAAATCAACAAGGTCTCCAAATAACTTGTAAACATCAGTATATTTTATATAAGTTTGTTGTCTTATTGAACAAGTTTTATGGAAAGACCACTCCAATTATGAATGCTTGTAAGCTGAATACCGGCACATTAAACAAAATTAAAAAATCCTCTTCAGTTCATTATATTTTACCTACATACATTTTAGATAATAAATATCAATTCTATTATCAAAATATATCTCAAACTATTGTCAACTTTAAGCTTATTAAAAAAAATATATTAACAGCCATTTTGTTAAAATTCCAGTCCATAGAAGAGAAAATCCTTTCGAAAATTTTATTCTTTAATATTTGTTTTTAAATAAATATTATTATTTTTAAATTTAATAAAAATATTATCTGCTTAGAGTTTCTTATGCGATTTTAAAAATCTTTCTATTTTATACAAGTTTTTAATAAGGCATATAAATCCAAGCGGTCCAAGTACACACTTATTTTATATGAATGTTTTGATTTTAGTCTTTATTTTTTAAAATCCCTAAGCATTAATTTTCAAACAGAACGCAGTTTAGAAATCTATAATATGTTTATAAGAGTTTTCAATAATAATATCCGGGACATCGAGGTTTAAATTTGCACCTCTCACCAAAATGATTATATCAATTACTAAAAACTATAAAAAATACAAAACAGAAAAAAATTCCCAATTAATTAAATCAATCAAGTAGATGTTTGAATGAATTAAAAATGTGTATAGGAAAAAAATCATACAAAATTTATTTTTTATTTTATTTTTTCTTGAACATATTTATTAAATTTTGATGCAAAATTAAACAACTGAGTTAATTGTAAAAAAACGGTAATAATTTTTTCTGTGAATATAGATAGCATTTAACCCGATCTTGCAGTACTTCTACCTAGACCAGATAAGAACTTGGTACACTCGAAAAAACAAAATGAAATACCAAAAATTAAGAAACCCGTAAAATTCAACTATAATCCCTATCACCCATGGGAACAGTTGAAATATCGGTGTTCTGTCATTAGTCAGAATAATAAACTTTTAAATATTTTAGTTACCAGTTTCTTACATTTTTATTGTTCGAAGTTTCAAAAACTACCAAATTATTTCTATTATTATATTTTAGTAGAGGGCTTGTGGATTCTAAACACAAAACGATATATCTTTAATTTTAAGCTTAAAAGTTAATTATTATTACATAATATTCAAAGACTAATATAATAACGAAAAGTACCACAAAATACCCTCTTATGGATTATCATTCACTTAGGCCCATATATCTTTAATTTCATATTTTCCAATATTTTGGACCTGGGACCATATATTTTTAATTTCATATTTGAAGGTTCAATACTATAGAAAATTCAAAAAGTACCATTAGAGAAACAAAAAGAACCACAAACTTCCCCTCTTGAATTCTTACCCACATAGGACCATATGTGGTCCTGTGTGGGTTTCTAAGCACAATATTGTATAAAATTCAAAAAGTACCATTATATGAATGAAAAAGTACCACAAAGTCCCCAGTTATGGGTTCTCATTCATGTTTCTAGGTTCAATATTATAAAAAATTTAAAAAGTAACATTAGAACATCAAAAAAGTACCTAAGTACTTACTTAGTACTACATGTACTTAAGTTCATGTCTCTAAGTTTAATATAATAAAAAATGCGTTATTTAATTTAAATAAAATTAAACTTTTGGTACTTTTTATTCCCCCTGAATGTAACAAAGATTGTAATTCAATGAATTTGTAAATTGTACTGGGATCTAATGTTAAAATATTCATGTGTATGTGTCAGTAAAAAGAAAAAGATATTTTGTGAAAAAAGTACCAAGTACCAAACTTGTATTAGCCAATTTTTGATAGGGTTCCAAGAAAGTACCTAATTAAAGTTTTTACCTATTTTCTCCCTAAAAGAACCGAATTTCTAAAAAGTAACACATCTATCCGATTATTTTTCAAACGAATAACGATATCTATTGAACTTTTTTCTATCTCTATTAATTTAGGAGATATAAGGTTACCGATTTTACCCGTTTTTACCCTGTTTTACCACCTAAACATTTACATAAGGTAACATTGACATAAATTTGTTTCTGAGGAACGTAGGGATGAACATAATTAAATCATAACGGAATTTCAAAATAAAATAATAATAAAAAGCATGATTATTTAATTGGATTCAGAGTTACCCAACAAACCAAATGATATCGTAATGACATCATAACGATATCATTTCGGTAATAAAGAAGCCTGAGAATGATATCATTTATAATTCTAAAATGATATAGGTTGCTTTCTAAAAGGTACACTCGAAAATGATATCATAATTTTTTAAAATATCGATATTAGTGATGATATCGTTAAATTTAAGCAGCGCGATAATTTAGCAATATATTGCGGAATATATACATACATATATGCTAAGATTGCATGAATATATAATATTCTAAATATTTTATCAAAAATTAATAAAATAACAATAATATACAAAAGTTCATCCTCCTCCAAATTACTTTACATGTAATAAGAAACTTCTGTAATCCGAAGACAATTCCCCTATAAATCCGAGCTGATATTGGTTCCTTTATCTTATCTTCTTTTATTTTTTGTAATTCCACTAAATTTTGCTGAAAAAATATAATTTTCATATAATGCATAACATAAATATTCTTCTAATACAAAAATTTTAAATTTTATTTTATTTTCCTGAAAATGTTTGAAGTTTTTTTCTAAGGAAAAAATAATTTCGATATTTTATCATATAATTTTAAAATTATGATATCATTAATGATATTGTATCGTTTCTTGGTTAATATATTAACAAAAATATAATGATAACATGTTTTCATAAAAAATATTTAAAATTTTTATTTGAAAATATTTGCTTAAAATATTTGTTAATTAAATTAAAATGTATTAATTTTCAAAACGTTTTTGGAAATATCTTAAATATAAAATAACATATTATTAGTTATGAATAATTATAAAACTTCATGTCCGTCCTGATGATTTTTGAAAAAAAATATCTTTGACCACGATGAATGCTTATCTTTCTTCATATTAACTGAATTATATTTAATGATTCTTTGAGGTGTTTAAAGGTATATTTAAATCCGCGTTCCTATAAAATTCACTAAATTTCCGCAAAAATTTAATTTCTATTGTATTTGTTGATTTCTTTGAAATCTGTATCTACTAAACTACTGGCAGGATCAAAATAAAATGTATGACAGAATCATAGAGGAGAACCTAAACTTTCAGAAAATGTACCTTGTTGTCACCTTGTGATAAAACAAGTATGTAAATGTTGAAAAAAAAATCGTAACTTTTACAAATTTATGTCAACTGCTTAAGTAGTTAAAGAAAAAATAAATTTAACCACCTAAATTATCTCTTACAGTTAAAAAGATATTTACGCTTGAATTCTGAATTTTAGATTTTTTGCCTCGACATTACTTCGTTTTTCGGGAATAAGTCTTGGGGTATATGGAATATTTTTTTTTATTTTTTTTTTTTTTTTTAATTTTCCATAATTTTTAATATGTTCCGAAATACGCTGAACAAATTTTTGAATTATCTTAATTCGTCTAGACGTGACATTAGTATGAAAAAAATAAAAAAAATTTACAAAAATATAGTACTATTCCCTCATATACCCCAGGACTTTTTCTCAGAAAATGAAATTAAGCCAAAAAAAAAATATATATATTTTTAAATGTAACAGATAACTTAGATGTGCAATTCCTAAAATATAAAAATCTTTGAAATCAGACTTGATTTGAAAAAGTAAGTAACATAAGTTTAATGCATCTTAAATTCATTTATATTACAAATAAAACTGCTTTAATTAAATAAATAAAATTTCTGTTTTAATTTGTATTCAGTTCTCTTGATGCTTTAATAAATTTTCTTGTATTTTCCCTATTTAAAAATCAAATTGTTTTTAATCTTAAAACCTCTAAACCAAACTGTCATTTCAGCAAATTTTTAAAATATTTCAATGGTAAAAATTAACATTTTAATACAAATTTTTAGCAAAAGTATTCTTCAAAATGTCTTAAAAAAAAAAACAATCCTAAAAACATTTGCATTTTACGATAACTTTTTTTTTTAGCGCATAAAATATACACCATAAAAATTACACTAAACAACTTAAATGTAAATTTCTGGCACAGCCCTCTAAAACAGAGACCAATAGATTTACATTAAAGAAATAAAAGAAAAATCTTGGTTAATCAATGACAAATTTGTCAAAGCAAAACTGACATCTTTGTCTAAGATTAAGATCAATGTATAACTTTCATTATAAGAAAATATAAAAGGAAATAACAAGAATAACACAAGAAACCAACAAAACAAAAAAAAGTCATATAAGACTTTTTTCTAGACTTCATAGACAAAAAGAGGCTTTTTGTTTTATGTAGACAAAACTTGAAAGAAATGGCATAAAATACGATAAAAAAAAAATGTCAGAAAACCTTAAGGTAACATAAGACCAGACTTCAGCTAAAACAATAGCAAAAACTAAGAAAAAAACAAATTGTAAGAAGAAGGACGCTAATACGACATTATCAATTAACCGCAGAGAATAATAATTCATGTCAGACAACTTAATGCCCGAAGACAATAGCAAAAAAATGTCTACCAGAGTTGGTTGATTTTGGCCAGTTTAACTGTTGTAGTTGTTGTGCTATTGCTATTTGTATTCTAAAATAAATGTCTGTTAGTAGCTTACGGTATGAGTGTATGTATATGTGTATATGAAAGTAAACAATGATGGCCTAAATGGTTGCATGAGAGTTAAAAGTTTTTTGGCTATATGGCTGGCTGGCTGGCTGTTTGATTAAATGACTGTCTAACCGGTTAGTTGGATGTTTACTTAACTATGTTTGGTTAGTTTGGGGGGCTTATTAAATTGGCTGACAACAAAAACAATGGCTACTACTATATAAAATAGGTTGACAAATAAGTCAATGAGGGAAAAAATACAAAGAAAAAAATAAAAAAACTCAAAACTTTAAACAAGTCTAGAAATAAATAAAAGTGGTATAAAAGATAAGCTAACATCAGTTAAAAGTTTAAAATGTATTAGTGTATCTATGTGTGTGTGAAATAAACACCAAAAGCCCAAATGCAATTGTCTTTCCATGTCGTTGCTTTCTCTTGACTAAAATTGACGCACTGGGAGCGTATGTTTGTTGTTAAAAGTCTGTTATAAAGATAAACACAAAGCAAAGTTTACATATACATACACACATAATGTATGCATATACACATATACAATATATAAACATAAAGTGTATTCACATGTGTAAAAAGTGTAGATAATTCTAAACTCCATAAGTTTGTTAAGATAAACAAATATCTATAACACTTATTTGTTTATAGCTACACACATATACATACATATATAAATGCATTTGACATAATATGTATGTGTGTTTAGTATATAAACCTTATTTTACAAAAATAAAAAGTTTTTCTTTTTATTTAAAAACACATACAACATATATATCCTACTAAAGTAGTTTCTAGTCTGTCAAATATTTAATGCTTACCATAGTTAATACATATAAACATGTTTAACACTCATGCATTTACTAACGCACACATGCCTCTACTCTATCATCTCCCAGTTGTGTGGTAAGTTTGGTTAGAAGAAAAAAAATTAGAAAATAAAATTGGCAAAATGTGTTAAAATCCAACAATGTGTGTTTTACTAACAAACTCATAGACTTGCGCCTAAAATTATACACCATATAAACGTAAGAGTACAATTTTCATACATTTTTATATTTAAGAGCATGCACATGTTAAAGAGAGCATTTTTAAATGGGTCGGAAAAAAAATCAAGTGCATTTTTTTCAATGGAATTTTAAAAAATTTATAACTTTTTCATGAACTTTTTTAAACATATTTTTTACTCTTTAATTAATAGTAGTTGAAATACAAATTAAATTGCAGAAATACTCTTAATGGCAAAATCATTTTTTTGCTAGGTTTTATAGTGTTAAGGAAACAGGGGCTATTTAAAGGGGTATTTCTTATTGAAAAAAATATATATAATTGAAATATATGTAACTTAAAATGTTCTTAATATCTAAGACAAAATTAAATGTTAATCTAATTACGATTACTACCCTCTAAACATATTGTTAACTACTTTAAACAAAATGTTGACATCGATTTAATTTCGATGTCATTCAAAATATTATTCCCATATGTTATCTAACAATTAAAATAACTATTCATTGACTAATCGTATAAACTTATAAAAATGGGCCAAAATGTCGGTTGAAAACTGAAATGATATTTCACGTTGTGCTGAATCATTTATTCTTTTTATCTTAATTATTATTATCCTTAAATAAGGTTTCAGGGCAAACAAAATTTTCTTTTTTAAAAAACTCGAATTTGGTAAAAAAATAAACAATTTAAATTTAAAAATTCAATTTAATTTAAATTAAAAAATAAAAAAAAAACTTTTAATTTTTGAACTGGATACATATGAGTAATATTATATAAGAGTTAAATTTCAAAAATGGTCATAACTCCAAAATATTTTTAGATATTTTAAATCAAAGAAATGTAAATGAAAGCTAACATTTAAGGCTAAAATTATTTTTAAATAACGTAATGATTTAATAAGATCATATTCCAAATATATTATAAAATAATATTTAATTAATAATTTTACTTAGCATCCGCACAGTGACTCATTATTTTTTTATTTTTTTTTTTATTTAAAAAAAAATGGATTAAAACAAATTGTATTCAAAGTTAATAAAATGTACATTGAAAAAATAAAATAAATAAATTTGGTATAAAGAATTACACTTTACAAAACTTTTTTCCACCGAATTTCATTAAAATATATTTAAGGAATTTATGACCGCTAAACCCCTATTCTGATGGGTCCTGGATGAAATAATTCAGCAATTACGACAAATTTTAATAGGTCCCGTCCTTGTGCCAAAATAATTATTCGTGCCAAATTTCATCATGATATCTTTAAAATTGTAACCTGTACTTTGTTCACAAGTTTCACATTACAACCAGCCGACCAGACGGACGGACATCGCTAAATCAACTCCGAAAGCGATTGTGAATTGAACGATATATTTTAAGGTAGAGGTTTATAGATACCTTTTGCACATTATAAATATCAGCATAAATACATGGTACCATAAACCACATATGGTGGTGCAGATATAGGCCAGTGTATTTTGTTTTATTTTTTTTTTTTTATTATTTTTTTTTTTTTTTTAATTTCATTATTTTTCAAAATGGACAAATCATAGGGTTTTAATCAAAAAGGGAAAACTTTTCGGAACTTTATTAAATTACAAGCATTAAGTATTTTTAAAAAACTAAGAAAAATATACAAACTTTGAGATAATAAAAAGAGGATAACTTTTTACTATATTTTTTTATTTAATTTATTTTAGTCTGTGTATTATATTATTAATATTAAAAAAAACAAACCCCGTTAAAATGATATACAAAAAATTTATAAAAATTAATCACATATAACAAGTATACGCTCAAAAAATGTTTGCTATATACAAATTCAGCGAAATTTGGTAAGAATATTTATGCTACTTTAAGTCACTTATAAACGAAATGATTTTAATATAAGATTGATTTTGGTAGATTTAAGGAGTTAGTTCCAAAAAAATTCAATAATCTAGAAACGGTTGATCTTTGATTTTAATTATTTTTTTATTGGAATTACGTTACAGGTCACAGAAAAATATAACTTTTATAGTTCTAGCCACTACATATGAACTTGTAGACCTTTTTTGGTAGCACTTTCATTAGAGATTTGATAGTTATTTCAGTCACTTTTTTGGAACAGTTTGCCTATCTCCTTTTAAAATCATCGATATTTTGGGATACCTTTTTTGTGCTCTTCAATTCACTTTTCGCAAGAGCACAATATCTCTCCACTGGTCTTAGCCCCGGACAATTGGTATAAAAACTTATTCCTATTGTTTTGGTACTACTCAGAGCTTTCTTAGCCTAGTGACATGATGCCATATCGAGCCAAAAATATGTGGACACATTGTGTTCTCTTATGAAAGGAAGAAGCCTTTTTGGCAAATATTTTTTGATGTATATTTCGGTATTTATAGAACCCACTTTGCTTCTTTTGTCGCAACTGCATAAAGCTTGCCATACCAAGATTTTTATTTTTTTTAGACAATTTTGTCTACTTTTGTGTATTAAACTTATCTTCAACATTTCCTCGATCATTAGCAACATAAAAATTTTGGCACGAAATCTAGATATGTTTTTAGCTCTTTTCAAAATGCTTTCAATTGTCTTGGCCTTCCTAATATAATGTGGATTTTTTTTTCTTAACGAACCAGGTTTCCTATCAATATTCAAATTCTTCTGATACTGTTTAATAACACTGTAAACAGATTGATGGCAGATATTTAATTCTTTGTCCCTTTATTTTTAAGACCGATTTTCGATCTCTTTATAACAAATTTATAAAAATTATATGTGTAAATTAAAGAAATCCCAAAAAATATTTGTAAGGGAATTTTAAATTATTCCAAAAATTTGTAATTTTGTGTACGACAATTTTATAATATTCACTTTTAAAGATATAATATTATAAATAAATTAATTTGTTTGTTGATATTTATTTTAAAATATAATAATTCGTATATGCTTCCTTTAATTACCTTTAAAATTTTACAAATAATTATCTAGAAACAGAAACGTTAATAAAACTTTTAAAAGCAACTCTATAAAATGAGTGGGGAAGAGATAGCCTCCCAAAAACCAACTGTTTTATCTAGTACATCAATATCTATAATTATCTCTTTTTTGGGGTAATTCAATACTATATACATGTATGTTTATTAGGGTGGCCCCGTTTGTATGGAGAAAAAATAAGGTATCGATGTTCCCAGCTCAAATGAAAACTTACTTCATTCTAAGACATCGTTTCTCAAAATTTTGGTCCTGACATTATCCTTTCATGAGCTAGATCAAAATGAAAATATGTACTTTTTTCGGGTTTTTTGGATTTTTTTCATATTTCTGCCAAAGGAACATTATACAAATCTGGTATCGTAAGAAAGGTCTCTGAGGCGCGCATTTAATGACATAACAAGAATTTAGGACCAGATCCAAATAAGTTCAAAATTTTGCAGTTTTTCACAAAGAATTTAGAAATTTGAATTTTTTACACATAAATATTAAAAACAATAGAACGAAAATGATACAATATATTTCTCTAGCAGTTATACCGAAACGGTTTTTTCCGTTTTTCAATTTTCAAAGTTGTTTGAATTTTATTAGAATTTTTCAAACCATAATTTGATTCATATATAAATATTTTTTGTACAAGAAGAATTTGTGTGAATTTAGCATCAAAATACGCGTATATTTATAAGCTTTCCAATGATATATAACACTTTATTCTTTTATAAACAAACAACGAAATAAAGTAAGTTTAAGTGAAATACTAAAAAATTTTATGAAAATTGAGGTATTTGTTTACCATTATTACCGTTAAGTAACACACAGAGAGCGATTTTGTTTTTGTAATTTACATTAACAATTAACTCTCTGTGTGTAAGAAATAGTAAACAAAGACACTTTTTAGAACAATTTTTGTGGGAATTTCGCTTAAAATTAATTTATTCCCTTGTCTGTTAATAGAAGTATGAAGTATTATATATCATTAAAAAGCTTAGAAAAATACGCGTATTTTGGTGCTAAATTTACACAAATCCTTGCCATACAAAAATATTTGTATATGATTGAAATTATGTTTTGAAAAATTCTGATAAAATTCAAACAAGTTTGAAAATTAAAAAACGGCAAAAACCGTTTCAGTATAACTGCTAGAGGAATATTTTGTATTGTTTTCGTCTTATTGTTTTTACTATTTATGTGTAAAAAATTCAAATTTCGAATTTTTTTGTGAAAAATTGCAAAGTTTTGGACTTATTTTGAGCTGGTCCTAAATTTTTGTTATGTCATTAAATGCGCACTCCAAAGACCTTTCTTACGATACCAGATTTGCATATTGTTTCTTTGGCAGAAATATGAAAAAAATCAAAAAAAACCGAAAAAAGAACCTGTTTTTATTTGGATTTAGCTCACGAAAGGATAATGTCAGGACGAAAATTTTGAGAAACGTTATCTTAGAATAAAGTAAATTTTCATTTGAGCTGGGAACATCGGTACTTTTCATTTCGGGGCCACCCTAATGTTTATAGTTAAATCGTTATGATTTTTATTGACACACATATTAAACTCTTTAGTTTAAGTTTCTCTCTTACTCTCTCATTTCTCTTGGTCTATAGTTTTTTGCTCATATTTTATATTTATATACATATATGTATGTGCTTTCATACATACATGAATATGGTTTTGTTTTTCTTAAATTTTTTTAATGGGTGAGAAAAAATTCTCAATTTTATTTTTTGTTGTTGTTGTTTTCATATTTTGAAGGATTTCCTGTAGTAGTTTTGCTTTTGATGGTGTTGTTGTTTATTATACCTATAAAATATGTATGAATATGACATAAAAATTGTTTCTTGCTTATGAAAATTAAAAAAAATAAATAAAAAATATATATTCCGAATACAAGTATAGAAATAGATTTTTTAGATATTATTAATTTATGGAAATAAAGTCATAACTCGAAAATTAAAAAAGTCCTTGAGTTATTAAATTATGCCTTAATTATTTTTTCGCTAAAATTTGTTTTTTTTTTTTTTTTTTCTTTTTGTAAACCATAATTGTAAACCATGATTTTATTCGGAAATTCTTATATAAAACCTTGTTAGAATCTTTAATATTTGTACTTGGGTTATTCCTACTACAAAGGGGAATATATTTTTTGATTTAAATAATATCGATTTTAATATATTTTTATTTGGATTTTTTGTTTTTATTACATTCATACTTTTAATGATATACAAATACTTATTTAGAATTACGCATGCATTTACATGCAAGGATTAGGTGTATATGTGTGTGTGAGAATATGTATATTTAATTTGTGAATACATTTTAGTTACTTGCATGTGTATATAATTAACATTAGACTTTAATTTAATGTGACATTAGGTCAAGTTTGGATTTACGTGTTATTTTCTACAGCCCTTCTCCTTAAAAATATAGTAATTCTTTTGACCATAATGGAATTTATTAGGTACTATTTCTTTTTGTTTTCTTTTAGTTGTTGCTATTATCTTTACAAATTAAATAAAAACCAATGAGACACTGTGGGAGGTCAGTTCTGTTTTGTTTAATAACAATTGAACTTTCAGTTGAATGATTGCCCAGTTTGATATGACAATTGTTTAGACAAAACAAAAAATAAAAAATAAAGCCAAGGATTTATGTCTAATTAATTAAGTTTTCTTAAGGAAAGAAGAGTATTTACATTTAAGTTGATAAGATAGTGTTTAAAAACCAAAGAAAATAACACAGATTTAATTCTAAGAAACATTGGAGAAAATCAAAAGAAAATTTATTTGTGCAGATGCACCTTGGGGTAGAATGTGTAAAAAGTAGCGAATAATTGAATTTTTAAAAAATTTAACTTTTCGTAATGAAATAGATATTGCATGAAGATAGACAGAATTATGTATCATTGGTCAAAAATCATTGTCAAATTTTAATATTTTTTTTTAATATTTGACAAAAATGTACTTTTATTAGCAAAAACTTGATAATGACATGTAGTTACGAATGTAGTTACTTTTGTAACGATGTAAAATTTGCGTATGAATTTATTTTTAATCTAAAATATTTTTTAAAATAATAAATTTTTCCTCTTTCCACGTTTAAACTTAAAAAAAAAAAAACAGCTGTTTATATCCTAAAATTTCATTACTTATTAGTAACCTAAAACTCAAGTAATTTCTCTTGTTTTAACTTATAATTAATTCAGTAATATTTTATCATCAATGAGTTATTATATAACTCAAAAACAATTAGTTCCTGTAATAACATTTATGTGTTGACATGAGGTAAGTAGTTGCCTTTAATGTCATCACGGTGTTAAAATAATGTGTTACTCAGCTAATATGTAAGTAGTTTGAAGCCAAAGCTTTTGCTTGGTTTAAAATAAAACCATTAATTTCAAGTATTTAAATGCGTTTTTACTCAAGTACAGCTTCCTGTATGTATTACAATGTGGCATTATTCGCTACTCGCAGTATTACCTAATAGCACTTCCATAACTAGTATTTAGTAAATTTGAAAGTAATTCGATTTTTACGGGGCTCAGTTGTACAGAGCGCTTAACGGAAAACCGTGTATTTAAATTCAAAGAGAGTTCAACTCCCACTTAAGGAAAATATTTTTTTTTTTTATAATTTGCGTTTATTTATTTCTAAACTCTTTTGGAATCCAAATAAAAACTTATTAAATCTTGGACATCGCGAACAAAATTCATCTGTTATAGAACTAAAAGTGGAAGCAGTTTTTCATACCGATTTCGCTTACAAATCACTTTATTTAGTAGGCGAAGTTTTTGCTGGGTATTTGAAAATTTACTTATTTCCAAATATTTTTATTTTTTTGCAAATCGCCCTAAAATACTTTCATTTTGAATTTTTGATGGAATGGAAATTGAATGTTAGATGTTATTTATTCCCAAAATTTTCTGAAGAATAGTACATGTTGCCTTTTTAATATTCTGAAAAACATCGTGCTCATTATAGCAGAATTATGCTAACTAGTTTAGTTCTAAATCAGAACTAGTTTAGTTCTAATTCAATTTTAGTTCAGTTCTAGTTCAGTTCCAGTTCAGTTCTAGTTCAGTTCTAGTTCAGTTCTAGTTCACTTCTAGTTCAGTTCGAGTTCAGTTCGAGTTCAGTTCTAGTTCAGTTCTAGTTCAGTTCTAGTTTAGTTCTAGTTCAGTTCTACTTCAGTTCTAGTTCAGTTCTAGTTCAGTTCTAGTTCAGTTCTAGTTCAGTTCTAGTTCAGTTCTAGTTCAGTTCTAGTTCAGTTCTAGTTCAGTTCTAGTTCAGTTCTAGTTCAGTTCTAGTTCAGTTCTAATTCAGTTCTAGTTCAGTTCTAGTTCAGTTCTAGTTCAGTTCTAGTTCAGTTCTAGTTTAGTTCTAGTTCAGTTCTAGTTCAGTTCTAGTTCAGTTCTAGTTCAGTTCTAGTTCAGTTCTAGTTCAGTTCTAGTTCAGTTCTAGTTCAGTTCTAGTTCAGTTCTAGTTCAGTTCTAGTTCAGTTCTAGTTCAGTTCTAGTTCAGTTCTAGTTCAGTTCTAGTTCAGTTCTAGTTCAGTTCTAGTTCAGTTCTAGTTCAGTTCTAGTTCAGTTCTAGTTCAGTTTTAGTTCAGTTCTAGTTCAGTTCTAGTTCAGTTCTAGTTCAGTTCTAGTTCAGTTCTAGTTCAGTTCTAGTTCAGTTCTAGTTCAGTTCTAGTTCAGTTCTAGTTCAGTTCTAGTTCAGTTCTAGTTCAGTTCTAGTTCAGTTCTAGTTCAGTTCTAGTTCAGTTCTAGTTCAGTTCTAGTTCAGTTCTAGTTCAGTTCTAGTTCAGTTCTAGTTCAGTTCTAGTTCAGTTCTAGTTCAGTTCTAGTTCAGTTCTAGTTCAGTTCTAGTTCAGTTCTAGTTCAGTTCTAGTTCAGTTCTAGTTCAGTTCTAGTTCAGTTCTAGTTCAGTTCTAGTTCAGTTCTAGTTCAGTTCTAGTTCAGTTCTAGTTCAGTTCTAGTTCAGTTCTAGTTCAGTTCTAGTTCAGTTCTAGTTCAGTTCTAGTTCAGTTCTAGTTCAGTTCTAGTTCAGTTCTAGTTCAGTTCTAGTTCACTTCTAGTTCTAGTTCAGTTCTAGTTCAGTTCTAGTTCAGTTCTAGTTCAGTTCTAGTTCAGTTCTAGTTCAGTTCTAGTTCACTTCTAGTTCTAGTTCAGTTCTGGTTCAGTTCTAGTTCAGTCTTAGTTCAGTCTTAGTTCAGCTCTAGTGTCTCTCATATAAAAAAATCTTTAAACGCAGACTTTTTTTCTTTATAAAACATTATACAACGGGAAGGATGCAAATATTATTGGAAATAAATCTGCTACTTTAAATCGGCTGGTATACATACAATTTTCCACAGACGTAGCAGAGGAGAGTTTGAAAGAAGACCCTACATATATTACAGGAGCCGAGCTATGGGAACTCAAGTTAGAATACTTCTGATATAGTCTCTTGCCAAATTTTATAGATTTTTATATCTATTTATAAGATATTGATCACTATAAAGCTATTAACATGTTTAAATGTATTATATATCTGTTATGGTTTTCGAGTTATAAGCATTTTAGTGCAATTTATGTTTCGAAACCGAAATGGATAAGACACCACAAATGCTGATGAAGTGTATAGCGTTACAGAAAATACGTGTTCCATTCTACTGGTATCTAATTATAGTCCACAAATTCTGATTTGGTTCAAATTTCAAAAATACATTTCTTTACTTAATGATCAATATAAGAACAAAATGTAAACATTAAAATATTAATATCACCTTTCCTTGATTTAAGCGCCATTTTCGATCCCTTTTACCCCAATGTGAGGCGGTAAGACTGACGGACAGATATCGTTAATATCTTAAATTTAATTTTTTTTCTTTGAGTTTTGTATGAAAGAAACTAAATTTATTTTTATCATCTTTATATGAAATATTTTTAAAAAATATAAATCTTTTCCTTAAAAAAAAAAAAAATTATGAATATTTACACTTATGTTCAAAATTACTTTAAAATCTTTAAGTTTATAAACACTTAAATATATGTATATTATTTAAAGAATAATATTAATTAAAATGATTTTATGAAAATGTTACCCCATGGCGTATGATTAATAAAATATACAAATAATAATACTCATACGTAGAAAAAATACCCTACCTCATATAGTGATATACATACATACAACTACTGCTAGAGTATGATAACATTTATTAATTACAAAAACTTGTTATTTAATGAATAACAACAAGTACTCTTATTCCCCTCTTCCGCCTTTCTCTAATACAAAATGTCATTAGTTAATTTTTTTTTATTCTTCCTGTTTTTTCCAACAAACTTTGCGTGACCCATATGTGTGTGTAGAGAAGGAAACATATCAGTGTATAGTATATGAATAAAATGAATGAACTAAAGTGTAGTGAATAACAATAACAACAACAACGAGTATGTTAAGTGTAAGTATTTATGTATGTGTGTCTATACGTTTGTTATTTTATCGCCATTATTAATTAGAATCACTTAAAGTCCTCACATGCAGTAAAATTGTTTACGTTCTTTGTTTTTTTTTCAGCTTTTTCTGTCCCTCTAGCTTATATTTTTTTTCTCTTAATTTCTTTATTTTTGTTGTCGTTTTGCAAACCATTAAATTTATTAGCTGCATTTTATGGTAAAAATGGAAAATACGTTCATTTTAAGGAAAAGAAGGTCAGTTAACCAAAGTTGTTTTTTGCAAACCAATTTTTAGCTAAATATTAATGTGTAAATATTTACATGCTTTTGTTTTTTTTATTATAGTATATAAGTAAGTTATACTTTTTTATATGTATGTATGTAATAGGGTAATATTGTTATTTCCCTAGTCATAATATAATAAGTTTATTACCCCTTTAATGTTTATTTAACTTAAGTCTTCTCTTTAGCTAGCAATATTAGGGCCCAAGTTAGAAGGTATTATAAAGAGATTTGCTTTAAATAATTATTCCCTTATTAAAATTCATTATCTAAGTAGAATATACATATGTGCAAAATTAGCTTTAAGTACTTTAATACATGAACAAGAGAGATTTTGTACACAATAAAAAATAAAGAAAAATTTAATACAAAATCTTCATAGATATCAAATGTTACATAATAATGAGAATTTCTTACAAAATTGAAATCAAAGAACAAACCGAGCCCATTATATGGGTGCATAATTTTTTTTTAATTTATTAATATTACTCATATGCTTTAATAGCAAAATTTTATATGTAATTAGCGTTCATATAAAACAATCAAACCATATACTCAATACTCTGGAGGAAGGTGTGCATTGGCTCTCATTGTAGACGATAATACTTCCAGGTCCATTTGTCCCCTTGAATACCGTCGAAATGTTGGCTGTCTATCCTTATTCTATAGGTACTTTCATGGAAGATTTTTCGTGGAAATAAGAAACCTTATACCCAATATACGTGTGTTCAGCCATCGCACACGCTTATCGCATAGATCTCTTCCTTTTGTTATCGATTGGAATACGAGTCGTACATCCCACTATAGGGAAAACTGTTTCTTTAGTTGAACCATATGCATATGGAATGTACTTTCAGTCCATGTCTTCCCAGCCGAATACAACATCGAGCAATTCAAATTAATTTTGCACAAACACTACTCCCTCTATCCTCCTAATACCCATATTTCCTAATACCAAAACATTGCACTGCACTCATAGGGATATCCCCTTAGTGTTCGTTATAATTAAAAAAAAAAATGAAAAAACAAGAACAAAAATAAAAATTTTTCTAATTTTTTAATTAAAAATAAAGCATTTAAAAAAATTTTTTTCCGTTTCTTTAAAAAATTAGTGGTTTATAATTTTTATTTATAAATTTTGAAACTCTGAAATAAATAAAATTAAAAAATACACATTTCTCTATTTTTCTTACATTCAATTTGGCCTATTTTAAAAACCAACATTTTTTATTTTTTATTTTATTATACCCACCATCAAAAAGATGGGGAGTATATTGATTTTGTCATTCCGTGTTCAACATGTCGAAGGAATCATCTAAGACCCCACAAAGTATATATATTCTGGGTCCTGGTTAGATTCTGAGTCGATCTAGCTATGTCCGTCCGTCTGTCCGTCTGTTGAAAGCAGGATAGGGACGAAATTTGGCACAAATGTTTGTCTTATATAAGGTTTGTTTGGGATTGAAAATGGGCAAAATCGGTTAATAAACAAAAAAGTTATAAGCTAAAAACTAGAAACACAGGGTGTCCATTTTATAGTTTTCTGCCGATATTTCTGCAACAAAAGCATGTAGGACAGCGAAATTTTGTATGTATAGTTCGGTGATCAATATAAATTCGGAAACCAAAAATGGGCGTGGTCCGCCCACTTTACCGCCCACCTCCCATATAAGGTGAAAATCAACGAAATTGTGTTCAAATAGTTCAAGGACAAATGTAAACTCGGAAACAAAAAATGGGCGTGGTCCGCCCACTTTACTTCCCACATTACCGCCCCCTTCCATATAACGCAAAATTTTAAAAAGTTGATGGTGGGTATTTAGATTCGGCCGGGCCGAATATTTGCGCTTGTTTTTTTTTTTTTTTTTTTTGAGAAAAATTTTACTATTTTAAGTCAAAAGTGCCATCCTTTATATGTAATTTGTTTTGTATCATAAATATTGCAACAAAAAATGAAAAGAAAATATATAGTCGGCCATATGATACCCTCTACCATTGTATATGAGCACAATGAAGAAGGGGTCTTATATCAGGGCTGTGGCCAATTGTAGATCGATTTATATTAATTAATGCACTTTTAAGTGTATACCGAAAGTGCGCCATATACGGGATCTATTATTATTTATGGACTGATCTTCATTAAATTTGACACTATCATTTATACTTATATAAAACTTATTTCCGTCACATATAAAATTTATACTAACATTTAAATTAGATTTATACCCGTTAAAGTGGTAGAGAGGTTTATGATAGCTATCATAAATTATGGATCGATCTTTGTGAAATTTGGTACATAGATTTATAATTACATAGAGCTTCACTGCGTCATATTACATTAAATTACATGCTATAGTATAGGTATTTATTAACGTTAAGCCCTATTCCGGGAGGATATTTGTAAGTGAAATAATAGACCGATCATAACCAATTTCAATAGACTTTGTCATTGTGCAAAAATAACTATTCGTGCCAAATTCTATTGAGATATCTTCAAAATTGCGACCTGCACTTTGTGCACAAGGTTTACGTGGACAGCCAGCCAGATGGACGGATGGACAGACATCGTTAAATCGACTCAGAAAGTGATTCTAAGCTGATGGGTATAAATTAAGGTGGGCCTTTGACCAATATTTTTTGGTGTTATAAACATCCGCGCAAAAGCATAATACTGTCCCCACCTATGCACAGTGTTACATTTATCCAAATTAGAACGACAAAAATTCGAAAATAAAAGTTAATTAATTGAAGTAATTCTTTACGAATTTATTACTAAACATATCATATTTTATGGAAAAATTACTTAAAGTATGGGAAAGTGTCTATAGCGCGTATTGTGAATTTTAAAAATTGCAACTTTTAGAAATATATCCATTTTATTTAAAACTTTTGTAAGAGTATATTAACTCTTAACATCATATATCTCAGTAAACACTGCAGATTGATACGATTTTTTTGGTATGTAATAATAAATGTATCCGAATTATTCCATTATAATATAAAGGTTAAAAAATCAACACAGAAAATATTGTTTTCCATTTAAATGAAATCATAATATTAAAAAATATATTTTTTGGAAAATTCTATTTTTAATGGACTGGAACTAAAAAGTTTCAACAAGTTTCAATTTAAAAATACGGTTGTTATATAAAAGAATATCTTTAAAATTATATTTAAGGAGTGCGTTCGAAAAAATCTTAACATATATAATATTCAATAACTTGGAAACGGTTGATCTTAGTGTTTTCATTCCTTTTTCATTTAATTGATAATTTATTACAGATCACAGAAAAATATAACTTTTATAGTTCCAACCACTACTAATGAACTTGTGGACCATTTTTGGTAACCCTTTCGTTAGAGATTTCATAGTTGCTTCAGTCACTTTTTTGGAACATCTTCTTTTAAAATATTCGATATTTAGGGACACTTTTTTTGTGCTCATGAATTAGTTTTTCACAGAAGCTCAATATCTCTCCACTGGTCTAAGCTATGGACAATTTAGAAAATCGACCTCTCTTGGTACAAAAACTATGTTATTGCTTTGGTACTACACAAGAAGCTGCGAAAATTCTGCCAGCACATACATTTCTTCGTCAATTATACAACTTGAGTATTTTAGTATGAAATTTGGTTTTAATTTCCGTGTCCTATTCTTGGCTTCTAAATTTTTTGCAGAATTCCTGTCTGGAATTTTTTGGACCTTATATGTTTTCAACACCGCATTTGCTTTAAACCAAATGTGTTTGGAGTTCCTTTCAATATGCTTTCAATTTTCTGGTCTTCCCAATATCATGTGGACCTTTTTTTCTTTCCGAACCAGGTTTTCTATCAATGGACAAATTCTCCTGATACTGTTTAATAACATTAGAAACAGTTTGACGGCAACAATTTTATTCCGTGGCCTATTTGGATTTTTTTTTAAATTTGTAGCACAAACATCTTTTTCGTCACTCATTTTGATCAAAATCACGACAAATCAACATGGATGTTATTAAAAATATTAACTGAAGTATTTTTTAATGAATACTATATCAAAAGAAATTTTTAATATTGCTTCCGAAAAAAATTATGAGGCAAAATGTGTGTTAAGATTTTTTCGATCGCACTCCTTAAGAATATTTGCTGCGACTTTTTGCGATCCATTAAAATTTTAGAATTAAATGTGCGGTACCTCATAGTAGCAATTTTTTAAGAATTATATAAATATTTTAAGGTAATGGCTGAAAATTTGTTATTCAAATGTTGCGCTAAGATTGGTGTGATTAGATCTTGAAACACATTTAAAATATCTTTTAATTTAATAAATTTTACAAAAATGTATCCCAAATTTATACAAATAAAGTAAATTTTTTCAGCATGGAAGTGGCAGTGATTTTGTGGGAATTTTTACGGTCTTATCTACTAACAGAATATACAATTTCAGCCCAATACCATTAAAACTGGATTTTTAACATTCTAAAACTGTCAAATGTGACACTGTGCGATGCGCAAGGGTGCGGAATCGACATTTTTTGGAAATTAATTTGTAACTTCTGAACAGCTGGTTAGATTTACATAGAATTTCATATGGATATAGCAGAGAAGTGAACAATTTTTAGGTTTAGAAGAAGGGCACCACATACCCATCAGGAGCGGAGCTATTGTGGCTCAAAATAGGGTACATCTGAAATAGAAAGTTTTTCATTCCTTGTCAAATTTTATTTCTCATCCGATTTTAAATATTTATTTATCTTCTTATAGTTTTCAAGTTATTTCCATTTGAAATTTCAACTATTTCAATTTAGCACAATCATGGTCCAGTTTTTTTCAAAATATGTATATCCCAATATTTTTGTTCGATTTTAAAAAATTTTAAAACATTTGGTTAAAGAGCAAAATTATTTATCGTATAAAAAACTAGAAGTCGATATCTCTTTTGAGTCCAAACGATTTTGAATTTAAAAATTTAAAAAAAAAATATATATTTTTTGTGGTTTTTTGGCCGAAAAAGTGTCTTCACTCTTCTATTTTTTAAGTTACATTTTATTTAAGAACTTATAATAGTTTAGAATTAGAAAGATATCTTTTTAAAGAAAAAGCCGTGGTCAATTATGTACTGATTCTTTTAAAATTTGGTACATGGTGTAGAATTTCACCACATTAAAGACATTTATAGGGGTCAAACTCTATTTGGAAGCTAAGTGAAATAATGGACAGATTTTTAACAATAAGCTTCGTGTCTGGATTTTACAAGTTCTATGTACAAAATTGTGTTAAGTTATCTTCCAAATCTACCTGTAGTTTACTTGAACGTACATGAACTATTGATGATATTCAACAAGGCTAAAATCATACTTATCCCTAGATAAAAGAAATTCTATAAGAAAACGAGAGAAACTATAGTCGGTAAAGACCGACCATATGATACCCTACACCATTGCGTGTGAGCTTAAAATGAGACCTCTGGCCAATTGTAGACCAACACTTTTACTAAATGTAAAATAAATTATACAAATACAGAACAATGCATTGATACTAACATTTATATGATTTTATGCATTTCAGGGAGATTCCCGGAAATGGGTTTATATGGGAGCTATGGTAAATTATGGACCGATTCTCATAAATTTTGGCAATGTTGTTTCCACTTATATTAAACTTATTTGTGTTGAATATTAACTTGATACTATCATTCGTATGGGATTTATGCACGTTTATGTATTTTCCGGAAGAGGGGATTTATATAGGAGCTACGACCAATTATGGACCTATCTTGATGAAATTTGACACAAAGATTGACACTTATACAAAATTTTTTTGTACTTTCATTGAAATATTGCTATATTTAAGGCATTTATGATCGTTAAACCCCTATTACGGGAGGACATTTGTATCGAGGCTAGGTGAAATAATAAACCGATCATAACCAATTTCAATAGGCTTTGTCCTTGTATCAAAATAATTATTCGTGCCAAATTTCAACAAGATGTCTCTAAAATTGCGACCTGTACTTTGTTCACAAGGTTTACATGGACAGACAGACAGCCAGACGGACGGACATAGCTAAATCGATTCAGAAAGTGATTCTGTACGATAATTTTTTCTGTTCGTTACAAATATTAGCACAAACGCATAATACCCCAACCACATATGATGGTGTAGGGTATAATAAGTGAAAAATTATCTGCAAAAGAACACATGCAAGTATTTTTAAAAGTTTCCATTCAATATAAATAAAAAATTATAAAAAAAATTATTTTTTGTTGATACTAAAATTTATTTTACTATTTTCCGTTTTTTTACTTTTTCAAGTAAAAGTTTATTTTTGAGAATTTTTTAAATTTTCTCCTATTTTACTAGTTTTGCTAGAATTTCAAACGAACAAATCTAAAGTTTCATTAAAATTTCCAAATAAATTTAAAATAATATTTTGTTTCATATTCTTCAAAACATAGTAACTAAATTTTTAAATACAACTTATTAAATGAACTTATTTAAAATTCTACAACTCTATTATCTATTTAACTTATAGTGCTATTATTACAAATTTAATATATCATATTTATTTTTATATTATTTATTATATATGATCATTAAGATGATTTCCCTCATTTTATTTGAGAAAAAAAAACGAATGCAATTTATTTTATTTTTTCCCTAATATGATTTCCTTGTTTGCTGAGGTATAGTTTAAGGATTTCAAATTCAATTTGATTATTTACTTCATTAGAAGCTTCCGTATTTTGGATATTTTGCTGTATGCAGCTAAACGTGTTTACTCATATATGCTGGGAAAAATAATGCACTACTACTTACTTATATGTATATAATATAAATACATACATATGTATGTGTTTCATGGTAAGTTTCATACGTATTTATGTAGGTATATCTATGTTTAACTGCAATTTATTTTGTCATAACACTAACGTGCCCTAACGATATTTTGAATGATCCCCATAACAGAAGCGGCAAAAAAAAATCCAAAGAAAAAAATACTTCTTATACCAACAACTCTGAGATTACCTTGTTCATAACAACCAGCCAGTATGAGCGAGCCAGCCATCCAGCCAGTCAAATCAACAATCCATGTTGTAGCACCATTTACCATTTTTACCTTCTATAATGTCGACATGATGCCATGCATGGATTTTGTTTTTCTTCATTTCTTTTAACTTTCCTACAAATTTTTGTTCTTTTTGCTTTAAAAATTTATTCTCATATGGTGAGAGAATGTGAACATCTTTATATCCTTGACAATGTGGGGTATTTGTATATATATGTGTGTGTGTGTAGGCTTTGGTTAGTGATAGTAGTAGTAGTAGTAGTGGAAGTAGTGGGTGACATGCTGATTTGCCATATTTTTTTATTCACATGTAAATATACATATACCTGTATATTTGTTGTTATTGCAGTAGGTTTTTTCTTTCTTCGGTTGTTTTTAATGTTTATTTGTGTGTGTGTGTGTGTTTTTTTTTTTTTTTTGAGCTCCCCTCTTAAGTAAATGTTGAAGGTTTGTTATAGACTGGTGTTTTTTTTTTTTTGAGAAACGAAATAAACTGCATCAACACTTGATGCAGTTTGTTTTTATTCTGCTCATTTGTTTGTTTATTTATTATTATAAATGTATGAGTTCTAGTGTTTGCATCTATGTGTGTGTGTATGACATTCCTGTTGTCATAGTCGACTACAATGTTACCCTGTTAACAATTTCAATCGTTATTTTCTCATTGTTTGTTCCGCATGTTTGCCTGCATCAATGTATTTCTTTATATTTTTTTTTATTTTTTCCTTTTTCATACATTTCATTTGTGAGTGTGTGTATGTGTGTACGTTCATTACATTTGTTCATCATTTATTTTCTTTTAGGCTGGTATATGTTATTGTTGATGTCGTCGTTGCAATCATTTTCCATTACAATTGCAAACATGACCCAAATCTATAACGTCGTCGTCATCATCATCATCATTGTATCTGCAACATCATGATTCAGTTGTTCAAAGATTTCAGCACATAATCACACTAACACACATTCTCATTTTTAGATCATAATGTATTGCCATCTTCCATTTCTATACACAGTGGTTGCATTGGCAGCTTAAGTTGTTGACAGTTGTTGCTCTTCAACAAAAAAAAAAAAAAAAAAACATTTTTGTCCCCTTTTGCTAAATGAAGTTTTTTCCTTTTAAAATTAATCAATTAAAAAGGGGTTGGTTGCTTTTTCCATATTTGTTATAAAAAAAATGATTTGTAGTACTAAAAAGTGAAAATAAATAAAAGTTGTTCTACTTTTACAACTGCTTCAAATTGAAGTAATTTTTAAACGTTTAAACTTTAGGTTTTAATTGTGAATCATTGCACAATGACTTTCACTTTTATAAAGTTTTTTTTTTTGTTTTATTATGAAAAAAAATAAAAAAAGTTTATTTGTGTTAAAAAAAGCTGCAGTAAGGAAATCCCTACTTTTGTCACTTGACAAAACTTGACACAACTAAAATGCATTTGTTCTAAAAATAATTTCCTATCAGGACATGAATTGCATTTTTTGTTAAAAAAGGAAATATTTTCACTAAATAGGCCACTTCAGTTTGACAAATTAGTAAGTAAAATGCAAATTTTAAAAGTTTCATAAAATAATAAGAAAAAAATAAATGAAAGAATTAAACAGGAAAAAGTAACAGTGTTATATTAGGCTAAGTAAAATTTTATACATGCCTCAGCCCTTAGCACATAATTTGTGATTTAATTTTTTGTTACGGTTTGGCGATTTTTATGTTTTGATAATTTTTGTAGACTATTGGAGATTTTTTTTTAGTTTTTTTTTTTTTTAATTTTAGTGATTCTTTCGCATTTGACCGTTTTTTTAGTTACTTTTTTCGCAATTGGCTATTTTTTCCGTTTAGCGATTTTTTTTTTAGTTTTAGCAATTATTTTTCTTTCAATTTTGAGAATTCATTTGGTGATTTTTTTTTTTATTATATACTTTGGAGATTATTTCGCTTTTAGTAATTTACTAGTTATTTAGTATTGGCGATATTTATTTCGCGTTTTGGCATTTTTTTTTTAGTTTTGGTTTCCTTTTTCCATTATGACTATTTGTGTGCTAGTGAATTTTTTGAGTTTTATTGAATTTTTGCCATTAAGCGATTTTTTTCTTTTTATTTTCGGGAATTCATTAGTGTTTTTTTAGTTTTGGGTAATTTTTCGCGTTTTAGTAATTCACTCGAAATTTGCTAATTTGTTTTTGTTTTGTCACTTTTTAGCAATATTTATTCGTTTTTGAGATTTTTTTAATATCGCCGATTATTTCGCGTTTTATTTATTACATTTTGTTAATTCTTTTGGGTTTTGATAATTCTTTTGTATTTTGCTGCCTTCTTTCATTTTTGGTTTCGGTATTCCTTTGAGTTTCAGTAATTTCTTTTTCAGTTTGGCTCTTATTTTTCTTTTTAACTTTGGAAATTCATTAGTGTTTTGGTGAATTTGTTTTTTTTTAGTTTTGGCGTTTTTTTTTCCGTTTTAGTAATTCACTAGTTATTTGGTAATTTTTGGAGACTTTTTAGCATTATTTATTCGGAGATTATTTTAATTTCGGCGATTATTTTACATTTTGGGGTTCTTTTTTTAGATTTATTTACATGTTTCCTTTTTGGTTATTTTTGTGCTAAGTAATTTTTTTTTTTGGGTTTTAGAGATTTTTATTTAATTTTTATTTTTTATTTTAATTTCGGTGATATTTCTGGCTTCACTTATATTATTATATTTTGTTGATTCTTTTGCGTTTTGATAATATTTTCACATTTTGCTGCCCTCTTTTATTTCTGATTTCGACATTCTTTGTTATTTTAGGAATTTTTTGCGTTTTAGCGATTTTTTCAGTTTTGACAATTATTTTTCTTTTTTAGTTTCGGGAATATTTTAGTGTTTTGTTAATTTTTTGTTTCTAAGTTTTTTATTTCTTTGGTGATTTTTTCGAGTTTAGTAATTCACTAGGGATTTAGTAATTACTCACGATTTGGTAACTTTTTGGTGATATTTATTCGATTCGGAGTTTTTTTCCATTTCAACGATTCTTTCTCATTTTGGCGTTTTTTTTTTTTTTTTTTTTAATTTTGATTATATATTTCCGTTTTGTTTTTATTGAATTTTTGAATTTAAGCGTTTTTTTTAATTTCGGTAATTTTCTACGTTTCGTTTTTATAATATTTTGGCATTTTCTACTTCAGATTTCGGAATTCTTTAATATTTTTTTACGTTTTAGCGACTTTTTCTTGTTTTGATTTTTTTTACTTTTGGAGATTCTTCGCTTTTTTTATAATTTGGGTATTTTTACGGCGATTTTTTGCGTTGTGCAGATTTTTTCATTCGTGTCGTTTTTTTTTTTTTTTGGTAGCTTTTTTCGTATTTCGTATTTTAAGCAATTTTTTTGAAAGTGATTTTTCAGATTTTGGTGATTTTTAAAACTTTGGCACTACTATTCCGTTTTGATGATTCTTTTAAATTAATTTAATTTGAACGGTTCTTCGCGTTTTATTATTTTATATTTTGGCCATTTTGTCGCGTTTACAATTTAAATTTTCTTCACTTTAAGGTTTGGTTATTATTATTTTTTTTTTTTATACATTTTTTTGTGAAAGAGATTTTTTTTTTAATTTCATCGTTTTTTTTTTTTTTTTGCATTTAGGCGATTTTTTTTCATATTTTTTAAAAATTCTGAACTTTTAATAAAATTTCAAAATTTTTCCCAAATTTAAATTTTCTTCACAGGTTTGGTTATTATTATTTTTTATACATTTTTGTGAAAGGGATTTTTTTTTTTTTTTGCATTAGGCGATTTTTTTTCATATTTTTTAAACTTTTAATAAAATTTCAAATTTTTTCCGAAATTAAAAATTATTTGTGAAATTAAAAATTATTTGTAAAATTTTGGATTTTTAGTCAAATTTTGGACTTTTGGTAAAATTTAATATTAGTTTTTCAATCCAATCCCAATGATAATTCATACGATACCACCATTGCATAATGTTACTTTTAGAGAAATAAAAAGAAATTAATTCTGAATGAAGAACTATTTTATTTTATAAGTTTACATATTTTTAATCTTCTTCTTTAAAAAAAAAAAAAAAAAAAAAACATCCCTCAAGAAAAGTAATAATAAAAACTCCTTGCATTAGTGTGTCACTAATTAATATATTTTCCCTCTACATTTATTTTAAAAGTTTTCATGTGTTAAATTTAGGTCACTTTGTTGTCATATTTCATTTTGGGTTTTAGTTTTCCTATTTTCATTATGTGACAGTAAAAAGAGATTTATATTTCGTGTGTCTTTTTTTTATTTTCTTTTTTACAAACTTTTCTTTTAAAACAAAAACCTGTAGCTTTGTAATTATTTCCTTTAAATATAAATGTTCCCATACTACTGTATTTTTTTATTTTTATTTTATTTAGAATCTTTTCTAAAACTTTTTATTGTATTTACTTGCTAACCAGTAGATTAAATATAGAATATATGTATGTGTTTATCATGCATGTTTGCACAAATAGTCGAGGCAAAATTGATTAAGGAAATGTGTGATTTAGAATTATTAAGAAACAATTTGAAAACTAATTTCACAACAAAAATTACAACAATTTAAATTTTGTATTTATAAAAAATAAATTTTAAAATAATGCTTGCCTCTGCAATTATTCTTTTTTAGTAAACTCCTGCCTATTTATAACTGTGTGAGTAAAAAATCCGAAAGAATAATAAGAGTAATTAAAATTTTAAGCTTTAAACTAATGACCAGCTTCAAATTGCATTCAGTGTAAGTCATAAATACACAAACGCTTATATATAAAAATCCCATGCATGATGATGCATATTTTTCTTTATTGCCAAATGATATTCTTATTATTCTGCCCAAAAAAAAGAGTAAAATAAACACACAAACTTTACCAACATAGTCCAGCATTTCATTTGTCGTATCATGGGTGTTATTTTATTATTTTTTTTTTTTTTGGTGATTTATAAAATAGCTTTTACTCTACTTAAAAACTTAAACAAATTTACGTCTGTTCTTCATTTTTAGCAAAAAATGAGAGTTTTTACAAGACAGAGTCTGTCTGTCCCTTCTTAATATCTTTCATTCATTCGTTTACTTGTCTAAACAAATATCTCTGTTTTACGTTGAGAAATTAATTGAAATTTTGTGAAAATATTGTATGTAAGTGTGTGGTATGTGTCAATATCCTTCCCCCTTTATAAATAAAATAGAAAAAATAAACAAAAACATTTTTCTTATTTTTCTTCTGCTGCATGTTTTTGTTTTCCTATTTTCATTTTTTTCCATGCTATTTGTATGTTATTTCCTTCTTACTTGCTACCATTCTAACGTAGAATTTTAAAAGTAAAATACTTTTGCCTGGTTCTGGTAATGATGATGCTGATTGTAATGAGAGAAGAGAGGGGTGACAGTGCAGTAAGATGAGAATACAAGAATATTGTTTTAAATACCAGACTATTTTCACAACTCATTCAGATTAAAAAGTAATTGCATCTCACCCATTTAGTTCCACTTACTTTTGTTTTGTTTTGTTTTTTTATTTTTATTTTTGTTGTTATTTTCAACATACTTACGTACATACATAATATACATATTCATGCCACAAACATACCTTCATATATTTGCAGAAATGTATAAATATCTTGTTGCAACAATGCCAAAGGTTCTATTACTCTGCAGTTCTGATGGTAGGTGCTAATATTTTATTAATTACATAATGGGAATTTTACTATACTATAGTTTAGACTTTATACTAAACTAAAGTCTAGATTAAATACTAAACTATAGACTAGTATATAAACTAAACTACAGTCGAAACAATAGACTAAATTATAGTATAAACTACAGTCTTGACTACATAGACTAAACTATAGTCTATGAAGTCAAACTATAAACTACAATAGACTAAACTAAAGTCTAGAATATGGACCAAAGTATAGTCGCGAAAACAGACTAAATTACAATCTAGACCAAACTATAGTCTAGACTTTAAGCTAAACTCTAGTCTAGACTATAGACTAAACTATAGTCTAGACTATAGACTAAACTACAGTTTAGACTAAACTATAGTATAGGCTAAAGATTAAACTATAGTCTTGACTACAGACAAAAGTATAGTCTTGACTATAGACAAAAGTATAGTCTTGACTATAGACTAAACTATAGTCTTGACTATAGACTAAACTATAGTCTAGACTATAGACTAAACTATAGTTTAGACTAAAGATTAAACTATAGTCTTGACTACAGACTAAACTGTAGTCTAGATTATAGACTAAAGTATAGTCTTGACTATAGTTTAGACTACAGATTAAAATATAGTATAGACTAAACTATAGTCTAGACTATAGATTAAACTATAGTATAGACATTAAACTAAATTATAGTCTAGACTAGACTATAGACTAAACTATAGTCTTGACTATAGACTAAACTATAGTTTTGACTATAGACTAAACTATAGTCTTGACTATATACAAAACTATAGTTTAGGCTATAGATTAAACTATAGTCCAGACTATAGACTAAATTATAGTCGAGATTATAGACTAGACTATAGACTAAACTATAGTCTTGACTATAGACTAAACTATAGTCTTGACTATAGACTAAACTATAGTTTTGACTATAGACTAACCTATAGTCTTGACTATAGACAAAACTATAGTTTAGGCAATAGATTAAATTATAGTCCAGACTATAGACTAAATTATAGTCGAGATTATAGACTAAACTAAATTATGGTCTAGAATACAGGCTGAAATATTGTCTAGCCTAGAAATAAAATCTAGTCCAGACTAAAGACTAAACTATAGTCTAGACTATAGAATAAGCTGTAGTCTAGACTATAGACTAAACTATTGTATAGACTATAGTCTAAATATAGTCTAGATTATTGACTAAAATATAGTTCAGGCTATAAACTAAACTATAGTCCAGACTATAAACCAAACTATAGTCATATTTATGGACTAAACTATAGTCTAGGATATAGACTAAACAATAGTCATGACTTTAGACTAAACAATAGTGTAGACTATAGGATAACTATAGTGTGTATTATAGACTAAACTACAGAACTATAGCCTAGACTATAGACTAAGCTATAGCCTATACTATAGACTAAGCTATAGTATAGACTATAGACTAAGCTATAGTATAAACTATAGACTAAGCTATAGTATAGACTATAAACTAAATCACAGCCAGGACTTTAGACCAAACTATAGTCTGAACTATAGTTTATGCTTAATATTCTTGACTTTAGATTAAACTATAATTCAAAGACTAAACCATATTTTAGTCTCCTTAGTATAACTGATGATAGCCATTTTGAAATGCAGGGATTTATTTTCATTCATATCATTCTTCCTGATGATACTCATGCATTTTCTTACTATTATTAATGCAACAACATAAATAAGCAACAAACAACAATATCCTTTAGCAGAATCAGCAGCAGCAATAATAACAAAAACAATGACAACGAAGACTAAACGTTATGAGAGTGTAAAAGAAATTGAGAATGAATAAGTGAACCGTGCCAGAATTTTCTTGCCAAAAGATGTGTCTGCATTAATCCCAAACAACTGGCAGCAATGTTAGTGTAAAAATGAAACAAAACGAAATAATAAGAGCAACAACAATAAGGAATATAACAACATCAGCTACAATAGCATCTGTATCACTAGCATCACTGGCAATAATAAAAAACGGTGATGACTAAAAAGGTTGATGCTGAAGCTGCTGAATCTAACTCAACATTACTATAACATTTGCCAAAAAAAAAAAAAGAAATACCCACGAAATACAAAAACAAAAATTATTTTATTTCAAGATAAGAAAATTCTACCAGCACAATGACTAAACACACAGTGGGGTGTCTGCAAAATGTTTGATTTTTTTTTTTTTTCCTTTTTTGCCAGCTTCCTTTAGAAAAATAATTACACAACTTTTGAATTAATTTACTTATAGTGTTTTATATTCTACTCTTTTTTTAAGTTACTAGAGAAAGTTTTGTTTTACTGGTTTTTGTGTGTATGTGTAGGAAATTGTGTGAGTTTATTTAGAAATATTGAAGAGCTTAACTTTGAATGCCTGGTTTTATAAATCAATTAACAAATCACATTTGATAAAATAAATGAATATTTTTTACTTAGGAGCTAGTAATATAGACAGGTCAGTATAAAGGAAAAACTCACATATATATTTAGCTTTTATAAAATTTAGTAGCTGCAGATTTATATGACAGTTATCTATTTTATTTAAGAAAATTAAAAATCAATTTAATCTAATAATTTAGTATTTTTTAATTATTTAAAACTCATAAGCAGTTTTAGCAAAAGCTTAAATATATATATTTTTTTTTAATACATTTGTTTAATGTTTATAGTATACTTTGTTCAATAACATTTTTTCTACTTAACTGATTTTGCTGATTTTAAATACCAAACTTTTTAAAATAATGCTAAACATTTTAAATAAATTTCATTAATTTTGATTACATATTATAAGGTTGAGAGTGTTTTACACAGACGGGTCAAAGGAAATAAATAATATACTAAGTCTTAGATGCATATTTTAAAGTGTTACATACCATAAGAAAGTACAAAAAATCCCTGGCATTATAAATAATGTTTTTTATATTTATTATTTCGTCTAAGAATGTCCCTACACTCTCTTCCTTACACACCACTGTCATATTAAAATCTTAAAAAATATTTCATATAATCATGCAGTAGACATGAATACATTTGCCATATACATAAGTAGCCTGAGAATTAAAAAAAAATCTAAAGAAAAAAAATTATGTTTAAACAAAAATCTAAATAGAACAAAAAAGCAACCAACCTCAAGTAAAAAAAAAAAATTAAAAGAAATAAAGAAATTCTTAAATTACAAAGGAACCCAAAGAAACAAGAAGAAAAAAAAAACACAACATGTTCAACAACATGACTTTGGAATTTGCCGACGTGTGCAACAAATTCAAAAATTTAAACAAACTATAGATGATGTCTATAAATAATAAAAAAGAAACAAAATAGTAAAACATTTTTGCAAATTTCTGGCATAAAATCTATAGCAAAGGAAAAGAAATGGCATCCAAAAAATACCAAAAGAAAAAAAAAAAAACTAAGAACTAAGTGCAGCTGTAAAAATATTATGGTCTGTTTGTCGTACATTAACATTTGTAAATTTACAAAAGCAAAAATAAATTTTGTTGCTTTTATTGTTAAAATACTTAGGCAGGCAACAAGGATAAATATGAGTAATTTTTTTTTTTTTTTTTTTTTTTTTTTTTTTTTGTGAATTGTATTGGTATGTGTTTTCCTAAGAGCAGCAATGGCAAAAACTATAAGAAAAAATTAAAACTAAAATTGATTTTCAAAAACTTCTGAACCTAAAAGAAAAAGTAATCTTACAATATATTTTAATATTTAGTTTTTATTATGTAGACAACTTTTATTATTATATGGATGTTTGTATTAATGAAATTTCAGTTGAATATTTATATAGAAAGTTAAATATTTTTATCAAAAGTAATAAAGATAATATAAGCTGATGAAGTATTGATACATAGAAAATATTACAGGAACTAAAATTATATTTAAAAAATAATTAAAGTAGTAAAATTAAAATAAATATCACAAATAGTAACATAAATGTACATAAATAACACCGGTCAACACTCAAAAAGTATCTGGAAAATCTTGTTGCAGATATTGTAGTTTAGTTATTCCTATCACCAGGAACATTTAGGTTTTTCTCCATCACATCACATTTTTTAACCCATTGAGGACCAAAGAAAATATCGTTCTATGATGAGTTTTTAGGTCATAAAATTCCAAGTAATAGGAGGCTATTACTAGAGGCTATGTGTGACAAGTTAGAGACTTGACTAGTACTACAGTCTACAAGACTCAAGTCGTGGCTATAAAACATGTGTGACTAATTTCCTTTAACTTTTACCTAAAAGTGGTGCGTCACTCGAAGATAATAAGGGATGTGACTGGAGGCTGTATAACAGACTATTTAATACCCTATAGATTAATGGAAGAGGAATTAAATACCACTTTGCCATCACTGGATGATTGGTTAAAAGGAAATGTCAAGTCTTCAGAATTAATTTTTTTTTTTGGGTACCGAATAAAAATAGACAAAATTATGTATCAATATCAATTAAAGTCTTAAGTTAGGTTATGTTGTTTTCTTCTAAAGAGCTCTCAAAGTTAAGAATTTTTTTACATTTTTGAAAAATAGTAAAAAATTAAATTTTCATCAACTTTCAGTGTATTTATTTTAAATAAAAAGTCTTTTAAGGTAAAAATTTAAAATGAAAACATCAATTTCAGATATTTAAGTGTACTCTTCTTCAAGTATTTTTAAATTGTATTTTGTCCTAATATTTTTTATATTTTTTTTTTTTAATTGTCCTAAAATACACTAATTTTCAAATTTCATGAAATGCAACTTAAAATGTTACATGATGTTTATTCTGAAAATTTTATGAAAAATAGTCCATAATGTTTACTTTCATACTATGAAAAAATCCTAATTATCTTATATATTTTTCGAGTTATATACATTTGAAATTCCCAAAACCTCAATTTTACAAGATCATGGTTAAGATTTTTCCATATATAGCCAAATATTTTCAACCGATTTTATTACATTTTATGTAGTTGGTTAAAAAGAAAAATTATCTATCGAACAAAGAAAATTTTGAGTCGTTATGTCTATTGAGTCAAAATTTAAACGATTTTAAATTGGAAAGTTTTAAAAATTAACAAACAGACGGACAGATGGACGGACATAAAAAAATCTTAAAATTCGAAAAATATTTTTTTTTTTTTTGCGTCTTGATTAATATGAAAATCAAACGAAAAAATTAAAATTATGACATCACCTTTCTCTGAATTAAGTGCCATTTTCGACCCATTTAACCCAAATGTATAGACGGACGGATAGACATTGCAATGCTGCCAAAAAATATGTTACAATTCTAAAAATGCATTTTTTTGCTAACTTTTAAAGCAGAAAAAATAGAACGTGATCATTAAAATTTGGATATCACCTTTTCCTGAATTAAGCGTCATTTTCGTCCTATTTAACCCAAATGTATAGACGGACGGACATATCAATTCAGCCAAAAAACTTCTTATAATTCAAAAAATTCATTTTTTTTACTTACTAATAAATAAGAAAATTAAATTGTTAAAACCAACTTTCTCTGAATTATGCATAATTTTTGACCCATTTAACACTATTGTATAGACGGACGGACAGACATTACCGTTCTGTTAAAAAAAATCCTAAAACTGAATTTATTTAACTAATAATCAATGAAAAAATAAAAAGTGATCATTAAAATATTGATATCACCTTTCCCTGAATTAAACGCCATTTTCGACCCCTTTTACCCCAATGTGTAATGGTTTTAAGATCAATGATGGAACTGGTTGTGGGGTTTTTTGCAATGAACTGAAATTGGAGACTTTTTATCGTTTAAAAACTGATTGTAGTATCTTTCAAGCCGAAATTTATGCGGTAGCCATGGCAGCAAGACAAATATCAATGTTACGAATATTCAAGTGTAACATTAGCTTTTTTATTAATAGTCAAGCTGCTATAAAGGCATTAAAGACAGGTAATATTAGATCTCAGGTAGTCAGCAGCTGTCATAAAGAGCTTTTAGTTCTTCGGGAATAGCATAACATTAATATTCTAGGTAATGAGAAAGTGGACGAATTGGCGAAAACAGGAGCGCACCTACCACAGGAGAACGCAGTATTGGAAGTTTTTCCATCCCTATCCACGGTCATTTAAAAAATTAAGCAAAAATCGAGAACTAAATGGTCAAGTCGATGACAAGAATCTGATAGCTATATACAGACAAAGGAAGTATGGGAGGAGGAAAAAATTAAATATAGTAATATTCTTCTGATAATGAATAAAACGCAATTGTGAATGGTAATTAAGCTTATTACTGGTCACAATACTCTTGGTAAGCATATGGTAAGATTGGGAATTATAGAGGATGATACATGTAGGTGGTGTAGGGAAGCTGTTGAAGACTTCTTATTTGAATGCCCTGCCCTATCTAATAGGCGATTTAATATTTTTGGATCCTATTTCTTTCAGAACCCGACTAATATCAGAAGTACAAATCCTCAGACTTTCTTTGAACAGACAGCCTGCCAGACGGACGGACGGACATCGTTAAATCGACTCAGAAAGTGATTCTGAGTCGAACGGTATACTTTAAGGTGGAGGTCCGATAATTTATTCTGTGCGTTACAAACATCAGCACAAACGTATAATACCCCAACCACCTACGGTGGTGTAGGGTATACAAATATATTTTTAGCTTTTTTCAGAAAACTGTTTTTTTTTTTTTTTTAATTGTTTTTCAAAAAAAGTTGTAGCTACTTCTTTTGAAAAATATGTACTTTATTTTAAAGATCGTACTTTTATAAAATTGGTACCCTTTTGAAAATTAGTATTATTTCGAAAATTTATATTTTTAGAAATTATAAAATTTCTTTTAATTCTTCATCTTTTTGTAAATTTTCACTTAAAAAATTATAAAAATTTGCACTTTTTTTAAAATCTTCTTATATTTTTTAAAAAAGCATCGCATGAAAAATAAGTACATTTTAAAATTGGAACGTTTTCGAATAAATACTTTCAATAAAAAATTTAAACTCTTTTTAAAATTGTTGAATTTTGAAAAATTGGAATATTATTGCAAATTGTACTGCTTATTTGTACTTTTTTTAGAAATTGTAAGTTTTTAAAATTACTAAACATTTTTTGGAATATTATTACAACCATCATCAAAAAACGTTGGGGTATATTGGATTGGCATTCCATTTTAATCATGCCAAAATAATAATATAAGACCCTATAAAATATATATACACTAAGGGAAAAAATTCGATTCAAAATCAACAACGGTTGTGCTCACATTGGTAATTTACGGTAACAGCTTTTTAATACCATTCGTTAACAAATTTCATTGAAAACATATGTAATTTAACAATTTGATACCGAAATGGTTTCAACTTGGTACCAATTAGGTATCGATTTTCAATAAGAATTGAACACGCAGTGTTTAATTTAAACATATACGGTGTAGATTCACTATTGACACAGAATGGTATCGTTTTCAACACGTATGTGATTGATATTTCTCTGGGTGTATTCTGGGTCTTCATGAAAATCTAATACGTTCTAAAGATATCTTTCCGTCTGTCTTTCTGCTGAAAGCAGATTAGGGCTAGGGGCGGACATTCGAGGACGATAAAATATGGATCAAATATTTGTCTTACATAAGATTAGTTTGGTATTGAAAATGAACATAAATAACAAAGTTGTGGCCTAAATACTAGAAAAACAGGATGTCCGTTGCAACTCCAGCTTATACTTTTCGTCCGATATATTTTATAAAAAAGCATGTGCACAAATAGTTCAAATAGGACTAATGTAAATTCGGAAACAAAAATTAGATGTGGTCCACCTACTTTACAGCTCACCTTCCATATAAATTTTGAAAATCTGTACTTTTGTAAAGTTGTAACTTTTTATACCCTACACCACCATAGGTGGGGAGGGTATAATGCGTTTGTGCTGATGTTTGTAACACCCAAAAATATTGGTCTAAGACCCACCTTAATTTATACCAATCGGCTTAGAATCACTTTCTGAGTCGATTTAATGATGTCCGTCCGTCTCTCCGTCTGTCCGTCCATGTAAACCTTGTAATCAAACTACAGGTCGCAATTTTGCACCAAAATTTATGAAATTTGGTACACGGGTTTCTTTTAGTCCAGGGACGAAGCATATTGAAACTGGTTATAATCGGTCCATTACTTCACCTAGCCCCCATACAAATGTCCTCCCGGAAAAGGGTTTAACGATCATAAATCACTTAAATATAGCAATATTTTAATGAAATTTGGCACATATAAGTTTTATATAAGTCTAAATAAGTGTGCTGATTTTTAAAAAGATCGGTCCATAATTAACCATAGCTCCCATATAAACACCTTTTCAGAAAATCACTTTAACGGGCATAAATCCCATTAAAATATTAGTATTAAGTTAATATTCGACACAAATAAGTTTTATATGAACATAAATGATAGTGCCAAATTTTACAAAGATCGGTCCATAATTTACCATAGCTCCCATATAAGGCCCTCTTTCGGGAATCACCCAAAAGTGAATAAATTCATATAAATGTCAGCATCAACGTAATATTCTATATTCGTATGTTTTATTTTACACTTATGAGTATCGGGCGACATCTGACTCCAAATCAAGACCTCTCCCCGAATTATAATGTACACAATGGTGTAGGGTATCATATGGTCGGGCTTGACCGACTATATCTTTTTCTCTCGTTAAATTTGCTGTTGTTTGAAAAATTGCGTAAATTTTTATAAATTCAAATTGAGTTTTATTAAGTTATAATTTAATAACTATAACACTTAAGATATATCTTTAATTTCATGTTTCTAAGTTCAATATTATAGAAAAAAACTAGAAAGTACCACAAAATCCCCTCTTGTGAATTTTCACTCACTTAGGACTACATGTGATAAAGTTCATGTTTCAAGGTTTAATATAATAAAAAGTGCATTATTTAATTTCCCGATTTTATCCCTTTTTTGTTACTTTTTATTGCCCCTGCACAATAACAAAGATTGTATTTCAATGAATTTTTAAATTTTACTGAGATCTAATGTTAAAATATGCATATGTATGTGTCAGTAAAAAGAAAAAAATATTTTGTGAAAAAAGTACCAAAAACAGGTACGATTTCTACCCCTTATACGTACGAATTTTTAAAAACAACCAAACTTGTATTCGCCAATTTTCGATAAGGTACTAATTTGATGGAAATTTTATTTCTATGCTTACTGGCTTAAAAAATAGAGAGGATGCCAAAAAAGTACCAAAATACCAAAATACACGTTTTTCCCTAAAAAGCCGAATTTTGAAGAAGTACCGAACACCCATTATTTATTTATTATTATAATTTTTATTTTTTTTTTTAATTTTTAGTGTTTTGAATATTTATTTGAATTCAGGTACTTTATTGAAGTAGGTGGTACTTATTTTAAAATTAATATTTTTATTGAAAACTGGTACCCTTAAAACTTTTTTAATTAATACATACTTTTTTTAGAAAGTGTACTTTAAAAACTATTATAAAGACAAAGAAGTACCTTTTTTCAACTGTTACTTTTACTAAGAAAATTCGTACTTTTTTTTAAATGAATAGTTTTTTTTAATTTATTATTTTTTTTTTTTTTTTAATTAATGCAGTTAGTACTATTGTAAAGGATGTAAAAAAAATGTTTAGATAACAAAAGATTTATTTGTCTCACCTCCCATTAAAGTGCTCCGAAAAAAAAATACAGCCACCCTCTAAACTCAATTAAAACAAATACGAAATAATCCTTAATCCTTCACCTAGACAGGCATACCACATACATACATGCAATAACCTCTAATTCTCAGCAATATGAGAACATACATATGAATTCTCTGTATACTTGCACTTTATTTACCAAACACTTGCAGACAAATATTTAAATACGTCTACAAAAATTTACCGCGAAAGAAATACAAGACAAAAAACAAAAACACAAATAATCTACTTCGATTTATTACGCTGTCGTCTGGCAGTTGATATTGTTTGCTTTTCAGCTGCGTATTTTGTTTCATTTGACTTTGTCTATTGTAGCAATTGATGCCAAAGGTGTCACTTGGGCTGATTGTATTTAAAATGGAGAAACAAAAAATAATCTGCATATCCATGGGTGTTGCACGATAATGTTCAAATGTTATCGTCCTCATCAAGACAGATTTAACAAAATCACAAAGAGAGAGATAGAGAGACAGACAACATTATAGGCTTTACTTTTATATTACTGTTGTCATGGCAGCTGTACAGGGCACTTGACAGCAGCACGCCACATTAAAACAAAACATAAAATTAAGATAAACAATGAGCAGAGATAAAAAGAAAAAAACACTCCTGCCTTAGCAACCTTAAAAAAAAGCTAAATGTAAAATTGTTTAATTTACTGTAAAACGTAAGATTGAATTTGTGGTTAAGGAAATAAAATCATTAGAAGAAAGAAAGTTCATTAAAAGATTTACATAAGACAAATATATTTAATGAGTTCTAGAGGTGATTTGTAAATATTTTAAAATATCTATACAAGAATTTATACCAGTACCCTCGAAGCATTTCTATTCTAGACAGTATTTGTATATTTCAAACTTTTTCTTTAAACTAAAAAAAGAATTTAAAAATATTTATTTTATCTTTTTTTATTACACATACATACATATTTATTTTCATTTTTTAAATATCTTGAAAAGAAATATACATTTATAAAAAAACAATTCATTGTTCTTTCACGTTCTGTCCACAACGTTGATCAAATGTTAATGTGTGCAAAAATTCTCTACTTTCTTCTTGTATTTAGCAGTTTATTTTTATTCTTATTTTTTATTATTATTTTCTTTCTTTTTTTCTGAAAAAGCACATACATGCACAAAAATATCTAAAGGATATTTGTATTTCGTCAAGCAGTTTGTTTACTTTTTTGCAAAAAGCAAAGAAATCTCAAACAAACAAAAAACTCACACAGACACATAAAAAATAATGGGGAGAGACACTGAGAGAAATATTTTTGCTTATTTTAAATTAAAATATTAATCTGGAACGCTATAATGTATATTCAGGGTCATTATAGTTAGGGGAGTTGAAATCAAACTCAATCGAAACAAGTGCGAATATTATATTCGGCTCGGCCGAATCTAAATACCCACCATCAACTTTTTCAAATTTTACGTTATATGGAAGGTATGCGGTAAAGTGGCCGAACCAAGCCCATTTTTTGTTGCCGAGTTTACATTGGTCCTTGAACTATTTGAACACAATTTCGTTGAAGTTTCACCTTATATGGGAGTTGGGCCGTAAAGTGGGTGGACCACGCCCATTTTTGGTTTCCAAGTTTATATCGATTCTCAAACTTTTCATACAAAATTTCGTTGTCGTACATGCTTTTGTTTAAGAAATATCAGCAGAAAAATATGATATGGACATCCTGTGTTTCTAGTTTTTAGCCCATAACTTTTTTGTTTATTAACCGATTTTACCCATTTTTAATCCCAAACAAACCTTATATAAGATAAATATTTGTGCCAAATTTCGTCCCTCTACGTTGTCCCGTTCCCTATCCTGCTATCAACAGACGGACATAGCTAGATCGACTCACAGTCTAACCAGGACCAAGAAAATATATATTTTCTGGGGTCTTAAATAATTCCTTCGACATGTCACACACGGAATGACAAAATTAATATACCCCCCATCTTTATCATGGTGGGTATAAAAAAAGTAAGATAAAGGCTAAAAACGAAAAAATATCGCCGAAATAAGAAAAAAATTTACTGACTGGAAAAAAATGCCTAAACGGGAAAAAATACGCTAAGTAAAAAAATCGCCTAAATTAAAAAAATCACAAATACAAAAAAAAATATATATAAAGCCAGAACGCCATAATAAGAAAAAATCGCCGAAACAAAAAAAAACCCAAGTGAAAACATAAAAAAATCACCAAAACAAAGAAAATTTTAACAAGCGAGAATGTTATATTCGGCTTGGCCAAATCTATATACCTACCATCAACTTTTTAAAATTTTTCGTTATTTGGGAGGTGGGTGGTACAGTGGGCGGACCACGCCCATTATTTGTTTCCGATTTCCGACATTGGTCCTTGAAATATTTGTACAAATTTTCATTGACGTTTCACCTTATTTGGAAGTGGGCGGTAAAGTAAGGCAGATCACGCCCATTCTTGGTTTACAAGTTTATATCGACCCTCGAACTCTCTGTACAAAATTTCGTTGTTGCACATGGTTTTGTTTAAGAAATATCGACAGAAAAGTATGAAATTAAGCTACAACGGACACCCTGTGCTTCTAATATTTAGCCCATAACTTTTTTGTTTATTAAGCGATTTTGCTCATTTTCAATACCAAACAAATCTTGTATAAGACAAATATTTGAGCCAAATTTCGTAGGTGTTCAAGCCCTAACCTGCTTTCAACAGACAGACAGACGGATATACCCCCCCCCCCCATCTTTTTGATGGTAGGTATAAAAAAAGAACAAATATTATACCCCCTTCTACCACACAATCGGACAGAATTGAAAATTCTTGGAAATAAATCTGTAACTTCTAAATGGCTGAGTGGATGTACAAACTAATTGTGTTTCTAACTTTATGAGATAAATTTTGCAAAAAATGGCACTTGTTTTATACCGATTTGGTGTGTAATATTTAAAAAAGGCAAAATTTTTTTGTGGATAAAACTTTTACATTTTATAGTTATTGTGGCACTGTTCGAGCAAATTTTAAAAATTGTATTCCACAGAATCTTATTCTATTGTTAAAATTCGAAAAGGGCATTGAATCGACTTAAAAAAAGTTCATGGCATAATATATTTAAAAAAAAATTTGGTTTTATGTAAAAAAACCGATAACTTCATCAATCTAAAATGAACTATTTATAATTTTAATTAATTGTCTTCCCTGCCATATTATGTCATTGGAGAGCATCACTTAAAAGAAAAAATATCTTTAATTTGGGAGTTTTTGTATAATGAAGTTTTTAAAGTTCTAGTTTCAAGATTTCATTGGAATTCACTCCTAAAAAATTTTTACATTAAGAGAACCGTTGATTTGAACATGAAAATCTCCAATAGCAAGTTTTTTCAAGAAATTCATATAGACGGACGGAAGGACAAATATCGCTAAATTGACTCAGAAAGGGTTGATTTATTACATACGTTAAGTTAAGATCCACAGACATGTTATTTTAAAGATTTAGTGTCCATGCTTTTTAAATTTATTTTCAGTGTATTTCATTTTAAAATGATTCGGTATATTTTATTTTTTCTACATAAAATGAACGTAATATTACAAAATTGATATATACGCTGCTGTATGGCTATTTATGTGTTTGTTACAGTTGTATGTGTAAGTTTGTAACTGTATAAGTATATGTTTGTTTGTGTATAAGCTTGTGCATAGAAATTTTGTTTGTCCACTGTGTACACTTGATCAAACAAATGCTTTTGAATTTGTTCTAATGAGAATAGCACATCATTTATACAAACTTACACATATATATGTATGTATATAAACAAACGCAGACACATTTAATCAAACACTCACTCAACCAAAGCCAGGGGGTCATATTTTAAAAGTCTTGTATTCTAAAAAGGCCTTTTTAAAGCCACTTATTTACATTTATAAACTTACAATTTAAAATTTATTTTCCTAAAATTTCATAATCTTCTTTAACATCTCTTTTCAAAATAAGTTTTAGAATATTTTTTATTTAGCAGAGAACCGGAAAGAACTTCTTTGCCATAAAATGTTTAAAAGAAATTCTGTAGAAGGACTTCTGGAAAACTTTTATTCAGACACCTTTTTAAAATTATACTTAATATAAGGCCTTCTTAAAGGCTATTTTACCTTCTCTAGATACTTATGCTCACACACTTACATACTTATGAATGAGTAAAACAATCATTTGTGGATAAAGATGCTGACTGAGCGTCATACACTGTTTCAATAACAACAACAACAAAAACAAGAACAAAAGTGGCAATAAATAAAATTTTCAGAGAAAAAGATTTAAATGGAATTTATAATGACTTGTAGTAGTACAAAGTGCAAGGAAGGGAGTAAAAAGCTTCTCATTTCTTATATTTCTTGTATATTTTCTTTAAAAGAAAGATTGAATTACAAAAATATGGAAAAATAAACAAAAACAACTCATAAATAGAATGTAAAGTTGAATAAATTTTAAAACAAGAAAAGTTAAATTTAAATGTTATGCAGCAATTTTCAGTTTTTTTTTTTTATTTTTATTTGTTGCTAAAAATTAAACTAAAATTTTTAACAGGCCAAATATAAACATTAATTGAAATTTATCCTTCTTATTTTGTAAATCCCTTCACCTCATTTTGAAAAATTTTCCATACAAATTTTTTAAAAACAAAACCAATTTATATGAAAAATTGTTCAAAGTGATGTGAAGTGTTTTACAAAATTAGGCCCTATATTTTTAGAAATTTTAAAATCTATAAATTTTTTATAACCTACACCACCATAGGTGGGGAGGGTATAATGCGTTTGTGCTAATGTTTGTAACACCATAAAAAATTGGTCTAAGACCCACCTTAATTGATACCAATCGGCTTAGAATCACTTTCTGAGTCGATTTAACGATGTCCGTCCGTCCGTCTGACCGTCTGTCTGTCAATGTAAATCTTGTAATCAACCTACAGGTCGCAATTTTAAACAAAAATTAATGAAATTTAGAACAAAGGTTTCAGAGTTCAGAGACGAAGCCTATTGAAATTGGTTATGATCGGTCCATTATTTCACCTAGCCCCCATACAAATGTCCTCCCGGAAAAGGGTTTAACGATCATAAATCCTTTATATATAGTAATATTTTAATGAAATTTGGTACATATTAGTTCCACATAAGTCTAAATCTGTTTGCCGAATTTCAAGAAGATCGGTTCATAATTAATCATAGCTCCCATATAAACCCCTTTTCAGAAAATCAGTTTAACTGGCATAAATCCCATTAAAATGTTAGTATCAAGTTAATATTCGACACAAATAAGTTCTATATAAATATAAATGATAGTGCAAAATATTACGAAGATCGGTCCATAATTTACCATAGCTCCCATATAAGACCCTCTTTCGGGAATCACACATATGTGAATAAATTCATATAAATGTTAGTATCGACGAAATATTCTGCATTCGTAAGTTTTATTTTACAGTTAATATAAGCATCAGTCTACAATTTTCCCCAAGTCTAATTACCCCTTCCCGAATTTTGATGTACACAATGGTGTAGGGTATCATATGGTCGGGCTTGACCGACTATATCTTTTTTCTCGTTTTTTAATATTTTTTTACTTTATTAATTCTGTAGATTTCGAACGGCTCTGGATTGAAAAAAGAAGAGTTCGAAGAGAGTGGTAGCTGCACAGATCCCCTCAACTCAAATCGAAGCTAAGAGAAAGCCAAAAGTGCCTTAAGCTACTGGAGTCTAAAAAAACTAAATCACTGAATTAATATTTGGAAAGCCTAGATGCTACCCCGTATTCGCTATATTACGCCTTCAATATTATTCACCAGAATGGAAGGTCTCATTGGTTACAATGATACCCAAGCCCAGAAAAGATCACACTAAAGTAGAATCGTATTGGTCTATTAGCCTGTTGTCTAATATATCAAAGCTGAATCGTTGAGATGGCATTCCATCTCATCAATTTGGTTTTAGAGAAAAACATAGCACCATAGAACAAACTCACAGACTAATACATATTATATCTAAGACGTTTGAAGAAAGGAAATATTCTTCTGCTCTCTTCATTGACGTTTCTCAAGCCTTCGATAAAGTATGGCACGAAGGATCATTATTTAAAATTAAACAATATGTATCCACAAATACGCATAAGCTGCTAGAAGGCTATTTAACTCATCGAAAGTTTGTTCTTAAAGTCAGTATACTAGGTCCCTTTTTATATTTAATACATACTTCTGATATGCCAACTAATAGTCGAACCTATATAACAACATTTGCAGATGACACAGCTATTCTAGGCGTTCATGAAAACCCTCAAGAAGCATCTAAACTCTTGCAAGATCATATACTCTTTCTAGAAAAATGATTGAAGCAATGAAGTATAAAAATGAAAGAACAGAAATGTATACATATTACCATCACACTGCGGAGAGATTCGTGCCCCCCATTCCTGATAAATAATCAGATTATACCCCAAAAAACAGAAGTAAAATATCTTGGTATGTATCTAGATCGACGTCTTACGTGGAAATCACATTTAGATACCAAATTTACCCAAATCAAAGTTGAAATCACTTCAGATTAACTGGCTACTTGGTAGAAATTCAAAATTAAGTCTAGACTGCAAACTATTGATCTATAACTCAATTATAAAGCCAATAAGGTGCTATGGTATCCAAATGTTGAAGCAATTCAAAGACTCCAAAATAAAACACTACGAATGATAGCCGCAGCACCTTGGTTTGTAAAAAGTGATAACATTCACAAGGACCTCAATGTTCCTCTTGTCAAAGATGAAATAAGAAAACACGCTGAATCGTATTTGATGGCTACAACCGTTTGATAAGAAGGAACACAACAGACCTCCGCTTAAGCTAAACTCTTTGATTATATATAGTTTTTCGTCCGACAGTGGTTGGACTTAATATTGGAGTGGTTGGAGTTAAGATTTAAATACTTATTGTTAGTTCACTTATTTTTGTGAAGATTCAATAAATAAATTTAGATGAAAAAAAGAAAAAAAAAAAAACTTAATTAATTCCAAGGATTTTTTCAAACTATTTTTATAACCTTAACATAAAATGAAGGATATATATAAGTTTGATTTTTTATACAAAAGTCTTTAATATATATCCAGAGCCTCTAATTGAAAAATACTCTTGATTTTTATGATTAAAAATAACATTAGAGAAAATATGCTTGTCCATCTGTATGTTGAAATCGAATTTTTGAAGCCCATAGCCTAATAAATACATTTCCCTTCAACACATTTGTGGCATATAGTCTCAAAAATCTTGGTATTGAAATTCAGCAAAATCCATTTACGAATAGCCGAGTTATAAACGATTTTCTAGAACAGCCTCCAAAAATTTTCCAATTTTTTTTTTTTTTTTTCAAATTGAATAATATTTTCTACATCACATACAATAATATATAAATGTTTCTCTATTGGAAAGTTGTGAGGTTGTACAGTCTAGAAGAAGTGTTCTAAACTACAAGCCGTTAAGCCTGAGTCTGTATCCCTGGGACTCTTTGTAGATTTCTGTTTTCCTCAAAAAAGAAAAATATTAAAATTTTCATTATTAAAAAAATTAATTTTATATGAATGTTATAAAAAGTTTTTATTTCAATTTGAGTTCTGTTTAAGATTTTTATATTAATAATAAAGACAGTAAATTTCAATTTTGTGACTGAAATACTTTAAGTCAAGCTTTGGCCCAGACTTCGAAAAATTATTTTATAATTTATCTTCAAACAAGAATTAAAATCTTGAAATATCAGATTAAGGAAATACTGTTCCTTTGAAATTTATGAAATAAAAATTACATTTCTATTTAATAAATTATAAACTTCTCTCTTTAAGGCTTAAATTAAAAAAAATGTATATATATATATATATATATATATATATATATATATATATATATATATATATATATATATATATATATATATATATATATATATATATATATATATATATATATATATATATATATATATATATATATATATATATATATGCAGGCTTAAAAAACGATAAAATATTTACGCCAAATGACAACTAACTGACTAACTGTACTGATTTTATAAATTTTTTGAAAATTTTTTTCCAAGTATTTGCCAAAATTTAATGAATAACAGAGACATATTGGCTTATTTCCAAAATATCTTTGTAAATATTAAAACTTGTTATTTTTTTCGTAAAATCAATTTTAGTTATATTGTTAAAATGACACTATATTTAGAGTCACATACATATGTGAGTATGTTGGTATATGAATGAATGAATGCGTCATCAGCAATTGATTTGTACATTTATTGGTCTATCTAACGGTAGTCATGGTATTTTGAGAATTGAAAGTTGCCGAGGGCAATTTGAACAATAAGTGTAAACACCCAGCAAAGCATTAAAATTGTAAATGCTTAGTTGGTATTTTCTAAATCAATATACAGGCACATACATATGTATATACATATTTATACATAAAACCCAGCAAACTCGAAGGCATAAAATTGAAAAATAATGACAAATATTTTAACAACTCCATCTACAATTCTTCTGCGAAATTTCAGAAAAAAAACACCCCAATTGTCGAGAAAATAAATTGTAAATTATTTAGATTTATAAGTATTTCTAAAATATTCTTGAATTGATTTCGTACTAATTTGCTTGCTGGGTATACACAAATATACCCAAATGACATACTATGTACATATATAGACTCATAGATCTTAAAAAAATCAAATCCATTTAATTCTCAGCAAAGAAAACGACCAACACATGTATAAAAATATATTAAAAAAATAATATCAAAACATGAGAAAAATTCATAAAATAATTTCAAAAAATTTCTTATAAATTAAATGTGACCATAACAAATTTCATTTGATGAGAATTTATTAGAGGAACATAAGGACATTATTTATTTAAAGTGAAACTAGCAAAACATTACCACTAACCTTAAAAGAGCAATAAAGAAGAATTATCTGCGATTTCATTAAATATTACCAAAGATTTTCAACAACAAATTTTTGTATTTAATTTACCTAAAGAAAACATATAAGAAATATAAATTCTAAAAATTTTATTATTTTTTATAAAATATGCTCTCCTTTCAACACTTTTGAGCGGCTAGGAACCAGTTTTATGCATTGGTAATATTAACTCGTAGTTTCCGTGTTTGAAGCTATGACGTTTTTTCACCGAATGAGCGACACACAGTGATTTAAAAAAGCTTTTTTGAAAATAATTATGTAACTTTTGATCCGTTAAAGATATTTGAATAAAAAATTTACATAACCATTTCTAGTTAATTTGGTAGAGCACAGATGCCCAGTCAGTCAGACGGATAGAGGGTGAACCTCCAAAGTTGGTGTTTAGAAAATCCCCAAAAATTCATTTATGATTTTAATGTAAAAAAAAAATATATATATATTTTATAAATAGTCCTTGTAATCCTGTATAAAAAATATGATTACATGCATAGGTTATCTCTTTTATTTTAAAACATAATCAGTTTGAAGCAAATTTCACCCTCATTTTTCGCCTCTTTTTTAAGTTTTTTAAGGCTCCTTTACTCTATCGTAAAAATGTAAATGTAAACGGAACATAAGTTACTCAAAAAACATAAATGTAGTAAGTACTTGTTTTGCACACATCAAAATCAGTCATGTTAATTACACATATTTCCAGTAATTCAAATTAAATTTAAAAATCGCTAGATTTATTGGTTTGTATTTTAGCGATTTGTATACAAAATGAAATTTGTGCTCTTATGACAAAAATTTTAAATTTTTAATTATTGGTTCATCTCTACGCATTATTTGAATTATTTTTACAATTTTTTAGTGAAGAATACAGCAAAATAAATTGTCCAATTGATAAACATATTACAGCGATTTTTTACGCAGATTTAGTATATTGAAGTAAAAAGCTGTCAACACTGTTCTTACAGCTGTCACGTAAAAATGTAGAGCCACCATAATTTGATTAAGTTGCTACGTTGCACTTACGTTTTTGAGTACACATACACAAATAACTCTCATAAGAAAAACGAGTCAGCTGATTCGCTACATTTACATTTACGGTAAAGTAACGGATACATTAAATTTGGCGGGCTTAATTTAAGACAGAAATTTTTTAAATATCCACTACATTTCTTACTGAATTCTAGTAACATTACTGCCAAAATCTTATTAATATATGAATCCAGTAAAAAGATATTAATCTAAAGTTAAAACTTTGATAAAATCGGAATTTTTGAGGTTATTTTCCAAAAAGGTGGTAATATTTTTTCAGTTCTACAATATTTTTTTGTTACGGACTAAAGAATTTTTGTAATGGTTTCAAAATTTAAAAAAAAAAAAACTGGAGGCACTGCGGGCAACAGTGCAGCCCTATCCAAACTTTGTCAATTTTGAAAAAGTTTTTTTTTTATTTGTTTCTTAAAATTGAAAAACGTTAAAGCCGAGATCAACAAATAAAATATTGGTTAAACACACAAAAAATACTTAATGAGCCACGCCTTTTACAACGGCTGGATAAACATTTTAATGAAAAAAAGTCAATTTTTAAAACAACTTTTCTCCGGACTGGGATATTGGGTATTTTGGTACAAAAACGTGTGAGTTTTTTTCTAATATCCTGATTTTAGAACAAGTTTATCGAAGGAATGCGATCGAAAAAATCTTAACATATATAAAATTCAATAACTTGGAAATGGTTTGATCTTAGAGTTTTGATTGTTCTTTTATTTAATCGATATTTTATTACAGATCACAGAAAAATATAACTTTTATACTTCTGCCCACTACTTATGAACTCGTAGACCTTTTTTGATAACCCTTCCATTAGAGATTTGATAGTTTTTTGGAACAGTCTGTCCATCTCCTTTTAAAATCATTGATATTTTTGGGACAACTCTTTTATCCTCTTCGATTATCTTTTCACAAAAGCCCATTATCTCTTCACTGGTCTTAGCTCCGGACAATTTAGAGGATTAACCTCTCTTGGTACAAAAACTATGTTATTGCTTTGGTACCACTCCAGAGCTTTTTTACGTAGTGACATAATGCCAAATCGGGTTAAAAATATGTGGACACATTGTGCTCTCTTATGAAAGAAAAAAATTTTTTTTAACAAATGACTTGCTACTTTTGCCGCAATTGCATAAACCTTGCAACACCATGAATTTTATAGGAAACTTTGTCAGCTTTTCCGTCCCCAACTTATCTTTAACATCAGCAATATAAAAATTTTGTTGCTGACGCAAGAAAAAATTCGTCTGAAGTACTTTCACGTGCGCAGTCCTTACTTAAAATCTAAGTTTTTCTGGTCATGATCTGGAGAAGTTTCACCGCATTTTAGCACAAAAATTATATATTGTATATAATTTTTTTTACATTCAAGTCATAAATGAGTTTTATTAAAAAAAATTTCATATCTGAGGTGACCAACTTTGGAGGTCTACCCCCATGAGCCGTTAGTGGACTGTACTCCTCCAATTCAACTCAGAAACGCCTCAGCTCTGACCATGTAAAATTTTTATTTTATTAATTAGATATCTCTACCGGTTCACAACCCTAGAGTAAAGAGAACCGGTTCAAAAACTAGTCACGTGACAGGTTCTCGGGGCTAGTAAGCGGTTCCAGTTCTGGAACTTTATATGAGAGAAATCTGTCACTTTTACATGGGGTTGTCATTGGAGGTGGCTAATTAGCCCCTTAGGACAAGTCACAGGATAAGACACAGGTCTGGTCCAAGAGGACAGGTCCAGTAGCGATTAATGTAATAAAAATTTTATAAAAATTCGGCAATTGTTTACTTTTTAAACATTTTTTTATTATTATTTTTATTAAATTATGTTGTGTTTTTATTTTATGATTTTTCGTTAAAGTCGAAGGCGGCACCCCGACTGGTACTCAACAGGTACTGAGGAACCGCTCCATTACTGCAATTGCCACAAACTTCCCGCAGGGAAGTTACAGAATTATTAAAAAAAAAAAGTAATTTTGGGATTACTCCATATGTTGCGATCCTGAAATAAAGTAGTCAATTTAAATTCAATTGTTTTCTAAATTATTAACGTGTCTAATAAAATCATAAATTAATGGAAACAAAAAGTATATATGGATTTAGTAATTCTGATTTAAAGAATGAAAACTGCAAATAAAGCAAAATATTTTATATATATTTATTTGTTTTCCAGCACATTTTTTTAATGTTTTTTAACACATCGTAAATTATTATTTATTTAAATATTTTTTTGTTAAAAAATTATAAGCTGGAAAATAAAAATTTTAAAAGTTTTATCTCATTCTTTTGATCACTATTAATATTTAAATTAAAAACAAAAATCATTAAACCTCCCTAATCAATTTGACAAAGAATTTTTTATTTTTTTTCCTGTAAAATGAACTTGAAATTCTCATTAATCCCCCTACTTGCCCTTTAAATGTTTTAAAAAAGTTTAGTCATCAATTTTTCATGAAATTTATGGAAAAATTTTCTAAATATAATTTTATTATATAAAAAATATTTTCTTACATTTTTAAAGCCATGACAAAGAATTTTTCTAATGAAAGTTATAACATAATTTTTTTTCCCTCTTTTCAAAGTAAATTGTTTATGAGTACAATTTTCATTTAATAAAATATATTTTACTTATTATTTATTTGAGCCTTATTTTGTTAAAAATTTCTATAGAAAACAATTTAGTTTCTATTTTATTTTGATAAACACATAGACATTTTTGTAGAGGTTTGCATTTTAGTTTTGTAAAAGAATTTCAAATTTTTATTTTCATTTATTATTGATTTTTTTTTTATATCAAATTTTATTTAAGAAGAAAATATATAAAGGAATGTCAATTTATCTTTACACACTTATACAATTTATAACAATTCCTAAAAATTTGATGCCTGTATTGGGTTTAAAGTTGAAGTCATTTATTATACATACATACATATGTCAACAGACAAACCTACTTTTTATTAAAATGAATGGAAAATATTATTGAAGGGGAAAATATTTTGTAAACTTTTTTTATGTTTTATAAAATTATTCTTTTAAAAGGGTGCTATTTATAGCTGTATGTACGAGTAGTAAATATAAATTTAAATATTTTGTAAAGTTTTTCTGTAGAAAAAAATAGGAACACGTGTTAGGGGTCAATAGTTTTTTTTTTTTTTTTTTTTTTTTTGTTAGTTTGTGGGAATTTATTTAAATATAAATGTAACTACGTATTGTAATTTTAAATGGAAATTTTTAAAAATTTTTTATAATTAAAGAAAAGGGAAAATTTTTGGAAATTCTAATGTTTAAGAGATAAGGTAAAACTTTAATTTTATATTTAATAAAATAATATAGACAAAAGTATTTAAAAAAAAATAAATCTAGAATTTTAGTTAAATCTTTTGTTTTTAATGGAGTCAGGAAAAAAATAAGAAATAAGAACATTTTACTTATTACAGTTTTCAACTGTTTTATTTATTTAATATAATAATTATAAATAGGCAAATATATTTTCTGTAATATCTTCTTAAAAGCGGTAAATGTTGTTATATTTTCCATACCTATCATACAACTCTCTCAATTCAAAGCAATAAGAATCCTAGTTGTTATTTCTTTACAAAAACAAACCAGACAAATTGTAATGATATAAAAGTAGTGAATTAGAGAGAAATGAAAAATTAAATAAAAACGAGCATCATGTATGTGCATCATAATTCGGGGAGGGGTCACATATTAGACCTGTGGCTAATAGTGGATCGATACTTTTATCAAGTGTAAAATAAAATATGTGTGCCAAATTTCATCAAGATATCTTTAAAATTGCGACCTGTACTTTGTTCACAAGGTTTACATGGACAGACAGACAGACAGACAGCCAGCCGGCCGACCAGACGGACGGACATCGTTAAATCGACTAAGTGATTCTGAGTCGACTGGTATACTTTTCTATGCGTTACAAACATCAGCACAAACGCATAATACCCCAGCCACCTATGGTGATGTAGGGTATAAATAGACAAGCTTTTATTTTGGATATTTAAAATCAGAGACCTTAACTATTATGACTCTTATTATAAAATTCAGAGGGATATTAATTTATGATTTTTATCGAAAAAGCAATTTAATGACAACAAAAATCATCAATATGAAAATAATTGCCAAAATAAAAACGGAAAAAATCATCAAAGCTAATCAACGCCAAAATAAAAAAAAATCGCAAAAATACAAATCATAAAAATGAAAAATCATCAAAATAGAAAAATCGCAGAAATCGACACCAAAATAAAAAAAAAATCAAAAAGCCAAAACGGAAGAAATCTACAAAACCGAAAAAATCGTCACAAAAAATTAAAAATATGCAAAAACTAAAAAAAATCGCCAAAACAGAAAAGAGCAAAAATTTTTAAAGCTAAAAAATCTCGAAAAATTAAAAAATCGGCTAAAATGAAAAAAAGAAAACTGCCAAATAAAAAATTTTTTGTAAAAAGAAAAAACTTCCAAAAACAGACAAAAATACTAAAATAAAAAAATTCAAAACGAAAAGAAGACAGAATAAAAAATCGCCATAATGAAAAACATTAAAAAAACGCAAAAATGGTAAAAACACCTAAATAAAAAAATTTTAAAACGAAAATAAAATGTCAAAACGCAGAAATGGGAAAACCGTCTTAATGAAAAAACGCCAAAATAAAAAATCACAATAATAGAACAAATTTCCAAAGTAAAAAATAGAAAAACAAAAAAAAAAATTAAAACGAAAAAACGTATCTAAAAAAACTCAAAATCGCATAAACGGACAAAAAATAAAAATAAAAAAAATCAAGAAAAAACTCCAAAACGAAAAAAAGCAAAAAATTTTAAAACAAAAAAAAAAACTAGAAAAATAAAAAAATCGCCTAAAATAAAAAAAACTGCCAAATAAAAAATTTGTTGGAAAAAAAAAACTCAAAAAAAGACAAAAATATTAAAATAAAAAATTCAAGACGAAAAGAAGGCAGAATAAAAAAATCTCCAAAATGAAAAACACAAAAAAACGGAAAAATGGTAAAAACATCCAAATAAAAAAATTTTAAAACGAAAATAAAATGTCAAAACGTAGAAATGGGAAAAACCGACAAAATGAAAAAACGCCAAAATAAAAAATCACAATAATAGAACAAATCTCCACCTAAAATAAAAAAACTGACAAATAAAAAATTTTTTGGAAAAAAAAAACTTCCAAAAAAAGACAAAAATACTAAAATAAAAAATTCAAGACGAAAAGAAGACAGAATAAAAAAAAAGCCAAAATGAAAAAACACTAAAAAAATGGAAAAATGGTAAAAACATCCAAATAAAAAAAATTTAAAACAAAAATAAAATGTCAAAAGGCAGAAATGGGAAAAACCGATAAAATGAAAAAAACGTCAAAATAAAAAATCACAATAATAGAACAAATCGCCAAAAAGAAAAAAATCGCCAAAACGAAAAAAACACTAAAATAGAAAATAGAAAAACAAAAAAAAAATATCAAAACGGAAAAAACTGAACTAAAAAAACCCAAAATCGCATAAACGGGAAAAAATACCAAAATAAAAAAAAAATCAAGTAAAAACGCCAAAACGAAAAAGATCGCCAAATCGGAAAATCTTCAATTAAAAAAAAAAAAATTCAAAACGAAAAAATTACAAGACGGAAATAATCACCAAAACAAAAAATATCGCATAAACGGAAAAAACTCTAAATTAAAAAAAAGATCTTATAAACGAAAAAAAAAACTACCATAACAAAAAATCTCTTAAAACTCTGTTTTTCTTTTGTTTGGTTCATTACTTTTTTTGTTTTGTCAGCTAAATTTGGTCCCCCTAGGTGGTAAGCTCCGACCCCTATCCTTCTTTAAACAGACAGACGGACATCGTTAAATCATTTTAGATTTTTATATGTTACAGTATATCCCCCCATATTTTTTTGATAGAGAATGTAAAAAATGATAGACAGAAATGTCTAATGAAAAATATTGTATACCAAAAATAAGTTATATTTAAACTAAACTTTGTTTATCTAAATACGATAAATATATCGCAGAACCCCAGGTATAACTAAATAAAAATATTATTTTAGATACATATACTTGATCTTAGCTGAAGTGGAAACTTATATACAATTTTCTTACAATCTCCTTTCAAATAAATCCGATTTAAATTTAATATGTCTGCTAACAAATTTATGACTTTATTTTTCTTATATATTTGCCAGTAAACAGATAAATGTGAAAATATATTTTGCCATTTTATTCACATTAACTGCTTTAAGGATTTTATTTATACTGTAAAGGTATTATTTGCTTTTTAAAAATAAGTTTTTGCAATTTACTTGCTTTAAAACGATAGATGTCAGATTATACTAAGTTTAAACTACTTACTTGTAAACCCTTTTAAATCCTTTTTTTTTTTTTTTTCATCGTACAAAAACAAACATTTCTACTTTATTTTAACTTTTATTATTACCCTTTGATAAACACATACATACATACTTATAAGTATAAATGTATGTTAAATAAATTATAGTTTAGTCTTTAGCTATAGTTAATTTCGTTTTTTATTTTTTTTTTTTCTAACAAATTATTTTAGTATCATAGCAAATTAAGAAATAATTTAAATTTATCTCATCTAAATAGTATTTAACAAAAATAATTTTCTTTTCTCAAAAACCTAATATAAATTGGACTTCAAAGCTACCAATACAAATGAAAAAAGTAACCCTTTTCACTTCAAATTTTTAAAAAGATAAAAAGTTAAGATTTGTAAAATAGAACTACTTGTTTGTTGTTGCTTGGAAAAAAATATCTATATTTAGCCAACTTTTATATGAATTTGTCTCTATGTACCTATGTATCTGTATGTGTAAATATTTCTTCGTATATATTCATACATACACTCACATGACATGTATGTATTTCATTCATTTATTTAATACTTAAAATTTGTTGTTCACATGCCAACCCATTCACTCGATTCCTAAATTCAATTCCCATGCCTGCTGATATTATTGTCAACTTTGTTTTTCTTTATTTCTTTCTTTCTTTCTTTGCATCGCACGTTCTTTTTAGTCACTTACAACATTTTATTTTCTCTTTAAAAATTTTTTACACATAGTCTTTCACGTGTGTGTGAGTGTATGTGTCTCATGGCCCTAACCGCCGATTTAAAGCAGCAAGTGATAACAGTTTTATCATTTGGTATGCAACAGACTTACTAATGAAGGAATTTGTGGCAATAAAGTTTATAAATTATTTTTAAAGGTGTTAATTTAAAATAATGAAGATTTTAGGGAATATTAAATTTTACTGGGATTTTGTTTAGTTAAATATTTAATCAAAAAAACTTTTGAAATTATAATTAAAAAGAGAACTTTTAAAGAGTTTAAATTTGGTATGTATAAAATAAAATAAAATTTATAAAAATTATGTGCATTTTTCATTATTTTTTTTTTTTTTTTATTTATTATTTTAAATCTCTTGTTTGACTTGCTGATACAGAAATTCTTTTAAGAATATAAAACTTGTTCTAAAATTATTAGTTCTAGAACTAGCGCAATCAGAACTACTTCAAATTCTTTAATAAAACCCTTAAAACTATTAAACCATGTGGTGATTCCAAATTGATTTTAAAGAATATAAAGAGAACTAGTGCTTATGGACTACTTCGATATTACTTCTATGTCACTTCTCTCAACAAATTACTTGGTCCCATATAACTACCTAGAACTTTTAAAAAATTAAAAAAAAAAAAAAAATGATTCTTAAACCACTTAATTAACGCTTCCATAGTTCTTAATGTAAAAATTTCGAAGAAAATTTATTAATTTAAGAACTAGTTCAAAAACCGTTCTGTAGAATGGGTACTGGGTAAGTACTAGTTATATTGTTGACAATCTTAAACAAAAATTCTTGGTCGTAAGAACAAACTAACATGAGTACATAAGTACATTCTTGAAACACTTAAAAACTACACAGAAAAAAATCACCAATCACTAAATATATTAGTAAATACTTAATTCATTCAATTAAAAACTTTTTTAAATTTGAACCTCTCACCAAAATGATTATATCAATTACTAAAAATTGTGAAAAATTAAAAACAGAAAAATGTTTCCAATTAAAAAATTTATTAAATCAATCAAGTAAATGATAGAATTTTTAATTCATTCTATCATTTACTTGATTTAAATTTAAATGAGAAATAAAACTTTGCTTAAATTTTAATTTTATTTTTACTTGAATATATTCATTAAATTTTGATGCAAAATGAAGCAACTATGTTAATTTTTTCTGTGTAATACATTTATTCCTGGAAATGACAAATATTTTTTATTTTGAAATATTTATTTTAAACTGAATTTTCAATACTCAAGATTCAGGAGAATTCAAATATTGTACAGGGTAGCTTAAGAAATTTAAAAATAAATTTGAAAAACAATTATGAAATTGACTACTAATAAGTTAATTTCGAAAAAAAAAAAAACATATATATTTATTTCTTTCGTTTTTTAAATTTTCTATTTCATAAATGAATCCCTGATTATAATATAAAATCTGTTTCTGAAAGGATTCAAAGAATATTATATAAAATAAGAAAAAAATGAATCCATTCCCTGATTTCAACTTTAAAATCTGGCACTGGAAAAAGAAATTGTAATTAAAAAAAAAAAAAAACGTCAAGACCGACCATATGATACCCTACACCATTATGTATGACCATAAAATTTCGTGAAGGGGACTTATATTATACCAACACTTTTACTAAATATAAAATAAAATATACAAATACAGAATAGTGCGTTGATACTAACATCTACTTGATTTTATGCACTTTAGGGCGATTCTCGGAAGTGGGTTTATATGGGAGCTATGGTGAATTATGGACCGATTCGAATAAAATTTGTCAATATTGTTTCTACTTATATAGAACTTATTTGTGTCGAATATTAACTTTATATTAACATTAGTATGGGATTTATGCACGTTAAAGTGATTTTCGGAACAGGGGTTTATATGGGAGCTATGGCTAATCGTGAACCGATCTTCATAAAATTTAGTACAAAGATTGATACTTGTACAAAACTTCTTTGCACCAAATTTCATTAAAATATTCTTATTTTAAGGCATTTTTGAGTGTTGAAACTCAATTCCGGGGGGACATTTGTATGGGGGCTAGGCGTAATAATGGAACAATCACAACCAATTTCAATAGGCTTCGTCCCTGTATCATAAAAAACACACGTGCCAAATTTCATTAAATTATCTTCAAAATTGCGACCTGTACTTTGTGCACAAGGTTTCCATGGACAGCCAGTCATACGGACGGACGGACATCGTTAGATCGATTTAAAAAATGATTCTAAGTCGATTGTTATAAATAAAGGTGGGTTTTGGATAACTTTTTCTATGCGTTACAAACATCAGCTCAAACGAATAATACCCCAACCACCTATTATGGTGTAGGGTATAATACCCATTCAAAATTTAATAAAATTAGAGAAAATATTATTTTCAAAGTGCTCTCTTGTTGCTCTTTTTTGAAAGTTAAATGAAATGCATTTTTAGCAGAAAAATGGTTCAAAATTTCTAAGACTAATAATACTTTCACTTATTTAAACGTATTTTTATTATCTTTTAAATAAAATAATATTTTTTATAATTAATTTATAAACCTTGTTCAAAAGAATAACTTCAAAAGCAATGAATAAAAATCTTGAAAAAAGAACATCCTACCAATAACAATCATGGGTTAAAAAAAGAAACTTCTGCAGCTCATTTCCAGAACTAAATAATTCTTTCCAATGATAGCAAATTTTTAAAATCATTACTTATCAGCTATTTTTCATTTTTTCTTTGTGATCTTCGATATTTCTAATAGAAAATTCACATTTTCAAATATTGATGGTACTAAACTTATTTTATAGATGAAATATTTGTTTAGAATATAAAATTATTATAGTCTGATTTGTAAGATTTTGAAGCACAAATGTTTTTTTTTTATATATCGAAAAAAAATAACACATATTTCAGCTAGAGGGACAGATTATCACTACTTAGAGTCACTTACTGTTTCAGATCTAAAATTAATGCTTCACGGACCTGTGTAAAAAAGAAGAAAGCAATTTTGTACAAATATGAGAAAGAACAAATTTGCTTAGAAATAATTAATTTTATTTTTCTACATAAGACAGACAAACGGACAGACATAAAAATTTAACTAAGATCACAGATAATTACTGTAAAATTCCAAATAGTACGAGCAAATATCCAAAATTTTTTTAAAAAGCATTTATATATTTCAAAAATTGCATAATTTTGCTAAATACTAATTTTATTGAAAATACATTTTTTTCAATATTTTTTTTTTTTTTCTTATTTTATTATTATTATTTTATTTTCGACCAAAAGTATATATAGTTATAAACAAAAACATATATGCAGTGTGTAAAAAATTCTCTATATACCAATAATAGTACTCCTTTTTATTTTCCTTTAGTTTCTTCAATGTCTTCAATATGATATTCCTGGTGATAAGAAATTTTTTTATGAATTAAACGACTTTCCGCTTGTGATGGTATTTGGAATGTCGGCAATGTCTTTAGTCTTCATATATATATGTGTATAAATCTATACATAGACATGTACACATACATATATATGTATTTCACTATAAATGTTCACATATGTAGGGTTTAAATATATGATTGAAGTTGGTTTTATTCTTAGCTACACGCAAACATTCTGTGGAAACTCCGACACACACACATATACAGACTTAAACACAATAAAATTCTTCTGTTCTACCTTTCTCATGCTACAAATAATGTGGGGAAATACCAATTTAACAGACTATAATAATACGGCGACTATAACTATTATGATATACATACAGACAAACCTGCATTTAAATGTATGAATAAAATCGTAAATAACTGTATATCATACCTTTCTTTCTTTATTTTTTTCCCTCGGTTTTTTTTAATGGAGGCATAAACAAATTATGCCTGCAGTATATGAGTCTCATAAAGTGTACAATTTATGAATAATGCTACAAGCAGCCATCTCCAGTCGTACTTAAAACTTTAACTATGACTACAGACTACAACCACAACTTTAAGAGCGAGTAAAACTTTTTGCTTTTCTTATACTCTTTATTATGCTATTGCTGTTGTTGGTGTTATTATTTTTGTAGTTGTTGCCAGTTTTCCCTTTTTATTGTTGTCATTATTAAAAGGAAAAAATAAAACGCGTTTGGTGACTGCAGTTTATAGACACTTTCCCTCTTTAGTTGGTTGTTTTTATTTTGTAATTTTTATTGTATGTGTGAATCTGACATATTTAAAACATATATATGTTCTTTTTTTTTCGTATAAAAGTGTCCATGATGTTTTAATTTAATTTGAATAAAAATTAAGTGAAAAGAGTTTAAAAAGTCCGATAGAAAATTTTTGGAAAGTTGAAAAAACTCTACTTTTATTTTAAGATTTTTCTTAATATAATTATGTTGCTTTATTAATATATTGGAAAAATTGCAAGTTCAAAGGTTAAAAGTCATTGATTTGGATTATTTTTGCTATAAATAAAAAAACGTGCTTTAATAAGGAACTTCGGGCGTTATAATCAATATAGTATTTCAAAAAAAGAGCTATGATTTTGTTCATAACTAATTCAATCAGTATTTATAACAGTCTATACCAATCTTAAGTCAATGACTTGTTAATAAATTTTGCCCTTAAAGAAATTTTAGTATTAAATATGATTTTGTTTATATTTCATTTTTTTTTTTTCTGATTATAAAAGATCGTTAGAATGCCTTTAAGCATACCTTTAAATACAAAAACAGTAATTTATATAAAACTTACCACAAAGCTTAAGTTACTAATACATATTCTAGGAATGAAAAAGAAACACAAAATATTGCCTCAGGTTATTTATCAACGAGTAACGAATCCAAGCTAAATAATTATGCATTTAACAACCTTTGATTTTATTCTGTTTTGTAACAAAAACCATTTATTTTTCTTTTAAACTCTCCCCTAAAATTTTAAAAATAAGCAAAAATAAATGGCAACATCTTTTAAGGGTTATATTAAAACGCGAATGTAATAGAAAAGATCATGATATAGTTTTTTATATATTTTTCCCTCTTTCTCAACAACTTGACTCTTTCACAACACAAAGAAAACTTGTCATGTTCATGAGATTCATGTACAATGTACATATAAACATATAGTTTATGTATGTATACAAACACTTCACTTTTACATATCCACTTTAATACTCATACACACACACACACACATATTTTCATATACTCTTGCATCTAGAAAAGAATATGTCTCTGTATTCATCCATCCATCTATATAGAAAACACACTTATAATGTCGACCCGACCTTTGCCTTTGAGTGTTTGTCATTTCATGGCCTCGTTTTGTTTGCATCCTTGTTTGTTTATTGTGCTTGTATGATAATTGTGTTACAGCAACAACAATAACAACGACGTCAATAGCATGCAATAGTAGTAGTAACAACCAAAACACAAAAATACACACAGACACACCAACAGAAAGCGAAATATGAACATCATAACTAAAATAAGAAAAACAAGAATTGTTGCTCCTCTTGCACATCACAGCTCAAGTTATGCAAAGTAAATATTATGTTCGAATTTTCGCTAAAACGAGGGGCGGAGTGAAAAGTACTTTAAATACATTATAAATATATAATAGTATTGAGTTTAAAATATGAAGAACCGGAAAAACAAAATGAAAAGAAATTTATTGATAAAAGAAAATTTTCGATTCAATTTATTTTTATAGGAAATTTTCAGTAAATTTTCTTTTTATAGGAAAATTTCATTAAATTTTCTTTCTACAGGAAATTTTGATAAATTTTCTTTTAAAAACCTATAAAAAGGAAATTTTCGATATTTTTTTTTTTTTCTTTTTTTTATAGGAAATTTTCAATAAATTTTTTTATAGAAAATTTTCGGTAAATTTTCTTTTTATAGGAAATGTTTGATAAATCATTTTATAGGAAATTTTCGATAAAGTTACTTTTTATAGGAAATTTTCCTTTTAACGCAAATTTTCGATAATTTTTTTTTATTTTATTTTTTTTTTTTTTTATTTTATTTATTGAAAACTTCCTTTTTATAGGAAATTTTGGATAAACGTACTTTTTATAGGAAATTTTCGATAAACGTCCTTTCATAGAAAATTTTTGTTAAAGGTCCTTTTTTATAGGAAATTTTCGATAAAATTTTTTTTTTTTTTATAGGAAATTTTCGATAAATCTCTTTTTATAGAAAATTTTCGATAAATTTCCTTTTTATAGGAACTTTTCGATAAATTTCCTTTTTATAAGAAATTTTCAATAAAATTCCTTTTTATAGGAAATCTTCGATAAATTTTCTTTTTATAGGAAATCTTCGTTAAATTTTCTTTTTATAGGAAATTTTCGGTAAATTTTCGAAATTTTCAATAAATTTTTTTATAGGAAATTTTCGACAAATTTTCTTTTTATAGGAAATGTTTGATAAATCATTTTATAGGAAATTTTCGATAAACTTTCTTTTTATAGGAAATTTTCTTTTTAAAGCAAATTTTCGATTTTTATACCCTACACCACCATAGGTGGGGAGGGTATTATGCGTTAGTGCTGATGTTTGTAACACCCAAAAATATTGGTCTAAGACCCACCTTAATTTATACCAATCGGCTTATAATCGCTTTCTGAGTCGATTTAACGATGTCCGTCCGTCCGTCCGTCCGTCCGTCCGTCTGTCCGTCTGACCGTCTGTCCGTCCATGTAAACCTTGTAATCAAACTACAGGTCGCAATTTTGAACCAAAATTAACGTCCCGGAAAAGGATTTAACGATCATAAATCCCTTAAATATAGCAATATTTTAATGAAATTTGGCACATATAAGTTTCATATAAGTCCAAATAAGTGTGGCGATTTTTAAAAATATCGGTTCATAATTATCCATAGTTCCCATATAAACCCCTTTTCAGAAAATCACTTAACGGGCATAAATCCCATTAAAATGTTAGTATCAAGTTAATATTCGACACAAATAAGTTTTATATGAACATAAATGATAGTGCTAAATTTGACAAAGATCGGTCCATAATTTACCATAGCTCCCATATAAGGCCCTCTTTTAGGATCACCCCAAAATTTAATAAATTCATATAAATGTCAGCATCAACGTAATATTCTGTATTCGTATGTTTTATTTTACACTTATGTGTATCGGTCCACATTTGACTCCAAGTCTAATAAAAGACCCCTCCCCGAATTATAATGTACACAATGGTGTAGGGTATCATATGGTCGGGCTTGACCGACTATATCTTTTTCTCTCGTTTTTTTTTTTTATTTTATTTATTGAAAATTTCCTTTTTATATGAAATTTTGGATAAAAGTACTTTTTATAGGAAATTTTCGATAAACGTCCTTTTTATAGAAAATTTTTGTTAAAGGTCCTTTTTATAGGAAATTTTCAATAAATTTTCTTTTTTTAGGAAATTTTCGATAAATTTTCTTTTTATAGGAAATTTTCGATAAATCTTTGTTATAGGAAATTTTCTATAAATTTTCTTTTTATAGGAAAATTTCAAAAAATTTCCTTTTTATAGAATATTTTCGATAAATTTCCTTTTTTTAGGAAATTTTCAATAAATTTTCTTTTTATAGGAAATTTTCGAAAAATTTTCTTTTTATAGGAAATTTTCGATAAATTTCCTTTTTATAGGAAATTTTCAATAAATTTCCTTTTTATAGCAAATTTTCGATAAATTTCCTTTTTATAGAAAATCCTCGATAAAATTCCTTTTTATAGGAAATCTTCGATAAATTTTCTTTTTATAGGAAATTTTCGGTAAATTTTCTTTTTATAGGAAATTTTCGGTAAATTTTCTTTTTATAGGAAATTTTCGATAAACGTCCCTTTTATAAAAAATTTTTGTTAAAGGTCCTTTTTATAGGAAATTTTCGATAAATTTTCTTTTTATAGGAAATTTTCGATAAATTTTCTTTTTATAGGAAATTTTCGATAAATCTCTTTGTTATAGGAAATTTTCAATAAATTTCCTTTTTATAGCAAATTTTCGATAAATTTCCTTTTTATAGCAAATTTTCGATAAATTTCCTTTTTATAGAAAATCCTCAATAAAATTCCTTTTTATAGGAAATCTTCGATAAATTTTCTTTTTATAGGAAATTTTCGGTAAATTTTCTTTTTATAGGAAATTTTCGGTAAATTTTCTTTTTATAGGAAATTTTCGATAAACGTCCTTTTTATAGAAAATTTTTGTTAAAGGTCCTTTTTATAGGAAATTTTCGATAAATTTTCTTTTTATAGGAAATTTTCGATAAATTTTCTTTTTATAGGAAATTTTCGATAAATCTCTTTGTTATAGGAAATTTTCAATAAATTTCCTTTTTATAGCAAATTTTCGATAAATTTCCTTTTTATAGCAAATTTTCGATAAATTTCCTTTTTATAGAAAATCCTCGATAAAATTCCTCTTTATGGAAATCTTCGATAAATTTTCTTTTTATAGGAAATTTTCGATAATTTTTCTTTTTATAGGAAATTTTCTATAAATTTTCTTTTTATAGGAAAATTTCAAAAAATTTCCTTTTTATAGAATATTTTCGATAAATTTGCTTTTTACAGGAAATTTTCAATAAATTTTCTTTTTATAGGAAATTTTCGATAAATTTTCGTTTTATAGGAAATTTTCGATAAATTTTCTTTTTATAGGAAATTTTCGATAAATTTTCTTTTTATAGGAAAATTTCGATGTTTTCTCTTTATAGGAAAATTTCGATAAATTTTCTTTTTGTATGAAAATTTCGATAAGTTTTCTTTTTATAGGAAAATTTCGATGTTTTCTTTTTATAGCAAATTTTCGATGAATTTCCTTTTTATAGAAAATCTTCGATAAAATTCCTTTTTATAGGAAATCTTCGATAAATTTCCTTTTTATAGGAAATTTTCAATAAATTTTCTATTTATAGGAAATTTTCAATACATTTTCTTTTTATAGGAAATTTTCGATAAATTTTCTTTTTATAGAAAATTTACGATAAATTTTCTTTTTATAGGAAATTTTCAATAAATTTTCTTTTTATAGGAAAATTTCAAAAAATTTCCTTTTTATAGAATATTTTCGATAAATTTCCTTTTTATAGGAAATTTTCGATAAATTTTCTTTTTATAGGAAATTTTCGATAAATTTTCGTTTTATAGGAAATTTTCGATAAATTTTCTTTTTATAGGAAATTTTCGATAATTTTTCTTTTTATAGACAATTTTCGATAACTTTCTATTTATAGCCAATTTTCGATAAATTTTTCGTTATAGAAAATATCCGATAATTTTTTTAATAACTTCTAAGATTGTTTTCGTATTTCGCAATATTTTTTTTATTTTTCAATTTAACCGTGTTTTTGATGTTATGTCATTGCTGCTGCCTCCAATGTTGTTGTTTATTTATTTTTTTATTGTTGCTGTTGCTTTAGCTGCGATGTTGGTAAATGAGCGAGTTTTTAACTGTGATACTTACTTTTACTAATGATACAAGTTGCACAATTACATTTAACATGTTTAAACTTTTTTTCTAATGTAATTAGTGGTTTTTCCCCCTCTTGCTGTTAAGACTGTAAGCAAAAGTTGCTAATTTAGCTAGATTTTCCCAATAGAATTTTTCCTCTTTTTTATTTGTTACTTTTAGTGCGTCTTATTTTATACAAAAGGATTTGTTTTGCGTAAGAATTTCTACTAGAACAGGAAGCAAAGGATTAGGAAATTTTTCACTCTAAAGTAATATAAAGAATTTTATGTGAACACAACGCAATTGTATCATTTTTAAAATAAACTTAATTTAATTGTGCTTTTGAGTTCTCTAACGGGAGCATAAAGTGGTTTTGATAAAAAGTAATTAAAAGAAGAGAAAAGAACTTATATGTAACAACATTAACATTTTACTCATGTCAACACATACTTACTAACTGGGAAAGATTTATATTTTAGGAAAGCGTATAAAAGGTTACTGAATTGTATTTACAAGGGATGTGTAAACAATTTTTAGAAAAATGGTATTTTTTTTAATAAGAAACTATTAGAGTATTCATTTTACTCGACTTTTTCATTGTTCGAATAATCAAATAACTCGAAAATGGAGTTTTTAAATTACTCGAATAATCGATTAAATCTTTTAAGTTACTCGAGTTATTCGATTAATTTATACCTTAAAATTTTGCTCGATTTTTCAATGCTTATCAAAAAAGGATACAAAAATATAGCTTAAAATAAGAAATAGTCTTTACAAAATAATATATATTTAAAATTTGCGTAAATATTTATGAATATTTGTCTTTTTTGCTTTGACAATGCCGTTGTTTCTCTATATTTAATATATTCATTGATAGTTAAATAGGTCTAACAAATTTGGTCTATCTATTTGAACCAAATTGTATATTAAGGGTAGTCCGAAGTGCAATTTTGTCTCATAACTTCACTTTTTAATTTGGACACATACTAACCTTTGCACAACAGAGGTTTTCAGTTATATTCAAAATGTTTGTACAATATTTTTAAGTGTATCGGAGATCTACTAAACCCAGATTTATTTTTAGAATGTTTTATAATTCATTGTTCATTTATAAATTATACAAATGTATACAGTTTTTAAGATAATTTACTCTTATTTGTATTATAGTGATCTCGTGATTATGTTTTAGTTCAAGTTTATGGAATAATGTTTCACAACTTTTAATTTTCTATCAATATCAGTGTACATATATAAGAAATTCTATAAAATTGTATAATAAATTAGTAAAATATACAATTAGTTAGAACTATTTTCTTTTCTCCATTTAATGGACACATTTACTGTAAATTTAATTCTCCCAAATGTACGCGTAAGAATTATAATTGGCTTTATTTTGAATTAAACCACAATTTCTATCAAAATGTAAAATATTTTAATTCACATTTCTTTCTATTTTTGTTATAATTTAGTAATACTTTACACAAATATTATATGGATTTTTGTCCTTTAGGCTGTGAAAGAATTGTAAAAGTATATTTATTAGTTTCTGAGTTATTGCATTTTGAAAATGACAAAAAACCCTTTGGACTTTCCTTTTTTTTAGATAAAGTAGTTCAGCGATTCTTAACATAAAGAACAAGTTTACATGATAAACTTAATTTTAAGTCCAAATTCTTTATATATAAAAAATTTCATTCGAACTATCACCATTATATCCTCTACAGCAGATTGAGAATTTATTGGTATATCAACTATGTACGTTTAATCGTAGAAACAATAATATGTTTTTCCAAATCAAGTTTAAAATCCTTCAATTTATTTCTTATTATATTTATATTAAAATTATTTGAATTTTACTTTATAATTTTTTAAAGTGGCGTTTATAAAACGACCTTTAACTATGTATTGTAATTTAGGCATATATATGGTTCTTTTTACTAAATACATTTTTTTTATAAAATTCCAATTTGTGGCACCACTTTTATATTAGAAACATTCTATACAAAACTTGAAACATTGTTTTTAAGCTAAATTTTTTAGAAAACTAAAATCAAAACATCATAAAACTATTTAAGAAAGAAAATATTATGATATTTTTTACTCGAATTATTCGATTAATCGGCATAAATTGTTCGAATAAATTGTTACTCGAAATTCTTGATTTTAATTTAATCGAACAGTTGTTTGATTTTAATTTGTCGATTAATCGAACAAACAATACTCGAGTGAAAGAGTATTCAAAACTCTTAGGTCTGTTTATTAGACTCCTTTACATTCTAAGAAATTTCTGATTATTTATAATTCTTTTAAAACACAACCTTTTAGTTATTTCTTAATCCACGTAGATTTAAATAAAATATTATAAATTTATGTTAAGTACTCATATATAAATATATATTTTTTTTTTTTTTTTTTTTTGCTAAATATTCAATTTAAGCTAATTTTCATTTTTTTACTTAACAGCACTGTTTATTTTTATTTTAAATGAGTTTTAAAATTTGTATTTTCTGTTTTAGTTTAAAAACTTTATTTTGTAACAAATAACAAGTCTAGCGATGGTTTACATAAACAATGTTTATAATTTGTATATATTTACATATGTATTTGTTTGTACTTTGTTCATATGTAAAGTTTTTGAAGTATGTGTAAAATGCGTAAGTATTGTATTCACTTGGGAGTACTAGCTGAGATAAGAGTATTTGACACTTTTAAGAAACTAAAAGTATACATTACGTTAAGTCTAGGAAAGAACCATGAGTATTGTTGTATAATATATAACTAAGTTTAGTTTAATTCATTATAATTGTGTTAGCGTAAAATTTGAAATAATTGTTCTTTACATTTAAATTTCATAAAACCAAACTAAAACTTGTATAGTTTTACCACTAAAGCAATAAAATATAAAGCGGGTGTCATAAATAAGTCATAACAAACTCATCATTTCTGTTTAGCTTTATAAAACGGCAAATATAACGGTCCGTTTTTAAAAATTTACATGTTTTGATGAAGTCAATTTGTTTTCTTTTACATAGATGACAAATACTATTCCATTTTGAGCTTCTTTCTAGAGAAAGTTGAAAAGAAGTCGATTTTGTGCGAGTCAAAAATAAGTAAATAAGCAACCTTAGCTTAATTTTTTGTTAAAAGCAAGTGAAGTTTACGGTTGCAAAATGATTTTAGTACAACAGCGATAGTTATTTGTTACATTATGAGAGAAATAAAAAAAAAAATTCGATTATATTAGAAAATATTATAAATTCAGAAAATTTTAATTTAACCATAATTTCGACCTAAAATATAGTAAATAGCGCAAAATTAAGTGTAAGAGAACTAAGAGTAACTATCATACAATACGAAAAAGGTGAAACATATAGAAATAAATCAAAAATCTTTAATAAAATGGCCACTTTATTCTCAATGTGATTAAATGCTTCAAACACAATGAACTCGTTGACCGCAATTACTCTCGTAAACGCCTAAGAATCACTACAAAAAGAATAGATAACAATTTAGCTTTAAAATTCTATGCTTTCTTCTACATTTTCATCAAAACTTATTCCGGAGTGGACCATATATAGAAGCTAGGGTAAAGTATGAACCGATCTTTATAAAATTTGGCATCATGAATTATGATGATATATATACCTCATTGCAATCAAATACTAACTTTATACTAACATATGTACGAGACTTTTGTACGTTAATGTGATTTTCGAAGAGGGGTTTATATAGGAGTTATGGTCAAATGTGGACCGATCATCATAAAATTTGGTACAAATATTGATAATTATACAAAACTTCTTTGCACCGAAATCTTATTTTTAAGGCATTTTTGAGAGTTGAACTCTATTCCGGGGTGGAAATTTGTATGGGGACTAGATGAAATAATTTACCGATCAAAAACAATTTCATTAGGTTTCGTTCTTGTATTCTAAAAGTCCCATGTGCTAAATTTCATTGAATTATTTTCAAAATTGCGACCTGTATTTTGTGCACAAGGTTTACATGGATTTCCAAGCCAGCCAGACGGACTAACATCGTTTTATCGATTTAAAAAGTGAATCTGAGTCGATTTGACCTTTGAACTTTCGAATTAAATCTACTTACAACATAAAATTTTGAAGACAATATCTTCATCTTTAAATTTTTTACAAAAACCATACTATATTTCATAATTATAGAAAATTCAGAAAGTACTATTAGAAGAACAAAAAAGTACCACAAAGTCCCTCCTTTTGAATTCTTACCCACAGGACAATGTATCTTTTAGTGCCACAAATTCCACTCTTGTGAATTCTTATCCACATAGGACTACATTTATTTAATTTCATGTTTCCAAGTTTAATATAATTGAAAATTCATTATTGAGTTGGAATTTTCCGCTCTTACCACTTTTATGGTACTTTTTTTCACCCATCGAAGTATCAAAAATTGTATTCCAATGAATTTCTAAATTGTAGTGATATCCCATATTAAAATACTCATACGAATATTTCAATATATATAAACAAAATATTTTATGAAAAAAGTACCAAAAATAGGTACGGTTTTTACCCCTTAAACGTTCGAATTTCTAAAAAGTCATTTTTTTTTTTTTTTTTTGATAGGCTATGAATATGATGTAAATTTTATTTGTATGTTTATTAGTTCCAAAGATACATATGGTGCCTTTATTGGCAAATACAGTTTTACCCGTTTCTCCTAAAAATGGCCGATTTAAAAAAAGTACCAGACACCTGTTCGTTTATCCCATCTTAGTAGATCTATATGGAGGGAGATCTACCTACGTTCCAAATTTCGTCTCTCTAGCTTCAGGCGTTTAGGCTGTGGGATGATGAATCAGTCAGTCACGTTACTCTTTTATTATATAGATTAGATTTTATTTTAGTTCATAACTTCTAAACTAACTATATGAGACTCCAACTTAAAATTTTACGTACGTAGAAAGAAGAGTTAGGTCAACATTATATATTTCTTCAGAATTTTAAAAATATATTTTTTTGGAGATATAATGATTTAATTGTTATATGTCTAACTTTGACCTTTGAACTTTTGATGTAAAAAAAAATTATAAATATCATTATAAAAGCAATATATATATATTTTTTTTTAATATGAAACTAAAACCATGTATCTGCCACATTACATATATATGAAGCAAATTCGGCCAAGCCGAATATAACATTCCATAGTGGGATAGAATTGAATGTTCTTGGAAATAAATCTGTAACTTCTAACTAGCTGTTAAGATTTACATACAATTTTATATAAGAGTAGCAGAAGTGTTCTTCAGAAGCTGAGCAATGGGAACTCAAAAGGGGTTTCCTCTGACAATATCTGAGAATATTTGGTATTTCAAATACTAAATGCACAAGTAAGCATTTTTATAGGTCTTATTGAGGGCTTTAATATGATGTAAATATTTTATTAAATAAACAATTTTCAAACCTTAAAAATTGAGTACATCTAACATAAAAATTTTCTATGTGAGTGGTACCCCATTTGAGCCCCCATAGCTCTGCTCTTGAGGAATCCTTCTTCCAAATTTAAAATTGTATAGTTGTCTGTTAAAATTGTATGCTCGTCTGTGTAATTTAACGTCACAGATTTATTTCTAAAAATGTATCATTCTGACCCAATTTTGAATGCTGTGTATTTTTTAATAATTCTTACTTAAACTTTTACTTCTAAATAAATATTATTGATCATTGAACATTATTTTCCAAATGTTATAAACACGTGCAACATTACTTAATATCAGAAACAAAACTAAAATCTTTGTTTATTATACTTTCACTTTCATATTCATTTAACAAATCTAATTACTTTGTAGTCAATAGCCTCCAACAAACATTGAATGAATAATAAACATAATTAGTTTTATTTTTCTCTTCTAACATTTTAATTCACATGAAATAAAAGTTTACACAGCTGGATTTATTACCAATACCAAAAATGATGAAGTGCATTTGTAGAAGATCATTCTTAGAATTTTATTATATAATATTTCAACAAAAAGTTAAACTTAATACAAAATTCCATAAACGTATAAACTCATACTTATAACTAAATTATAATAAATGTCATAATGTAAATAATACAAATGAAAATAAATAAATAAATACATTTCAATGAAAGAGATTCATTATAAAACAAAAACAAAATTATAGTAAATACTGTATACAAATTTTCCTAAAATTATTTCTAAACACACTTATATGGGCAATTCTCTTTTTTTATATTTGCCTTTATGAAACCGACTTTCAACCACAAATATTTTTTTAAATTCTGACTTTTTTAAACAACTTTTGATGCAATTATGTTAACAACACTTGGTGCTGTAACAGAAAAAAAATTCAAGACCGGAAACGGTTCCATGTGGTCCCGGCAAACACCCAAAGTAAAAAATTCCAAAAAAAGTGTTTGAAACTAACAAGTTTTTTTTTATTTATTTTTATTGCTGTAGTCGCGGATTTTAGCATAAGGGTCCAATTCTTCTAATGTAGACTATAAACACTTGTAGAAAAGGACCAGCATGGATTTAATTGGCGTGCAATTAACCACACGCAGAGAAAAAACAATTCTCAATATGGTTGCCCCAACAATATTATTTTCATTGCAGAGAAATTTTTCCGTCGCAAACATTCTTATTGTTGAATATATTTTATTTTAAAAACAATTTTGTTGTAGCAATTATACATTTGCTCTCAACTTACAATTATATTGTTGGCACAACATGTTAAGCAATATGTTTAAATTAGAACCACATTATTGTTGTTAAAATTGCATATGCAAAAAAAATATTTTCAATACCTGAATATATTATTTTGCTTGTAATTTTGAATTGACAACAAAATGTTTGTTTTGTATTGGCAACAATATACATTATTAGTACTTGACAATAAGTATACTTGTTGATTTTTATTAAGTTTAGTTTGCTTCTTGTATTGAGCAAGTTGTCTGTCGGCAAGTTAAAAATGTATTAGATAATATGCTGAATGTATATTTAAAAAAGTGATTTATTTAAAATAAATTATTTTAATTAAAGTTAAATTAGAAATAAATAAGTGTTTCATATTGTGAAAATATTTTAAATGGATAATATACAAAGAAAACTTCATAATTGGTTATCTTCGGAGTGCTAAAAAAAATGTGTCAGCTTGTACGAGTGTTCAAGAAATTTCTTAGGTTTCATCGTTCACAGGTGATAAATTTATCTTTTTACACCAAAGTGATTTATTTTACATAACTAAATTATAATTAATTTTAATAAAAACTTCCACACGATAATTTAATTGGTTTTTATTTATTTTTAGGCATAATAATTGTTTCTCGACGCTAAGTACCGTTATTGTGATTCAACATATTATTGCTGCATACATGAATCAAGTATATATACAACAAAAATATTGTTGTAGATCAACAATATTTTTAATGTGATTTAACCATATTATTGCTGTATATATGAATCAAGTATATATAGAGCAAAAATATTATTGTAGATCAACAATATTTTTATTGTTATTTAACCATATTATTATTATATACATGAATCAGGTACATATACAACAAAAATATGGTTGCAGATCAACAATATCTTTATTAAGATTCAACCATATTATGGTGCTACATCTAACCATAATATGACAGTACTCGATTATGGTTGCTATTCACCATATTTTTTCTCTGCGTGCAGTGTCAAATTGTGTTGTGCAAAAGTCCAGAAACCAAATTTAAAAAAATTTTAAAATTTTTCAGTGTTTTCACTTGGGGATTTTATTCCTTTTCGGATATTTCATCATTTGACATATATCTCGTTAATATGCCCTTAGCAGAAATGCTGTAGGAGGTACCCAAACTTGGAGAGAAAAAACGTGAATGGCTCCAAGAGGTGCCTTTTTCGCGAGGCACACTCGCAACGTTATTTCAGTGAAGCTAGAGTATAGCATTATCAAAGAAGGTTTTCAAATGACATTTAAAAATCATTGTGGCGTTTTAAAATATTAATTTGCTAAACTACTTTAAATAATTCAGCAATTTTGCATATTTTGTTATAGCAGATGTTGGCGTTATAAATCAATTTTAAACTGAAATAAGTTACTGTGTAAAGTTTTACTTACGCAGAAAATATAATTTCACTAAAAATATTCATCAACGGTTTTCATGGGCTAAGAACGCGATGTTACTTAACTTATTGTGATATTTTTAATTTGTATTTAAAGCATTGCACAGTGGGGCAGAATCGAAATAAATCTGTAACTTCTGATCGGCTGGTTGGATTTGCATGAAATTTGGTATATGCATAGCAGAGGAGTGTACATTGTCAAGTTTGGAAGGGGGACCATACAGACCCCTCAAGGTCGAAGCTAAAAGGGCTCAAAGTTGGGTACCTCTGATATACAATTTTTAATCGTTTGCCAAATTTTTGTTTCTCGTCTAATGTCAAATCTTTTTTATACATTATTGTAGGTACTGATAAAACCTACAAAAATATGTGTGCATGCAATATTTATCTCTTACAGTTTTTGAGTTATTTGCATTTGAATTTTTAAGTACCTAAATTTTGCATGTTCTTGGTCCAGTTTTATTCATATATATGCTAGTGTCTCCGACTGATTTCATTTGTTTTTTTTTTTCTTTAGATAAATAAAGAACAAAATTATCTACTGAATAAAAGAAATTTGAAGTCGATATCCTTATCGAGTCCAAAAATAAAGGATTTTGAATTTGAAAATTGTTAAAATGACGACTTTTTGCGTTTTTTTTTTTTTAGCTGAAAAAATATCTTAAATCTTTTCTCTAAAATAAAATTTTCTTTAACAACATATAATAATTTTATATTTTTCTGAAAGGCATCTTCACAGAGAAGAATTTAAAATAAAAAGCAAGTCCAATAACAAGTCCAATGGGTCCCGAATTCGACCCATTTTATATGAAAGTTTTGACTTTAGTCTATATTTTCTCAAATCCCAAAGCACGAATCGGTAAACGAAATACAGTTTCGGAATCTGTCATGTGTTGTTAAAAGTCTTCAATCGAAATCTACGGGACTTCGGAAAAATGTGGATTTTATAACCGAAAATGTGAAAAAAGCCATTTTTAAGATTTTTCGGCGTTTTTTTAGGAATTGTGGGAATCCTTTTACATAAATCTTAAATTTTTTTAACTTTCTCGTTTTACGCGATAAATTCTACACCCACCGAAAATTTCGTTAAGATATCTTTAATAACAAAGATTTTATTACAGATAAAATATTTATAGTTTCTCAAAAAAACAGTTTTTTGCAAAAATTTTACTTTAATTTCAGAAATCAGAAAAAGTCTAAACTCCATTTTTTTCATCTAAATTACATTGCTTAGCCGACATAATTCTTCGTTATACAGAAAAAGATTGAAATCAATATCTTTTACAGAACCGAAACTATGCCACTTTAAAGTTTTATAAGTCACTTTATCATTTTATTTCCGTGATTTATTTCCAAAAAAATTCGATTCTGCCCCACTGTGCATTGTAGAGTACATAAATTCAATAATTTTTGATTTAGGACTATAAATAGAATTTTGGCAATTTTTTTTATAAATTTTTATCTTAAACCGCCATAACATTCACGCGAACAGATTTGTATTCCACTAGAGCCAAGGAATATTGGTACTAAATATCGTTGATGTGCCATTTAAAAATTTTCGATTTTTTTTTTTTTTTTTTTTTTTTTTTTTTTTTTTTGAACATCAAAAGTAAAAGAGTTTGAAGAATTTCCCATATATATAATTTCATAACAAAAAGTAAATGAATTTCAAAACATTTTCTTCTTGTTTTTGTGGAAAAACGCAAAATCCAAAAACGTGTATTAATGAAAATATAAAAGAAATTCTTAAAAATGTCTGTATAAAATGTATATTAGTTTATATTTGTATCTGTGTTTATGTATGTGAGTGGGAGTTATAATCAAGAACTCAAGAGTGTATTTATATTTACATTTATCTTTTGTTATTTTAGTAAATAACTAAACAAACAAATAAATAAATGAATAAATTCCATTATAAAATTACCGCAATCACTAACGTTTACATTTACATTGCTTATTTTACTTTACAACAGCATTTTGTATTTTGATTTTTTTTTTACTTATTTCTACTACTTACTCCAACTTTATACTTTCTTTCTGTCTATCTGTTCATTATCAATATTCAGGATAAAGATTTGGCTTATTTTTTCGTAAATTATGATGATGTTTGGCGACAACTTGTACACAAAACTTTTTTAGATTTTTTCTTTTTTTCTTTTTATTTTGTGTTTTGCCTTGAAAACTGATTACAATGATACTAAAGTCACACATTTATAAATACTTATATAAATATATATAAATATGTATCTATGTATAGAATATAAATATATAGAGTATTTTATACACTCTCAACCAAATTCTAAATAAACTTTTTAAGGACAACAAGAATTTGGTTGCTTATAAGTATTTTTTTTTACTGGTTTTAAAACAAAAAATTGTTTTTCTTTTTTCCTTAAAGCCATATAACTAGTAGGGTGTTGTTAGTTTGTCCTTGTGATTGTTACAGTTAATGTGTATTCGTACGTGTGTGTAAAATAAACCAAATCAGTATATGACAGGTGTTATAAAAATTATAACTAATTTCAAGGTTATGGATTTTTTTCAAAAATAAAATTCTTTAAAATATTATTTTAGTTTTTTAATGAGGTTCATAAAAAGAATATTTTCCTTGAATGGTGTATAAAATTCGGTTTGATCAAATAATTATATAATTCTGATTTTTTTTTTATTATTATTTTTTATCTGCTTTTGTTTCATTTTATTTTGTTTTGTTGATCAACTTTATGCTTTAAGACATAGATATCAACGAACCAACTAACGAGTCCAAATACTACTACTGTTTATCTATAAAAAGTTAGTGTGTGAGTATTTTCCTTTAAGACTCTATACGAGGGAATCCTTGCATATAACTGTGATGTTGTAATACAGAGTAGGAAAATTAGGCTAGTGCTATTTGTGCAAAGTCAAAAAAAAAAAAATATTTTATTAAAAATTTTTTCAAAATTCTAAATTGTTTAAAAAAGTACGAACTTAAAAAGATAGATAGAAGAGACCAATCAATGTACCATGACCACGGAATTTTTTGTGCAGCCATTTATATAAATATACTATTTTAATATATACAAATTTTCCATTAAAAAGTTTTTCCAAAAATACTTTTTAAAAAACAATTTTACAACTTTACTAAAAAGTGTATAAATTTTAAAGCAAAGTATAATTTTCCAACAAATAATTATTTTAAATATTAATTTTTCAAACTAGGACTATTTTTAAAAATCATACGAAAAATTATAATTTTTCATTAAAAATAAAATGATTGTACAAATTTTCCAAAAAGAAATAAGGAGAAGAATCTTAACATATATAAAATTCAATAATTTGGAAACGGTTGACCTTAGATTTTTATTTTTTTTTTATTTAATTGATAATTTATTACAGATCAGAGAAAAATATAACTTTTATAGTTCTAACCATTACTTATGAACTTGTGCTTTTTTTTCTTTAGAGAATTGAATTCTTCACATCTTCTTTTAAAATCTTCGATATTTTGGGACACCTTTTTTGTGCTCTTCAATTCACTTTTTACAAGAGCCCAATATCTCTTTACTGGTCTTAGCTCCGGACAATTTGGAGAATTGACCCCTCTTGATACAAAAACTATGTTATTGGTTTCATACTACTCCAGAGCTTTACTACCATAGTGATATGATGCCAAATCGAGCCAAAAATTAAAATCAAAATTAGAAAAAACTTATATCTCGAATAATACTGTTTAATTATACTAAATATCGTGAAAAAAGTTATATGAAACATTTCCACCACATCACACTTTTAACCCATTGATGACCAAATGAAATATGTACCTCTAAGAAATTTTAAGGTTATATAATTAGAATAATAACAAAAGAAAATGCAACAAAAGAGTAGAATATGCTTTGTCTCTAACATGCCCTCCATATTACCTAAAAGTCTTTAAAATTGCTAAAAGCACTGAAAAAATAGGAAAAATAAACAAAGAACAATAGGAGTTTTTACACCAAAACGTTGTTACTAAGAGATTATATCAACGTATATGGATTCCTACTTTAGTGAAAAAATATTGCTGCTTCTTATATGAGTAAAAATTAAAATTAGGCCGAATTATTTACAATATATTTGTCTTATAATTTTTTGCTAACTCTGTTATTTAAATTGGTATTTTTATTATTATTATTTTTTTTTTTCATATTTTTGATGGCTACGCATTTTCTGTGCGATTTTAAACATTTTACCATTTTTGAGATCTACGGTCTTTTGTTTGTTATACCAAATAAAATGTTTTCCTCTACACCAACTCCTTACCTCTCATTTTTCAATGTTTTTATGAGAGTTAAAAGAAAATTTCTTTATTTTTACAAGTTTAATGACTTATAAAGGCTATTTGTGTGTTAAATTAGAGACTTGAGTCCAATGTCTTATATATAAAACATGAGTGACTAATCTGCTCTACCTATTACTTGGAAAATTGTATAACCTAAAAACTGATCATGGAACGATATTTCCTTGGTTCTCAGTGGGTTAAAAGTGTGATATGATGGAAAAAAAAACGAAATATTCCTGGTGATAGAGATGATTATACCTACAATATCTGCAATATAATTTTACAGATACTTTTTTAGTGTTGACCTGTGTAATTAATTTTTAGAAGAGAATATCAATGTTCCAAAGAATAGTATCATTTTCTAGAAATTACTACATTAAAAAAGCTAGTATTTTACCAGTATTTTATTCCAAAAAAATACCATGGAATGATTTCATGTCAAAACGGACAGCAATCGGATTTGACATTTCCGATATCAATGAAATTCACTACAAGCATTGAAAAATGCAAGCTATTATATCTCAAAAACAGGTACTTTTAAAATTCTTAAAAAATTATATATTTTTGACATAACCTTTCTCCACATGGATATACAATTTCAAGTTTGAGCCTTATTTAGTTTAGAAGTTATGGACAAAAATAAAATTCAATTATTAATAACACCTAAGCTATAGAAAATAAAATGTTAATTTCAGTATAATTTTAAAAACAAAGACATTACCTTAAAAATGATATAGAGTGAGTTATTTTAATTTGAAGGTTTAAAGGTCAAAATAAAACTTACAAAAAATAAATCATTATATCTCCAAAAACGATATCTTTAAAATGATAAAAAAAATTATATAATATTAATACAACTATTCTTTATACTTGTGCAAAATTTCATGTTGGACAAGCCTTTAGACACAGGGTGTCAATTTCATACTTTTCTGCTGATATTTCTTAAACAAAAATTTTTAAAAAGTTGATGGTGGGTATATAGATTCGGCCGAGCCGAATATAACATTCGCGCTTGTTTTAAAACATCATATTTTTGGACCGGAAAAGGTCTTCAGTCTGAATGTCTGTAATTTGAGCAACACTTGCAATACGTAGTAACTGTAGCAAATTTCACTGAAATCGGAGATATCAAATCCGAAAATGCCTGTTTTTTATTTTATTGTGTATTTATTATTTATTTTATTTTATTTATTTTTTATTATATTGAATTACTCCAATGTGTTTTTAAATTTTTTTTTTTTTTTTTTTTTTTTTTTTGATAATTCAATAACTTTATTTATCTATCCGTCCGTTTCCAAAATTACGAAATGAATTAATTAATTAATTAATTAATGTAATTTTCTATGACTTTTTTACAAAAATTAAATTGTTTTTTTACTTCCTGAATAGTGTATCTTCATTAATTTTATTTACTATTTGATTTGTTAGAAAACTTTACAGAAATAAACGTATAATTTTGAATTTTTCATGTCTGCCCCTCTATGTCGAAGGAAAAATTCACTTCGACAATTTGTATGGAAAATAACAATTTTCCAAAATTGTGTTTTCTTTTTCTTTTACCAATGAGAGTATTATATTTCTGTTTTATTAAAACATAAAAAGATTTCCTATTTAATCATTTTTGAATTTTTATTCAGGCTCAAGTTCATTATTGTAATAATTTTTCTAGAACGCAGAAAAAGATTTATTAGACACTAGCAGGATGGATTTCTTAGAAATATATTTATAGGAAGATGATTTTGAAAATGTTCAATTATCTAATATTCTAGGCCATTATACATTTTAAATATTAAATTCTAGTTTTTGACTTTAGTGTAATTGTAATACCAGGCTCTCAAACAATATTATCTTTCTGACAAATTTGTAATAAATTCAATATTTAGGAATTTTGCTCCTTTTTCAGGAATTATGAGATTCCCAGTTATTTATTGGAACATTTTGTCTTAGTTCATTTTTTTAAATTTTCAAATAAATGTCGAGAGCTTGTATTTAATAAAGATTGTCCGATTTGAATAAAATCTGATTTGTTTTATTTCCAACAAATTTTTCCTTATGATCAAAATATACAAATTTTTATTTTTTCCATTTTCGAATTTTTATGATTTAGAAAAAATTAAGTTTTGTTCCTTACAAATTAGCAGCAGTCTATTGCAAAAATATATCTGTTTATTTAATATTATTATAGAGGTCACAAAAGTTTTTTTCTCGCTTGTTTTGCTTTTTCCAGTCCTATCTTTTATTTTGTGATATTTTTTCTTCAATTCTTGTTTTGTTTACTTTTACTTATCGAAAGTAGAAAACCAAAAAAAAAAAAGAAATAGAATAGAATAGACGCAAAAGAATAGAAAAAGACATTGGTAACATAAACACACACACATGTACATACATAGATACATATACATACACATACTAAATAAGATTAGAAGTAAGAATAATGTTAAGTTTGTTCATCATAAATACTGATGCTAAATACATATTATGCTTACATATACGAAAAAAAAAAAAATATCTTTGTATTATAAAATAAATTTTGTTTATATTTTTATCTACTACTATACTCTATACATAAATATCAGTGTATTTGTGTATGTGTGTTTTTAAATAGTGAAGTGTGTGTAAAATTTTGTTTGAGTGTTATAACATACAGACAGTTAAAACCATTTATAAAATATAGATTTTCCTAAATCACAAATACAAAAAGAAAAATTCAAAAAACAAAAGCTCAGCAAGACTTGGTTGTCTGTTTGTAAGTGTGGGAATATTTGTTGGTGTGTGTTTTTAATTTTACATTGTATTTATTGCTTTAAAAAAAGTACAAAGAGAAAATTACACTAAAAAAAAAAAAAAAATAGTTTTATTAATTTGTGGAAAATTTATTAATATCTCCAACTGCCGCCTCTTTCTATTTTATTAAAAAACTTTCTTTTAGAAATTGATCATGAGTTTCGATAACTACAACTAGTCAATCAAACATTAATACTATAGTACAGTGTTACCGTTTGGCGACTTTAGTCGCCATTTGCCCCTTTTTCCACCACTTGGCCATTTTTTGGGCACCTTTTCAAATGGCGACTAAATGGCTACTTTTTAAGACTATGGCTAAATTACGAGAAATTAAGTTGTTTGAAATTCATTTCAACAAATAAATTCATCATTTTGAGATTGTTTCACAGTATAATGATATAAAAGTCCGCGGAGTACTTATAAATGAACTGAAACTGGTAGTAACTAAAAATAATAATAAAGTTTATGAACAGCTATGCCGAATCTTTTTGGACTGGATTAAAAAAATCAAAAAAAGATACGATGAATACTATATCCTAATTTATATTTTTACATTCCTCATATTAATCCCTGAGGAACGTGTTTTTTACTAAATTATTAATAATAAAAAATAGTTTGTCTAACAGACTTGAGTCAATTCTTGGGGATCCATGCGTTCCGTCCTAAATTCATCCGACAAGGATTTGAAAGACTGGAGTACGAGTGAAGAACTCGTACAAAAGTACGGAAGTTTAATTAATAAAACGAGGATTTATGGTAACTATTTTTGTGAATTTTTGCAATAATAAAAATTGTTGTAAAATAATTATAAATTATTTTGTTATTAATACAACTGAATTTTGTATTTTTCTTACAATACAAAATTTTTTGTTGTCGTTGTTATCAAATAAACAAATTTTAAGGAGTTTTTTAGGTTTTCAAGTAGTTGGCCCCTTTTTTTCAGAAAATCCTCCTTTTTGGCGACTTTTTATTTTGAAATAACCTTTTTTTGGACTCTTTTTAAAAATTCTCAATGGTAACGCTGCTATAGTATACTATAGTATTGGATTTTTCCTTATTAAAAATAAAAAATTTACCAACAACTTTTATTTATGCTTCATTTTTTTATCAAATCAAATCATATACAAGCACATCATTGCGTATACTTACTTTAAATTACACTCTTGCTATAACAATTACACTTTTGTCGAAAAAATTATCAGTTTTCTAAAAGTTCCTAAAAGTTTAATTACAATTTTACTAATAATTTTTCGTTGAGTGTGTCTTTAGTTGTTGTGCGTTCACTTGTATGATTGAGTGTGTATGAGTGGAATAAATGTATTTATACATGTATGTGTTAGTTAGTTTTTATTTAGCTTGAGTTGAGTACTGATTGCTCTTATGACTACAGTTGTTGTTTCTTTTTTTTTTTTTGTATTTTTATATTTTGTTATTTTTATTTTATTTAATTTTTTTGTTTTCTATTTTTATTTTTATTTTGCCTACCAATAAATCTTCAACATTCATAAGCACCAACATACAATGTGCTACCACAAAAAGCTGTCTTTGCCACACACACATATACACACAATCATATATTTAAAACACATATGTGCTTGAAGTTGAGTGCTGTTGGAGAGTATATGTATGTGTGTCTATACAAGACACATTGGCAACATCACCAGGATTTTCATTTAAATTTGACTTTTTTTGTTAAAGCATTGTATTGTTTTGCGTTTTATATATTTTTTTGCTTAATTTTTGCTTTTGTTATTTTTTTTATGATGATTTTATTTATTTGTAGTTAAATCAGCAGTTCGTTGGGATCTAATATATTTGTATAAGGAGTGAGACCGAAAAAATCTTTACACATTTTGCCTCATAACTTTTTTCAGAATCAATATTCAAAATTTTTTTTTTGATCTAGTTATCATGGAAAAATACTTCAGTTATTATTTTTAATAACAACCATGTTAATATCCTTATTTTCATCAAAATAAGTGACGAAAAAGATTTACGTCCTACAAGATATTAAAAAATTTCAAAAAATCCAAATAGGTCTTACAAATAATTGGCCACAGAATTAAATGTCGTCCGCAAAACCGTTTCTAATGTTATTAAACAGTATGAGGAGAACTTGACTATTGATGTGAAACCTAATTCGGTAAGAAAAAAGAACCAAATGATATTGGGAAGGCAAGAAAATTGAAGTCATATTGAAAGGAACTCCAAACACATCTGGTAGAAAATCAGCTCAGTTTTCTCAGTGCTTCGACTATTTGGTGCGAAAATTTAAAGCTAATGGGAAAGTGGATAATATATAAAGTTCAAAAAATTCCAAACTGGAATTCTGCAAAAAAAATTACAAGTCAAAAATAGGACTCGGGATTTAAAACCAAATTTCATACAAAAATACTCAAGCTGTATAATTGACGAAGAAACGTAGGTGCTGGCAGAATCTTCGCAGCTTGTGTCTCAAAAATTTTTATTGCTAATGCTCGAAGCAATGTTGGAGATAAGTTTAAGACCCAAAAGCAGCAAAAATGTCTTACAAAATTCATGGTATGACAAGCTTTTTGCATTTGATACATTCGGATCTATAAATACCAAAATATGCATAAAGGAATATTTGCAAAAAAGACTTCCTCTCTTCTTAAGAAAGCACAACTTGTCCACATATTTTTGGACCCATTTGGTATCATGTCCCTACGGTAAGAAAGCTCTGGAGTGGTACCAAATCAATAACATAGTTTTAGTACCAAGAGAGGTCAATTTTTAAAATTGTCCATAGCTTAGACCAGTGGAGAGATATTGAGCTCTTGTGAAAAGTGAATTCAAGAGCACAAAAAGGGTGTCCCAAAATACGGAAGATTTTAACAGAAGATGTGCACACTGTTCCAAAAAAGTGACTGAAACAACTATCAAATCTCCCAAGAAAGGGTTTTCAAAAATGGTCCACAATTTTATAATTAGTGATTAAAACCATAAAAATTATATATTTCTGTGATTTGTGCTAAATTATCAAATGATTAAAAAAATAATGAAAACTCTATGATCAACCGTTTCCAAGTTATTGAATATTATGTAGTTAAGAATTTTTCGATCTCACTCCTTATCTGTATATTCTATATGGAAACCATATCAAGACTGAAATCACTTAAACTAGTGTACAATTGAAAAACTTTTTACATTTTGATTTAAAGTTTTTGATAAAGTATAATTTATAAAATTGTTATTAAATTAATTCATTGTAATATAATGAAAAACAAACCCAGTGCCGTAGAATTTTTTTTTTCCATTTTTCCAAAAATTATATTTATAACATATAAGACCCTTTCTTTTGATGAACATTGTTTAGGTTTCAACGAAACCAAAATGGATAAGACACCACGAATGCTGATGAAGTGTATAGTGGCACGGAAAATACGTAGTAGTCCTAACATAGATAGGGAAACATCCTTCACCAGTTTCGATGCACTCTCTATTACCATTTATCAAATTCTGAGAACGTGCATGGATAATGAGGTAAATATTGCTGGCAACTTTAACGTTCACAATATTTCCTGGCTTGAATATTCCAGCCACACGTCAACCGAAGGTTAGTATGCGAAACTGTTCGCCACACATAGCCTCTGACAGTGGGGGGGGGCAATATACTGAATTTATTTCTGACCTTGTATTCTAATAAATATACGATTGGCACTTTGAGCAACTCCGACCACTATATTCTATCCGTCACCTCTCAATATACCACCCTTAGATCAACGCCAACCTCTCCTACTAGTAGACCTGTTTTTCTTTATGAGAAAACTTAGTCAACTGTCCTTAATAATTTTTTTGCAAGTTTTAATTGGAACATTTGTTTTATTGATGAAAATGTAAATGCAGCTGCTGAAATGATTGCGAATATAATTATTTTGGGGATACGTTGCTATATACCGAGAAAGAAGATATCTTGTCGACCGAATGATAAATGTTCCTTCAATGAGATTTGTTGTGACGCGGTTAGGGCTAAGAATAGGTAATTTTGGGAATGGCGTAGGAATAGAAATGCCCTAACAGTAACTAACTAGCTTTTCCCAGCAGTTAGATAAAACCCAATGTCCAACCTATTCCTAAAAATGGTGATGCCTCTGACCCGAACAACTACAGGCCAATTGCGATCTGTTCCGCGCTCTTGAAAGTTATGGAAAGTATATTAAACTTCCAACTTGTTAATTATCTTTAAAAGAACAGACTGCTTAGTTACAGGCAGTATGGTTTCCGTAGTGATCGTTCCACTGGTGGCTTAATGGCATTTCTCTCTGAGCAATGGTCTCGTTCAATTCAACGCATGGGGGAGAGTAGGGTAATTTCTAAAGCATTCGACTGGGTGTGGCATGATGCCCTGGTATAGAAACTTGTCTCTTTTTGTGTTGACGATGACTTGTCGGGCTGCATTTTAAGCTTTCTACATGAACGGATCATTCGTGTTGTGATAGATGGAGACTCGTCAAAGGATTTCAAACTAAACTCAGGAGTATCCCAAGGGTTCCGTCCTTACTCCATCCCTCTTTTTGATCTTCATGGACGACTTATTGACAGTGACCTCTAACCTAATCTATTCCTTTTCCGACGAAAGCACCATATGTCACTCTTATTCATTTGATCATAGACCACGGCTGTCCGAGGTTGGTCTTGCTAGAGCCAATATGGAAGACACTCTAAATCGTGATCTGACTTTAATGTGATTCTAATAGTGTTAATTTTTATGCACTTAATACTCAATTTTATTCGCTGACACACAAGAGACTTAATAACTCTACTTAATTACGCCTCCATATGAACCATGTCAATTTGGAAGAATCTGACTCCCTCATGATTTTAGGTACAAGGGTACAGCGCAACGTCAGATCGTAATATTTTTGATATTTTGAACGATTTTTTTTTCCAATCCGTATATATACCACCTATATATGTCCAAAAAAGGAATATAATTCACATATTTGAAATTATTCGACCGTGTTCAAAGAAGAGCACTAGATCTCATTTGGGACGATAATACTTCCAGGTTAATTTTTTCCCCTTGAATACCGTCGAAATGTTGGCTGCTTATCCTTGTTCTATAGGTACTTTCATGGAAGATGTTCCGCGAAAATAAGTAACCTTATAACCAGTATAAGTATGTTTAGCCACCGCACACTCTTTTCGCATAGATCTCATCCATTTGTTATCGATTGGAATACGAGTCGTAGAATCCACTATAGGGAAATTTCTTTCTTAGGTCAAACTATCCGTAAGTGAAATGTACTTTCAGTCCATATCTTCCCCTCTTAATACAACATCGAACAATTAAATTAAACGTGCACAAACACTGCTCCCTCTTCATGAAATTTGGCACGAATAGTTATTTTGCACGAAGCCTATTGAAATTGGTTATGATCGGTTTATTATTTCACGTAGCCCCCATACAAATGTCCTCCCGGAATAGGGGTTTAACGATCATAAATGCCTTAAATATAGCAATATTTCAATGAAACTAGATAGAAAGGAGTTTTGTATAGGTATTAATTTTTTACCAAATTTCATCAAGATCGGTCCATAATTGACCATAGCTCCCATATAAATATCCTCTTCGGAAAAGCACTTTAACGTGCATAAATCCCAAGAATGTTAGTATCAAGTTAATATTCGACACAAATAAGTTTTATGTAAGTAGACACAATGTTGCCAAAATTAATCCGGGAATCGGTCTAAAGGACATAAAATCACATAGATGTTAGTACAATGCATTGTTCTGTATTTGTATAATTTATTTTACATTTAGTAAAAGTGTTGGTCAACAATTGGCCACAGATGTAATTTTTAGCTCATTTTTAGGGTATCATATGGTCGGTCTTGACCGTCTATAGTTTTTCTCTCGTTTTTTATCATACACATTGGAGTCAACATTATTAAACAACTCACGACAAATTCTTTATATTTCAACCAAAATATTATAAAAAAATTCTAATATAAAAAAATCCTAATAACAGAACTTTAAAGTGACATAGTTGTACAAGTCGTCCGCTTGGAGAAATCTGTGTCATATCTGAGTAATATTTTTTTTTCCGATGGCAATTGATAGCTCTTGATATGTGTAATAAATCCATTTTCAATACCAAACAAACCTTATATAAGATAAATATTTATGCCAATCCTGCTTTCAATAGACGGACAGACAGACGGACAGACAGACGGACGGACATAGCTAGATCGACTCAGAATCAATCTAGGACTCAGAAAATATATACTTTATGGGGACTTAAATGAATCCTTCGACATGTTACACACGCAATGACATGGTAGGTATAAAAATCATTGGTGACGTATGAGTAATATTTATTATTTAAATCAAGCCTATTTTTAGTTTATTTCTCTATATTTTTTAAATCTACAAAGAATTTTTTCCCAAAAACAGTTTAAGTTATTAACACCCTAAATACCTTTAAACAAATTAAATAAAGTTATTTTCATGCAATCACTTTAAAGCTCAACTTTTCAAACTAAATGATAAATAAATATTTTTGCAATTATGCTATTTAGATTGCTAAAAAGTAATACTCTAGTTTGCCTAATCACAGTTCTCTTCAAAAATAGTGCGTGCGTGAGTAAGAGTGTATTTTTTGGCGCCTTGAGGTAAATTCAAGTGAGGTAGGTTATCTCTCTAAAACATACATACAAACATACATGATTGTATTCATAATGTTAGATTTTTATTTATTTCTATACTAAACAAGTTTTAAAACATGGTTGTTATATAAATATTCGTGTTCCTACACGTTTTAGTATATTGTATATAAAATTTTATATTGAAGTATGCATATATTTTTTGAGATACATACAAGCAAATAGTTGGGAATATAATACATATGTATGTGTGCTTAAATACTTTATGCCCCTTCTTATTTCTCGCCTTTCACTTTCAATTCTATTTTCTTTTATTGTTGTTTTAGTATATATGATTGTGGCATGTAATACATATAAATAAATTTGCATGTCAAATGATTTTTTTTTTTACTTCAAACATAATTTTGTTTTTTATTATTTTTTATTTTTGTTTTTTACTTTTTTTTCTACTTACACTTTCTGTATTACGTTTCATTAAAGCAGGTTACAAAAAAAAAGACTCTTATTTGTTGTATCCTTTTTGTAAGTTTAAATGTTTGTAAGTATTTGAACATGTCTAAATTGTTTTTATTGTTGTTGCTATTGCTTGTTGTTGTCAATGTCGTCTTTGTCATCGTCATGATTATAATATTTGTTGTCAATGTTTAGAGGTTGTTTTATTTTATTTTCTTTTTAAAGCATGTTAGCCTTTTGTCTATTTCTATCTTTTTATACCCTTCACCAAAGGTGTAAAGGGTATATATAAGTTTGTCATTCGGTTTGTAATTCCCATAATTTTCGTCGGAGAGCAAAAAAGTTTACATTTTCGGGATCCTTGTAAGAAATGATGACGATAGCACCATGTCCGTCCATCCATCCGTCCGTGTGTCGGTTGAAATGGCGTTTATGAAGCCCACTGATAACTGACATATATAATATATATATCAAACGATCGGAAATGCTTTCGAGAATTTTGCTATTGATATTCAGCAAGATCGGTTCATACAATGCGGAGATATGTTAAAAAAACCGGTTTCTAGAATCGGTTTTCCAGTTTCTGAAGCCTCTGTATATACTAGGGACTTCGTTTTTACAAAGAAATCTCGGACATTTTTTTCTAAATTTTTGTTCTGAAAAAATGAAATAAATCGGTTCAATAATAACTGAGATATCGGACAAAACGCATTTTTTTATTTTTTGAAGCCCTGGTTTAAGCTATAGATTTTTATTTTTATACAGATCGGTCACAAATATTTTTATAAAATTTTGGTTTTTGGGATCAGCAGGATCGGTTTATAAATGGCGGAGATATACTTTAAAAACCGGTTTTTGGAACTGGTTTTTCAGTTTCTGAAGCCTCTGCATATACCAGGGACTTCGAATTTTTAAAGGGGGCTTGGAAATTATTTTCTGAATTTTTGTTCCGAAAAAATGAAATAAATCGGTTCAGTAATAACTGAGATATCGGGGAAAACGAATTTTTTATTTTTGAAGCCCTTGTTCAAGCTACAGATTTTTATTTTTATACAGATCAGTCATAAATGTTTTTATAAAATTTCGTTTTTTTTAATAAACCAAATTCGTTCATAATCAACAGAGTTATGGCCCAAAAACAAATCTGTTAAGAATATAAATACACACACAAACATGTATATTAAGCATTGTAATGACTATTAGTGACGTTTTTTTGTTTTTTGTATAGACAAGTAGTTTAGTTAGAAACAGCAGTCATATAATGAATAACAGTGTTGTTGTTGTTCTTTGTATATGCAGTCTGTACAAAAATAAATAGATATGGAATTGTTGTTGTTTATTTTTTAAAACTAAAACATATCTGTTAAGAATATACATAAATACATACACAAACATGTATATTAAGCATTGTAATGACTATTAGTGACGTTTTTGCCTATAAGACAAGTAGTTTAGTTAGCAACAGAAGTAATATGGTGAAGGGTATCAAAGATTCGGCCCAGCCGAATCTTTTTTCAATTTCATTATATTTTTTGTTTTTATATGGTTTATACTAAATATAACAAGATAAATACATACAAACAACAACAGCAGCTAAAGAAAAACAAAGCGGAAAAATAAGAATTATAATAAATAAAACAAATATATAATCACTGCTTTAATATAAACAAAAACAACAATAATATTTACAGCAACATTGATATAAAATTATCATGTCTTTTTTTTCATTTGCATTTAGTTCATTTAGTCGTTTTGCTTTGTTTTATTACAATTTATTATTGTTTGAGTTGAGTGGATCTGAGCGTGTGTATGTGTGTGTATTAAAGAAACATGTTTTATACAAATGAAATTAAAGATGATTATGATGATGAGTTGTATATGTTTATGTTGGTGTCTGAATGTTAGAGTATATATTCATATATTATAGGAATTAACCCTTGTAATAAGTTATACATAGAAAAATAAATAAAATACTTATGTTAATGCTATTGTCTGTGGGAAACACCTTCATGTTTAATCCTTTAGCATGAATTAATCTTGAGCTGTTTGTTTGGTATTAAAAATCATGTAAATTAGTTTAATAAGCAATATCTGAATCAATCTGTGAAATTTATCATTATGGGGCGGATTTACATGCATTTATATGTAAAAAAAGAGCCCCTAAAATATGCTTTTAGAAATTAATATTATTGAAAAATATATAATTATTGAAAATTTCAGTGCATATTATTACATATTTAAGGGGCTCATTTTAAAAAAGTATATGATAGAAAATTTTACTCTAATTATTTTATTTTCTTTATTATTGCACATTAAAAAGGAAATCATATGGCAATAAACAGGAAAAACAAACTATTCATGTTTAAATTAAGTATTAAATAGATTTATTTATTTAAAATATATCCCCCAAAGTATGTTTTAAAACATTTATAACATGCACTAAATTCTTAAGGAATTTACACTTAAGTAAATTTTAATTTCTAAAGGGCTCATTTTTTACATATAAATGCATGAAAATCCGCCCCTTATTTATCATAAACTACAAAATTGTTACCAAGTAGATAGCTAAGGACAGCATACTTTCAGGCTTATAACTTTTATTGTACTTGAAGGAGATTAGTACTGTTAACTTTTCTACATTTTTTATTATACTCAATAAATATCAGATAAATATATTATTGTAATAGCACGATTAGTTTTTCTTTAAATTAAAATTGAACAAAATTCATGCAAATGTAAAATTCAAATTTAAAATAAAACTCATTACGACCAAATAAAACAATTGATAAGAGTGGAGGTGAGTTTGAAAATTCAAGGAATTCATGGTCATCGAAAGAAACAGTGATAATAAAAAAAAAAGACCGCAGATAACATAAAACGAATTTGGAGAGAAAATTTCTATATCTCCGGATGGAATGTGACCAATTTTTTAATTGATCTGTATCTTTTATTAGAAAAGTTAAAGAAAGCAGTCTGGAAAACTCACGAATTAAAAAAAAAAATCTTAATAAGAATGTTAGAAAAAATTTCGAAATCAAAAGTGGAGACTCAAATCACTAAGACAATTCTTTTTTTTAAATATGAATATTGCTAAAATACTAGAAAACAGTATTAAAAAACACAATCAATTCTAATTCTTTTGGCTTTGAAAAAAAGTTGTGATTTAATGTGCCAAAGGAGACCAATCAATTAAACTGTTCAGAACTCAGTCCATTTGAAATGTATTAGTTTGTAGTAAAATTCCAACAAAACTGCGGATACTTTTTGACCTAATATTTTTTACATACTTAAACTAAAAAGAGTTTTGCTAAAAGAATTTCAAAATTTTAGCAATAGTTAACTCTTATTGGTTTTTTTATAAAAAAATTAATATAATTTTCAATACACAGTGGGGCAGAATCGAAATTTTTTGTAAATAAATCTGTAACTTCTGATCGGCTGATTAGATTTACATGAAATTTGGTACAGGCTTAGCAGAGGAGTGTACAATGTTAAGTTTGGAAGGGGGATCGAACAGACCCTTCAGCGGCTCAAATTTGGGTACCTCTGATCGATTGCCAAATTTTTGTTTCTCGTCCGATTTCAAATAATTTTATACATTGAATAAATAGTTTCGGTTCTGTAAAAGATATTGATTTCAATATTTTTCTATATAACGAAGAATAATGTCAGCTAAGCAATGTAATTTAGATGAAAAAAATCAAGTTAATACTTTTTATGATTTTTGCAGTTAAAATATTACTTTTGTGAAAAATTGGTTTTTTGAGAAACTATAAATATTTTATCTGTAATAAAATCTTTGTTATTTAAGATATCTTAACAAAATTTTTGGTGGAAGTAGACTTTATGGTATGAAATGAGAATGTGAGAAAAACTTTTAGATTCTTGTAAAAAGAATCCCGCAATTCCTAAAAAAAACGCCGAAAATCCCAAAAATGGGTTTTTTCACATTTTCGGCTATAAAATCCACATTTTTCAGAAGTCCCGTAAATTTTGATCGAAAAGTTTTAACAACATATTATAAATTCTAAAACTGCATTTCGTTTGCCGATTTGTCCTTTGGGATTTGAGAAAATATAGACTAAAATCAAAACTTTCATATAAAATGGGTCAAATTCGGAAGGATGTGTACCTTGACCATTGGAGTTATTGGGCTTGTTTTTTATTTCAAAGTCTTCTATGTAATGATACCTTTCAGAAAAGTATAAAATTATTATATGTTGTTCAAGAAAATTTTATTTTACAGAAAAAAGAGTGAAGTTACTTTTTCGGCCAAAAAAAAAAAATACAAAAGGTAGTAATTTTTACAATTTTCAAATTCAAAATCGTTTATTTTTGGACTCGGTTAAAATATCGACTTCAATTTTTTCTTATTCAATAGATAATTTTGTTCTTTAGTTAGTTAAAGAAAAAACAAATAAAATCGATCGGAAATACTAGGATATATATGAAAAAACTGGACCAAGAACATGCAAAATTGAGGCACTTAAAAATTCAAATGCAAATAACTCAAAAACTATAAGAGATATATAGAACATGCAAGCATGTTTTTTGTAGGTCTTATTAGTACTTACAATAATGTACAGCGATTAAAAAATTTTTATGCCAGAGGTACCCAACTTTGAGCCCCTTTAGCTCCGCCCCTGAGGCGTCTGTTCGATCCCCCTTCCAAACTTAACATTGTACACTCCTCTGCTAGGCTTATACTAATTTTCATGCAAATCCAACCAGCCGATCAGAAGTTACAAATTTGTTTCCAAAAAATGTCGATTCTGCCCCACTGTGAAACATAAGGGTAAAATATATTTTATTCAAGGTATTATCGATCGGAAGTTAAAAATTTCTTTCATCTTTAATTTACACATTTCATCCTAAAATCACTTTTCATTTTTTGAAGTCTGAAACGAATCAAGGCGATTTTTGATACCTTATTTTTAACTGAAACGTATTCCAACCAGGATATTTTGAATCGTATCAGAGTTGCCAATGTCTGAACTGTAGACCGAATGATGCCTTCCACTATTTTCCAAATAGATTTTAACGGGGCCATGCAAAATGAGACCGAGCATTGTCATGATCGAAAATTAAGGACTCGTATGTGGTTATATATACTGGCCCCAATGCTCTCTTCTCTTAGATAGTTGGTATTCGGCACAGCTTCCCATGATAGTTTCACTCCATTTCAATAGATAATAATAAATTAAATCCTTTTGATCTTATAAAATATAAAACACTACCTTGGCGTCAGACCAGGACCGATAGAAAACATTTCTGTAATAAATCTGTATTTCTACTGGTCGAATCAAATTGAAATGTTTGAGTTCATATTAATCATTTTATGAATAGTCACCCTGCACAGTGGCACATTTTTCAGAGTAAATAGTAATAAATCTGTATCTATATAGATTAATTTTGATGTAACGTGAAACATTGATAGAGAATGAGTTAAGCTTTCAGAATATTGTTAGAGAGAGCTAAATATGACCACCTCGTGGATGAAAAACATATCGGAGCTCGTCAATTTTTTATTTGTACTATTCTGAATTCTACTAAGTAAGACCAAGAAAAGAACACATTGTCTTTTATATTTTAAAAAATATTTGACTTTAAAAAATAAATTTCTTATTTTTTGCATTAACTATTTTGCGTTTTTTGTCATATAACTTAAAAAAAAGTTCTAAAATATATTGAAAGTCTCCATAACGATCATCAAAAATAAATTATTTTTTTACTTCTTGACCAATATTAAAACTAAATCTAAATACTAAAGTATTTATATCACCTTTCCCTGAATTAATTGCCATTTTCGAACCATTTAACCCAAATGTATAGACAGAAGGACAAACATTGCCATTCTGCCAAAAAAAAAAATATTTTAGAATTCTAAAAATGCATTACTTTACTTACTAATAAATAGAAAAAATAGAACGTGATCCTCAAAATTAGGATATCACCTTTTCCTGAATTAAGCGCCATTTTTGATCCATTTAACCCAAATGTATAGACAGACTGACAGACACTACCATTCAACCAAAAAACATCTTATAATTCTAAAAATACACTTTTTTACTTACTAATGAATAGAAAAATTAAACGTGATTAGTGAAGTGTTGATATCACCTTTCTCTGAATTATGCATAATTTTCGACACATTTAACTTTAATGTATAGACGGATGGACGGACAGAATGGTAATCTGCCAAAAAAAAAATATTAAAATACTAGAACTGAATTTTTACCTAATAATCAATAAAAAAAAATATAACGTGATCATTAAAATATTGATATCACCTTTCCCTGAATTAATCGCCATTTTCGACCCCTATTCCCCCAATGTTTTATTCGCATTAAAATTCCTTAAATACCAAGAAAAAAAATAAAAATATAAAATAATCCCCTGCTTTAAAGGGTTAAGCAATTGTTTTTACTCAAAAGTAAAACAACAAATATAAACTTCTTGAAACAGAAATGAAAATGTAATTGATCTTTTTTTTTTCTACATTGTTTTATAACCTCCAGCCACTATATCATGTTTTATTCAAAAATATTTGTTTTTCTTTCTCTCTCTTGTTTTTCTTATATTTTGTGGTTAAATTGAAAAATTCTTTTGTATTTTGTATTTGTTTATTTTTATTTTTTAACATGACCATGAATTCGATATAATGTTTGTCAAACATTAATGTCATATTAAATTTAAACATATAAATTTCAAAAATAATTTTAAATTAACAATGAAATACAAAGAAAAAGTGAAAAAAAAAAAAAAGAAATCAATACTATGAAGTCAAGGAGGAAAATTTTCTAGAAATTGTTCAATAAAAAAATATTTACATAACTTAGGAAATTTTATTTAGCATATTGTTTAAAATCTATTGTAAATATAATAAAAGAATTGTTCTTAGTTATATAAAACAAAATTTAAAAGAAAACTAATGATTCCTTTTGTTAATTAAAATTTCTAAGGCTACTTAAGCCTATTTTCAAAATTTTCCATTTTCTAAAGGAAACTAGAAAATTTTAATTGAATTTTTAATACTTTAATAAAATAATATTTAATTAATTGACTTAACTAAATAAAAATTTCATTGAATAGCCTTAATATTTGCTGTTTACATTCTCTAAGCATTTTTTTTTTTTTAATTTCTAATCCTTTTATAATTGTGGTAAAATGACAAAAATGTTTGCCATTGTTATAGTCATAATGTATCGAAAAGTGACTATAAAAAGACCTCAATGCCTTGTATAAGTATGTTTGTTTTTTTTTTTTCAATAGAAATCAAAATGTTCAATTTTGGTTTTTGTAAAGCGTGAAAACCACAAAACAAAATTTCAAAATTAAGTGGACAAATCGTAATGGTTGTTTTTTCAAAGACACAATAAATACTTATGTACATTAGGGTGGCCCCAAAATAAAAAGTATCGATGTTCTCAGCTCAAATGAAAATTTACTTCATTCTAAAATACAGTTTTTCAAAATTTTCGTCCTGACATTATCCTTTCATGAGCTAGATCAAAATGAAAATAAGTCCTTTTTTGGGTTTTTTTTATGATATATGATTGAAATTATGTTTTGAAAAATTCTAATAAAATTTAAACAAGTTTGAAAATTAAAAAACGGAAAAAACCGTTTCGGTATATCTGCTAGAGAATTATACTGTATTATTTTGGTCCAATTTTTTTAAATATTTATTTGTAAAAATTCCAATATCAATTTTTTTTTCGGAAATTTGCAAAATTTTGAACTTATTTGGACCTGTTCCTAAATTTTTGTTACGTCGTTAAATGCTTATCCTAAAGTGCTTTTTGGCGATACCAAATTTTCATATGGTTCCTTTGGCAGAAATATGAAAAAAATCTGAAAAACCCGAAAAAAATACCTTTTTCATTTGGATCTAGCTCACGAAAGGGACCAACATTTTGAGAAACGATGTGTTAGAATGAAGTAAATTTTCATTTAAGCTGGGAACATCGATACCTTATTTTTTCTCCATACAAACGTGGCCACCCTAATGTACATACATACAATACTAGCAAAAAAAAAAAAAAAAAAAAGGTCAAATGACAAATCCATGTAACCCCGAACTCCATTAGCAAATTGAAGTGAAACAAACAAATTATGATGTAGGAGACCATTAATGTTGGTGTTTTTAAAAAGATTAAAAAAGAGATTTAGCGGCGTATTTTTAGTTGTTTTTGAGGTTAATAACAGTTTATGATGTTAGGCAAAATATCTAAATAAACCACAAATCTTTTTAAAAGGTATTTAAATATGTAAAGAGCCGCTTTTAATTAATAAAAAAAAATATAACAGATTAAAAAAATATACTTCAAATAAGCTAGGTACTTACAGATATTGTTGTTTATAGATAACAACTTCTTCCAAACATGGCTTAATTCTTAATCTTCTAAATTTTGTAATTAATACTACAGCATATCAATGTCAATTAGAGTTCCCAGATTCGAATTGTGATCTAACTTGACGTACCTGAAAAACGAGCTTGATTTACAAATTGAAACTTGACATTCGTATAGATGGGAAATGGGTAAATACCGGGTAATTTTGGTAAATTGGGTAGATATGGGTAATTTGGGTATTTACCCAAAAGGTGAGTATAAATTATGTTATATAAATTTTGGTGAAAAACTCTGAAAGTTCACCATCAGAGTGTAATATAGCAGAAAAAAAAATACTCTTCATAACTACAAATTGTTTTCAACTTGACAAATGACATTTAAACTACTAACTTGACTACTTCTTACAAATCTTGACAATCAGGTACATTCAAGACCGTGTAGCAACCATAGTGCCTATATACCCCAAATTCAGCCAGCAAACTCATGGTTATCATTTGATCGATATCCAACAATAATTTTAGTATTATATATATATATATATATATATATAAATATATTTTCGATGTTTTTTTTTTATAGAAAATTTTAATTAATTTAGTTTCAAGAGAAAATTTTCATTAATTTCTTTTTATAGGAAACTTTCTAAATTTTTTTTATTAAATTTTCATTTAATTTTTTTCTTACAAGAAATTTTCTTTTTATAGAAAATTTTTAAATAATTTTTTCTTTTTATAGAAAACTTTTAACTGAAATTTACTTTTTGTACAAAATTTTTAACCGAAATTTTCTTCTTATAGAAGATTTCGATACATTTTATTTTAATAGAAAATATTCGATAAATTTTCTCTTTCTAAAAAAATTTCAATAATTTTTTTTTTAGAAAATGTAGAAAATATTCGATATTTTTTTTTTTTTTTTTTTTTTCTTCAATCGAAAATATTCGATCAATTTTCTTTTTCTAGAAAATTTTTAATAGATATTTTTAGAAAATTTTTGACAAATTTTATTTCAATAGAAAATATTCGATATTCTTTTTTTTTTTTTTTTCAATCGAAAATATTTGATAAATTTTCTTAAAAATTTTTGATAAATTTTAATTTCATAAATTCGATAAATTTTCTTTTTCTAAAAAAATTTCAATAATTTTTTTTTTTTTAGAAAATGTAGAAAATATTCGATATTTTTTTTTTTTTTTCTTCAATCGAAAATATTCGATCAATTTTCTTTTTCTAGAAAATTTTCAATAGATTTTTTTAGAAAATTTTTGACAAATTTTATTTCAATAGAAAATATTCGATAATTTTTTTTTTTTTTTTTTGACAAATTTTATTTCAATAGAAAATATTCGATAATTTTTTTTTTTTTTTCAATCGAAAATATTTGATAAATTTTCTTGAAAATTTTTGATAAATTTTAATTTCATAGATAACATTCGATAAATTTTTTATAGAAAATTTTCGATAAATTTATTTTTTATTGAAAATTTTCGATAAATTTTCTTTTTATAGGAAATTTTCATTAAATTTCCTTTTTATAGGAAATTTTCGATAAATTTTCTTTTTATAAAAAATTTTCGATAAATTTTCTTTTTATATGAAATTTTCACTAAATTTTTTTCTTAAGAAATTTTTGATAAATTTTAATTTTTTATCGAAAATCTACCTACTTTCGATTTTTTTGTTGTATAGAAAATTTTCGATTTTTTCTTTATAGAAAATTTCGACAAATTTTCTTTTTTATAGAATTTTCCGTCAATTTTTCTTAAAGAATTTTCGAATTTTTTTTTTTTTTTTTTTTGAGAATTTTCTATACTTTATTGTAGAAAATTTTCGATACGTTTTCTGTTATAAAAAATTTTCGACATATTTTCTTTTGAAGAAAATTTTCGATACTTTTTTTATAGAAAAATGTTCAATACTTTTTTTATAGAAAAGTTTTCGATACTTTTCTTATAGAAAAATTTCCGATACTTATTATTTTATAGAAAAATGTTCGATACTTTTTTTATAGAAAAATTTTCAATACATTTTTTATAAAAAAATTGTTGATCAATTTTCTTTTTTTCGATACTTTTCTTATAGAAAAATTTCCGATACTTATTTTTTTATAGAAAAATGTTCGATACTTTTTTTATAGAAAAATGTTCGATACTTTTTTATAAAAAAATTGTTGATCAATTTTCTTTTTATTGAAATGGTCTATAAAATTTCTTTTCATAGAAAATATTCGATAAATTTTTAAATTAATCTTTTTCTATAATAAACGAGAAAAAAAGATAAGGTCGGTCAAGACCGACTAAAAGTTCGGGAAGGGGATTTATATTAGACCTGTCGCCAATTGTAGGCCAACACTTTTACTAAATGTAAAATAAAATTTACAAATGCGTTGATAATTACATCTCGATGATTTTATGCACTTTAGGATGATTGCCGGAAGTGTATTTATATTGGAGCTACTATAAATTATGGACCGAACCTCATAAAATTTTGCAGTGTTGCTTCTACTTACATAAAACTTATTTGTGTTAAATATTAACTTAATACTAACATTCGCATGGGATTTATGCACGTTAAAGTGATTTTCGGAAGAGGGGTTTATATGAGAGCTATGGTCAATCGTTTACCGATCTTCATAGAATTTGGTACAAAGATTGATACATACTTATACGAAACTTCTTTGCACCGAATTTCATAAAAATATTCTTATTTTTAAGGCATTTTTGAGTATTGAAACTCTATTCCGGGGGATATTTGTATGGGCGCTAGGTGAAATGATGGACCGATCACTACCAATTTCAATGGGCTTTGTCATTGTATCATAAGAGTCCCACGTGTCAAACTTCATTGAATTATCTTCAAAATTGCGACCTGTACTTTGTGCACAAGTTTTACATGGTCAGCCAGCCAGCCGTCTAGCAAGACGGACGGACATCGCTAGATCGATTTAAAAAGTGATTCTGAATCGATTAGAAGGAAGTGGATATTTTATAACTCTTTCTATGCATTACAAATATTAGCATAAATGCATAATACCCCAACCACCTATGGTGGTTTGGGTATAAAAAGTATCTTTGTTTATATAAAATTATTTATTATTTTGCTTTAGAGATCTTGGAGATAAACTTCAACCTCTTTTACTTTAACTTTTACATAATTGCTTATAATTTTTAAACTTATAAAAATATGTTTTATGCTAGTAATTCTTGTATTGATTATATACATTAATATATTTTTTAATGATTTTTTCTTTTTCATTAGCCAACTAATTTATAATTGTTTTATTTATAAATAATTTTCGAGTTTATTAATTTCATTATATAATAAATTAATTAATATTAAATAATTAAAACGATTATAATACTGCTATTATAATTGTTAAATAAATATTTGTGACACTAAATAACAAAATACAAAAATTGCATGATTATTTGATTAAAAAAAAATCATTTCAAATTTTTTTAATCATTAAAAAATTAAAGAGAAACGTGGCTGCTGAAGTGGCTTTAATAAATTTTATATTATTAATTTATAGAGGAAGATTACTTAATAAATTTATGATGAAAATTATAAGATCATAAAAATTAAGGATATACATAAGTAAATATTTATAATTTTTGCAATATTCATCACTCTATTGAAATTAAGTTACCAAATCCTTTAAAAATGTGTAAAATCGGAAGCGGAACTATAATATTTTTTCAATCAACTTATAAAAGATCTTATATGAGTTATAGACTTAATTCTATAAAAAAAATAAATAAATAAATCATCATTTTCTACCCATCTGTCTGTTGAAATTCATTTTTATAAAACCTCAAATAACTTATGGACTCATTTGATACATTAAAATATCAGAAAAACTTGCGAGAATTTTCCTAGTCAAAATCAACAAAATCGGAATATTAATGGATAAGTTAAACCTGAACAGTATAAAATTTAAAACAGTTAAATAAAACACTCAAACTTTTTCTAATATAAAAATTTTATTATTAACTTTAAATGAAATTATTTTTGAAACTAAGTATGCTAAGGATACTAAATTGTAAAAATATTAAAAAAGTCATAAGCATTTCATATTTAATTTTCACAATACATTCATACGTAAAATATTACATTTTTTTTTTTTTTTTTTTTGTTTTTTACAAACAGCCTATATTTTTTTTAACAAAACCATGTTTTGCACCTAACAACCTACTTAAATTTGTTGCTTCCGCCCATCCTTCCGTCGGTCTTCCGTAATTATAATTTTTAATTTGTTGCCGTTACAACAAAGAAGAAAAAAATAACTTTTTCCAATTTTTTCCATTTAATTTTTTTGATTTCAATTAATTTTTATTACACAACAAACAGAGAAATTGTTTATTGTCTATGTTCATATTTGTATTAATAAAAAACTCATATAAATGCAACAACATTTATAATTATGTAAGTAATTGTGTTTTATTATATATACATTTTTTTTTTTATTATTTAAATATGCAGGTGTATATGTGTAAATATTAAATAAAATTAAATTAATTTAGCATAATTTGCCAATAGCAATACATATAAGTATGCAGATATACAAAAATGTTTAAATATCAAACAACAAAAAAATTTTTGATTTTTGCATGCATGTGATGTATACATGATAATGATGGAGGGGCAGCAACAGCAGCACTATACATACTATAAAAGCAAAAAACAATATACATAATAAAAAATAAATTAAAAATTAAATAAAAATAATTATGAAAAATAAAAGAGAAAATTTCAACAACAAAATAATCAAAACCATACGTCCAGAACAGCAACAAAAAAAAATTATATATTTATAATAAAGCTACACGAGTTTTAATAATTGAAAAAAAAGTTTGGAAAATTTTTCCACATTTTACGTTACCAATGACCAAAATTTGCCTAAAGCAAATATTTTTTTTTTTTTTTTAAATTCCTGTAACCAAAGAAAATAAAAAAATGTTGTAGTTAATACTAAAAATATTAACACAAAAAAAAAAATAAATAAATATAATAAAATAAAATAAAATTTTAGCTAAAGCTTGATTTGGTTGATATGGTTTCAATTTAAATCGTGATGTTTATAAATTTAAAAGAGATTTAGTTTTATTGAAATTTTTATAAAAAATTAAAATAAATAATTAAATTTAAACTTAATTAAATTTAAAGCCATTTGCTAAAAATTTTGGATCAATACACGTGACAGTTTAATGAAATTTTGATTTAAATTTAAATACATTTGCATCAAAATAAATATATATACGAGTACGTTTTTACTATTTTTTAACAAATAACAACCCTGTCTTACATACCAATAACACTATCAAAGCAAAAATATTTTATAGAAATTACTTTTGTATGAAAACACCCCAGCAAAAAATTTTGGCTTTTACTACTACTTACTAGACTCATTACCTGGTAATGAGTTGTCATTATTTTTCTCATTTCTTCGAGTAGTGGAATAACTAGTTACCAGTAAACAAGTTAGTTCTACAATGGCTCAGTTCGCTAGAGCGACAGCGAAGCACTTAGAAGGTTGTCGGTTCAACTCCAAACTAAATCCATATATTTTTTAGGAAATTATTGTAATTTCTATTATTTTATTTCTATTTTAACGTATACATGACGTAGTGGGTAAGACAATAGTCTTTGAAACATGGGGACCCATGAATTCGTGGACATCGCCATATGAAGGTAATGAGTTTTTCACCCGAATTATAAGTAGTTACCGCCTCTTAGCAATGTAATATATTGGCTTACCAAGTAAGTAAAGTTTTTGCTGGGACATGCCTACTTAGTTGAGACATAGAGTTTCTGATATGAAAACATAGAAAGTGCATATTTTAGCAACTAGCAAATTTATATGTATATCACTAGTAGAAAAGTGGCCCTTAGCTACCTTAGGGTAGCGAAGTACACAAAGTTTTTTATAAAATAAGTTATTGTTTGGAAATGGAGTCTGTTTTTATACCCTATACTACCTTAGGTGGTTGGGGTATTATGCGTTTGTGCTGATGCTTGAAACGTACAAAAAAAAAAAAAAAAATTATAGGATCCCCATTTTAAAGTATACCGTTCGACTCAGAATTACTATCTGAGTAAATTTATGATATCTTGCTGAAATTTGGCACGATTTTGACACAATGACGAAATTGGTAATGATTGGTCCATTATTTCACCTAGCGCCCGTACAAATGTCCTCACAGAATAGGGGTTTAATGGTCATAAATGCCTTACGTATGGCAATATTTAAATGAAATTCAGTGCAAAGAAGTCTTCCATAAGTGTAATTTTTTGTGCCAAATTTCATAATGATCTGTTTATAATTGGCCATAGCTCCCATATAAACCCCTCTTCCAAAAATTACATTAACGTGCATAAATCCCATATGAATGATAGTAACAAGTTAATATTCGACATAAATAAGTTTGATATAACTAGAACATTGCGAAATTTTATGAAAATCGGTCCATAATTGACCATAGCTCCCATATAAAACCACTTCCGGGAATCGCCCAAATAGCATAAAATCATATAAATGTTAGCATCAACGAATTATTCAGTATTTGTATATTTTATTTTACATTTAGTAAAAGCGTTGGTCTACAATTGGCCACAGGTCTAATATAAATCCCCTTCCCGAATTTTTATGCTCATACACAATAATGTAGTGTATCATATAATCAGTCTTGAACGACTATTGTTTCTTTCTCGTTGAAAACTAAATAATTTTTTAAAGTCCAAAATTTCTTTAAAACTAAAGTAACTTTTTTGTAAAATTTTTTACTTTTAAGACATTTTAAAAAATTTTTTTTTTTTAAATTTTTTTTTATACAAATTATATTTTTTTAGGTTACAAATTATCTGTTTTTATTTTTTAAATAGTTCTTTTTTCAATTTTCAAACTTAAATAATCTTTTGAAGCGAAATCTATTTCGAAATTTTACATTGAAAACAAAAACAAATTAAATTTTATTTATTTAATTTTTAATACAAATTTTTATTTTTTTTTTTTTTTTTTTTTTTCTTTATACTAACCATTTTTAACTTTTAATAAAGACCTAGAAATTGTATTTTGTATGTATTTTCTTTCAACCTTTTGCCAAAAACAACTCTATGAATACAATAGATGAAAAAATTACATTTTGCATTAATGACAAATTATGAACTACAAAACAACAAAAGAATTCAAAAAAAAAAAAAACACACAAGAAGATGAAAACTGAAATCCTTTATCTTTACAAAAATATGAAAAGAGAACAAGGATCACTGTACAATCTATTATTCTATTCTATTCACTTCAGTTCTATTCTATTCAATTCATTTAAACTGAAGTTTATATATATTTAAACGTGTGTGTTTGTGTGTATACATGAAGGTTTGTGCACTTCATTTATTGTTTTGAAAGGACACATTCTTCAAGGGGTACATTCATCTTCTTTTTAAATATGTCTGAATATATGTATAAGAAGTATTTGTAAGGTTTTCATACAAAATGCTGGGTAATTGTTTACAAATGATTAATGCATTTTTAGTTAAGCTAACTAGTTTTTGGTCAAAATACCTTATACACATATAAAACACTTCAAAATAGCAACTGATTACAGAGAGAGTGAGGGAGAGAAATAACAAAGGATAATATATACAATAAATACTTAAACATTATTTGTTGTCCTTTAGCAAAACATATGAGTATAAGTGGTTGCTACCTTTCATTTTGTTAACAAAATTAACTTAATTTTGTCCAAAATACTATTTAAGTATTTGATTTATGTTTATTTTGGTTTTAAGATTCATAATGTTGTGGAATTTAGGGGTGAATTCTTTAATTTCTTTATTAAAATAAAAAAAATAGTTTAAGTATTTTAATTGTACTTTTTTCTTAATTAAATGCTACTTTTTTGTTTTCAAAATAAATGTTTTATCTTTTTTTCTTTGCATCATTATCGTTATCAGAAAACTTGTAGTTTGTAGTGGGGATAGTAAAAAAGAAAGTTGTACGACAATGTTTTTTGGCAAAACATTTATGTTGATACTTGTATTTATGACAATTCTTAATATTTTATTAAATGCCATTTAACCAATGACGACACTAATAACATCCAAATAGGAAAACAAAAACTTAATAAAAACCCTCAACTAAACTGAACTAAAATAGTTATACTAAACTAACATGAAAATTATTTTTAATATTTTTTTATAACAACGAGGGTAAATGGGGAAGATTAATTGTAAACTTATTTTGTTTTCTCAAGCGTAAACATTTTGGACAATGTTTGATAAAGTTTTATTAGACCGTTTTTTCAAAAAAATTTATCTTTTATACGAAATTCTCGGTAAATTTTCACTTTATGGGAAATTCCTTTTATATTCTTTTATAGGAAATTTTCGATAAAATTTCATTTTATAGGAAATTTACGATAAATTTTATTTTTATAGGAAATTTACGATAAATTTCATTTTTATAAGGAATTTTCGATAAATTTCATTTTTATAAGGAATTTTCGATAAAATTACTGAATAAATAAAATAAAATAAATAAAATTTCTTTTTATAGGATATTTTCGTCAAAATTTCTTTTCATAGGATATTTTCGATAAATTTTCTTTTTATAAGAAATTTACGATAAATTTTATTTTTATAGGAAATTTTCGATAAATTTCCTTTTTATAGGAAATTTTCTTTCTATAGGAAATTCACGATAAAATTTCCTTTTATAGGAAATTTACGATAAATTTTTTTTCCATAGGAAATCTTCAATAAATTTTCTTTTTATAGGAAATTTACGATAATTTTTTTTTTTTATAAAAAATTTACGATAAATTTTTTTTTTATAAAAAATTTTCAATACATTTTTTTTATAGGAAATTTACGATAAATTTATTTATACTTATCGTAAATTTCCTGTAAAACAATTTATCGTAAGTATCCAATAAAAGGAAAATTTATCGTAAATTTCCTATAAAAAGAAAACTTATCGTAAATATCCTATAAAAAGAATATTCATCGAAAATTTTCTATAAAAGGGAAATTTATCGTAAATTTCCTATAAAAAGAAAATTTACGAAAAGTTTTCTTTTTAAAGAAAATTTTCGATGAATTTTCTTTTTAAAGGAAATTTACGATAAATTTTCCTTTTATTGGATACTTACGATAAATTTTTTTACAGGAAATTTACGATAAACTCTATAGGAAATTAACGATGTTTTGTTTTTATAGACAATTTTCGATAAATTTTCTTTTTATAGAAAATTTTCAATAAAATTTGTTTTTTATAAGAAATTTTTGTTAAATTTTTTTTTTTATAGGAAATTTACGATGTTTTCCTTTTATAGGAAATTTTCGATAAATTTTCCTTTTATTGGAAATTTACGGTAAACTTTCTTTCTATAGGAAATTTATGATAAATTTTCTTTATATAAGAAAATTTCGATAAATTTTCTTTTCATAGGAAATTTTCGATAAATTTCGTTTTTATAGGAAATTTTCGATGAATTTTATTTTTATTGGATATTTACGATAAATTTCCTTTTTATGGGAAACTTACGATAAACTTTCTTTCTATAGGAAATTTACGAGAAAATTTCTTTTTATAGGAAATTTTCGATAAAATTTTATTTTATAGAAAAATTTGTCCTTTTATTCGAAGTTTTCGATAAGTTTCCTTTTTGTTATACCCACTATTAAAAAGATGGGGGGTATATTGATTTTGTCATTCCGTGTGTAACATGTCGAAGGAATCATCTAAGACACCACAAAGTATATATTTTTTGGGTCCTGGTTAGATTCTGAGTCGATCTAGCTATGTCCGTCCGTCTGTCCGTCTGTCCGTCTGTTGAAAGCAGGATAAGGTTTGTTTGGGATTGAAAATGGGCAAAATCGGTTAATAAACAAAAAAGTTATGGGCTAAAAACTAGAAACACAGGGTGTCCGTTTCATACTTTTCTGCTGATATTTCTTCAACAAAAGCATGTATGACAACGAAATTTTGTATGTGTAGTTCGGAGATCAATATAAACTCGGAAAGCAATAATGGGCGTGGTCCGCCCACCTCCCATATAAGGTGAAAATCAACGAAATTGTGTTCAAATAGCTCAAGCCCCAATGTAAACTCGGAAACAAAAAATGGGCGTGGTCCGCCCACTTTCCTGCCCACTTTACCGCCCCCTCCCATATAACGAAAAGTTTGAAAAAGTTTATGGTGTGTATATAGATTCGGCCGGGCCGAATATAATTCGCGCTTGTTAATTTTTGATAAATTTTCTTGTCTCATAGATAAATTTCGATGTTTTCTTTTTTTATAAAAAATGTCGATAAATATAATTTTTATATATAATATTTTCGATATAATTTAATTTTTTTTTAAATTTTTCGATAAATTTTTTTCAAAGAAAAATTTATTTCATAGAAAAATTAAAAAAAAAAATTCGATTAGTTTCATAGAAAAATTTCGATGATTTCCCTTTTTATTCAAAATTTTCGAAAAATATTTTTTTCATTGAAAATTTTTAAATAATTTTTTTTATGGGAAAATGTCGATAAATTTTCTTTTCATGGAAAAATTTCGATAAATTTTTTTCATGGAAAATTTTCTATTAATTTTCATTGTATTTGAAATTTTTACAAAATTTGTTTTCATAGAAAAATTTTGATAAATTTTCTTTTAAAAAAAGAAAAAAATATATTAAAAATTTTTTGAAAAAAAAAAAAAAATCTAAATTTTCTTTAAATTTCCTTTTTATTCAAAATTATCGATCTTTTTTTTTTTTTGGGAAAAACTTCAAAATGTTCCTTTGAAAGAAATTTTTTGATTAATTTTATTTTATAAAATCGTTGTTGTTGTGGCCGAAAAAAATTACAACAGAAAATATAAACATTAAGTATACGTTCCGTACAATTGAAAATTTAAATTTTAAATATTCTACTCCTATATCAAAACAAACATTTAAGTCTTTTACAAAAGCTTTTCAATTATCCCTCTTAAGTCATCAAGCTCATATCGTTTTCCTGCATTTAACTTTTGCCATTAACGCACACATCACAAACAAAAACAACAACGACAATAACATAAACCCCAAAAACCGGCAACCAAATTGTTGTTGTCGTTCGTTGCCTTTCCTTTCCTTTTCATTTAATTTATTTTATTTTTTTATTTTATTTTTTTTCTTATTTTTAGTTATCATCTCTTCAACATTGATATTTAGCAGCTTTAACTTTTAGTCAAAATGAAAATGACACCAAAAGACCAGAAAAGACACTAGAACAAGTTAGCTAGATGAAAAAAAGGCAGCAGTATCAAGACATACATACAGCAAAAAATAAGAGAAAAAGTAAATAAAATGTTATAAAGGAACAGATATTGTCCTGTATTTCCGTTAGAAAACTAAGTAAATGAGTTTTTGTTGGAAAAAACGTAATAGAAGTATAAGAGAATACTTGAAGGAGTAAGTACATACAAACTTTGTTGGTAATTTCATGACTCATTTAACTGATTACAGATGTAGAGATATAGATATACCCCAAAAAAAAAAAATAATAAAATAAAGAAGAAAAAACATAAGTACAGAGTAAAAAGATACAAATACACGTATGTTTTACGCTCAACACATTTATGTACACTTACAGATATATGCATATAGTATATATGAACATAGAATTAGTTTAGCAAAATGTTTTATAGAGAAAATTGTTTTTATTTTGTTACTTGGTTTTTTCTACATTGTTGACAGCACATACATAGACAATTACTTTTATGCACACACACTTACACTAGCATACTTTTTATAATACATTTACAAAACATTGTTACAATTGAATACAATTCAACATCTAAATAAGAGGACACACACGTTTTTTGATGTTTGTATGTGCATTTCCATACAATATGTGTAATTGATATTTGTATGTATATGTATATGTATGTGTATGTGTTTTATTTTTTATTTGTTACTGAGTATAAGTTTTTAAATGCTGTCATAAAAACAAAACAGGAAACGGAAAGGCATTTCGTTTGTTTTGTTGAAACTGCCACTGTTGTCATTATTGTTGTTGTTTGCTAAACCAGTTATTATTGTTGTTAAAGTATGTATGAATATTTACTTAAATGTAGGTATGATATGATTGTATATCATACATATACCATTTAAACACACAGGATGATTATAACAAGCAAATACTCATACAAATAGATAAATTGTTAATCTGACAACAAAACCCCCAAATGGAAATTTTTATAATAAAGAGTTGTTTTTTTATGAAAGAATTTAAATGGATTAAAACATTTTTATTTAAAATTTTCAATTAAAATCGATTTTCTTAATATGTTAGATTTAACTAAATGAGTAAACTTTTTTTGTAAACAATTATGACTATTATTATGTTAATAGTTATGAACCTTATGAATTGTTAAAAATCCGATCATATTATCTAATAATCAGGGCAAACAATAGAATCCTTTAAACGGACTTAAAAAATATAAATAAAACGGACATAAAAACATAAAAAATATACTCCTAAAAATGACAAATATTATTGTATCGTTAAAATGAAGAATTCTTCGGCGGTCGAAGTACTTATAAATGAATGCACGTCTTTATTTATTTAAAGGTAATTATTTATTAACATAATTCTTAAAAGATACAAAAATGGATTATATGTTGATGGCAAAAAGAAGGAGAAGACTAAAAACAAAAAGGAAATATAAGTTGTTCTATGATTGTGAGGTTGCCATTATTCTGCAAAAGAATTAACAGTTGAAGTTACACATATGATTACAATAATTCTCCCTCACTTAAACTATACATCATAAGTTCGTATTTGGAATCAGTGTCGGGAATAATCAGTGTAATGACGAGGTGGTATGCGTTGTCGACTAGATGGACGTCGGCTCGGTGTTGCTTCAGCATTACTTGTAGCAGTTGGCTGTTCTTGTGGTGGTTCACTCAGAGACTCGGCATTTCCTGAAGTAAATGGCAGTGTTGTTATACTAGGTTCTGTGATTGTGGGTGTACTAGAAAATGTATGGTCTTGAGTTTTATAGCATCCAATTGAATTCTGATTTGTCTTCCTAGATATTGCTCTGAAGGCTATTTCCCATTTCGTAGTGGTGTTGCTCTGTATCGGAAAAGTATTTCTTGAATCTTTTTGGGAATGGATGACGTATCGTCTGACAAGGCCGCTAAACGTTTCTTTAGAGTTTGTATACTTCTTTCGGCCAATCCGTATGTTGCTGGATGTCCTGGAGCACTAAATTTTTGAAAAGTACCTGAATTCCGGCAAAATTTCATAAATTCGTCACTTTTGAAAATTGTTGCGTTATCGGATACCATAACATCTGGATATCCGTTTCTAGCGAAAATATTAGATAAATTTATATGGTTGAAGACGATGTTGGCGCAGAGAAACACGTGCCTACTTCTATCCATTTAGATTTAGAATCAATGACTAATAAAAATTAATATCCATGATAAGGTCCTGCGTAATCGATATGAATGCGATGCCAATTTTGTTGAGGCTCATCCCAAGGATGCAAAATGCCTTTTGGGGGGATTATTCTGGACAGAGGCACAAGCAGAACAAGAACGAACGTAATTTTCAATATCCTTATCTATTGAAGGCCAGTATACGTACCTCCTCGCTAGTTGTTTCATCTTGGTTATACCAATGTGAGTATAGTGAAGTTCATTAAGTGCAGCTGGTTGAAGTAAGGTTGGAACCACGACTCTTTTTTCTTTAAACAAAATATCGGAATCAATTGTATATTCTGTATCGGCCACGTTTGAATTCCGTAGTTCCGTTATGATTTTTAAAAGTCGTACATCTCTTTTTGTAGCGTTTTGAATTGAATCAAAATTTAATTTCAATGAACTTATTTGTAAAAGTGTTGATTCGCAAATAGAATGTACTTCGTGGTCTATAAAATTGATAAATTTCACACTTGAACTTAATGTTGCCCTCGACAAGCAATCAGCATTTACGTTTTCTTCATTTTTCTTCGTAACAACTTTGTAATTGTAGCCTGTTAAAAATGCTGCTTCATATTTTGGTGAAAAATGCGAAATAATGGCTAGTTGTCCGTAACAAGTTTGAAAAACCTTCCGTAAAGGTATTGATGGAAATGTTAAACAGCATAAATGATCGCTAAAGCCTCTCGGTCAAGCTGGGAGTAATTCTGTTCAGCTGGGGTTAAGCATCTCGATACAAAGGCAATTGGCCGTTTTTCACCGTCAACTATGTGTGACAAAACACCCGCTATCCCTGTGGGACTAGCATCATAGGCAAGTTGAACTTTTAATTCATGGTTGAATGGCATTAGAACTCTATCACTTGCAATTTCCTTTTTAAGTTCATTGAAGCATTTTTGGCAACTAGAATTCCATTTAAAAATGGCATTTTTGCGTAATAAATGGTGTAGTTAATGTAGAGACGTTTGGTATGAACCTAGCATACCAAGAAATCGACGGACGTTCTCCACACATTTTGGTTGTGGCATTTCAACAATGGCCTTTGTTTTAAAAACTGATTTTTGGACTCTGTTGTACTCCACAATGTGGCCCAAAAATTCAATCTGTATTTTATAAAATGTACATTTTGGGTCAAACACAATTTCAAGTTAGCTTTACACTCGAATAAAGACACACCATGTACTACAATGTCATCAAAATATGATTCTGTTTTTGGAATATCACGCAGTATTTCATCGATGATCCTATTGAATTCAGCAGGCGCTGTTTTTATACCAAATTACAGGCGATTCATTTGAAATGTGCCTCGATGTGCTGAAATTGTTTGAATTTCAGATGAAAATTCATCAGCTGGGACGTGTAAATAAGCTTTGTAAAGATCAAGGCGACAATAGTATTTTGAATCCTTTAGGCTATTGAAGATTTGATCAATTTTACGTATTGGGTAGTGTGCACTTAGCAATCTTTGATTAACAAATCATATAATCGACGCAAAGTCTCACCCCACCATCAGCCTTCGGAATTACCACTAATGGTGAACCCCAGTCACTGTTTGCAACCTTAGAGATAATACTGTCTTCCTCCAAATCGTCGAGCTCCTTGTTAACTCACTCTATCAATGCGTAAGGAATTTGACGCTCTTTTGTATAGCTAGGCAAGTAGTTAGGAATACAACCAATTTTCTGTTCAAAAACAGACGCAAATTCGGACATTAGATCTACGATTTGTTCCGTACTGTCATTGGTTAAAACATTGTTTACTTTACTTTGATTCAATTCGTTAAGGTTAATACCTAGGCGACGTATTCATGTTTTGCATATTAGAGCCGTGCAATCGTCCGGTACAATATATATGTCATCAAAGATCGAAACGTTGTTGAATGTAACATGTACACAAACTTTCGCCTCTGGAGTAAATGTATTGTGTGTATAGGAACGGAAAACGATATTTGTTGGGGTTATTACATTAAACAATCTCAGCTCTTCGAACTTCCTTCTGGGTAAAAATGAATATCCGTAGCCAGAGTCTACTTCAAATTTTACTGTTTTTCCTTCTATTGAAATGTTTGCATAATAGCGTTCAGAACTATGATAAACATCGACAATTTTATAAACTCCGTAATCGGAATTATCACTACTAATTTGATTTGTTGAGTTACCCCTTATAATGGGTCTATTTTTAGGTCCGGCGTTAGGACTATCCGCCAAAAGGGAAACAATGCACACTTTTGCTACATGGCCGTATTTTGCATACAAATTGCACTTTAATTTTGAACTGGAACGACACTCCTTTGCAAAATGATCATTTTTGCCACATCGTAAACATAACCCAGTAATGCCTCGTAATTAACTTTACCTTTTTTTTGCTGGATTTTGAGACGATTATGTACTTTTTTCTTACTGAAAATTTTGTTTACACTTGTGTTCGGTGAATTTATTGCGGCCTGTGCGCAACATGAAAAATAGCTTAATTTGGCTAGAGGGGGCGAAGTTTTTATTAAGTTTTAAGCAAAAGTATAAACTTTTCATACAAGTATTTGGTATCTAAGAAAACGATAGAATATGGAGATTGATAATTTATTAAAAAAAAAGCTGATGGAATGTAATTTGATTGCAGAATTTTTCAAAGGATTTAAAATTTAGCATTTTTGTGTTTTTTTTTTTTTTTTACCATAAAGTTAATATTTAAACTTTAATAAAATTTTAACGAATAGTGATATTTTATTGAAATTTCAGCATAATATGTATAAACTTGTTTTAAAATCATATAATTAAAAAAATTTCCACTTTCTTACATGAAAATACCCAAAATTCCAGTACGTATAAAACGTGTTAAAAATATTGACTTTTTCAATTGAAATGGTCACCATGTCGTTATAAGGGGCCTTCGTCAGAAAATACTTTTTTGGTATATACCTTACATACAGGGCTATATAATTAAAATAATCTTAAGTCGATCCCAGCTTTGTAATTTAAGAACATAATAAAAAAAAAAAAAACAAAATAATTTGCCACAATTGACATAATTTGGATAAAGCTTGTGGGCAGACCTTTGCCCCAAACTTCTTCGGATTTAGTTTACACGCATTTACATTAAGATTTCTTTTGAAAACATTAAAAAAAATGATAAAGCCCGGAACAAAAAACAAATTTTATCAGTGAATAAATATTGCCACCTTTTTGGAAAAAAAAAATGTAAAATTTTCTTAAAGTTGTAAATTTAGATTAATATAAGTTTTTAATGGATTCATATATTTATATGATTCATGCAGTAATATTGTTTAGAATAAGTAAGGAATCTGGCGAATAATTTAAAAGAATTTTAGGAGTAATATTAAGCCTGCCAAGTTAAAAAAAGGAGGATAAAAATGAGGTAAAAATTTTTTTCGACCCGAATATCTTTTAAACTAAAAGAGATAACTTTCACATGTAAGCATATTTTTTGTAGACATTTACAAGGACTATCTATATATAAAATTTCTGTTCTGTCATATATAAATAAATTAATTTTTGGTGATTTTTAAATAAAATTACATACCCGAGATGGCCAACTTTGGAGGGCCACTTCCCCCCTGACCCGCTACACGCAAAGAAAAAATATGGTGAATAGCAACCATAATCGAGTACTGTCATATTATGGTTAGATTTTATGGTTGTTTGTAAATAATATTATGGTTAGATATAACACCATAATATGGTTGAATCATGATCAAGTACATATACATTTTTGTTGTATATGTACTTGATCCATGTATATAACAATAATATGGTTAAATAACAATGAAAATATTGTTGATCTACAATTATATTTTTGTTGTATATATACTTGATTCATGTATACAGCAATAATATGGTAAATCACAAGAAAACATTGTTGATCTCCAACTATATTTTTGTTGTATATGTACTTGATTTATTTATACTGCAATAATATGGTTAAATACAATAAAAATATTGTTGATCTACAACTATATTTTTGTTGAATTTGCACTTGATTTATTTATATAGCAATAATATGGTTGAATCACAATAACGGTACTTAGCGTCGAGAAACAATTATTATGCCTAAAAATGAATAAAAGCCAATTAGTTTATCGTATGGAAGTTTTTATTAAAATTAATTAGGATTTAGTTACGTAAAATAAATCGCTTTGTTATAAAAAGATAAATTTATCAAATGTGAATGATGAAACTTGAGAAATTTCTTGAATACTCGTACAAGCTAACACATTTTTTAGCACTCCGAAGATAACCAATTATATAGTTTTCTTTGTATATTATCCGTTTACAATATTTTCACAATATGAAACACTTATTTATTTCTAGTTTAATTTTAATTAAAATAATTTATTTTAAATAATTCACTTTTAAAAATATATTCAGCATATTTTCTAATACATTTTTAACATTCTAATACATTTTAACTTGTTGTCAGTTCAAAATTACAAACAAAATAATATATTCAGGAATTGAAAATATTTTTTTTGCACATGAAATTTTAACTACAATAATGTGGTTCTAATTTAAACATATTGCTTAACATGTTTTGCCAACAATATAATTGTGAGTTGAGAACAAATGTATAATTGCTACAACAAAATTGTTTTTATAATAAAATATATTCAACAATAAGAATGTTTGCGACGAAAAAATATCTCTGCAATGAAAATAATATTGTTGGGGCAACCATATTGGGGCACTCCTTCAAATCAACTCAAAAACACCTCAGCTCTAACTCTGAATTTTATTGAAACATCTCTAACGGTTCAATAGTTACAGAATTATTACCAAAAAAAACTTTTTGGAAACACTGTGTGACGCACTTTACACTGAAACATTTGCAATCATCCCAATATGTAGCATAAATTCAACATCCCAACCACATACCTCAATAAAAGTAAAAATTTTATTGAAAATTCCTTTTTTATTAATACACTGACTATGTCAGTCTTTTAATTATATTTATATTCATTGTAATTTGCCAGTGGTCATTACAAATTAAAATATTAAAAATGATACGTTTAACATTAAATATGTTTTTCTTTAATAAATAAAACAAAAAAAGAATATTTTAATTAAAAATTATTTAACTATTAATGACAGGCTTAAATTGATTAAAAATATGCAGAATTTAATCAAAAATATTAATATTTGGTTATAACTGTCTTTGACAGGTAATTAAAACAAGTAAAGGATTACGACAGGAACTAAAAGGCATAAACAGACAAATTGACCAATATATTTTCAATATGATATAATAAGTAATTAAAGTAAAGGAATAGATTATTTTGAAAGTTTAAAAAGGTAGGCATTTTAAAAGCAAAATTTGTCTGGAAAGTTTCAAATTATTGATATTTTCAATGTCAAAATATTGTCTGTGATATACTATAAATAGAGCGTAAATATGTCTAAAACATTTTTAGGATTCATTTTTCTTTATTTTTCTAAAAATTATGAGAACTTATTTTTATAAAATTTCCAATTGGGTTTTTATTTAACAAGAAACAGACTAAAGATAATGATGATAAAATGTGGTCGCCAGAGCGGAAATTAAAACATGTGTAGTACTTATGTTTAATATTTAGGAAATGCTTACACATGTATGTGTCTATACAAATGTATATAAACACTTATACATATACAGATATATATATATATAGAAAACATTAACATTCATATTCAAATGAATAAAATAACATACAACAAATAATGATGATCATTCCCCTCATCATAAAAAAACATTAGTCAATTTAATCCAAATCTTAGGAAATATTTTGCATTTAATATAATCAAAAATATTACAAATAAAAATATTTGTTTTTTATTACATTTTTGTTCTACTCTCCTTTACAGTAAAAAGATCTTTCTTTATAGCAAGTTATTGTATATCCAAGCAAAAAGAAAAAAAAACTTAAAAGCTGTTAAATTTAATTAAATTTTGTTATAGATATGAACTTTTTGTACTACGAAAGAAATAAAATTAAATTGCATAAATTTTTCTTGATTCCGTAATAAAAGAGAAAATTAAATGTTGGATTTCACATGTTTACTACAATTTTCTTTATTAACATCTTGGATTTGAAAGGTTTCAATTTGTGTTCATACATACATACATATGTAGTGGCTCAGACAAATGGCCAAGTTAAAAGAAATGACAAGAAAATAATAGACTAAGAAGTGCGATAGAAAAAATCTTAACACACGTTTTGCCTCATAACTTTTTTCGGAATCAATATTGGAAATTTTTTTTTTTTGATCTAGTTATCATGGAAAAATACGTCAGTTATTTTTTTTAATAACAACCATGTTGATTTGTCGTGATTTTCATCAAAATGAGTGACAAAAGAGATTTACGTCTTATAAATTATTAAAAAAATTAAAAAAAATCCAAATACTTAAGTCCTACAAATAATTGGCCACAGAATTAAATTTCTGATGTCAAACTGTTTTTAATGTCATTAAACAATATCAAGAGAATTTGACACTTGATATGAAATCTGGTTAGGAAAGAAAAAAAGGACCACATGATATTGGGAAGGCCAGAAAATTGAAAGCATATTGAAAGGAACTACAAACACATCTGGTAGAAAAGCAGCCCAGTTAGATCAGTGCTTTGAATATTTGATGCAAAAAATTAAAGCTAATGTATAGTTGATAACATATAAAGTCCAAAAAGTTCCAAACAGGAATGCTGCAAAAAATTTAGGAGCCAAGAATAGGACACGGAAATTAAAAACAAATTTCATACAAAAATACTCAAGCTGTAGAATTGACGAAGAAACGTAGGTGCTGGCAGAATTTTCCCAGCTTATGTGTCAAAACTTTTTATTGTTAATGTTCGAGGCAATGTTAAAGATAAGTTTAAGATCCAAAAGCAGAAAAAATTTCTTACGAAATTCCTGGTATAACAAGCTTTTTGCTGTTGCGGCAAAACAGGAAAGTCATTTGATACATTCGGATCTATAAATATCAAAATATACATCAAAGAATATTTGCAAAAAAGACTTGTTCTTTTCATAAGAGAGCACAACGTGTCCACACATTTTTGGCCCGATTTGGTATCATGTCACTACGGTAAGAAAGCTCTGGAGTGGTACCAAAACAATAACATGGTTTTTGTAGCAAGATAGATAAATTTTCCAAATTCTCCATAGCTTAGACCAGTGGAGAGATATTGAGCTCTTGTGAAAAGTGAATTGAAGAGCATAAAAAAGGTGTCCTAAAATACCGAACATTTTAAAAAAACAAGATTTGCATGCTGTTCCAAAAAAGTGACTGAAGCAACCATCAAATCTCTAACGGAAGGGTTACCAAAAAAAAGGTCCACGAGTATATATATAGTTCTAACTATAAAATATAACTTTTATAGTTAGAACTATAAAAGTTATATTTTTCTGTGATCTGTACTAAATTATCAATTAAATAAAAAAAAAAAAAAAAGAATGAAAACTTTAAGATCAACCATTTCCAAGTTATTGAATATTACATATGTCAAGAATTTTTTCGAACGCACTCCTTATTTATAAAAATATATACTACGAAGAAAATACAAACTAAATTTGTAGATGAACAATTTGACAGACAGCTGGACAGACTAAGGCAAAAGAGAGTTATAAGAAATGACAAACAATCGTAGGCTTTTATGTGTTAGGGACAAGTTGGCTAAAAAATAAATAGGTAAAATACTACAAATTGATTTTCTTTATTATAATAGATTAACTTTTGCATGACTGTCTGCAATATTTTCCAAGAATTAATACGTTTTTTTTTAATGAAAATTATACAAAAACTTTTGTTATAAAAATGGGTTAAATGATAAGTATATACCTTAACATTATAATAAAGACTGAAAAATAATGAATGCTTACGATTAAGTTATTCTAACAGAGTTTACCAAAAACCCTTATTTAAATAAATAATTGTTTCTTTGGGATATATGTATAAAAGTATATAATATTTAGACTGTTCTGTTTTGAAAGTGTTTTGTGAAAATATTTTCATTACTCGAGACTTGAGTATTAGTCCAAAATAAACTAAAAGGTTCAAAAAACAAGAATAAGAGCTGGTCGTAAATATTTTATTCATAGATTTAAAAAATAATATAAACAAATTTAAAATTTTTGGATAAATTGCATTCAACATATTTCAGATGAAAAAATAATTTTTATTTTTTTATCTCTACGTTCAAAGTAATATAAGAGTATAACGAAATATTCAGGTAAAATTTTATTTTTGCCGGACACACATCTGGGTAAAATGTGGCAAAAATGCCGATTAATTGAATTTTGAAATTTAAATTTTCGTTATAAAGTTGGATACCAAATAAAAATAGACAAAATCATGTGTCAAGAACAATTAAATCATCAAGCTACGTTGTGTTGTTTTGTTGTACGCAGCTGTCAAAGTTAAACATTTTTATACAATTTGAAAAAAGACTAAAAAATTAAATCTTCATCAATATTCGGTGTATTCTTTTTAAGTAAAGTAAAAATATAAAATGAAACCATCAATTTCAGATATTTAAGTATACTTTTCTACTAGTCTTTTTAAATTATATTGTGCATAAATATTTTAGTTATTATTATTATTATTGTTATTTTTTTTTTTTTTTTTTAATTGTCTTAAAATACACTAATTTTCAAATTTCATTGAATGCAACTTCGAATGTTACAGGATGTTTGTTCTGAAATTTTTTGAAAAATAGCACATATTGTCTACTCGGGCGCATATATAACCCGATTTGAGAAATTAATTTTCTCCAGCAGATCTCATACTACACAGAAAAAAATATGACTAAATTTTTTTTTAACAAATATTTATTTGGCTAAAATTTAAATTTTATAAAATAAATTGTTTAATTCTAATATTTGATTTTATTGATTTTAAATAATTTGTAAACCAATGAAAAAAACAAAAACAAATTTTAATTTTGACAGTCTCAATAAAAATAGAAAATAAATTATACACATTTTTGTATGGTTTAAAGACTTCCAAAGGTAAGTTATGTAAATTTAATGGATATTTCCTAAACAGAATAAACAATATTCGTTCTTCTTGCAGAATTTTCCATGAAATGTCAAATTTTCTCTCAAATGGATGACAAATTTTTGTCAACAATACGTAAATTAAGAAAAACTATTGCTTTCAATAAATGGTTGATGGTCAAATTCAACACCCAGAAAACTGTTTTAGTCTTTACGGGAGAGTGAAGAGGAGTTGTACCCAAGGCCTTATTCTAGAGACAACGAAGAAATATTCGATTCTTAAGGTATGAAATATTCGAAATATAATGTTTTTCCTTTTGTATTGCTTTTTGTTAATGTATTGTGATTTTTTCACCAACTACACTGAGGAAGGATGTAACGATTAAATGGACAGAAATTAATAAATATCCATTTTCATGAGATTTTGTATTCCGCTATTCGATTTTTCGTTTATTGCCCATATGAAGTCACACCTTTCTTTTGAATCGCAAGAGGTAAATAATTGTAAATTTTAATAAAATAATTGAAATTTTTTATCCTATTTGATTTTTTTCTATCCCTTAGATTATTTTGGTCATCTTAAAAAAAAAAACAAATATTAATATTCAAGAAAAGGCATTTGTGCATAATAATTGCAAAAAAAAAAAAAAATAATAAAAATATGATTGTAAAACACAATATTACAATAAAATTATATATATATAGTATATAAATATATCGTCACCTAAAATACAAAAGGCCGTTACCATAATTTTTTATTTTTTGCTTTAATATTAAGCAATTTAGTATAAATGTTTAATTTTTCACTTGAAGCAAAACTATTTGATGTTACAGCATTTTTACTTTGTTAATATTCATGTAATTTTTGAAGATATTAATATGAAATTTTTGGTGTAGATGTAGTTTGGGTCAGTACATAATAATCCATTAAAAAAACAACATTGGATTTTTCAGTTGATACGGCCTTTTCATTTTAGGTGAAGTTATGTATATTACTTCTATCAAATTTATATTTTTATGCAGAAATTACACCTAAGTATTTATGTATATAAGACCTTAGCTTTAAATTCATATTAACATTAATAAATTGTTTTGTTACACTAAATTTAACTTATATTCCTGTAAAAACGCGTTTTATAATTTGATTAAAAAATATATATTAAGATTAAACAGCATTCTTATTAATAATTTTATTGATTTTAAAATAAAAAATGTTTGAATATATCTTTAAACCTAATTACTATTTTCATTGTTTTACTAAAATATATTTTAGAAATTTGAAAAATTTTCAAATAATTATTTTATGAATATTAAAAATATTTGAATAAGAAAAAAATCTATTTTTTTTTTTTTTCAATAAACATTTTACGAATTTTAATGTTTGGTTTTACAAATTCAATGATAGGTCCGATTTTAGTAAAAAAAATAATTGATTTAATAATTTAGTAATAGAATATGAAATTTAGTTTTTTCTGTGTAAAAACAGTGCAGACTATTTTTCTTTATCAAACATAAGGCACTGAGGCAGAATCGAAATAAATCTTTAACTTCTAATCGCCTGATTACATTTATATAAAATTTCACATAGGCTTAGCAAATCGGTGTACAATTTTAATATTGGAAACGTAACCTCACATATTCTTCAGGAGCAGAGCTATATGGGCTCAAAATAGGGTACTAATGATATAGAAAATGTTTATTCCCTAGTGAATTTTTGTTCCTTAAAAAAAAAATATATCATATTGATGTCCTAGATAAATCGTTTGAAAAAAATGCCTGCATGTACAATTTATCTTATATAGTACATGTACTATTTATCTATATATATATATATATATATATATATATATATATATATATATATATATATATATATATATATATATATATATATATATATATATATATATATATATATAAGAGAGTAACGTGACTGACTGACTGATTCATCATCCCACAGCCCAAACTGAAGCTAGAGAGTCAAAATTTGGAACGCAGGTAGGTCGCCCTCTGTATAGATCCACTAAGACGGGATTTTTGGAAATTCGAATGTTTAGGGTGTAAAAAAGGGTACAAACGGGTAAAATCGGTAACACTATAAATCCCAAACTAATAAAGATACACAAAAAGTTGAATAGTTTTCGTTATTCATTTAAAAAATAAATGGACAGGTGTCTGGTACTTTTTTGAAAATCGGCCCTTTTAGGGAGAAAACGGGTAAAAACTGTATTTTGGTACTTTTTTTGTCAACATATGTATCTTTGAAACCAATCAACATACAAATAAAATTTATGTCGTATTCATTACTTATCAAAAAATGAGAAATACAAATTTTTGGTACTTTTTTCATAAAACATTTTTTTATATTTATTGAAATATTCATATGAGTATTTTAATATGGGATACCACTACAATTTATAAATTTATTGGAATACAATTTCTGATACTTCTATGGGTAAAAAAAAGTACCAAAAAAGGGGTAAAGTCGGGAAATTACATTTTATTCAGACTTAATAATGAATTTTTAATTACATTAAACACGGAAACATGAAATTAAGAAAATGTAGATAAGAATTCACAGGAATGGAATTTGTGGTACTTAAAGATACATGGTCCTGTGGGTAAGAATTCAGGAGGATGGACTTTGTGGTACTTTTTTCTTCTTCTATTGGTACTTTTTATACCCACCATCAAAAAGATGGGGGGTATATTGATTTTGTCATTCCGTGTGTAACATATTGAAGGAATCATCTAAGACCCCACAAAGTATATATATTCTGGGTCCTGGTTAGATTCTGAGTCGATCTAGCTATGTCCGTCCGTCTGCCCGTCTGTTGAAAGCAGGATAGCGCTCGAACGGAGCAACGTAGGGAGACGAAATTTGGCACAAATATTTGTCTTATATAAGGTTTGTTTGGGATTTAAAATAGGCAAAATCGGTTCACTAACCAAAAAGTTATGGGCTAAAGACTAGAAACACAGGGTGTCCGTTTTATACTTTTCTGCTGATATTTCTGCAACAAAATCATGTACGATAGCGAAATTTTGCACATATAGTTTGGGGATCGATATCAACTCGGAAGCAAAAAATGGGCGTGGTCCGCCCACTTTACCGCCCACCTCCCATATATGGTGAAAATCAATGAAATTGTGTTCAAATAGTTCAAGGAAAACTAGAAACACAGGGTGTCCGTTTTATACTTTTCTGCTGATATTTCTGCAACAAAAACATGTACGATTGCGAAATTTTGTACATATAGTTTGGGGATCGATATCAGCTCGGAAGCCAAAAATGGGCGTGGTCCGCCCACTTTACCGACCACCTCCCATATAAGGTGTAAATCAATGAAATTGTGTTCAAATAGTTCAAGGACTAATGCAAACTCGGAAACAAAAAATGGGCGTGGCTCACCCACTTTACTGCCCACTTTACCGCCCACTTTACATCCTTCTCTCATATAACTTAAAATGTGAAAAAGTTGATGGTGGGTATATAGATTCGGCCGGGCCGAATATTTGCGCTTGTTTGAATTTTCTATAATATTTAAGCTAGGAACACGGAATTAAAGACATGTGGCCCTAAGTGAGTGAGAATTAACAAGAAGGGATTTTGTGGTACTTTTTCGTTCTTCTAATGGTACTTTTTGAATTTTCTATAATTATGAACCAAGAAACATGAAACTAAGGACATGTGGTACGTACTAAGTGAATGAGGAGACTTTGTGGTACTTTTTTGTTTTTCTAATGGTACTTTTTTAATTTCCTGTAATATTTAACCTAGAAACATGAAATTATAGATATGTGGTCCTAAATGAATAAGAATCCATAAGAGGGTACATTTTCGTTCTTCTAATGGTACTTTTTGAATTTTCTATAATTATGAACCTAGAAACATGAAATTAAGGACATGTGGTCCTAAGTGAATGAGAATCCATAGGAGGGGACTTTGTGGTACTTTATTGTTTTTCTAATGGTACTTTTTTAATTTCCTGTAATATTTAACCTAGAAACATGAAATTATAGATACGTGGTCCTAAATGAATAAGAATCCATAAGAGGGGTCTTTTGGTACTTTTTTTGTTCTTCTAATGGTACTTTTTGAATTTTCTATAATTATGAACCTAGAAACATGAAATTAAGGACATATGGTGCCAAGTGTATGAGAATCCATAGGAGGGGACTTTGTGGTACTTTTTTGTTTTTCTAATGGTACTTTTTTAATTTCCTGTAGTATTTAACATAGAAACATGAAATTATAGATATGTGGTCCTAAATGAATAAGAATCCATAAAAGGGGACTTTGTGGTACTTTTTTGTTACTCCAATGGTACTTTTTGAATTTTCGGTAATATTTAACCTAGAAACATGAAATTAAAGATATATGGTCCTAAATGAATGAGAATCCACAATTGGGGATTTTGTGGTACTTTTTTTGTTCTTCTAATAGTACTTTTTGAATTTTCTATAATATTTTACCTAGAAACATGAAGTTAAAGTTATGTGTCCCTAAGTGAGTGAGTATTCATAAGAAGGGATTTTGTGGTACTTTTTCGTTCTTCTAACAATACTTTTTGAATGTTCTGTAATATACATCCTAGAAACATAAAATTGAAGATGTAAGGTCCTAAGTGAATCAAAATTCTTAAAACTGATTTTGTGGTTCTTTTTCCTTATTCTAAAATACTTTTTCGTTATTGTAATATTTATTTTTAATATTAGAAATGTAATATTAAAGATAAATTGTTATTTATGAATGAGAATTCTCAGGCTCTATTAGTCACATTCCTCTATACTAAAAAATAGTTTTTTAACTTTCGAATGTTAAAGATGTTAAAAATTGGTACTTTACTGGCACCCTATCAAACATGCCTTTTGTACTTTTCGAAAATCCTATTTTAAATTTATTTTATAGTATAGTTTTTATAAAAAATTTCCGCCAACGAAGTAGCGGGTTAACAGCTCGTATCAATACCCAGCAAAAAAAGAACTGAAAAAGTCATGATTTTAACATTGTGTTGTCATTGGAAGGAAGTACTTAGTGGTGAAAAAGAGCTGCAGAAGTTCTTTTTTTAACCCATGGTTGGCATTGGTAGGATGTTCTTCTTTTATACTTCTTGTTCATTGCTTTTGAAGCACTTCTCTTAAAACTATGTTTATAAAATTTTTAAATAAAAATTCTGTTTTTGCCCTATTAAATAATAACAAAAATGCATTAAAATTTGTAAAATTGGAATTTTGTTAGAAGTTATTACCACTTTTTCCCGCAAAAAATTAATTTATTTTCACTTTTTTGGAAGTAATTATTAAGAACTTCCAAAAAAGTTTAAAATATGTGCATTGTTCCACTTTTGAAGTTGTGAAAATGTTCTTTTTTATGAAGAACTTCATCGTTTTTTGCTGGGTATAAGCGTAGCTATACCCTGTTATACCAAGAACATGTTTTTCAAACTACCTACATATACTTGTTGTTGTCAAGTATTCCTACATATAACATCAATAATATAAGATTGTAAACTACAAAGTTTCAAGTAAACAAATCATGTCCTGTTTTTTATCTTTAAATTCTTTATATAATCTCCTTGAGAAACTTTTTGCACTTATGACTGTTTAGCCACAATTTTAGCAAAAATACTTTTTTGTGCTCTTTAATGTTTTGTTATTTCTCTTTCCACCTGAAGCAAAGATATGAATGAAAAAAAGTTTTTATATATTTTGATATAGTTTGACATGTGTCAAAAGACCAATAACTAAATATGTTTCTTTGTTACAGTTATTAAAAGCTGTTCAAAGAATTCTTTAAACCTTTTGTATTCTATCTTGATACTTTTTTTTTTCTAAATAATTCAAATCTAGTAACACGATTATGATTTTCATGAAAACTCATAATCAGTTGCAAGACTGACATGTGACTAAGGTCTCTTGAACAAATTCTTTATAATACTGATTAACAAAAGTATTAGACTGATAATATTTAATTATTTTTTTTATTTTTCCAAGAACTTTTCTTCATTTTATAATTTCTTAACGTAATATTTATATTATAACCCACATATTTCTTCCAAGATAATAAGATTAAAAAATATTTATTAAGGACTACAAAAATAATATTCTTATCTCACACCTTATGAATTGCAATAACTCGTGTTGTGCTTAAAAATAACCACTAAAAATACCTTAATTACCTTCTACAATAATATAAGCTATTTTTCTCCCACCAAAAATAAACATAACATTTAAGAGCTTTTTCATATGCTATAAATATCATATTTTTATTATAACAAATAAAATCACCTAATAGTATTACTATTTCGTAAATTCCTTACTACTCCAGAGATTTTCAATAATTTCCTTAGGCCCATTGTTTATTTATAAATTTGTTTCTATTTTGTTGCCACCAAAATTTATATTATTTGCGAAAACAAATTCTCTGGACAACTATTAGATAGAGATTACATGCTATATTGAATGATTCTTGGAAAAGTAACGTTTATATCTTCTTTAACGTTAAATTGTCTTTGATACACTCTTAAGAGGAAACAATTTATTTATAAACATAAAGTTTAATACTAAAACGAGCTAACAGCACACGTAAATACATACACACATACATGTATGTATTTAGTTAACCTGTATTAAGAACATATAGAAGAAGATAAAATACAAAGTTTGTAGAGAAAAAGAGCGAGATATTGGCAAGAAATTTAACTTTATTTAATGACTTTTTGATAATGTTTGTTTGGTTATGTTGTCATGTTGCTATTAAATTTCCTTTTAACTTTAATTTAAATCTTAAAGTGCTTAAGGGAGTTTTTCTTGGGTGTTTTATAAACATTTTTAGAAAATCATAAAATGTCAATCATATGGTGCGTATGATTAATTTGTTTTTAATTAGTTCAACATACATATAACGTACATTCAAGGTACTCTTACTCTTTCATATAAGTATTTACACATACACATATAGATATTATTTGTTGCTCTTTCGTAGCTTAAATACTAGGAAATATTTTTCATTTATATATATTTTTTTTCCAAACACTTTGACGTTTAAGCAATTTATTTTGGCTGATTGGCTAAATGTTTGTTTGGTTGACTGTTCTTGAATTGGTTATTGAAAACAAAGTTTTTCGTTTTTTTCTAAGCTCTCTTTTTTTATTTTTTGTTGTTGCTACACATACACATATACATATATATCTACAATTTTATTGTAGGTGTGTGTTTATGAAACTTTATACATATAAAATAGTATTTATAGCATTTATTCATGTCTATTCATAGCTGGACCAAGTTGAAAACAAATACTTAAACACACGTCCACCTTCTTTCAATATTGTGTAGAGGTTTGTTAATGGATTTTTATTTATTGAAGAGTTTTAGTTGAAATAAAGTGATGAAATTTAATAAACAAATTGATTCAAATATAAACATATTTTGCACAATGGGTAAGTTTTGTAAATTAAATTAAAAAAGAATATTTTATCTAAATACATATATAAAAGAGTAACGTCACTAAGTGATTGACTGACTTACTTGGTGATTCATCATCGCACAGCCCAAACGGTTAAAGCTAAAAAAAAAAAAAATATGGACTGTAGATTGGCCTCCTACGGAATAGATCTACTAAGATAGGATTTTAGGAAATTTGAATGTTTTGGGGGGTAAAAAAGGGTTAAAACGGATAAAATTGGTAACCTTCTAAACTAATAGAGATACATAAAAAGTTAAATAATTACCGTTATTCATTTGAAAAATTATCGGCTAGGTGTCTGCTACTTTTTTGAAATTCGGCTCTTTTAGGTAATGTGGTACTTTTTTGGAACAATATCAATCTTTTAATCCAGTAAACATAAAAATAAAATGTACATTTTAGAAATTCGAACATTTAAGAGCTACAAATCGTACCTGATTTTGGTACTTTTTTCAATCACTGATACATATGAATATTTTAACATTTGATCCCAGTACAATTAAAAATTTCATTGGAATACAATCTTTGTTTCATCTAGGTGAAATAAAAAAGTACCAAAAAGGGGATAAAATCGGAAAATTAAATTTTATTCAAATTAAATTATGTTTTTTTTTTTTTATTATATTAAACCTAAAAAAGTGAGGAGAAGAGACTTTTTTGATCTTCTAATTTGAATTTTCTATAATATTGAACCTAGTATCATGAAATTAAAGATATATGATTGTAAGTGAATGTGAATATATAACAGGGGACTTTTTTGTACTTTTTCATGCTTCTAATGGTACTTTCTGAATTTTCTGCAATATTGAACATAGAAACATTAAATTAAATATACATCATCCTATGTGGATAAAAATTCAGGTGGAAGAACTTTGTGTTACTTTTTTATTCTTCTAATGGCACTTTTTGAATTTTCTACAATATTGGACCTAGAAATATGAAATTAAAGATACTTAGTAAATGAGAATCCATAAGAGGGGACTTTGTGATACTTTTTCGTTTTTCTAATGACACTTTTTGATTTTTCTGTAATATTTTACTTAGAAACACGAAATTAAATATACATGGCTATAAAATGTGTAACAAGTTTTTATATAATCTATGTGGATATACTGCAAGATCGAGTTAAATGCTATCTATATAAAAGTGAATCTGTGTGTTTTTTAATTTTGTTTCGATGCTTTTATTTCAATACAATGGGGTTACGAAGCGCACTGTGTTTAAGCTATTAGGAGTTGTATCAAAAAATGTATAGTTATACAATTTTTACTTAATACAATTAGAATTTATAATTTAGTATGATTTTTACTAAAAAAAAATCTACGCTAATGAAGTAGCGGGTATGCTGCTTGTTTTTAAATAATACTCTTTTTCTTCCAATGTAAAATTCTAAGGTGAACACTCTATTAAATAAATTTTATATATGTTTGACTATTACATTACCGTTTTCTATTACATAAAATAGTAGCAGAATTCTATAATATATATAGTTAAGAAGTTATAAATGGTAAAGCAAAGTTTTCATTTTTCAAAACATCATATTTCTTGACCGAAAAGAACCGTCAGTCTGAACCTTATTTGAGGTACACTTTCAATTTGAAATATCTGTATCAAATTTCATTGAAATTGGTAATATCTTCCTACTTGACATACTATCATCTCTCCGCAATGAAATGATTACCACTTTTCTGATCCTATAGTAAACGAGAGAAAGTTGAAGAAGGAGATGTGAACATTTTTTTAGTCGAAGCCAGTAAAATTGTGTGTGCAAAAAAAGGTCATTGCCATTTTTCTAATCCCTTGATAGTCATGGAGATTGAATATACAATAAAAAACCACCTCGTGTAGATGGCAAATAATTAATCACAGTAATATAGCCAGTAAAGTAACTAGTTTGGAAAAGCCACCAAAAACTGCTGGGAGGCAGTTCATTTTCAGCAATTTTTTTTTTTTTTAAGAAAATAATATTTTAAAGAAATAATTCCATTATTTGCTTATGGCAAAACCGCACCTGATTTTATTAAACCAAATCAATACTTAATATACTTAAATCTTATATTATTTCTTTAGAACATACATAAGGTATTATGTTTACTTTATATATTCAAAATTTGGATCCTTTTTGTGAACTTTTGAAGCAGTTGTAATAGACTTTTCTGTCATGAGTTTAAAAACTAAATGTGGCAACTTTTCATACTTCTTGATCGCTTATGACATCCTCAACAAGATTCTACAAAATCTCAGTCGTTTTTGCATAGGTTATATTCAAAGAGGTGATTTATTGGCTTAGATGCCCATAATCTCGTGTACCTGAATTGACAGAAAAATTCTGTGCGTTACCGTTGAGAATTTTTAAAAATTGTCCAAAAAAGGGATTTCAAAATAAATAGTCGAAAAAGGATTCAAAAAAGGGGATTAAAAAAAAAGGCGCCAACTGCTTTAAAAACTAAAAAAAATCTCCTTAAAATTATTTATTTGGTAATAAAAATAACAAAAAATTTTTCATTTTAAGGGAAACTACTTTTGTAGGAGTTCTTCACTCGTACTCCAGACTTTCAAATCCCCTTCGGACAAATTTAGGACGGAACGCTTGGATCCACAAGTACGGACTTAAGTCTGTTAGACGAACTATTTTTTATTATTAATAATTTAGTACCAAAAAAACAACTTCCCTCGAGGGATTTCTATGAGGAATGTAAAAATATATATTAGGATATTTTTTTGCTATTTTCTCAATCCATACCAAAAAGATTCGGCATATGATGGTATAAAATATCTGTTCAAAAACTTTATTATTATTATAACTTGCTAACAGTTTCAGTTCATTTATAAATACTCCACGGTTTTTTTTTATTGTTATACTGTAAAATAATCTCAAAATGATTAATTTATTTATTGAAATTAAGACTATTTCAGCACATTTAAAAAAGGGGCCAAAACGGTAACACTTGTTATGATATTTGGCATTACTACCTATATAAAACTTATAAGACATAAATTTCAATTAATTTTTGCTAATTGAATCATTTATGATCCTTAAACCCCTATTAAGGGGGGAAATTTTGGCTAGGTGAAATAATCGGTCCATTGACCATTTTCAATAGGACGAAATGTGCCAAATTTCATTGAATTATTTTGCAAATTGCGACCTGTAATTTGATTACAATGTTTACATAGACGGACAAAGATTCAGACGGATGGATGGACGGACATCATCATATTGACTAAGATAATGATTCTAAAGTGGGTCCTAGAATATTTTTAGGGTGTAATTCAGCAGGAAATCCCACCTATGGTGATTCAAGGTATAAAAAGGACAGAAAAATGCTACGAGATTAAGCTAAGGCTAAAAACAAAATAAACGAGATTCGGCTGGACCGAATTTTTTATACCCTTCACTATTTACCGACAAATAATAAAACTTGCCTCTTAAGTATGCTTCCAATTTTTCATATTTATACTAATCTAAATTTTTGTCCAAACTACAAAAAATTTAACACAAAATTAAACTGTCATAGCAATTATTGCTCCTTAAAAAAAACAACAACACTATACATATTTATATGTTAATTCAAAAAATCATATCAGAAAAATATCAGATATGTCTAAAACGAATACCAAAGCTTATAAAATAGCTTCAAAAAGCACATAAATAGGTTTTTACCTATATCTCAGTTATTATTGAATCGATTTGTTCATTCATTTAATTTTTTTACATATTCCAAGAACAGATTCTGAATTCTCCGTTCAAGAACGAAGGCTTAAGCTTAAGGTATTTTCAGACTAGTCAAATATTTGACCAAACTGACGTAACCACTATATAAAATATTTTCTAACTACTACATTTTAATGGGAAAATATTTTTTACTTTTCACTAATCATAGCTAGCATTTAACCGAATATTGTTTGATGCTGTTTTCTCTTACAAAACATTTGCAAAATCAAACAACGGCAAACAATTATTTTCTAGAACTAGTGGTCACGCAAATTTGATCAAATATTTGACAAATGTGAACAAAGCTTTAGACAATAAACACAACGTTTGGAGTTTTTTGGCAATATACCGGTTAATTATAAATCGATTTTGCTAATTTCTATTAGCGTTCTTTTAAGGAATATATCCTACAATTTAATGTACAAAACATGTACTTCCGATAACTGCAGCTTTCTAAAAACTAATTTCAACAGACAGACGGACATCGTTATATCGACTTCCCTACCAATAATGTGTCAGAATATATATCGTCCATTCCATGAGAGATTTATAAAAAATGCCAATTTTTTTTACGGAGGGTCATCCGATTTTGTTCATATTTGGTACGCATATAATCTATGGAGTCATTTAAATATCTCCATTTTTATTTTTTTGAATTTTGAAAAATTTGCGAATTAATTCGCTATTTTGATTTTTCGAAAAGTCAAAAAAATCGCAAAAGTGTCTAACTTTAAACACCAATATCTCTAAAAGTTGTTAGCGGATTTTAATGATTTAAATTGCATATTTAAGAAGAATATGTCTACTATAAATGTAGTAAAATAGAGGTATTTAAATTGCTCCATAGGGTATGCGTATACCAAATATTATTAAAATCGGAAGACATACAAAATATTCTTGGGCGTTCTTTCATGGAATGGACGATATACTTTTTAGGGTCTTAAATGAAAATTGTATAAATTAAAAACGGAATGACAAACTTATATTACACCTGTGGTGCAGAGTATAAAAAGGGTAGCTTTAGGCTTAAAAAGTTTTCATATTAAAACTGTTATTATTACGATAAAAAAAAAGTAGTCAGACCTTATGAAAATAGAAACTAAAATTTATACAGGTAATAATTATTATCACTTATTATAACTTATTTTATTTACTTTTTTGAGCAAAATCGACCAAATACTCCTTCTTTGAAAAATTTCTTTCAAAATCTAAATAATAAATGACCCATAGTGTTTAGAGGTTCACTTAAGTAAACATAATCTCAAGTAAATCTAACGAAAATTATTAGTTATAAATAAGAAATTTTATGTTTATACAGACATTTGTTTTTGCTATTTAATCTCACTCTCTCTCTCTTTCTACATACATCTGCATTATAACCCAACGAATACAAGAAAAAAAAAATAGCAATTTAATACGTTTCAATAAATAAAGATTTGTTATTTTAGTACCTACTACCAATACTACTACCACTAAAATAAAAATAGCTATAAAATATAACAGATTCAACATAAAATACATACAAAAATAAAATAAAATGTTAGCAATAGTCGTAAATATGTTGAATATGTAGATAAATTTACAATATAAAGCCTGCACCAGAGAGCAGAGGAAGAAGAAGAAACAAATCAATCCTAGTTGTGTTTAGCAAAGACTGAATACTTATTAAGCTGAAAATAAACACGTATATAAATTATTATATGAAATAAAACACAGAGAGAAGTAACATTTCTTTATATTATTTTTTTTTTTTTTATTAGATTTTTTCTTCATTTTTTTCATTCTTTCTTTATTTTATTGTTTTTAATAAATTTAACATATTTTTTTATTTTATTTTTTACTCTGTTGATTTTTTTTTTTTTACTTATTTAAATCTTTTGTTGCTTTCAGTTTTTTTGTTTTATGAAGTTTTTTTATTTTTTAATATTTTCAATATTATGTGTTTGTGTGTATGTGTGTGTATGAGTGTTTTTTGTTTTATGGAAACTTATTTAAATTACAATAATTGAAACATACTCGTTTATTTGTTTTTATTTTTTTTTTTTTAAGTTTTAACTTATTTAGCATTTTTTATTTATTATTAATTATTATTATTATTTTTTTTTTTTTTTTAATTAAACATTTGTTTTTTTTTTTTTTTTTTTTTATTTATTTTTTTATGATGATGTTGTGAATTCGAAATTTTTTTTATTTTTTATATGAATTTTTTTAACTGTTTAGATTTTTATCAATTTTGTTGAAACATCCATTGATTTATTTTATTTTTTCTGTTTTATTTATTTTTATTGTGTATTTTTTGTGTGAAATTTATTACTGGGGATATATTTGTTTTAGGATTTTTTTTTTATTATTTCTTTCTTTCATTTAATTAAGCCATTAATAACATTGTTGAAATAATTTTATTTATTTAGTTTTACTTTTTTAATTTAAATTTTATTTAATTTTAAATGCATAGTTTTTTTTTTTTTTTTTTTTTTTTTTTTTTTTGTTATGTTTTTGTTTTAAGTTTAATTAATTGTAATCAGTATAATTGTACAATAATATAATAATTATTAATATATATTTGTTTATTTATATTTTTTTTTTTTTTTTTTTTTTGTCTATTTCTTTCACCTTTCATTATTAATAATATTCATAATTTACAATATTGTTTTATTATTATATTCCATATGTTTACTTAAGTATTTTATTATTAATATTTTTTTTCTCAATATAGGGTATATTAAATTTTATTTATTTTAAAATATTTTTTTTATTTATTTTATTAATATTTAACTATCTCTATACATACAATTTAATTTACAATTTGTCATTAATTTTTTCCATTTTTTTCTGTACTTTTTTTTGCCATTTGATTGATAAGTAATAAACATATAAAAAGAACTCTTTTATTTTTGTTAATTAATCCATACATATTTAATAAACTCATTAAATTATATAAACAAAGAAAAATCTATTGAGCAAATATTTTATTGTTTTATTTATAAATAAACAAAATTTAAACTTTAACCTTTAAATAAATAATATTAAATTTTGTCTTTTTTTATCTAAATTTTTAAAATTTTTTATCTTTAAAAAAGTTTTCTAAGCCTCTATAATTACATTTAATATATTTTGAAAATTAGTTAATTTATATTCTAAATTCGTTTTTAAATTGTTGCTGTTTTTTTTTTTTTTTTTTTTCTTAATCTCTTTTTTTTTATTTAAATAAAATTAAATTATTTTTGAAAATACAATTTTTTATTAAAATTTAATAGAATTTTTAAAATAATTTAGCAGAAAATTACATAAATTTAATAATTATTATGAGAAAAATTTGCATAAAATAATGAAATTTATTTATCATATGGGTTATTGCATATTAAAGGAAAGTTTTAAATTTAAATAAAATAATAATTTTAGTGTTTACACTTAGCAATTTTTTTGGCCAATTCTGACTAGAGAGAGAATTTCCTCTCTCCTATAAACTCAGAATTGCGGTAAGTAAAATTGCTGTGTGTGTGCACCCCGACTAAGTACAACACAGTGTGACTGTATTATTTATTTAAATATATATTTCAAATAACATAGTGTAGGTCATAGGCCTAACTGAGTAAATTATTTTGCTGCTCTTGTTGATAGATCATTTTGTGAATTTTTCATTACCCTCGAAATCAAAAGAAATTCACAAAAAAACAAATCAAAAAAATCATTTATATTTAAAAGGATTTTAAATTTTAAAATTTAATTAAAAAGACAAAAATTTAAGCTTTCCAAATAAGAATACAAGTCATTACATTATACAGAATACAGAAATAAAGCCAATTGAAGTTATTAGGTAGGTAGGTAGAGAGGGGTTACACAAGTACTCTGTATGTCCACTCGGAGACCTAGAGGTTCATTGTGAGTCCTTTCGTAGGAATGATAGAGTAGAAATGTTAACAGAAGTATTGAAAGCGAAGAAGAAAAATGAAAGATGAGACCAAGAATAGAAAAAGAGATATGAAAAAATAGTATGGCAAAGAAAGATCCAAGCCACAGCATTCCTTTAGCCAGTCTATTTATATAACGAATCCTATCAAATTTCATAGATCGATTCTTGATAAACTTTCAAATTCGTCGACTTTCTAGCCTTTTCTGCTCACTCAGTTATAGATTGTCTTTATTTTCTCATTATATTCGCACATTCTGCAAAGACCGGAGGCATCTATTTCCCAATTGCATGTAATTTTCCCTATTGGGCAATGACCCCTTCCTTTTCATGCCTAATAGTAGATTTGTATCTGCTATATTAAGTTTCGGCCATAAGACCCTTGATATTTTGCAGTCTGTTCTGCTATTCCATGCTTGATTGGTTTTCTCCCGAATCCACTCTCTAATTAACCTGAAGTAAAAGCCTAAGGAAGGTTTCACAAAACTTTCACTTTCAGCTCCATCCAAAGCCGAATCCTTTCTAGCTAATTCATCAGCTATTTCATTGTCAGCTCTCTCGCAATGACCCAGTACCCAGCAGAGTCTAATATATTAAACGCTCATCAATCTACTAAGAATTAAAGTTATTACACTTAATTTAGAGTTAAAGAAAGATCTTTATAATGCTTTAGCTTAACGTCAATTACAACTCAATTCCAGATTTTATAAGTTTGCTTTAGAATTTAATTGGGGAAACGTTTTACAAAACAATAGAGTTAATTTAAAGTCGCTGGAATCTTGTTATAATGTCTTAGCTTAGACTAAATTTGAACTCAATTAAAGGTCTTGTAAGCTGAATAAAAAATTAACTTCAGGCATTAATAAAGTCTGTATTAAGATAGTTTTCAAATAATTTGAATTTTAAGGTAATAGAGTAACTTATTTTAGTTTTATTTATTTTTATCAAAGAATATATAATGGAGCTATAATAGTATGATCCAGGGCTTCGTTTAAAGTTTTATAAATGATCTTCAAATCGTTTTAATTTGGAAATAATCGAAGTATAACATTTGACTTCAATCTCAAGCTAAAGCTTTCATCATATTTCTTCAAAAGGTATCAATTAAATTACTAACATGTATTACACACCACAAGCTGTTAAACTAATTATAATCAAAATAATCTCCTCATGGTTAACCACAGTTTGATTGAACCATATCACCAAAATAAGTATCATATTTATTAGTATTTAATATAGCACTTGATGGGTAAAATACAAATTTGTTCAATTTCTTAAATTTATTTTTAGTTAAAACTAACAAACATGATAAAAGAAACTTTTCTTTAAATGTAACAAACACCTTAATATTATTAAAAATTTCTCAGAAAAAACAACTTAAAAAAAAAACATGAATAAAAATGTTTAATATAAAACATATGTAAGAAATTTTTATTCTGTAAATAAACTTTATTTGAAAAATATTGTTTATTTCTCAGAATTATATTAATATTGATTACAAATATTTATATCAGAAAATTATTTTCAACTACAAATGCTACAAAAACTTTTAGCTTCAATTACACTTAAGTGTAGGCGTTCTTTTAAGCGACCTTTATTTATAATATAAATATAAAAGTATTTAATTTTTTTAACGCTAAACGAAAAAAAAACCTGTCTAAATACATATGTAAATACACAATTTCTTTTGACATTAACAAATGTACAATGAAGCGTATGATTGATATTTAATTTATACAAGAAAAATACTCTCACTCATATGCCTACAGGCAACAAACAATAAGATCAATGTTGCGTTACCTTCCCTTTACATATTTAATTAATAATTATGCATATTAATATAATTATATAGAACTCAATATGTCACCAATATCTTTTTAATTAATATTATGAATAATTAAAATCTTTAAGCCTTTAAAAGGGAACCTTGAAAATATTTTAGACTTTAGTCTTTAATATTAAGAGGAAGTGGAGAAATAATATTAATATTCATGTTTTTTTTTTTTTCAAATAATTTATGCTAAAATAGCAGAAAATCTTGAAGAATAATTTAAATTACAAATTCACTTATTTTTTAGAAATTATTGAATTAATTTTAAGATACCTTTAATAAAATTTATTTAGTAATATGAGGTATTAAGGGAATTCATATATTTTATTTTAATTTATTTAAAAAATAAACGATTAATTTAGTTAATATTAGTATTTGAGTAATAATTTATTATTAATCAAATTAATATCAAGGGACTTTTAGGTATTTTAGTTATGGCCATTTCATTGAGAATGTGATAAAAGTAAAACATGAAAAGTTATAGAGAATTTTATATTTAAGTTAATGTATTTATTAAATCATAAAAATATGCATTTAATTTATTAGAGAGCAAAGGTATCTTAATTATTTCTGTGAAAAATATAACAGACCTAAATCATTGTTTTAGTTTGGACTTAGTAAGACTACGATATCATAGTACACTTGTCAAAGGATGTGTACTGTCAAATGAGCCCTGAATCCAAAATTTACAAAATGGCTATACACAGCAATAGTACAGCTCCTTCTTATATATGAATCTCTTGTTTGGTGGACCGCTACTAGTAAGAGATACCTGGATCAACTGTACAAGATACAAAGATCTGTTTCCATTGGTATTGCAGGTACATTACGTACTAGTCCTTCAGAAGCTCTGAACACTATATTACACCTGACACCCATTTACTTGATACCCATAGATAATATTATATGCAACTGGGTGCTGGAGATCAAGAACCGCAACCACCGTTTATTGGACTCCCTAGATGGACTTTAAAAACACCATTAAAGTGCTATTTCCTACCAGGAGTGAATGGAGAAGGGGAAATATTTTGGAACAATATGAAACTAAAGTGTACACTGAAGGCTCAAAGATGAACTGCAGTGTAGGCTCAGGTGTCTTCTCTAACCATCTCGGAATCGACTCCCTAATGAGGCAAGAGTATTTCAACTAGCGGTCAGAGAGCAAAGAAACAACCCGAGGCAAAATTTTCGGCGGCGGCGCAGCAATTTTTGATCGGTGGCGGCGGCGTAATTTAAATTAATTCGGCTGCGGCTAAATTTTCGGCCTGGATTTAGAAAATATTATATTGTGCCGCACGGGTGCTCCCCATTGGCAAAAATCTTGAAGTAGAAGTGGGGATTACCTCATTTATTAAGTATTAATTCACTTTTATACATTTTATTATCCTTAATTCTTATAAATTTATCATAAAATAATAACAATAGATGGAGCCACTGCATTCACTTCTTCGAATGGGATAGAATAATATGTTTCTTATTGAATTTTAATAAAAATTTAAAAATTTCGGCTGCTGATTTTGGGCCGATGTGAGCCGTCATAAACGGCGGCGTCGCATGAAGTAGAAAATTCTCCGTCAGAGTGTATCTCTGTCAGAGTGGCTATTTGTCGACAGCCAAGCGGCAATATCACACAAAATTACCTCTATTCTAGTTAGACAGAGTAAAGAGGAACTGTTAAGACTAAATCGACTGTGTGACATTATTAAAGTTTGGGGTCCTGGACATAAGGACCACTATGGCAGGGAACAGACAGACAAATTAGCCCGGGAAGGCTATACTTTGAATGCCTCCTTAGCGGCTTCTGTTGCAATCCCGTTAGGATCATTCAAAAGTAAAATTCAGAGACAATATCTCGAAAAGTAAAAAAAAAAAATAGGTGGCGAAATCTGAACAAATCTAGAGTCACGAAGAAAACGTGGCCTAACTACAACATAAAACGCTCAACACAACTCATAAGCTACAAAAGTAGTGATCTGTAAACAATGCTAGAGACTAATAGCATTGTTTACAGATCACTGAACGATCGGGAAACATGTAAGTAGACTTGGTCTCTCATATAACGAATACTGTTATAGTTGTGACAATCGCGAGAAGAAGGAAACAGTATATTATCTCCTATGCGTATACCCAGCCTTAAAAACATACATTTTTGGAAAGGTAGCAATTAGACAACCTCTGTGAGATAGCGGAAACCAGACTCTGTGACATCATTAAATATCTCAATTCTACTAACTAGATCTAATTAATTTATATTCTCGTTTTTCTTCCTTATACTCATTATAGACTCAAACCAACTCATTCACCGGGCCGAGTAGTGTGGTCTCATCAAAATGGAATCTAACTAATCTAACTGATTGCTCGTAAGTTTACGGGCTACCATATAATCAACCAATCATCAATTCGAATTCCATAGCAAATCAATCTTCATAAAGAGCTTCATTTAATCGTATATTTTTATATACTTTCACTACTTTTTAGCTTAAATTGTAAGTCTCCTTTAAGTGTGATAAATTTTTATAAAAATACAAATTAATTACAATCGTATATCTTTTAAAAGTTCTAGCTTAGCCTCAATTAATTTCCCCTAATACATTTTTAATTTGTATTCAATCTTACTCTTATTCATTCGAAGGTTTTTAAATACTTCCAATTTAGAGTTAATCAAAAATTTCTATAAAATCTTATTTAAGTCACAATTTGGACTCATTTAAAAGTGTTATAAAATCTTTATAAGGACTTAAATGCAGTCTACAATAAAGTTTATGTTTAGAATCAAATTAAGGTTTTCAAATTCCGTCAGTTTGGAGTCAATTAAAGGTCTCTATAAAGTTTTAGTTTAGTCCCAGTTTCGATTCAATTAAAGTTCTTATTAAAACTCCATTTGAATTCAATTATAGGCTTTAATAATATTTCTGTTTAAATTCAATCAATGGTCTTAAAATTTTTTCAATTTGGAGTCAAAGAAAAATCTTGTTTAACACTCCATTTGAACTCTATTAAAGGTCTCCATATAAAATCTCAATTTCAATCTATTTACAGGTTTGAGTAAAGTTTATGTTTAAAGTTAATCGAAAATTTTCTAATGCTCTCAATTAATGCTTACAATCGAAGATTTTTATAGTCTTGGTTTGATCTTAATGTGGACTTAATTAAAGGTCTGATGAAGCCTAAATTTAATATCTTTATAAAGTCTTAGAATAGCTCTAATATAAACTCAATAAAAGTTCTAACATTATCTAAATATAGAATTGAAAATCTTTAAAATGACTTAGTTTAGTCTCAATTGGAACTCAACTAAAAGTCTAATAAAGTACCAAACTATAAATTTCATCACAATGATTATTAAAGTACATTGTTGAAGTAAATCAAAGCTTTTCAAATACTCTAAATTAGAGCAAATTAAGAATTTTTATAATGTTTCGTTTTAATCTCTATTTGGACTCATTAAAAAATGTCATAATGTCGTTATTTGGATTCTAATTTAGAGCAAGTGAAAAGTTTTTAAATGACCCCAACTTGGAATTAAAAATTTTTGCTTAATTTAAATTTGAACTGAACCACGGAGCTTACAAAATCTTAATTTTAAGTAAATCTTTTTTTTTTTTTTTTTCCATTACATTTGATCCCCAGCAAAAAAGGTATTGAAAAATAGCTGAAAAAGTCATGAGTTTAACACTGTGTTGTCATTAATAAAAGTACTAAGTTCTGGAAAAAAGCTGCAGAAGTCCTTTTTTAACCTTAGTATGATATTCCTTTTTAAGCTTCTTGTTCATTGCTTTAGAAGTACTTCTATGTTAATAAAAATTTTTAATAAAATTATATTTTAGCTTTATTAAAATATAAAAAAAAATGCTTTAAAATTTGTGAAATTTTAACCCTCTTAAAAATTATTAAACTTTTTTCCAGCCAAAAATACATTTATTTTCACTTTTTTAGAAGTAATTAATTATTAATACCTTTCAAAAAATATGCACTTAGTTCTACTTTTGAAGGCGTCTTTTAGAACAAATTAAAAAAAAAGAGCAATTTATAGAAAAAACTTTTTAAAAGTTAATAAAGCTTGTCACATTTAATAAAAAATAACAAAAATAAAATCAAAAAAGTATTATCAATGATGTATTATCAATGATATCAACGGCAAAATGTGTCTCTTAATGTAACTGATAATTAACGCCTTTTTAAACAAGGAATACCCCATATAAATATAACCCTATATACATATGCTTAAATACATATTTGCTTATATATTTACATTTACACTATATGTACATAAAATATGTATATTTAATCATTTGTCCATTTAGCCATTAAAAAGCAACAAAAATAAAATGAAAATATAAATTTTATTTGAAACTATATAGAATAAAATGGAATTACGAGTGTATAATAATTATTATAATCAATTTAGTACATTTAACTCATTAATTATAATTTTGTCTTTGTATTTAAATATTACATAAACATATATATGTACATACATAAATACATATGTATATACACATCATTATGTATGTAGAATTCATGTTTAAATGTGATTTACATAAATACAATCAACAATATTAAAACACATACACATTTACGATAGAAAAAAACAAGATAATAATAAAATTATATATTTAGTGACTAACATTAAATAAGGTTTTTTTATATATCGTATTATATACATATTGTTTTACCTATATAAATATATGAAGGTAAAATGAAGTATATAATATAAGGAATAATATAGGGAATTTAAAGGAAGAACTAAAGTAAATATATATAAATATATACACACATACATATTAGTAGATTGTATAAATATAATGTAGTTAAATCAAGCGAGAAAAAGAAGTGTTTATAAGCCTTTTTAAAACGATATACATTCATAAGATTTCCTCGTCGCATTAATTTGACGTAACGTTCCTAATCAATCGACACTTAGAATAACATTGAATAATTTTGAACTCTTATAGGTCTCAGGTTCCAAAATATTTTTATACCTGCAGAGTAACTTTAGCTGTTAATAAGTGAGCAATTATAACAAGTGAGCAAGTAAGGACTTCGCACGAAAAAATCCGTGCATACAGATCTGCTTATAGAAATTAAACCAATGCGCGAATTTATTATTATTATTTTTTTTTTTTTTAATTATATTTTTATGAATGACTGTTATTATGTTTATTGTATTTCGACCATTCTTTTGCTCGAATAAGTCCACTTATTTTTAAATTTCTTTTCATTATATACTCAGCCTTTAATGTTTTTAAGATTAGTTTTTACTAGAGTCCAATATCTTTCAATTGCACGGAGTTCTGGTCAATTTTATGGATTAGCTTTTTTCGGTACAAAAAAAAAAAATCTTTGTTACTACTCCATTGCTTTTTTTTTGTAATGAGAAGAAGAGATAACAGGTCAGAAAAAAAGCGAATACACTGTATTTTCTTAGGAAAGGGAGAAGTCTTTTCCATTCCGTATATTTCTGTGTAAATGGAACCATTTTTTATGAATGAAGTGCATCTTACCCGCATATGCATATGGCTTCCCAAATCAAAGACTTTCTTGGGAATTTTGGCTTCTTTGATATACGATATTTTTTGCCATATTTCCTCTAGAATCTGCAACATAGAATTTCTGACCAAGAAGTTGAAAAAAGTCAGCCTGTATCGTCTATATTCTTCCTTGCGTTTTTATTAGGATTTTTTTTTTTCGTACTTTATACGTCTTCAGGCTAGATTTTCTTTCAACTTTTCTGATAAAGATTCCCAATAACTTTTTGTGACGCTCTTCTTCCAGAGATGAGGGGATTTCCTCTCAAAATCCTTTCTATTTTGTATGAGTCCTACAGCCTAAGGATATTGTTTTTCTTTCACAACCAGGATTCTGTTCAGTGACCAAGACTTCTTTGTATAATATTATGACCCAAAAAACTGTATTTTGTGACACAACTGCCTTTCTAGCAATTGTTTTATATTATGTTTTTTGGTGTTTTTTGTTCAATTTCCATTTTAAGAAAAACTAGTTTTGCTATTACTATGAAACTTAGCAGATATCTAGTTAGCATAATGGCAAATGTTTATTTATTTTTCACAACAAGAAAAGTTACAAGCCCAAGCACGTGCAAGGATTTTTTCATGCGCAGTCGTCATAAGAAAAAAGCCGAGTATTTTTTGAGGAAATTTTCTTAGAGAACTAAGTGGAATGTGTCTTGTGTTTTTTTGTAATGAAAGATGGAGGTATTTATAAAGGCTGGAACTAGTAAATGACTGCCACATTTTTCCGCTGTGGAAAATTTAATTATGTTGGTAGAGATTTTTTAAAAAGAAGCAAATTATAAGACAGTGGTGTTTTTCCAACAAATATATGTACAGAAAAGTGACAATGATTATATTTGATAAGGATTGAAAGCAGTGGACTTCATTAGCCAGTATTTAAAGGGAGAGAACATTATCGATCGATAAACATTTTTTTACACTTTTGTAATAATTTTAACTGCCACCAATAACTGGACATTTTACCAAAATCGAAAAAAAATCAGAAATTTCACCAAAATCCCACAATTTTTAAAAAAATCTGAAATTTCGCACCAAAATCTACTAAAAATCCAAAATTAAAACAAAGATTTACAAATTTATTTACAAAATATTCGAAAAAAATCGAAAATTTACAAATTTCCTAAATTTTGCCAAAAATATAAAAAATTCTAAATATTACGAAAAAGTTAAAATTTTTAATCAAAAACTTAAAATTTTATTAAAAATTCAGTTTCACAATAAATCTAACATTTTGCAAAAATTTTAAATTTTACCAAAAATTCGAAATTTCAATTTCATAACCAAACCTATTATAAAAAAGTGGAAAATTTACTAAGAAAATTTCAAAATTTCACTAAAAAAAATTCCCAAATTTCCAAAAAAAATTCGATTTTTTACTGAAAACCCGAAATTTATAAAAAAAAATAAAATAATCGAAATATCAAAAAAAAAACTTAAAATTTTTATTTTTCTATAAATTGCATTTTGCAAAAATTCCAAAATTTCACCAAAGAAATTCGAAACTTAACAAAAAAAATCGATATTTCCCATAAATTTCAAAATGTCATCGGAAATACGAAATTTCACCCAAAATAAAAAAAAATCGAAATTCCGTAAAAATTTCGAATAATCTGGAAAGATCCAAAGTTTGACCAAAAATTTAAAATTCACTATAAATCTAATACTTCGCCACAAATACAAAAAAAAAATCGAAATATTACTAAAAAAAACTCTAAATTTAAACTATTCGTTAAAATTTTTTAAAAAGCTATGAATTTCACCTAAATTTTACATTTCGCAGAATTTGGAAATTTCACCAAAAGTTTAAAATATGAACTATTACTGAAAAAGTTTCGAAATTTTAACAAAATAATTTCAAAATTTGTTTAAAAAAATGAAATATCAATTAAAAACATAAAGTTCAACCAAAAATTTAAAAAAAAAAAATTAAATTTCATAAAACTTCGTACAAAATCCCAAAATTTCACAAAAAATTCGAAATTTTACTAAAAATTCGATTTAACACAATTATAAATTCTATAAAAGTTTAAATCCTTCTTCACGATTTTTGTATACACAATTTATTTAACCCTAAAATTACTATCTTGGTCTGGTTAGACCAAATTTGACTTTGGAGTTCAATATCTTTTATTTTAAGTAGAAAATCAAAAAAGGACGAACATGATATCTAAAACTGATATCTAGTGAATCGAATTAAAACAATTTTAAGTCGATTGGAGTAAGATAACTAGGAGAATTTTAGGTTTAAAGAAAAAGTACGCTAAGTTGACCTCTTGGTCTGGATAGACCACAATGTGTTTTCTCTTTGTAAACATGTTTCTTTTTATTCATTCTAAAAACAATCATAATATGTTGTTGAAAGTATAAAAAGGCTGAATAAAACTGAATTTACCCAAATTTGTGAGTAAATGTTCGTCATTCATGAACGAAAATTAAGTTACAGAAAAATTGTCAATTCCTTCAAAAAATTACTTCTTGATGTAGTTTGGATGTTATTAAATGCCATAAAATAGACTTTCTAGATTTTAAACTTACAGTAACTAAAAAGGAAGAGGATGAAGAGGGAATTATGTCTAGTCTTTGAAATCGAGATAATGTGCAACTGTCATTTCCATGCAGTGAATATGAGGATGACGAACACTAGGCTCGGGAAATACTGGATATTCAGCAATAAAGTAAATTTGATATCCAAATGTACTCAATTGGAACCACTTAAAACTCTCATATTACTACACAGAAAAAAGTCACCAATTAACAAATATATGTATATGAAAATAATTCATTCAATTATAAACTTGTTTAAATTTGCACCTCTCACCAAAATTATTATATCAATTACTAAAAACTATAAAAAATACAAAACAGAAAAAAATTCCGAATTAATAAATTAATTAAATCAATCAAGTAGATGATTGAATGAATTAAAAATGTTAAAATGATACAAAAAATTACTTTTATTTTATTTTTTCTTGAATATATTTATTAAATTTTGCTGCAAAATTAAACAACTGAGTTAATTGAAAAAAAGACGGTAATAATTTTTTCTGTGTATAACATAAAGTTACCAACCAGACAATTTCCACCGAGTACTATAAATATTTTTAAAAGAATATTTACTACAGAAGTACTTAATATTATTGTTCAAGATATTAAAAATAAATTACAATAGATATCTTAAATAAAAAACAACCAATGGGATAGATTTAGTCGATCAAAGTTTATATAACTTCGATACTGATGAGGCAAAAATGTCAATAAGATGCTTCACTACATTGCTATTTTTTCCGATCTGACAATTCAAACACTTACCCAAAGTATCAATAATTTAGAAAATTAGCTACCATAGAGGATCTTTGAGTAATTCTCATTAAAAACTTGGAGTCATCATATACACCTGTCGTAAATTTGTACGTGTATAAATAGCTCTCTATTCTTATATTGTACGTACATGTTTCAAAATATACATTTCGCCAGAATTAGCTAAATATGACACAAAAATACTACACAAAGACAAATTATCCCCTTAGATGACGAAATAATCAAAATTTGGTGTAATTGAATACTGAAAATTAATCAAAAAATAATTTTTGGATGTAAAAAATGAGACATTACTACCAACCTATCACATACTACTATCCACAAAATCAAGACAAAAGTGCTACTATGAATTATTCCTAGGGCCAACATTTAACCTATAACCGTTCTGTGGTCTGGCCAGACCAACAGGATAACTTAGCGGTCATAACGTTACCTGTCATCCTAGGGTGAAATATATATTAAAAAGTTATTTTGAAATCTAAGGCGTATGAATATTTTTATTTTAAATCACTTAATTAAATATCAATCATACGATCCACACAACATTAAAACAAAATTTTATAAATTTTTTTAATATAATTAATTTTAAGATTTTATCCTAAAATTAAGTTTATTTTTAAACCAGGAAACAGTGAATTTTTTAACAGATAAAATATTAAAAAATTTAAAAATGACAAAAATCATTTAAAGTAAAAATAAAATAAAAAATCTTGAAAAAAAAAAATATATAAAAGAAACATTAAAAATTACAACAGCTAACTTTAAAACAACAGAAATAATTAAATTAAGGTCATTAAACGAATTGAATTAAGAAAATCTCCGAAAATTATATAAAGGTTATACAACTTTTAGAAATCGTGACATTAATCAATCTGATTTTTTTTACTTTAATTTTTAAAGAAATGTTCTTTTAAATATTTCTTTTTTCAGTTACATAACATTCTTCCTATATACAATACCTCTTTATATGAATTCTATCAAAATTTTAAATCTCTCTTTCTAATTAATTAAATTAAATTTTATATTTTATTCATCTTAAACTAAATATCATAATATTATGCTTTTATCTTGCCATAAATATCATTAGATGATATTATTTATTTCTCTTTTTATACATTTTCATTTGTATTTAATGTACTTATTATCTGTTTAAAGGAAATCTTTTATTTTTTATTTCATTTACTTTTTAGCTTTTATACATAAATCACTCGTTTTATTTTATTTTACTTAAAGTTTTATTTTACGTCAATAAACTCCCTAGTGCATTTATTACAACTAAAAATAGTTACACTAAAACATTTTTATTTATGTACATTTTTATGAAATCTTTCAAATACACAGACATACATACATACATACATACATATAACCATTAACTACTTATTTATGATCTTTCTTATGATCATTTCCTATTTACTTATTAATGTTTGTAGGTTTGTTTTTCATCATAATGAGCAAATTCCATAATTACACAAATAAAAGGAAGTTGAAAAGAGAAAATTAATGTATTAAGTCTTAAATAATGTTATAAGTACTAAATTTATTTATTAATAAAAATATATTACATCATAACATAATTATGCTTAATCTTAATGTTGAATATTTTTAGTTGCTGAAAAAAAATGCTCTAGAGAATTTATATTAAATTTAACTTAATTAACCAAAATGAGTTAAATAATTTTTATTTAATTATTGAAAATTTGTTTAATTTTTAATTTTATTTTGCAACAAACATTTATATAGCATGAGATTTTTTTTTTTTTTTTTTTTCTTAACTTTTTGTTTGTTTGTTTTACCTTTTTAGTTTAATTTTATTTTTATAAATTTATGGCTGTTTGTTTTTGAAAGTTTGTATGTGTATTTTTTTTTTTTTTTTTTAATTTAATATTATTTATTTTGCTGCTGTAGATTTTCTTTAATTGTTTTGTTTTTTTTTTAGTTTTAATTTGTCTATGAATTCAAGTAAAAAAAAGATTTTTATTCTATTCTAAAAATTCAAGGAGACCGGCTCTTTTTTACATATATAACTGTAGTTTCTGCTGGGAAAATGAAGTTGGAGGAAAGTGAAATTTATGAATAAATATGAAGTTGTAAAGATCTCATACACACAGACTGAAAAGTATTAGCAAAACAAACTTTGCTCAATAAAACATTAAATAAGAAAAAAGTAAAGAAAAATTAAAAATAAATATTTAATAACTTTTTTTTTTTTTTTTTGATATCTAATAAGGACTCCATATTTTGATTTACATATACAACAATTTCCAGCTTAGTAGATATCTACAAAAATAAATTTGATTTTCATTGTTAATGGAGTCGAAAAAACTATGCCTGTCCGTCTGTCCTTCTGTTGAATTAAACTTTTGAAAAGATGAACAATTTAAAAAAATACCAAATTTAGAAAAAGTACTAACTAGAACTTAGTTTTCACAAAAATGCATAGGGATATCATATACCCATACAACTTATAGAAAAACTAATTTTGTTTTGACAAATGACAAAAAAAATAAATTTAAAAATTTTAAATATATTCTTAATATCTTTTATTGATATCAAACTAGAAGTCCATCGTGCAGGACCTGCATATTAAAATTGTAATTTTTGGTAACTTGATAAACATAGTTTTCCAATATAGCAGATATCTACAAAATGAAAGTTTTTGAAATAATGATGTCTGTCCATCCGTCCGTTCTTCTGTTTAACTCAAATATTGAAAAGAAGAAAATTTAAAAAAAAGTAACAATTTCAAAAAAGGTACCAATAAGAATTTAGTTTTCAAAAAATCTATAAAGTTCTTATACACACTGATAGAATATTTATTGAAAGACAAATTTTAGTCAACCAAACATCTATGAAAAATTTGAAAAAAAAAAAAAAAAAAAATACGGACTCCATCGTGCAGGACTTGTATATTAATTTTTTATTTTTTTTTTTTTTTCCTTTTAATAAATATATAAAAAAGTCCTAGCTTAGTTAGTATACTAATTTTGGGAAAAGTACTAATTAGTACTAAGTTTCTAAATACTGTATAAAGTTATCATAAACACAGATTAAAAAAAATATATATTATAGAACAACAAATGCTCACTCAAAAATCAGTTGGAAAAAATTTAGAAAAATTAAAAATATTTTTTTTTTTTTTATTTTTTGTCTTAATATCTACAAAGGGCATCATTGTGCATACCTAGAGTATCAAAGTCGATATTTTGATATACATATACAAATTTCCAGCATAGTAGATATCTATAAAAATAAAGTTCTGATTCTTATTAGTAGCAGTCATAAAAACGATGCCTGTCCGTCCGTCTATCGGTTCTTTTGTTTAAATAATAATTAAAAAAAAAAAAATATAATAATAATAATTATTCTGGAAAAAGTACCAAGTAGAACTAAACCTCTGAAAAAAATTTAAGGATAACATATAAAAAAATTCAAAATTTATAAAAAAAAAAATCTCACTAAAACATTAGATAAGAAAAAAGTACGGAAACATTTTAAATCGATTTTGTATCCATTTTGCTTTGCCTTGATATCTACCAAGGACACCATTGTGCAGACCCTGCGAGTAAAATTCAATAATGTATATGTAATGAAATCCCAGTATAATAGACAACAATCAAAAAAAATTTCTGATAGGTAGGGAAGTCGAAATAATGATGTCTGTCCATCCGTCCTTCCTTCTGTTCAAATCACCTTTTAAAAGTAATATCAAAATACATGTCCTACATTATTATGTAGGACATGTATATCAAAATCAAAAATCTAGCATAGTAGGTTCCTATCGAAAGAATGCTTTAATACTTATTGGTAGTGGAGTCGTAATAATGATGTCTGTCCATCCGTCCCTTCTTCTGTTAAAATCAAATTTTGACAAGAATATTAAATTTAGAAAAAATACTAATTTTGTAAAAAATTATCAACTTTAAAAAAAAAGCTGACATGATGTTCAAAATTTTAAATCTCTAAGTTATAGTTAGTTGTTTCCAACAATTTTTTGCCACCCTGTTTTTAAAAATTAAATTATTTTTTATGTAATTTATTATTTATCGACATCTTTTTCTATATTAGGGCTTTGGTAGCCTGTAAGTCATGCCTAAATTAGAATTTTTCTAAAAGTATAGATTCCGCTCTATAACTATCCTATACATTACTTTTTAATCGTCATTTAGGTCATTTAGGAAATATACATTAAAAAAAAAAAAAAAAACTATTTTTATTATCAATTGAAATACAAAGCATATGAGTATTTTTATTGCAATTCATCAAATCAAATATAAATCATACGCTGCTTAAGTCAGTTGTTAAAATAAAAAAAAATAAAACATTTTTTTTAATAATTAAAGGCATTTTTATAAGATGTTTCAAAATATAGTTTATAAGAATTAATTTTTTAAAATAAATAATAAACATGTGCAGCAAAAAAATGGAACTTAATCTTTCTATCTTTATTTTTTCTAAAATCTTAGATTCCGCTCTATGACATCACTTTTTAATCGATTAATTAATTTAGGAAATATACATTAAAAAACAATTTTTATTAGCGATTGAATTACAAGGCGTATGAGTAATTTCATTACAAATCATTGAATTAAATATAAATCATACGCCTCATAGGTAAGTTGTTAAAATAAAATAAAAAAAATTTAAACTAGATATTCCTAAATTAGGAAACGTTTTATTAAATAAAGCAAATAGTTGTCCCCAATAACTTTATGTCACCCTGTTTGTTTTTATATTTTATCTTTTATCTTTTATTTAATTCATTATTTATTAAGAATTATAGACATATTTTTCTATATCAGAGCTGTCATGGCGAATGATTAATATTTATTTATTATTCATAGGAAAATAATAATACTCATACGCCTTCATACATATGATTAAAAACAAAAACTGAATATTTAAAATAAATCACAATTTAAGTTAAACTGACAAGATCTAACAAACAACAAAACAAAAGAAAAACAATAAATAATTTTCAAATTTAAATACATACAAAGCAATGAATAGAAATTCTTGCTGAAAATCATTCATTTGTTAATAATTTAATTGAACAAAAAAATTTATTTACTTAAAGGAAAATATTTAGAAAAAATATCTTCGAAAAAAAAAAAAAAAATATTTAAGTTAACATTTAACTATCAGCTGTAATAGAAATGAATATTTTAGTTTATAGGCATAAGAAAATATTATAAATTCCTTAAAAGTAATAATACACCAGAAAATTCCTATTGCCACATAACAAAAATATTTGCAAAATTTTATAATATAAAATAAACAAATATTTCTTTCCCTTTTTAAACCTTTTTGTCTATCTCTTTGCTCTCTTAAGTATAACAAAATTGTTTACATTTCATTTTGTAAACATATTATAGTTAGGTATATAAAAAAATAATAATAAGTAATATTAGTTTTGTAATAAAATCATGTTAATAAACAATAAACAACCACAAAATATTTATAATTATAATAAACTTGCTAATAAAGTTAAACATATATTTCTTTACCACAACTTTAAATTTACACAAATACAACAATTTGCTTATACAATAAACAAATTATTTATTTATGTATATAAAGAAAAATTATTATATACAAATTTAACAAATTATTTATAAAATTTAATTGATTTTTGTTTAAACAGCATCATCACTTACATACATCTATTCCTTATTTTCTTGTAAAATTTAATTTAAAATAAAATGCAGTTTACAAATGTTAGCCCTAACAATTTTGAGCTGTTACTGCTGCAGCTGTAGAAATAATGAATATTTTATAAGCCTTAAATGATGTTATACTGCTGTAGTAGTAGGTTTTATTTTGAGAAAATTTTAATTTTATTTTTTTGCTTATTTTTTGCAATTTGTTTGAGAAAAGAAATTTGACCTTTGTTTGCCACCTACACTTTAATATGCAAAACACATAACATATACTCGAAAATTTTCTCACATTTATTAATATGGACTCTTAGTGTATATCCCTACAGTACTGTAGGTAGTGAGCATGTCTGCACTTAAAGTCTGCCATCACAACATCTGGATATGCTAATGTCAATACATCTCTTTTGATTAATTCTTATCCAATGATTTATAATGCTAAAGTCTTTTAATTGTTTACTTAACTTTTTCTAAACATTCTAGAATAGGGTTTATAAGTCAAACTGCTTACTTTGCTAATGACTTTGTAATGTATGGAATCAATTTTTTTACAAATTTTTGTGAAAAGAATTCAGCTGTAATTTTTTAAAGATACTTATTATTAATATCAGTTTAACTTGGTCGTTTAAATAATTGGATAATGAAATTAAACCTATAATTTTGCTGTCACTAATGCTTTAATCTTCCTAAAAATGTAACCGTTTAAAAGGAAGTAATTAATTATTCCCAAAAAAAAAATATTTTCAATTGGTATAAAGGTACCTTTTTGAAAAAATAGTACTTTTGGCAAAAAAAATGACATTAAAAAAATTTTTGTTTCTTGAAAATTGATTAAAGAAAAAATGGATAAAAAAAATTACAATTTTTCTAAAAATAAAAAAAAAAAAAAAAATTATTAAAATTTGTTTAAACTAGACAGAAGGACGGACATTGTTATTTCGCCCCACCTATCAGAATCTTCCTAAAAGTCTACCACTTAAAAAGAAAATAATATATAACCTTATGTAAATGGAATATAAAATTAATACTTTGCTAAAAATTAAAAAATTAGTAGGTAACTTTTTAGAACATTTTACTGGTTTTAAAAATTTTTAAATTCATTAAAATTTGTTTAAAGCAGACAGACGGACGGATACTGTTATTTCGTCTCTTCTGTCTAAAAGGTATTCGGAAATCCTTGCTTTAAGGGACTTATTTTCGTTTACCTAGTCTTAGAAATGTTTAATTTACTCCATCACGGTCTAATTTTACTTTTTCTAAAAAGTTTCCATAGGAAATGTGAGAAATTCTTAGAATAAATAAACACTTGTTTGTAATAGTTATTACAACTGTTGGGTTTTCTTAAATATCTAACATATTCTCACATACCTGTGAATACAGCTTAAGTAAGCATGTATGTGTGTGCATGATAAATGTGTTATAACGAAAATTAGTTTTCAAAGGTCATAGTTCAAGTGAACAAAAAAGTAATGTCAAGTATTATAACATAAATGTATGTTTAATTTTTTTTATATATAATTTTTGTCATTTATAAAAATGTTTGTTATGAATTTATTAAATTTATTTATGAAAAAGTTAAAAAATATTAAAAAAAAATATATAAAAAAATATAAATAAATTATATAATAAGGTAGAAAACTTTTAACAAAATTATTTAAATTTATCAAAGTTAAAAAAAAAAAAAATTTTGTTTAATAAAACTTTTATAAATTAAAAATGTTTATTAATAATAAGACTTTTAAACTTTAAAATATTTTTTATTTTTACTGAAGCCCTGCTAATGTTAACATTATTTAAAAAAACATTTATTAACCATTTATGCATACAGTTTATAATTTTTCTCTTTATAATTTGATAGAGGCTAACAAAACTGTGTGTTTTTCCTAGGAAAAATCCATTCAAATTGTTTTTGTTTTTGTATATGTATGATTACTGGGAATTTCCAATATATATTCATTGTGTTTATCCACTTACAACCTTAAACTCTTTTCAATTTTTTTTTTTTTATTTTTTGCTGCTTGTAAATGTCATTTCAAATTGAACATATGAACTTTATTCATTTATAAAGTTCAAAGTTGTTTTTTTATTAAAAAAAAAAATTAAATTGTAGAGAAAAATTTTCCAAAAGATTTGCATCAGCACTTTTTGATAGATTTAAATGAAATACTTTGGAAATACTTTTTTTAAAGTGTTTAATGGAAAGTTTTGTTAAAAAAAGAAAAAAAAATTATAGAATAAATAATGAAATAGGGATTTAAAAGTTTTAAATGACCTTGATTTTGCAAAGGTAAAAGAGAATATTAACAAATAAAAATAATTACAAACTTTTAAAAAGTGTGATATAAAAAAAATCACATCACAGGTTTATAAAATGAAAAAAAATTTTGCGGCACAGTGTTTCTTATTCAATTCGGACACAAGGTATTAATAAGTACTAAGCCTTTTTGAATTGACTCTAGTTCTCTCTAAATTACGATTTGTAAAATTAAGAAGGTTATACAATATATTGAAGCATATCTCAAAAACGACTTGTTTGATTTTATTCAAAAAAAGATCAAAAAATTCTAATTAAAATTGTCTTTAAGTAATTCTTACATTACTTTTGTTATGGTCTAATTTCTGAAACAAAAAAAATTTTTTTTTTTTTTTTTAATCATAAAAATTTGAAAATGTTAAAAATAAAAATTTTTATTCTTTAATCATAAAGCTAAACTTGTTTTAAATAAAACAAGTCATATTTCATTCAAATCAATTCATAAATATTGATTTTATTTACAAAATAGTGAAGATACTCATTTACAAATTAAATAGAAATATAAAAAAAATAAATATTTTTTTTTTTTTATTAATTTGTGAACAAAATCAAAATTTATGCGTTGATTTGAAAGACATATGTTTTGTTTTATACGACTAAAGAACAAAAGATTTGCATTTTTGACATTAACCAATTTTTATGATTTTTTTAAAATCATTTTTTGGACATTTTATAAGAAATTTAAGATTTATTTTCAGAAAATAAGCTTAATATCTCCATAATTAATGAGTGTACTAAACAGTGATGTAAGAATGACTTAAAGACAATTTTATTGAGAATTTTTTGATATTTTTTGGAATCAAATCAGACAAGACGTTTTCGAGATATGCTTCAAGATCTCTCTTCGCGACCCCCTTTTGACAATGCAATGGAAACGCGACCCACTATTACTTTGACTAATTCAAAAATCAGAAAAAATGTAAAAATAAAGTAATTTTAAAAATTTCGACATTGTTTTCCTTGAATATTAAGAGATTTTTTCGTATAATAAATCTAATATTATTCTCTGCGTCCACAAAAGATCGAATCTCCGCTTTAAGGGACAAAAGTGTGAAAAAATATATTTTTATATAAAAATGTATGTCAAAGAAAAATGTTTTAATATTTTTAGGGCTTCGGAGCCAACAAGCGAATAAACTTTACTATATTTCAACTATTTAAAATGATTTTAAATCTGTTGATTCAAAATTAAATTTTAAGAATTTCAACACTTTTTGAAATGAAACTGAATATTAACATTGAAAGGACTTTCTGTCTTTAAATTATAAAGTTGCTTTAGCAAATTTTCTTTATATAGCCGGGAAACTTAAGGATGAAATAAAAGTTTTGTGTACTGAAAACGATTTTATAAAAAGTTCTTTATATTTTTATAAAATAAAAGTAGAATTTCATGCGAAAAAAAACTATAGTTTAATCAAATTTAAGTGAACTATATATTTATCTTTTTAATTAATTGTTTTCCCTGACATATCGTAAAGTTTTCTTCACACTGTGTCATTGGACAGTAGAGTGTCCCGTAGACAAAAATTTTGTAGGAAGACCCCTCAAACGATGCGTAAAAATTAGCTCAATATGGGAAAAATATTAAAAAAAAAAAAAAAATTAAAATTGATCTTCATGGGTCTAGAACATTTTGTCCACATTTTAAGTCTTGTCTTGAAATGGGTATCAACAAATTCGTAATTTTTAGCCAATTATAAAAAAAAAAAAAAAATATTTTAAAAAATTTCCTCAAATTTTTACAATCGTTTTCGATAAAGACTTTCCTCGGGATACTCTATTGGACAGCATTATTTTCTTCGTTCATTGTTATATTTATCAAGCATAATATTTTTAATCAAAAGTTCCTTAATTAGTAGTTTCTAAAAAGAACTCATTTTAAAAAAACTTTACGCTTGTCTTTAATTTGGATATATTTTGTAAAAAGATGTATTGCCATTTTTAAATTGTTTCATGCTTTTATTGGAATTTTCATTTGAACTTCTAAATAATATTTACATAAAAAAATTGTGTGTTTAAGAATATTTTTCAGGATCTCTTTGCGACCCCCCACGAATGCCCTTACGGACACCTTGTGGGTCGCGACCTGCATTTGAGAACCGTTGGTATAGAGAAACCTCTTTAATTCGGTGTTATTTGGTGGTTCCTTTATGGTTAATTATAATAACAAATTAAGGGAATTTTAAGAAAATGGCCTTAATTAATAAACCAAATTAATTAAAACATAATATTTTTCATTCATGATTTATTTTTATTTTATTGTAACGTATGATTAATATTTAATTTAATACAATTAAATAAATAATACTCATACGCCTACAATTTAATAAAATCAATTTCACTGATAAATAAAGTCAAGGCTTATGAAAAACAAATCAGCTACAATATATTTTATTTCAAATAAATCACACGCCATCAATATTAAAACCAAAAGCATTAACAGTATTAAAATCAAATAATAACGTAGTCTATACCAAATTAAATTGCTCCACTTAGGGAAAAGACAAAATGAACTCGTATTAATTATTCAATTATAATTTATCAACACAATCTTTATTTGCCACAACTAATTCCAGCAATTATTTATAATAAATAAATGCTTCATTGAAATACAAGACAAACAAAAAAACAAATAAAAATAATACATGACATTTTTGTTATCATAGGATAAACTAAATTCACCAATAACCAATTAATATTAAGAGAAACAAATTTAAACTAAATTTTATTTAATTACAATGACATTTAATCCTTTTTTCGAAAAAAAAAAAAAAATCGAAACTAAACTAAAATGTTTAATAAACTGAAAATTAAAATTCAACAAAGTTAATTAAAAACCTTAAAAAATTCTAAATAAAATTTAAATATTTTAGAAATTTTATTCAACAAACATCATGTTGTGGGCAGGAAATACTGTTTGTTATCTTTAAACAAACAGAAATTTTGTGGTTAAAATAAAATAATCAATATAAAAATGTTTCAATATAAAATTTTTCAATATATAGATTTGTAAATATTTTAAGTACTTAAGGGAAAATGTTTAACTAGTAAGTACTATTTATTTAGTTTGTTAATGACTTTTCTAAGATTAAGCAATAGGCAACAGATTTAAATGTTTTTTTTTTCGTATGTTTATATTAGAGTAAATTATTATTAATATAAATCTAGTTTATATAGAAAATCCTTTATAAAGTTTATTATGTTTATATTATTTTTAATTTCAATTATATACAAATATAAATAATCTATACAAGAAAATAAAACTAAATGTGAAAATATGAAAATTATATTAAATAAATATTTAAACATACATATGTACAGCATCATCGTTTTAACATATATATATTATTATCACATTCTTACACACATACATTCACTTACATATTTGTTATGGTTAGCCATATCCTTTCTTGCTCTCACTCTCTCTCACACACACACATTTTTACTTATTTAATTTAATTCGTCAGTCGTACTCTTATTTTGTATTTTTTTTTTAATATTTCACTCATTCTCTTTATACGTACTCAGTCATTCGTATCTAATGAATTTAATGTAAATACTTTTACTTCTGTTTAAATTTAATTTATAAGCGGATTTTTTTTATAGATTTTTGTTTATTTTTTAGCTTATATTTTTAACCCTCTACTGCATACAACGCCAAATATGGTTTTCGTCTTTTAATGCATTGTATTTTCTATAAATGGGACTTAATCAAAAGGGAATAATATCTGTCATCTTCTATGTTTTGATTTCTTCTCAAATATAAAGCAAAATATTTTCAAAGTGGGTTTCGGCCACTGATTCCTTTAGTTTTCTTTAGGGCTTCATGTGCGAAAACAAAAGTAAATTTTTAAGCAATTTGTGTACAATTTTTAAAAAAATATAAGAACAAAAATAACACAAAAAAAAAATATATTCATATAGGAAATGAAGTTCTTTTTCAAATAAAAATATTATTTATCTGCAAAGTAAGTATTTTATGTATGATTTTTTGGGAAAACTGACGAATCCATATATGGCCTTACATGCACTAATCTATATATATAAAAGAGTAACGTGACTGACTGACTGATTCATCATCCCACAGCCCAAACGGTTGAAGCAAGAAAGACGAAATTTGGAACATAGGTAGGTCTCCCTCCATATAGATCCACTAATCTATATGGAAATTCGAATGTCTAATGGGTAAAAAAGGGTAAAAACGGGTAAAATCGGTAACTTTATATCTCCCAAACTAATAAAGATACAAAAAAAGTTGAATAGTTATCGTTATTCATTTAAAAAATAATTGGACAGGTGTCTGGTACTTTTTTGAAAATCTGACGTTTTATGGCAGAAAACGGGTAAAAACTGTATTTTGGTACTTCTTTTGGCACCATATGTATCTTTGAAACCAATCAATGTACAGATAAAATTTATGTCGTATTCATAACTTATCTCAAAATGAGAAATACAAATTTGGTACTTTTTAGAAATTCAAATGTTTAAGGGGTAAAAATCTTACCTATTTTTTGGTACTTTTTTCATAAATCATTTTTTTATATTTATTGAAATAATCATATGAGTATTTTAATATGGGATATCACTACAATTTAGAAATTTATTGGAATACAATTTTTGATACTTCAATGGGTGAAAAAAAGTACCAAAAAAAAAAGGGGTAAAGGCGGGAAATTACATTTTATTCAAACATAATAATGAATTTTCAATTACATTAAACATAGAAACAGGAAATTAAAAAAATGTAGATAGGAATTCACAAGAGTTGAATTTGTGGTACCTGTGGGTAAAAATTCAAGAGGATGGACTTTGTGGTACTTTTTTCTTCTTCTATTGGTACTTTTTTTTTTATTTTCTGTAATATTTAACCTAGAATCATCAAAATAAATACGCATGGTCCGATGTTGGAAAGAATTCACAAGGAGGGACTTTGTGGTACTTTTTTGTTCTTCTTATGGTACTTTTTTAATTTTCTATAATATTTAAATTAGAAATATGAATTAAATATGCATGGTCTTATGTGAGAAAGAATTCACAAGAGGGGTCTTTGTGGTACTTTTTCGTTCTTCCAATGGTACTTTTTTAATTTTCGGTAATATTTAACCTAGAAACATGAAATAAGGATATGTGGTCCTAAATGAATGGGAATCCATAAGAAGGGACTTTGTGGTTTTTTTTTTTTTTTGTTTTTCCTATGTTACTTTTTTAATTTTCTATAATTCTGAATCTAGAAACATGAAATTAAAGATATGTGGTCCTAAATGAATGAGAATCCAAAAGAAGGGACTTTGAGGTATCTTTTTTCGTTATTCTAATAGTACTTTTTGAATGTTCTGCAATTTTCATCCTTAGAAACATAAAATTGAAGATGTAAGGTCCTAAGTGAATCAGAAACCTAAAAATGGATTTTGAGGCCCTTTTTCTTTATTCTAATATACTTTTTCGTAATTCTGATATTTATTGTTCATTATTCTAAGATTATAAACCTGAAATTAAAGAGATATTGTTATTTATGGATGATATAACACCATTATTAAAAATGTTCCCAAGGGAGTTAAGAATCTTAGTTTAAATTTATTATATAGCATGGTTTTTATATAAAATTTCCGCTAACGAAGTAGCGGGTTTACAGCTCGTAGTATATAATTAACTTATATATATACATGAGTGCATTTTATTCTTTCCATAAAATGCAATGCAATTTTTTTAGAAATGGATGTACGATCATTTTATGGTAATTTAAAATATGTTAGTGAAATTTATAACGTTGATCATAGTGGTGATGACCAAATATCTGCTACTGACGAAGAAGACTTTATAAGTCAACCGTCAGGTCAGGAACATATTTATATACCGGAGACTGCTGACAGCAATTACTCATATTCAGATGATTATGACAAGCCTACTACATCGAATGCAAAATCTACTAAAAAGCCAAGATTTCCAATTTGGAAAGAAAGTAGTTTGCCTACTTATTCGAGTGAAAATTTTCCATTTCTTAGAGATACGATCCTTATTGACCTTATTGAGGAACTGGAGACACCAAAATATGTCTCCATAAAATTTTTAATTTTATTTTCTACGATAATAAGTTTCCACGCCGAATATTTTTTTTTTTTTTTCAAAAATAATTCTTAATGCATATAAGGCCATATATGGCTGAGTGAATTTTTTAATTTTTGTTACATACGTATTAAATTGTCCATAATAAACATATATTTACGGTGATTTATTTTTCTTCTTTATTTTAAACATCTTCATGCAGTAGAGGGTTAAGCAATTTATGTATGTATTTAAAAAAATATAATTAATATAAAATATAACATAAAATTAATATACTTACATACATACTTTTTATATTTATAAGTATGTATTTAATGGTTATATTGGTTAGATTCAAGGAGAGTTCCATATAATTAATTATTTTGTTATGAAATAAAACTTTTGCAATATTTTTATGTAAGTATCTACAACTTAGTAGTTTTTTTTTTATACAAATTAAGTTTAATATTAACAAAAGAAAATTAATGAATAAAAGAACAAAAGTTTTTAAATACATTTTAATTTTAAAATTAATTAAAAATATTTAAAATAAATGTTCTTTAAAAAAATAACAGAATTTAGAGGGGCTATTGAATACAAGGCTGAAAATCGTTAGCTTATTAGTTAAAATATATATTTGCTTCTAAAATAATTTGCATATATCAGATTTTATATCAAAAAAATATCAAAAAAATAAAAATAATATAATAAAAAAATTCCAAATTAATTTCCTTTCAGCTTATAATAAGGACTGAGATCGAAAAATTCTTAACATACATAATATTAAATAACTTGGAAACGGTTGATCTTAGAGTTTTCATTTTTTTTTTAATCATTTGATAATTTAGCACAGATCACAGAAATATATAACTTTTATGGTTCTAACCACTAATTATAAAATTGTGGACAATTATTGAAAACCCTTTCTTTGGAGATTTGATAGTTGCATCAGTCACTTTTTTGAAACAGTGTGCACATCTTCTGTTAAAATCTTCGGTATTTTGGGACACCTTTTTTGTGCTCTTGAATTCACTTTTCACAAGAGCTCAATATCTCTCCACTGGTCTAAGCTATGGACAATTTTGAAAATTTACCTCTTTTTTTACTAAAACTATGTTATTGATTTGGTACCACTCTAGAGCTTTCTTACCGTAGTGACATGATACCAAATGGGTCCAAAAATATGTGGACACGTTATGCTTTCTTAAGAAAAGAAGAAGTCTTTTTTGCAAATATTCCTTTATGCATATTTTGGTACTTATAGATCCGAATGTATCAAATGACTATCCTGTTTTGCCACAATTGCAAAAAGCTTATCATACCATGAATTTTGTAAGAAATTTTTGCTGCTTTTGGGTCTTAAACTTATCTCCATCATTGCTTCGAGTATTAGCAATAAACATTTTTGAGACACAAGCTGCGAAGATTCTGCCAGCACCTACGTTTCTTCGTCAATTATACAGCTTGAGTATTTTTGTATTAAATTTGGTTTTAAATTGCGAGTCCTATTTTTGGCTTGTAATTTTTTTTTTTTTTTTTTTTTTTGCACAATTGCAGTTTGGAATTTTTTGAACTTTATATGTTATCAACTTTCCCATTAGCTTTAAATTTTCGCACCAAATAGTCGAAACACTGAGAAAACTGAGCTGATTTTCTACCAGATGTGTTTGGAGTTCCTTTCAATATGCCTTCAATTTTCTGGCCTTCCCAATATCATGTGGTCCTTTTTTCTTACCGAACTAGGTTTCACATCAATAGTCAAATTCTCCCGATACTGTTTAATAACATTAGAAACGGTTTTACGGAAGACATTTAATTCTGTGGCCAATTATTTGTTAGACCTATTTGGATTTTTTGAAATTTTTTAATAACTTGTAGGATGTAAATCTTTTTCGTCACTTATTTTGATGAAAATAAGGACAAATTAACATGGTTGTTATTAAAAATAATAACTGAAGTATTTTTCCATAATAACTAAGTCAAAAAAAAAAAATTTTGAATATTGATTCTGAAAAAAGTTATGATGCAAAATGTGTGTTGATTTTTTCGATCTCACTCCTTAGCACCATTTTTATTTGTAATTCAGAAATTTTCAAAATATATTTCAAAAAATTCTAATTTTTAAAAATTATTGATATATAATTTTTAAATATACATATTTCAGAAGTTTTTTAATTAATTTCAAAAACTTCTATTGTAGCCAGCAAAAACTTGCTAATGGTATGTAGTTACGGATGGAGTTACTTTTCAATGACAACAACATACTGTCTACATTACATAGAAGTAGTATAGCAACTGCTTATTTATAAACCGGTATGTAATTACTTATTTATGATAAGATTTAAAAAAAAAAAAAAAAAAAAAACTACTTTTTATTCATTTCTTAATCAGTTCAGCAATTAATTTATAGAAGAAATGAATATGTGTCAAGACATTGAATTAAACTTGTATTACACTTTAAATCAATAGCTTTCTCCGGTAAAAAGGAAATTGAAATTAAATCAAATTTATTTTACTTGAAAATTTTTATTTTTTTTTTTTTCACACGTATTTTATGTTTAAAATATTTTTATATTTGAATTCATGTAGAATTCCAGCAATATTTTCCAAGGCTTGAATTTTTGAAATTTGTGTGCTTATTGGACAGTGTTCCGAAAATATAATTAAAAAATTTTAAAATACAAATAGAATTTTCTGAAATTGGAGAAATTTAATTGAAAACATTTTAAATAAAATTGGAAATAACTTGCGAATAAATAACTCTCTGTTTATATGCCAATTGCATAAAGAAATATATATCCTTATTTGTCGTGCCAGATGGGAAAAATACTACTGTATGATCGAAAATTCTATGAACGTAAAAGGAAGTGGCAACGTCGTACTCTTTATTTGCAATTAGCTTCACTAATCACGATTAGTTTTCGTGAGTTACTAACTCGTAAATAAGATATTAACTAACTACAGCAAAATTTTAATATCGCAATATTTTTAATTGCGAATAAAAGGTGCGTATAAATGGTATAATAGTTTAGTTTGTAAATATGGGTGTGTAGATAAACACCATATTTGGCTAGTCTGACAATAATTTAAATTACGTTTTATTAAAAAAATGTTCTCGAGAGGAAATTATTTTTATAATTAAATTCAGATAAAAATACAAATACGAAAATATAATTAATTTAGTAAATTATAAAGTTATAATAAAATATCCCAGCATAATTCTTATTCGCTGCTTTTGAAGTTCTCTTTAAACTATGTTTATATAATTTTTTAATAAAAAATACGAGGGGTGTTTATATTTTGCGAAAAGCGTATAAAACAATAATATTTTCTTTTAACTGACATTATTGTTTCCTAGAGTAGTATTCATGATAGTCAATACCTTTTCTGATGCGTTTAAACCAAGTTATAAGACAGTTTATCCACCTTGAATGATGCAATACCCTATTTTCCAAGTGTCGAAATAAGTTATCCATACAATTTATTTTGATACTGGGTAATGCAATAAAATAACTGGATAATAAAGCAGAGTTGCATTGCGGAAAATCCTACGATTCGATGTTTGTTTTTTCAAACACTGTGTAAAGATAGTATTATCATAGTGGAGAATAATCTTGGTTTGGCAAATAATTTTCCTTACTTCTTTAAAGACTTTTGACAAAGATATAATGGCATAATTTTTGCAACTAATAGTACTTTTAGACTCCAAACCTACACTACCAAAGTGTTCTGCCTTCTCAAGAAACAAATGACCTGTCTGGGTGCAACTTTTATAGTTTTGGTAAAAATTTGAAGGAATAATACTGTTGACTGATATTTTCTTTCGGAATCTTTCGCATAGATACACATTTTGTCATTTAAAATAATCTCATGAACGCAATTTCAAGGACATGGGACCAATTTTTCTCCAATTTTTTTAAACAATTTTAAACTTATGGTTAAAAGAGAAAAACTGTTTTGGACGCCCAAATATTTATGAAATACGAGCTACTTCGTTAGCGGACATTTTTTATAAAAACCATACTATATACTATATACTACATACTATAAAATTAAAGAAGAATTCAAAAATTCCTCTTATGGATCTCATTCATTTAGGACCGCATATCCTTAATTTCACGTTTCAAGGTTTAATATTACAGAGAATTCAAAAAGTACCATTGGAAAAAAAAAAAAAAGTACACGAAGTCCCTTCTCATGGATTCTCATTCATTTAGGACCACATATCCCTAATTTCGTGTTTCTAGGTTCATAATTATAGAAAATTCAAAAAGTACCATTAAAAGAACGAAAAAGTACCACAAATTTCCCCCTTGTGAATTCTTTCCAACATCGGACCATGCATATTTAATTTCATGTTTCTAGGTTAAATATTACAGAAAATGCAAAAAAGTACCAATAGCAGAAGAAAAAAGTACCACAAAGTCCATCCTTTTGAGTTCTTTCCCACAGGACCATGTATCTTTAAGTACCACAAATTCCACTCTTGTGATTTCTTATCTACATTTTCTTAATTTCCTGTTTCTATGTTTAATGTAATTGAAAATTTATTATTAAGTTTGAATAAAATGTAATTTCCCGCTTTTACCCCTTTTTTTGGTACTTTTTTCACCCATAGAAGTATCAAAAATTGTATTCCAATAAATTTCTAAATTGTAGTGGTATCCCATATTAAAATACTCATATGAATATTTCAATAAATATAAAAAAATGTTTTATGAAAAAAGTACCAAAAATAGGTACGACTTTTACCCCTTAAACGTTTGAATTTCTAAAAAGTACCAAATTTGTATTTCTCATTTTGAGATAAGTTATGAATACGACATAAATTTTATCTGTATGTTGATTGGTTTCAAAGATACATATGGTGCCAAAAAAAGTACCAAAATACAGTTTTTACCCGTTTTCTGCCTAAAACGGCCGATTTTCAAAAAAGTACCAGACACTTGTTCAATTATTTTTGAAATGAATAACGATAACTATTCAATTTTTTTTGTATCTTTATTAGTTTGCGAATTATAAGGTTACCGATTTTACACGTTTTTACCCTTTTTTACCCTTTAAACATTCGAATTTCCAAAAATCCGGTCTTAGTGGATCTATATGCAGGGAGACCTACCTATGTTCCAAATTTTGTCTCTAGCTTCAGCCGTTTGGGCTGTGGGATGATGAATCAGTCATTCACGTTACTCTTTTATATATATAGATTGAATATTGTTTAGTGGAGTTAATACCTAGGAATTTTTCGATACATGACATCTCATATGCTGGTGTTGCATAATCTGTGTATCCACAGCATCAGTAATTATTAACAAAACTATCGTTTTTAGAAGACCTTTATAAATTTTATTCTTGAGCCAACAATATCCATGAATGGACTTCGCATACCACCGATATAAAATGATATTCTTTGGAGCTTCATTTCTAAAAGTTAAATGGAATTAAAAAAAAAATTTAGCTTCTTAATTAATCCACATCGAAAACAATATAAAAATTATTGCAAGAACATTTTTTATTGTAAAATTAAATTTTTTGTCAAGGACAATTTTTTAAGTAACTTTAGGATATATAAGACCTTAACCCATTTCCAACCACTGTTGCGTTTTCGCATCAGTTACTTTACCTATACCGTAACTAATTTAATTTCAAATTAATTATAATGTTCTATATATGTACATTTAGCTTGGCAAGTTAACTAATTGAATTGACCAAAAAAAATAAATTCAGACGATTTTTTACCCCCGCACTATGGTTTCGCCGACCACTTTTCTTGGCCAAAACTAATTTTGGTAACATTTTCTTTTTGTGTTTTAATTATCGTAGTTTTATAGCAAACACTTTAAAATGCCAGAAAATAGAGTTTTTTCTTACTTTCAGTAATTTGTCGCCATAATACAATAGATAAAAGTTGAGTTTCTTAAGCAAATTTAAAATATAAATAAACAATTTGCCTTTTTTCAACGGTTTTCATTAATTTATAATTATTGAATACAATAATTTTTTAAATAAGTTTATTATGGAAAATAATACTTAGGATAAGTACTTTTATAAATAAATACGAAATTAGTTAGAACTTCCCAGCAAAAACTTTGGTTGCCATGTAATGAGTTAAGAAGCTAATATAATGGCTCTTCGCTACTTACACATTAGCTGAATAACTCATTATTTTAACATGGTGATGACATTAGAGGCAACTACTTACCCAATACATTACTTAGATGTCATTACAATAACTAATTATTTCCAATCAATGCACTGTTAAATAGTGCATTGATTTTAAAGCATTACTGAAGTCATGATTATTAATAACAATAGGAACTAGTTACATTTCATGTTATAAATAAGTAGTGAAATGTAAGGATATAAAATATTTTTTTGGTTGCTGTAAAAAGATTTTTTTAATTTAAAAAAAAATCAAAATGGTAACTGCATTATAAAAATCAATAAAAATTAATATTTTCAAAAATCTGATCATAAATAATTATTTCCATTCGGGTAATAAATAATTAGTTACTAAACAACTTCTATGTAATGCAGACAGTATGTTGTTATTATTACCAAGTAACTACATCCGTAACTACATGCCATTACCAAGTTTTTGCTGGGTTGTTGTCATCTTAGAAAAATACAGTTTGTTTTACAAAACCCAAAATGAAATTGGATTCGTAAAAAAATTTACATTTAATTAGACCTCTAAGTTTTTGGTGAAAATTGGTAGAGAAAAACTCAACAGAAATAAATAAATATATATCTGGGCTATATTTCTCATACTGTCTCGTTTTGCGATTTTTTGCGATTTTCGAGAAAATCCATTTTTTCCGTATAAGTAAGCATTGGAAATTCTTATCATTTACAAAGGTCTAACCAATGAATAAAAATACCAAAATTAAAAAATAAAATAGCAGATATTGCTGAAATATTGTTGTGTAACAAAATTAATGCTGCTAAAGAAAATGCACGACTTTGGGTTGAGTTATAAGTGAAATCTGTTAAAATTTCCTTTGTAATATCTTTACTTCTGACACATAAAAAGTGTAAAAATAATTAAATTTTTGAAATACAAAATAAATACATTAAATTGCTTTGACATTCACCCAAATCATATTTCAAACAAGAAAATCTGTTTATTCCATTTTGGTAATTTTGGCCAAGAAAAGTGGTCATTGAAACCATAGTGCCCCGGTAGAGTGGATCAAAAAAAAGTCTATGAAATAGACCTTTTTTAAAATTTAAAAATTCATTCGAAAAATGTTACAAAACATCTTGAATAACCTTTAAAACGATAGCCAAGACATCAAAAAATATGAAACTATTCACATTTTGACAAATAATTTAGGGAGATAGAAACACCAAGCTCCGAAAAATTGGTGTTGCGAAAACGCATCAATGGTCAATTAGGGGTAGTGTGATTTAGCTACATTACGCAAGGTGGCGCACTAAAATTATGGAAAATAATTAAGAAAACCTTTATAGATGAACGAATATAGAATTTTTTAAAGTAACACTTCATGTGCAATAGAATTTTTTACTCTAGTCTTATAAAAGTAGAATACATTATTTTTGATTTATGTAGTAAAAAATAAGCAATTGTCAGCAAATTAAAAGTGGTTATATTTTTTACAATCATTGAGAACAAATGTAAGAAAAAGAATTTCCAAATGATCGACGCTACCTGAATATGAAGTGTATTTTGTGAAGGATGCTGTTGTATTGAATATGATCACAAAAATTCAAGGAGTTACCTGAAAAATTTAGAAAACTGATGAATGAAACCAATAAAATTATGTAATTTGTTTCTAATTTTGTTCAATTGTCTTAAAAAAGGGATAATAAATTTTCTTCAAAGGTCATAAAATTTGCTAAAGAAAAACATATTATATACAATTTTTATGACTACACACTAATATTTTTTATTCAAAGTATTAAACCAATGTGAATAGGTAAAATTTCATAATTTTCAAAAAAGCCTTTTTCTATAAAAGGTCATGCTCTCTACTCAAAGTGATAGTTCATTTTCGGTTTTCAATCAAATGAGATTAAGAGGATATCAAAATATAAACAAAATAAAATCTCCAAGGATATTTAAGGTATAATAAAGGAAAAATCTGTGAATATATGTACACGGATAAATGAAAGCAAACAAATGTTTTCCTTAGTCATTTGAAAATTGGTACATTATCCCAATTTTCAAATCCTGTTTCAATTGGAATACGTCATATTATGAGGCACTGCATTTGGTATATTACCAGGATTTACGATTTTTAAAATTTTGGAATATTCTGCAAGAATAACAGAATCGATTTACGTAACATTTGTGTTTGGAGCACAACGTGGTTAGGCAGTCTGTACGAAGGACCAAAATGCTTTCCTGACCACCGTATTGAAATCATAATCGAGATGATGCGCAAACAGATAATCGAATGCAATGTACATTACATTCCAAATGTTTTAATGTGTAACATATATTATTTAATATATAAATTTTGTCTTACACCGTAAGCTATTTAACGTTTTTACGTCATTATTTAGTTGCCTTAAATTCCAATTGAAATAGTCCACTTCCAATTATTTTTGTTCACACTTAAAATATTTAACATACAATTTGTAAAATAATCACAAAATTAAATTTACATGACAAATAAAACTCATTTTGCCATGCAATTTGTTTAAACGTCTACTTCCTATATGAGCAAAACAACATACCCCTAATTGACCATTGATGCGTTTTCGCAATATCTCGGAAACTAAAAAAGCTAGGATCACAAATCTTTCGATTTTATGATCACAATCACTAAAATAGACTCCGTTCCTAATTTTATTAATTTATCTTAACGGGATCGGGTAGTGGTAAGAAATGGGTTAAAAACATCATATTTTATGATTCCGTTAACAAATCTAACAAATTCTAACTCTCACTTTTGCCGTTTCGCAATATATAAAAGACACCCACGTATTTAAAAATACTTTTAAATTGGTAAACTGTGATTTTCTAAGAAATCATTAACTTTTTTCGTGGGCACATTTAATTTATTTTCACTTGGAAGTAATTAATAATAACAAAAAAAAAGTGAAAAATATGTACTTATTTCTACCTTGGAAGTTGTGAGCACTTGTTAATTTTTTTTTTTGCGCAAGAAACTTATGGCTCCCATGCAGAAGCCCTAACTTCTTTCTCTTCCCCTATTCCATATTTATCATTTTTAATTTTTTTTTTTTTTATATCTATAACAAAATTTTTAAACAAAAATTATTAAAAATAAAACGAAAAATCTTAAAATTAAAAAAAAAAAAATTATATTTTAAAAAGGTTTTAATTTAATTAATTATACAAAATTTACATGGAACTCTACCCTTAAATTTCCAAAAGATTAAACCGAAAAATAATAAAAATTAAAATGCTCAACTTAATAATAATTTCAATTAAAAATTTACAACAATTTATTAAGTTTTATGGTAAATTATTTTCAGTTTTTTTAATATAAATTTCCTAGAGATTTATTTTTTCTGTTTCGATTCTTGAAATACACCTAATACGAGTATTTTTTTTTTTTTTTATGTAGTATGAGCTAAGATTGAGTAGTTTCATTTATTATTATAAATATTATTTTAATTTATGTTTTTTTTAGAGTATTTTTTAGTTTAAGTCGTATTTAATAGTGTATTTGTTAGTGGTTGTGTTATTATTTTTTTGTAATTTTCCTTAATGTTTTTCTTGGTAGTGTTAGTTATAGTATTTTAGTTTAGTTAGTAAGAATACTAGTTAGTATAAAAAGGAGCGCGAGGATATTTTATCATACGTCATCGTATTAATTCACCATTAGTTGGAACTCACCTTATATCAAAATCACTGAAATATGTTGAAATTGTGGTTGTTGTTGTTGTTGATTGTGAGCAAAAACATTTGCTAACATCTAAACGACTTCTGGATTTACAACAACAAAAACAACAACAACATAAAGTTCTAGAACAATTGTCAATCAAGCAAAAAGCTGAAAAAGGAAATGAAACACTTGATGATGCTGTTGTAATCGTAGTTGTTGTTGCATTTGTTGTTTTACATGTTGCTGATGATGCATTTTTAAATAAATTATATTCTTTACAATACAATAGATAACACCAAAAATCCAACACAGCACAAGAAAATATATAAACTGTAAATAATGGTGCAGATGATGGAACTGTTGCTGCTGCTGATGATGATGATGATGGCGCTGACAATGATTGACGTTTACACGTAGATTTAACAATAGCTGTTGTTGAAGTGTTACTTTTAGTAGTAGTAGTAGTACAAGTGGTAGTGTTGATAGTAGTAATGGAGGTTTGTAATAATGCTGTACGTGTCATATGATAATTTTCGCGCAATTGCATATAATAACAGCAAGCTGTTTCACTATTGCTCGTTTTTCTTGCTTCTTTTTTAACTTTTCTTTCTGCTACTGCTGCTTCAACGGCTGTTGTTATTGTTATAATTTTCTTATTGTTTCTTTGCTGTCGTAATACTTTAATAAAACTAGTCATCAGTGTCAGTAGCAGAAATCCTAACAATTGTATGAATGTTTCTATCACATGACCACAGATTTTAGACCAGGCACTACAGCCGGTAGCCTTGTGTAGTGCCTGACATATGCTAAGGTAAACAAGTACATTAACAGGTACACTAAGATATAATGACTTGGAGACATTCGATGATGTGCTAGTCCCGCGCGCTGCATTGCTGCTGGGAATTCCCCTGGAAACAGAATGAGAAACACCTGTTTAATTTACATCTTTATTGCTGTTCTCCAACTCAAGCATAGTTTTTTTCTTATTAAATAAAAATATATATTTATGAAATTTTTTTTGTTTAAATATAGTGAAGTTTTCATTTTAAAAGAGATACGTATGTACACATTTTACTAAACTCCTAAAAGCACAAGAATCTGGTCAGGAAATAAAATGAGTAATAAAAAATCTTTTTTTTTTTTAATTATTATTAACTGTTTATGGACAATATTTTATAATAAAAATTTTTAACACAGAAAAAAATGTAGAACCAAAAATTTGTGTGCTAAAACAAAAGATTTTTACCAAAATTCATTTTTTTTTTTGTCTAAAAATGTGTAACTGAAAAATGTTTATGCTAATTTTCCAAACCTGGATTACAATCTTGACGCGATATGGTGGCTTAAGTGTAGGCTGTGGTCTCTTCCTTGAAGCCTCTGTTATCCTCCTGATACTGAGTAATCAAGTTCGAGACTCTAAAGGCCTACATGACTAAAGCTTATCCATCCGCTATCCCCTTTCCACAAAACCTCCTTCTCCCCTCTTATTCCCCATCCTCTATCCCCCACTTGTAAGGTTAAGGTGGTTGGTAGCAGTGCTGAGAACCTGAATGGATAGTCAGTGGTTAAAGAAGACTAGTCGCTAACAACTCCCCTCTGGCGCCAGGTCACAGGCCAGTTGTAAATTCTCTTCGTCTATGGTCCATTCCCCTACGTGCTTACTCGTGGCATCTATATATGGAAAATTTTAACAAAAAAACAACAACAAACAATCGAAGATAGGCATCTCCTCGGAAGACGACCTTCTGGCCTCAAGTCAAGAGACCTTGGTCGAACATCCTGGCAGCAGGGGAGAAAATCATAGCACCCCGCTGTCACAAAACACATGTCAAATGTCTCCTCGACAGGACGTCAAGTCTGATGACCAGTCGAAGGAGAAACGAAGAAAGCAAAAGAGCCAGAAAGAAATTCTGAGACAACGCTATGTCAAAGCTCTTTTTATACTCGAAAAAATTGCCAAAAATGAGGCAAATGACACTCCACATGAGCGCTATAAGGAAGATCGTGTCAAGTACTAAGCGGTGGTTGACGAGTATCTTAAGTTTAAGGACTCCCAACCATCCACATCCCAGGCAGCGCAGGAAAGAGCCAAGCGAAGTGCTCTCAAGCTAAGAGTAACAATTCACCGAAAAGGAGAAAGGTCCATGATAAATAGACCGCTCTGGCTCCTTCCACAACAATAACGTCAGCAAGAAGGCCGTGGTTAAAGATCACTTGCTGATGGCACTGGCGCATGACAAAAGCGGCTATCTAACTCCTGTGATAATGGGGTGATATAGAGTCTAAATTAGCTGAACTCGTGATGGAACACGTACTCACCAATAAAGACTCTACAGTTCCTCTTTTTGACTATGGTGAGATACAGCGGAGCTAGAGGATAATCAAATGTTTGGACGTGTTTTCTAAGAATTTTCTCAGCAAATGCATTGCAAAGATTAGTGTTGCATCGAAAGACTTAAGCCTTAAGCTTATTCCAGCAGAGAAGATCCCTATGAGACCGCGGACAAAGGTTTGGTTACCAAAGATGAGCTGTGATAACCATAAAATACTGGAGTGTCTGAAGCTGCAGAGCCCCAGTATCCCCACTGATGAGTGGACAGTCATCCGTACTGAAGATCATGGGGACAACAACATGTGCATTATCTTCGCCATCTCAGAGAATAGCGCAGTTTAGCTAGAGAAGACGGGGCTAAAACAGTACTTTGGGGTTAGGGACGCCAAGGTTAAGGTGTTCCGTCCCACAGGTCCAGTAGCTGGCCAAGCAGACGAATTGGAGGTAGCTAATAATCTGCTGAGAGGCATACAGCTAAATTAACCTACACAAAACCCCACAACAGACGATGAAAATCGTGCAAATTAAACTGCAGCATTCAACATGTGCTACAGACAATCTGAGGATTCTTTTAGCCCAAAAGGACCTCGACATTGCAACACTCCAGGAACCCAGGGTTTCGAACTCCCAAATCAGAGGGTACCCGACTTCAACATATAAAACATGTTTTAAACTAAGTGAATGTAGTAGTAAAAATTTTGCACTAAAACATTCATAACTTTTAGTATTAATAAAAATTGTGTTTCGTTTAGCAGTAAAAAAAAATATATGGTGTACTAAAAATGGTGTACCACGTATTTTTGTATTATAAATGTTTGTACTAAAACTTTTAGTATACAAATTTAGTAAGAACTACACAAAAAATTGGATTCGTACTAAAACTTTCTAATACTAAAATTTTAGTAAGGAGTGAGATCGAAAAATTCTTAACATACATAATATTAAATAACTTGGAAACGGTTGATCTTAGAGTTTATTTATAAAATTCTTTGGAGATTTGATGGAACAGTGTGCACATCTTCTGTTAAAATCTTCGGTATTTTGGAATACCTTTTTTGTGCTCTTGAATTCACTTTTCACAAGAGCTCAATATCTCTCCACTGGTCTAAGCTATGGACAATTTTGAAAATTGAGCTCTCTTGGTACTAAAACTATGTTATTGATTTGGTACCACTCTAGAGCTTTCTTACTGACATGATACCAAATGGGTCCAAAAATATGTGGACACGTTGTGCATTCTTAAGAAAAGAAGAAGTCTTTTTTGCAAATATTCCTTTATGCATATTTTTGTATTTATAGATCAGAATGTATCAAATGACTTTCCTGCAAAAAGCTTGTCATACCATGAATTTTGTAAGAAATTTTTGCTGCTTTTGGATCTTAAACTTATCTCCAACATTGCTTCGAGCATTAGCAATAAAAATTTTTGAGACACAAGCTGCGAAGATTCTGCCAGCACCTACATTTCTTCGTCAATTATACAGCTTGAGTATTTTTGTATGAAATTTGGTTTTAAATTCCGAGTCCTATTTTTGGCTTGTAATTTTTTTTTTTTTTTTTGCAGAATTCCAGTTTGGAATTTTTTGAACTTTATATGTTATCAACTTTCCCATTAGATTTAAATTTTCGCACCAAATAGTCGAAGCACTAAGAAAACTGAGCTCCTGGAGTTCCTTTCAATATGCCTTCAATTTTCTGGCCTTTCCAATATCATGTGGTCCTTTTTTCCTACCGAACTAGGTTTCACATCAATAGTCAAATTCTCCTAATACTGTTTAATAACATTAGAAACGGTTTTACGGACGGCATTTAATTCTGTGGCCAATTATTTGTAAGACCTATTTGGATTTTTTGAAATTTTTTAATAACATGTAGGATGTAAATCTTTTTCGTCACTTATTTTGATGAAAATAAGGACAAATTAACATGGTTGTTATTAAAAATAATAACTGAAGTATTTTGCCATAATAACTAGATCAAAAAAATTTTTGAATATTGATTCCGAAAAAAGTTATGAGGCAAAATGTGTGTTAAGATTTTTTCGATCTCACTCCTTAATACAAATTTTGGCAAGTATTTTTTTAATTTTAATTTGCTACTAAAATTATGAGCCAACCAATTATTTATCAAATATTTCGTATCCAAAAGATTTAGGTCATAATATATATTTCTTTTTTTAGAAAATATAGTTCTAAAAATTGTTATTTTTAGTTTTATTATCTGAAATTTATTTTTATTTATTTTTTTGTTTTTCTTGTACTAAAAATGTGTGAATTTTATTTTTTAAATTTTTTTAGTTCTATACTAAAAATTTTATAATTTTTGGTATGAGACCCATTATTTATTTATTTTCCTCTTTAATTTTAATTAATTTTTACATCAAAACAAACTTTGTTGGCTTCAATACTCTTTTGAGTTGCTTGGGTGTGAAAATTGCCCTGATAATTCTCCATTATCACAAAGTAATAGGATTAAAGGTGGTTCTCAGCCACAATAATACACAAACAGTTTCACTAGAATTCTAATAAAATCAAAAAAGAAATTCACAAAGGAGCAAAAGCAAATAAATCAATAACAAAACTATTTCAGCAAAGAAACGATTTGTGGTACTAAAACTCAATAGAAATAAAAAGAAATAATCCCTTTTTTATAATTGTAGTAAGAGTAAGTTCTTTTTAGGTCAACAGCAATTTTGTTAAGTGTTAAAGCTAAATTGTTTTGAAAAATATTGCAATTTTTTTATGGTCACAGTAAACAACACCTTAAATTTTATTTTATGATAAAAAAAAAACATTGTTGTTACTACAGCCAAAGTTATCAAAATCGTCATCATTTTAAAACGTTTTTTAGAGGGTTTTTCTTTTAAGTAGGAATCTTTTTACAAATGCATTTTTGAATACTTACCATTGAGCACATGAACTGTTACACTTTTTGGTTTAGCATTCGATGGATTGCATTGATAATGACCAGAATCTGAGGGCCTTGCAGATTTAATCAGCAGAAAGGAGGTCGTTGTTTCGCCTTTATTTGTAACAACCGAAACACCACCTCGCGGTGAATCATAATTGATAATCTAAAAAGTAACAAAGAAATGAAAAAAAGAAAAAAAGAAAAGTAGAAAATGTTTTAAAAGAGATTGGCAACGTAAATAAAACTACATTAACTAAAATTGTTGTCTTTAAAATATATAACGGACGGAAATTTGATGATGAGAAAGACTTTAAAACTGATAATAAATGCAAACATAAAAAAATACAAAAAATACGATTTTGTATTCGTGCCAAATGAAAAATGCTTTTGACTTTACTTTGGGTCTTCTTTGTAAGTAGTAGGGGAGTTCCATATATGAGAGAAAAAAATTATGATTAATTTTTATATCAAACTTTTTTATTTCAAAAGATTTTAATCACTGCTAAATAGACAGTCTAAAGAAAAATTTGTCACTACAAATTTATATTTTATCTAAAGGATTTTTAGGCTCATTTTGCTATGAAACTTCCTTTAAAAATAACCACTGCATACAAAATTTAAAAGGGTAATGTTACGAAAATAAAAAGGCAAAACAATACACACATATATATAGAGCCAAATAAAAAAAGGGATAAAATAAAAAGGAAACCCATAAAATAAAATTAAATTGATGAAAAGAATGCCGGAACTATTAGAGTATCTACACGTCAATACCCACTAAACTGGGCAAACTGAAAAAGATTTTTTTTATATACTTTTTTTAGAAAATGACAATAACACACCATTACAACAAACAAAAAAATACATACATATATAATACATATGGAGAAAAAAAAATAAAATATAAAGAATTCCCTGGTTTAAAGAAGCCATTGAAAAGTTAAAAAATGAATTTCAAGGATTTACAAGAAAAGATAAAAAAGGATTAGAAGGTATCTGACACATACACACATCCACATACATATGTATGTACGAAAAACCAACTAAAGCAAGATAACATAAAGAACAAATGTAATAAACACATGGTGAGTGACTGGGGAAGAGAAAATATCACAAAGAACTAAAAAGTAACAGTAAGATATTTAAGTAGCAAACAACTTACCGCATTATTATGATTCCAGAATATATAGGCAGGCGGTTCGGGTGAATTTAAAATAACGCAGGTTAAATTTATAGTAGAGCCACTTTCTATATAAAGATCCGGAGCTCCTATAATTTCTGTAGAAGGTTCTATGAAGTGAATAAGAAATTGAAAAATAATGTTAACAACAAAATCAATTAATTAAATTCAATTAAGAAATTAATTGATAACATATTGTAAAATTAATTAGTTTACTTACCCACAACATTTAAATGTATATAATGACTCATGTGTGGCGTTGTTGAAACTTGACACTCATATATACCCGAATCTCTATGTTGAGGATATTTTATTTGTAATATCCAATCTTCTGTCTGAGGCTGATGTATAGCACGAAATCTTTGATCGGATGTATATGTATAACGGCCCACTGTTAGTAAATGAATATCACGATGTCGTACCCAGGATACTTGTAATAACATCTATAAAGAAAAGAAATAAGAACCAAAATGTATTAATATTTAATTTGAAAATTCCAAGAAAAATACAAATATATTTTGAAAGGAGACATTAACATTAAAAGAAAACTGAAATTTAATTATAAATTTTCTCTTAACATTCCAGCAAAAAAAAAATAGAAGTAATTTTTGAGGAAGTACTTTTTCATAACTTTTAAAGTTATGAAAATGTCTAAACCCAGCAAAAACTTAGCTTCTATTTTTAAAATCAACAGCTTCCTGTATGCATTACATTGTAGCCTTATTCGCCACTCGCAGCATTACTTAATACTACTTCAATAACTGGTATTTAGTAAATATGAAAGTAATTTGATTTTTAAGTGGATCAGTTGTCTAGAGCGCCTAACTAAAAAAACGGGTTTTTAAAATTAAAGGGAGTTCAACTCCCACTCAAGGTAAAAGCATTTTTTTATAAATTGTGTTTATTTATTTCCCTATATGAAAACTACTTTTTAGCGCACAAAAATATAAGGCGATTGTGGTGTAGCGAATAAGACTGCAGACTAACAAACACTACCAGTATGTTGATGAGTGGGTTCAAATCTCAACCGAGCCAAATGTTTTTTTTTTTTTTTTTGTGCGTAAAAAAAAACAGCATCCAAAACAGCTCTTTTGGAACCCAAAAAAAAAACTTATTTAATTTTGGACATCTCGAACAAAATTCATCAGTTATAGCACCAAAAATGGAAGCAGTTTTTCATACCGACTTCGCTTACAAATCACGTTATTTGGTAAGCGAAGTTTTTGCTGGGAAAAGTTATTTAAACAACATCCGCAGATGTTATTAAAAAGCGATTCAAATGAAGTTTACTGTTGCAAAACATTGATGAACGGTTTCTGTTATTGCAAATATTTATCCTATTGACCATAAAAAATTCTATCTAAGTATTTTCAATAAAAATTACTTTAAAAACGACATTTGTTATGGAGATAACTTCATAATTTAAATTTCATTCCTTGCACTGATTTAAAATAACACCATGTTGCATCAGCAACATGACTTCCAACTAAGTGAATAGCAGTAAAAAAAGAGAACATCCTCCAATGACAAGCCTATGTTAAATTCATTGGAAATGATCCGAATTTGCACTACTTCTGGATCACAAGTTCAGGATCTTATTGACTTCTTTGGATGTTCTTTTAAGAAAGTACATTTTCACTACTTCCAAAGTATCATAGGTATACGTTTTCATGATTTTAAGAAGTAATATAAACAACATCCAAAGATGTATTTAAAAATTGATTCAAAAGATTTTTTTTATTAAAAAAAAAATGTATTGGTTTATTAAAAAATCCAAAGAATTAATTTTGCATAACATTGTGGACATGACTTCCTATTCAGTGAATAGGTATCAAAAAAGAGAACATCTTTCTATGACAAGCCTATGTTAAATTCATTGGAAATTATCCGAATTTACACTACTTCTGGATCACAAGCTCAAGATCTTATTGACTTCTTTGGATGTTCTTTTTTTCTGAGATACTTTTAATAGAAATACTTCTAAAACTTAACCCTTAGAAAATTTTCTGTAACTTAATTTTTTATAGAAAATTTTTCGCTAAATGTAATTCTTATAGGAATTTTCACTAAATAATCTTTTATAGTAATTTTCCAAAATTTTTTTGAGAAATGATTCGAATATTTTCTCCTTATAGAAATTGATTCGAATATTTTCTTTAAGTAAATTTTTGAAACATTTACTTTTAATATTAAATTTACAAAACTATTTTTTATAGTGAAATTTTACTTTGATAGAAATTTTTTTTCAAAATTGACTTCAAACTATTTTTTTCGAACATTTTTGATTATTTTCTCTAATTTTTTTAGGAAATTTTCTTTTTATTTTTAATTATCGTAGGAATTTTTTGCTAAATTTTATTCTTTTAGAAATTTTCTAAAATTTATTTTTTCAAAGAAATTATTCGACTTTTCAATAATTTTGGTAAATTATTTGAATATTTATTTTTTATGAAAAACTTTTCGAATATTTTGTTTTATAGAAATTTATTATTTACAAAAATGTAAATGTTCGAATAAATCTTGTATAAAAGAAAAACTGAATAGAAAACTTTTCGAACATTTGCTTTTAACAGGTAATTATTTTCGAACGTTTTCTTTTTAAGCGCAACATTCGAGCATTTACTTTTAATAGAAAATTTTTCAAAAATTTACTTTTAATAGATAAATTTTCGAACATTTACTTTAATTCTGAATAAAAAATTTTTCGAACATTTGCTTTTAAAAAAAAACATTTTCAAACATTTACTTTTAATAGTTTTTCGAAAATTTATTTTTAATAAAAAATTCTTCGAACATTTACTTCTAATAGACATTTTTCGAAAATTTACTTTTAATATAAAATTTTTCGAACATTTACTTTCAAAAGAAAATTTTTCGACCATTTACTTACAAAAAATTTTTCTAAAATTTATTTTTAATAGAAATTTTTCGAAAATTTAATAAAAGATTTTTCGAAAATTTAATAAAAAATAAATGTCGAAAATTTAATAGAAATTTTTTCGAAAATTTAATAGAAAATTTTTCAAACATTTATTTTTTATATTAAATTTTTATAGTAAATATTTCAAACACTTACTTTTTTTAGTAAATATTTCCAACATTTAGTTTTTATAGTAACATTTTCAAACATTTAATTTTTATAAACATTTTTCAAATATTTACTTTTTATAAAAAATTTTTAGAACATTTAATTTTTTAGTAAAATTTACGAACACTTTTTATAGTAAATATTTTAAATACTTACTTTTTAAAGTGAAATTTTCGATCATTTAATTTTTAATGTAAATATTTTGAACATTTACTTTTTATAATAAAATTTTCAAACAATCAATTTTTATAGTTAATTTTTTCGAACATTTACTTTTTGTAGCAAAATTTTCGAATATATATTTTTTGTAGTAAATTTTTCGAACATTTTTTAATTAGTTAATTTTTCGAACATTTGCTTTTTATATAAAATTTTTCGAACATTAACTTTTTATACTAAATATTTCAAACATTTAATTTTTATAGTAAAATTTCCGAATACTTAATTTTTGTTGTAAATTGTTCGAACATTTAATTTTTATAGAAAAATTTTCGAACAATTACTTTTTGTAGTGAAATTTTCGAGTATTTATTTTTTGCAGTTAATTTTTAAAACATTTACTTTTTATAGTCAATTCTTCGAAAATTTACTTCTTGTAGTGAAATTTTCGATAATTTAATTTCTATAGTAAATATTTAGAACATATAATTTTTATAGTGAAATTTTAGAACATTAACATTTTATAGTAAATTTTTCTACATTTACTTTTTACAGGATCTTTTTCAAATACATATTTTTTTTTGTGAAATTGTTCAAATATTCGCAAATAAAATAATTTAGTCCTTAGAGAACATTTTTCGAAATTTTACTTTTTATAGTAAAACTAGCTTAACCCGGTGCGCTTTACTACTCCTTTTGATGGCATATAAGATATTAACCTTATATGGGGTTACTACTCCCCCTCGACATATCTCCTTAAATAGTTAAAATACAACATTTTTTCTATGAATACTTTAGATTTACGAAAACTTATACTTCATTTGTACAGGGGATACTCTTTCCCCCGATTGTGTCCGTCCTGTTTTTATTTTATAAATTTAATATGTTAAGAAAATAGTTCTCCTATACTATAGTTTTCCTATAGTAATTGTTCATTTGATATACTACTTATTAATAATATTTCCTTTGTATTGAGGGTACCATTCCCATAGGTCTTATCCATTTTGTTTTCATCTCAAATATGCAGGTTTATAAAAAAGTTATACCAACAAAATATCCTCACTTTGCTGTAATAGTTCTTAAGATATGTAAATAATTAGTATTTACTTTGTATAGGGGGATCCACTTCCCCCCGCCCTAATTATGCTATTTTTATTTCATGTATACAACATTATAATAAAACATTTCCCACAAAATTTTAGGGCTCTCACCATAATAATTCTTTAGATATGCCACTAAGAATATTTGCTCTATATGGGGGGCAACATTTCTCCAGGTCCTACCCATTCCCTTTGCATCTGCACTTGTGGAGGTTTTTGAGAAAGTTATTCTAACAAAATTTTTAAACTTTTGCTGTATTAGTTTTTAAAATATGCGATATTTAAAATTTTCATTGTATGGGGGGTATCACTTCCCCTGGTCCTATCCGTTCCATTTTCATTTTAAGTTTGGTGGTTGATGAGAAAGATATTCCCGCATAATTTTGAGACTGTTGTTTCAACAGTATTTAAGTTATCCGATAATTAGTATTTTCTTTGTATGGGGGGCTATCACTACCCCTAAACCTATCCGCCCTATTTTCATCTCAATAATACAGATCGATAATAAAATTATTTCCACAAAATCTCATGATTTAATCTGTAATAGTTCGGGAGATATGTTATAAATAATATTTACTTTATATGGTAGCTACCATTCCTCCTGCTGCTATCGAAAAATAAGGTAGCCTTTTTTACTTTCGGGTATCACAAAATGATACTGTGAAAATTTCAAGAAAATCAGTCCAGTGGTTTAGCTGTTTATATATATAGATTATAGATTTTTATAGAAGTTTTTCAAACATTTACTTTTTATAGGAAATTTTCACAAAATTTACTTTTTTATAGGATTTTCCAATAATTTTTACTTTTATTTAGTCAATATTTTTACATTACAGCACAAAACACATCGAAATATTCGTCTTAAACTCCATAAAGTATGTAAAATCTGAGTCGACAGAAAAATCTAACACAATATCTATTTGTCCATTCTTCCGTCTGTATGTCCATTGATGGATAGGACTTAAGGCCCACTAACTTAGAGGACGCAATTTTACTTATTTTTTTGCATTTTAATAAGGTTGCTTTGGTATTGAAAATGGGGAAAAAATTTTTAAATCAAATATGGAAAAATTAATGTCCATCGTAACTTCCATTCAAATTGTGGATGTAATAGTTTCGGCCAAACCAAATAAAATATTCCTTTATATTTTTGTAAATTTTCTATGTCATCAAAAAAGGTCTTATGATTTTTTTTATCTTTAACACTCTACTAAACATATGTTAAAGTGTGTAAATAAACACTTCCGAGATTTCTTAGGCAAAATTATATTTTCAAAAAAAATCAAAGAAGCCACTAAAGATTTGTTTAACTTAAGTGTTTGCAAATGTAGCAGAGAAGAATAGAAAATTGTCTGTCATATGTGTCTCTTTTGAATGACTTTTTGCCCTTTTGTGAATGGCTTAAATTTGCTTTTTTTCTAATACTCCCAAAAAAGTAAAACGTAGCAGAAAAATTTGTATTTATTTTAGCAAACTTAATACCTTGTTAGTTTGGGTTGATAAACAAAAATTGTGAATATGTAAAAAAAAATAAACCTTTAAGTAAAATGAAATTAAATTTAAAATACTTTTGTATTCGTAGAAATCTATACGTTCGTAAGAACATTAACTAACTGTATTATCATATAAACCTTATGTATATTTTGGTTGTTTTTTTTTTTTTTTTTCTTTAAAAAAAAGAATCGAAATGTTTCACCTAGGGAATCCAGATGTTCTTATTCCCCCTTTTTATTCGTTTTGAAAGGGAGAGAAACAAAATTACATAAATTTATACTTTTATATGTAACTATATATACATACATACTTATTTTATATAAAAATATAATTTTATGTTAATGTTTAGAAATACTATAACAACAAAGTAAACTAAAAAATAAAAACAAAAAACAACAAAGAACTACGCCAATTTTAGATTTATGTATTCACGTGTGGCATAGTTAATGTGATCTAATAACACACATTCTGTGGCACAATCACACAGACTCAAAAATAACAAGACACACAATAAAGTTTACAAAATAAACAATCTTCCCACACACATATAATAATACATTATTAAAATATTGTATGTATAATATCTAGAGGGAAATATGAAAGGCACCTCGCTTTATTTACAGAATTAAATCATATTTTTAGTTTGACTACTTTTTCCAAAAATTCCATACTAACTACTTTTTCTCAATTCTTGAATTTTTTGCTAGAAGTAGTTATAGAAGTGCTTCTAAAAGTCCTCCTATATGTTAGGTAAACAAAAATGTAATGACAGGTAATGTAAAAAAAAAGATCTTATTTTTGCTGCTTAAGGCCTTTTGAAAGGTTTTATATAGCCTGCTGGCTTCTACTGTTTGTCGGTGTGCAAGTATTTATATTCAACTATGAATATTCAGGGTTGGTAGTTAAGAGCAACATAAACATATTTGTCATGATCTACAAGTCGCAGGTGTAATTGAGGCTACAGCGAAAAAAATTTCAAGAATATTCTACCTCCTCGTAAATCTCCACTTTTTTATAGATTTTTTTTTTTTTTAATTTTCTATTAAATGAAATAAAAATTTCCAATAAAAAGAAGCCCTATAGAAAATTTTCCATAAAAAGAAATTTTATAGATAAAGTTATATCGAAAATTTCCTATAAAAGGAAATTTTATCGAAAATTTCCTACAAAAAGAAATTTTATCAAAAATTTCCTATAAAAGGAAACTATCGAAAATTTCCTATAAAAGGAAATTTTATCGAAAATCTCCTATAAAAGGAAATTTCATCGAAAATTTCCTATAAAAGAAAATTTTTTCGAAAATTTCCCATAAATTTAATAAAAATTTCCTATAAAAGGAAATTTAATAAAAATTTTCTATAAAAGAAATTTCATCGAAAATTTCTTATAAAAAAATTTATCGAAAATTTCCTATTAAAATAAATTTTATCGAAAATTTCCTATAAAAATCAATTTTGTCGAAAATTTCCTATAAAAGGAAATTTTATCGAAAATTCCCTATAAAAGGAAATTTTATCAAAAATTTCCTATAGAAGGAAAATTTATCGAAAATTCCCTATAAAATGAAAATTTATCGAAAATTTCCTATAAAAAGAAATTTTATCGAAAATTTCCTATAAAAAGAAACTTTATCGAAAATTTCCTATAAATTTAATAAAAATTTCCTTTAAAAGAAATTTCCAATAAAGCGAAATTTTATCGAAAATTTCCTATAAAAACGAAATATATCGAAAATTTCCTATAATAAACAAATTTTATCGAAAACTTCCTATAAAAACGAAATTTTTCAAAAATTTTCTATAAAAACGAAATTTATCAAAAATTTCCTATAAAAAGAAATTTTATTGAAAATTTCCTATAAAAAGAAATTTTATCGAAAATTTCTTATAATAAAGAAATTTTCCTATAAAAGGAAATTTTATCGAAAATTTCCTATAAAAGGAAATCTTATCGAAAATTTCCTATAAAAAGAAATTTTATCGAAAATTTCCTATAAAAGGAAATTTTATCGAAAATTTCCTATAAAAGGAAATTTTATCGAAAATTTCCTATAAAAGGAAATTTTATCGAAAATTTCCTATAAAAAGAAATTTTATCGAAAATTTCCTATAAAAATAAATTTTATCGAAAATTTCCTTTAAAAAGAAATTTTATTGAAAATTTCCTATAAAAAGAAATTTTATCGAAAATTTCCTATAAAAATAAATTTTATCGAAAATTTCCTTTAAAAATAAATTTTATCGAAAATTTCCTTTAAAAAGAAATTTTATTGAAAATTTCCTATAAAAAGAAATTTTATCGAAAATTTCCTATAAAAAGAAATTTTATCGAAAATTTCCTATAAAAGGAAATTTTATCAAAAATTCCCCATAAAAAGAAATTTTATCGAAAATTTCCTATAAAAAGAAATTTTATCGAAAATTTCCTATAAAAAGAAATTTTATCGAAAATTTCCTATAAAAGAAAATTTTATCGAAAATTTCCTATAAAAGGAAATTTTACCGAAAATTTCCTATAAAAGGAAATTTTATCAAAAATTTCCTATAAAAGGAAATTTTATCGAAAATTTCCTATAAAAAGAAATTTTATCGAAAATTTCCTATAAAAAAGAAATTTTATCGAAAATTTCCTATAAAAAGAAATTTTATCGAAAATTTCCTAAAAAAAGAAATTTTATCGAAAATTTCCTATAATAAAGAAATTTTATCGAAAATTTCCTATAAAAGGAAATTTTATCGAAAATTTCCTATAAAAGGAAATTTTATCGAAAATTTCCTATAAAAGGAAATTTTATCGAAAATTTCCTATAAAAGGAAATTTTATCGAAAATTTCCTATAAAAGGAAATTTTATCGAAAATTTCCTATAAAAGGAAATTTTATCGAAAATTTCCTATAAAAGGAAATTTTATCGAAAATTTCCTATAAAAGAAAATTTTATCGAAAATTTCCTATAAAAAGAAATTTTATCGAAAATTTCCTATAAAAAAGAAATTTTATCGAAAATTTCCTATAAAAAGAAATTTTATCGAAAATTTCCTATAATAAAAAAATTTTATCGAAAATTTCCTATAAAGACGAAATTTATCGAAAACTGCCTATAAAAAGAAAATTTATTGAAAATATCTCATAAAAAGAAATTTTATCGAAAATTTCCTATGAAAAAAATTTATCGAAAATTTTCTTATAAAAAAAAAAAAAATATCGAAAATTTTAATATAAAAAGAAATTTTTTTATAAAAGGAAATTTTATCGAAAATTTCCTATAAAAGGAAATTTTATCGAAAATTTCCTGTAAAAGGAAATTTTATCGAAAATTTCCTATAAAAAGAAATTTTATCGAAAATTTCCTATAAAAAAGAAATTTTATCGAAAATTTCCTATAAAAAGAAATTTTATCGAAAATTTCCTATAAAAAGAAATTTTATCGAAAATTTCCTATAAATAGAAATTTTATCGAAAATTTCCTATAATAAAAAAATGTTATCGAAAATTTCCTATAAAGACGAAATTTATCGAAAACTGCCTATAAAAAGAAAATTTATTGAAAATTTCTCATAAAAAGAAATTTTATCGAAAATTTCCTATGAAAAAAATTTATCGAAAATTTTCTTATAAAAAAAAAATATCGAAAATTTTAATATAAAAAGAAATTTTATCGAAAATTTCCTATTAAAAGATATTTTATCGAAAATTTCCTATAAAAAGAAATTTTATAAAGCATTTCCTATAAAAGGAAATTTAATGAAAATTTCCTATAAAAGGAAATTTAATAAAAATTTCCTATAAAAGGAAATTTAAGGAAAATTTCCTATAAATGGAAATTTAATAAAAATTTTCTATATAAAAGAAATTTTATGAAAATTTTTTATAAAATGAAATTTTATCGAAAATTTCCTATGAAAAGAAAATTTAATGAAAATTTCCTATAAAAAGAAATTTTAACGAAAATTTCGTATAAAAAGAAATTTTATCGAAAATTTCCTATAAAAAGAAATTTTATCGAAAATTTCCTATTTCTTATAAAAAAAAAAAAAAAAATATCGAAATTTTTTTTATAAAAAAAAATATCGAAAATTTTCATATAAAAAGAAATTTTATCGAAAATTTCCTATAAAAAGAAATTTTATAAAAAATTTCCTATAAAAGGAAATTTAATGAAAATTTCCTGTAAAAAGAAATTTAATGAAAATTTCCTATAAAAAGAAATTTAATAAAAATTTCCTATATAAAAGAAATTTAATGAACATTTTTTATAAAAGGAAATTTAATGAAAATATCCTATAAAAAGAAATCGAAAATTTCCTATAAAAAGAAAATTTAATGAAAATTTCCTATAAAAAGAAAATTTAATGAAAATTTCCTATAAAAAGAAAATTTATCGAAAATTTCCTAGAAAAGGAAATTTTAACGAAAATTTCGTATAGAAGAAAATTTACCCAAATTTTTTTATGAAAAGTAATTTATCTAAAATTTCCTGTTAAGGAAAATTTAACGAGAATTTTCTATTCAACAGAGTTTATCGAAAATTTTCTATAAAAAAGGCTGTTTTAAGCAAAATATTTCTTTAAGTGTTTAATAAAGCTGCATAGAAGCCATGAAAGTTTGTGTATGTGTGTAAATATATACATATGTCTCGTATGTATGCATGTATATAAGTACAGGTGTGACTGTGTGTTTTTATGTTCAAAAAAAGCGTGTTGTAGCGATGAAATTGTTTTCATTTTGTATTTCAGAACATTTGTCGTCTGTCACCTGTGACCCATGTTAATGTAACAAGCAACAACAATAACTGTTGTTACATTTACAACAAACTCTTATATTTTGTTCACATGAAACGAAAATTTATTCTTAAAAAAAAATTTAAAAAAAAAAACAAGCTAAATTTTCACACACTCATTCAAACTTACACTCATTGGCACACGTTTACACGAACTGACATACAAACACCCAACATATTGGCAATTTCTTTTCTATATTATAATAAAAATTTCTGTATAACAAAATTTCTCATACAAACATGTGCATATGATTAAACACATGTATAAGTGTAAATATGTGTGTGTATTGGTGTGTGTATATGATTGAGAGGTTGAGAAAAAAAAGTGTTTATGCAAGTGTATTTGATTGTGAAACCATAGAAACAGTTGAAAAAGTTTTTTTTTTTTTTTTTGTAATTTTATTTTCACAAAAGAATAATTATCACCTGTCAGGCTAATACGAGTTAAGCGTACGTGTGTTAGGGTGTATGTTGAAATGTATTTATGTGTGAAGATTTTGTTTTACCAACAACACCACACACACACACACATCACTGGCATCAGTGCCAACCACTAATACCAACAAAAAAAATAAAAATATAAAAGAAATAATAACATACCAAAACAATATGATGGATGGATGAATGAACTTGGAAACATTTGTTTAGAAAACACTTAAAAAAACATACTTGTAAATTGTTTGTACTTATGTTTTGTATATGTATAGGTGTAGAACTCATCAAGAAAACGACAACATTGACAATAACAACAAATAAAAAAAATAATAACAAGAACAACAAAAAGAAAAACATACAAGCAAGAAACATGTTGCATTTATTTTCTTTGTCATTCATTGATGGAATTATGAATATTAAGAGTTTGCTTTTGAAGTGAAAGCTTTAAATAAGGATTATTAAATCGATAAGTATATTCGTGACAATTTTTATTATGGTAGCTTTTTTTATGAGAACACTTTTTTATTGAAATATTATTTGTAAATTAACTAACAAAGTTTTATAAGGAAATACGAGTAAGAAAGATATAGTCGACTATATGATACTTTACAACATTATGTATGAGCCTAACATTTCGGGAAGGGGACCTATATTAGACCTGTGGCCAATTGTGGACCAATACTTTTACTAAGTGTAAAACAAAACATACGAATACAGAATAATGCGTTGATACTAACATCTATAAGATTTTATGTACTTTAGAACGATTATCGGAAGTGGGTTTATATGGGAGCTATGGTAAATTATGGACCAATTCTCATAAAATTTGGTACTGTTGTTTCTTCTTACATAAAACTTATTTATGTCGAATATTAACTTGATACTAATATTTGTATGGGATTTATTCACGTTAAAATGATTTTCGGAAGAGAGGTTTATATGGGAGCTATCATCATATTATTTTCAATTATAGATCGATCTTGACGAAATTTGGTATACAGATTTATAATAATATAAAACTTCGCTGTGCCAAATTCCATTAAATTATTTGCTATATTAAAGACATTTGTGAGCGTTATACCCTATTCCGGGAGGACATTTGTATGGGGGCTAGGTAAAATAATGGACCGATCATAACCAAAATAACGATTCATGCCAAATTTAATCAAGATATCTTTAAAATTGCGATCTGTACTTTGTTCACAAGGTGTACATGGACAGACAGCCAGACGGACGGATGGGGGTGTGATGATTTTTTTTTTTTTTTTTGTGCGTTACAAACATCAGCACAAACGCTTAATACCCCAACCTATGGTGGTGTAGGGTATAACAAATAAAAAAACAACGAAAATATTTTGCCGTCACTGAATTTTGAACTTGGGACCAAATTAACCATTCGTTTTTAGTGACTTATGTCTTACTCAGTATGACAGTAGTGACAAACTTGTTTTAGTATAAAATATGTTTTTAGACATTTGGCTAGAAAAATTTAACAGCGTCAGAATGCAAACTTCTGGTTGCAAATCCAATGCTCTAGCCAACTGATCCATGTGATTGTAAACTATGTTATTATACTATTGAGTACTTTTTTATGAAATGTAGAGAAAGCAAATAATAATTACGCCTCATTACCAAGAAACTAATAACCCAGCAAAAACTTTTTGGTTTTCGATAATGACGACTACTTATTAGAGTACTTTCCTGGAAAGTAGGCGTCATTATTATTTGCCTTCTCTACATTACATAAATAAGTACTCAATAGTATAATTGCAGAGTAAGTTGCAATCACATGGATCAGTTGTCTAGAGTGCAGGATTAGCAACCAGAAGGTTGCCGGTTCAACCCCATTCTGATGCTATTCGTTGTTATAACAAAATGTTTTAAAATTATACTTTATGCTAAAACAAGTTTTTTAGCTTTGAATATTAAGTGCGGGATGGTGTACTGAGTAAGACATTTGTCATTAAAAACGACTAGTTACAAGGGTCCCAAGTTCAAAACTCACTGACGACAAATTTTTTCTTTTTTGTTTTTTATTTTTTATTTTTTATTTTTGTTGAGGTACATATTTTTTAGTATCACTAGAGTCTAAAAATAACTACTAGAATTCATGGACAACTCAAACAAAAATAACTAGTTATTGAGACAAAAAATAAGTAGTTTATTTTTATTTCCAATTATACCTGCTAGCTTACCAGGAAAGCAAAGTTTTTGCTGGGAAGTAGTTGTCATTACCGAAAACCAAAAAGTTTTTGCTGGGGTAGTAAATAAAAATTATATTAGGCTACAAGTGTTAGTTATTTATCCGTTTCAAACAATTTTAATAATTTTGGCATGTATTTATTACAACATATTATTGCATATTTTAGTCTTAGCAGCATATTTCTGCTTACAAGCATATTTTTTTAATACATTAGAGCATTTTTTAGCAATTTAAGTGGCATATTCTTAGATATTTTATAATTAAGACCATAATTTCCATAAATTACACTAAAGAGCATAATTTTGCATATTTTATTTTGCCAATAATGAAATTTTTGTTTTTCAAATCATATTCCTTAATGATTATCTTCAAATACATAAATAGATAGAAATTTTTTTTAATTTTAAGAAACTTTCAATATTTTTGCTTAAATAAAGTGCTTTTTGTCATTTTTAAAACGCTAAAATATGACTAGCTTTTACACTATGAAAAATGTAATAATATCCAACTAAAGGTGATTGTTTATACTCTTGACATAAATAATACTTAATTTTGAGTTTTTATTCAGTTTGAAATAATTTGCGATTTTATCTCATAACCTCACTTTTTAATTTGGACACATATTTATCTATATGCTACACAGAGATTTTCAGTTAATTTCAAAATGTTTGTATAATATTTTTAAATATCGGAAATCTACTAAACCCTGATTTATTTGCAGCATAAAATGTCTTTATATGGTTTAGTTATAGCGAAAACAAATCTCAACATCAGTATCAAAACTGCACTATCTGAAATTTGGGAATGTTTAATCTTTACCATCATACAATTTTAATTAGTTCTTGCTATATTAATTGATACAATTTGAGGGTGATATCTACAAATAGCATTATTTAGAAATTATCAGTAATATATCAGCAAATAATCAACCGAAAGGATACTAGCTTCTTAAATAATTGAAAAGAAATTATGTAAAAATATATAAATACAGTGCAAGATCGGTATTCGCGACTAGCCATTATCGCGACGGCCCGGTTATCGTGAAGGCTTAATTTTTAAAATTGCAGTTTCTATAATCGCTGCTGTTTACGAAAAACGGGTTCTATTTTCGCGACTTTTATCTGTTTTTCTAAATTTGATTACAATGTCTATAACCAAAATAGGGAAATCCCCGTCTTTTTGGAATATTAATCTTTTTGGATGATTTTGATCTTCAATTTTGTCAGTTTATTCATGTCATTTGTTGTGTAAATACATCTCTTAATATGGGAAAAGTTCAACATATTTTGAAGCCAACGATTTCTCAAAAATTAAAGCAAGAAAATTTATTAAAAAAAGTTCGTACATACAACAGAAAGTGGCCCTGGCAAACGTTGCACCTTAAAAAAAATTTGAGTACCCAAGAATGGAAAAAATGCTTTATAAGTGGTTTGTAAAACAAAGAGAAAAAAAATGTTCCAATATCAGTAGCGATTTTACGATAAAAAGCCTGTCATTTGTATTCCAAAATGTATCAAACCAATTCAGGTTTCAATGCCAGTAAAGGATGGTTGAAGAAATTTAAGCGAAAACATGGAATTAGATTTTTAAAAATTACGGACAAGAAATTGTCTTCGAAACCTCATTTTATTGATCCATTTGTGAAAGAGTTTAAGGATTACGTTGATGAACATGGGTTGACTCTTCACCAAATGAAAAATATGTACAGAGCGAATAACTTTTTTGCCCTGTTCAAATACGAATGGCACATACAAACTGAAATTGTTGGTTGTTGGAAAATCGAAAAACCCACGCGCCTTTAAATGCTTTTTCAATAATCCTGTAATATACAACTCCAGTAATAACGCCTGGATGACATCATTTATATTCAAGGACTGATTCCATCATGAATTTGTTCCCCAAGTAAGTTAATTTTCACCAATTAGTAAAAGTAAGTTGTTCATAAGTAAAAATTTTTAAGGTCCGAGAATTTTTGGCTGCAAAAGGTCTGCCGCAAAAAGCAGATAACGCCCAGTGTCATCCAGTTTAGGAACTTAAAAGTGATGACGGTTTAATTATAGCAATGAATCTACCACCCAATTGCACTGCGCTTATTGAACCGTTAAACGTTGGGGTAAAATGTATCAAAAGTGGCGTTTAATTGAATTTTATAATTTAAATTTGTGTAATAAAGTTGGATACCGAATAAAAATAGACAAAATTATGTATCTTTAAGCTAGGTTATGTTGTTTTCTTATAAGAAGCTGTCAAAATTAAAAATTTTTTACATTTATGAAAAATAGTCAAAAATTCAATTTTCAACAACTTCCACTGTATTTATTTTAAATAAAAAGTCTTTTAAAGTGAAAGTTCAAAATAGAACTATCAACTTAAAGTATTTAAGTTTACTTTTCTTCAAATATTAGTAAATTATATTTTGTCCTAATATTTTTGTTATTTTTTTGAAAATTGTTCTAAAATACGCTAATTTTGAACTTTCATGGAATGCAACTTAAAATGTTACAAAATGTTTGTTCTGGAAATTTTCTGAAAAATAGTCCATATTGTCCACTTTAATAGTATGGAAAAAACGTGCTCATATATAGCCCGATTCGAGAAAATATTTTTTTTTTTTTTTTTTTTCGAAAAAACTCCAGTAGATTTCATACAAAAACAGCTTAAGTGCCAGACATTTTCTTTGCTTTATCAAACATTAAACAGTGGGGAAGAATTGAAATAAATCTGTAACTTCTAATCGGCTGGTTGGATTTACATGAAATTTCACATAGGCAGAGCAGAGGACAGTAGCATTTTGAGTTTAGAAGTAAGATCCTATACACGCTTCAGGAGCGGAACTAAGGGGGTTCAAAAATAGGATACTATTGACGTTATTTAATTATAATTAGAATATATTTAGATCAACTTGACACTAAACTACTTTTCTCCCGACCATTAATGAATGCAAGAGTTTAGATTTTCTAAATAATACTTTTCTTTATAAAAAAAAACACATTTCTTATACCCACCATCAAAAAGATGGAGGTATATTGATTTTGTCATTCCGTGTGTAACATGTCGAAGGAATCATCTAAGACCCCACAAAGTATATATTTTCTGGGTCCTGGTTAGATTCTGAGTCGATCTAGCTATGTCCGTCCGTCTGTCCGTCTGTTGAAAGCAGGGTAGGGAGCAACGTAGGGAGACGAAATTTGGCACAAATGTTTATCTTATATAAGGTTTGTTTGGTAATGAAAATGGGCAAAATCGGTTATGGATTAAAAACTAGAAACACAGGGTGTCCGTTTTATACTTTTCTGCTGATATTTCTTCAACAAAAGCATGTACGACAACGGAATTTTGTAAGTATAGTTCGGGGATCGATATAAACTCGGAAAAAAATGGGCGTGGTCCGCCCACTTTACTGCCCCTTCTATATAATGCAAAATTTGAAAAAGTTGATGGTGGGTATATATATTCGGCCGGGCCGAATATAACATTCGCGCTTGTTAAAATTGCTATTACACAGGGAAACACTGATTCTGCGGCAAGGGGTTTCTCAGTCAATTCGGATACACGGTACTAATATGTACTAAGCCTCCAATTCACTTTTTTTAAATTGACTCTAGTTCTCGCGATAAATCGCGATTTGTAAAATTAAGGAACTTGCACTATATATTGAAGCATATCTCGAAAACGACTTGTCTGATTTTGTTCAAAAAAATATTAAAAAAAATTAAATTAAAATTAACTTCAATTAGTTCTTATATTACTTTTCAATACGGTCAATAGTTATGGATATATTAAGCCCATCTTTTGAGATAAAATTAAATTTTATACAAAATTTCAAGACAAAAGTTTTTCAAAAAATCATAAAAATTCGAAAGTATCAAAAATTTCAATTTTTATTATTTTTTAATGGAGATAAATTTGTTGCAAATAATACAACATATACATATATCATTAAAATCAATGCCTAAGTTTTGATTTTATTCACAAATTAGTGAAAATACTTACTTACAAGTTACATAAAAAAATTTAAAAAATCACAAAATCATTTTTTTATTTTTTTAATTTGTAAATTAAATCAAAACCAAGTCATTGATTTTAATGAAATATATCTTGGTTTATTTGCAATAAATTTATCTCTATGAATATATAATAAAAATTTTTGACAGTTTCGAATTTGTATGATTTTATGAAAAACATTTGTTTTGAAATTTTGTATAAAATTTAATTTTTTCTCAAAAGATGGATTTAATATCTCCATATCTCTTCACCGTATTGAACAACTTAAAGATAATTTTAATTGGAATTTTTTGATATTCTTTTGAACAAAATAAGACAAGTCGTTTTCGAGATATGATTCAATATATAGTACAACCTCCAAATTTTACAAATCGCGAGAACTAGAATCAATTCAGAAAAAGTAGATAAGAGGATTAGTACTTATAAATACCTTGTAACCGAATTGATTGAGAAACCAAGTACCGCAGAATCCGTGTTTCCCTGTGCAATTAATTAATATTTCCTACTCATTTAAAAAAAAAAAAAAAATATTAATAATTCTTAAAGGACAAAATTAATTTATCTCTAAACTTATTATATTCTAAAGTAATTCTTTTTATATCCTACACCATCATAGGTGGGGAGAGAGACCCATCTTAGTTTATAACAATCATTTTCTGAGACGATTCAATGATGTCCGTCTGTCTGTCCGTCCATGTAATCAAACTATAATAAGGATATGACTAACTATTGCAATTTGTTAGTCATATCCTTATTATATTCACTAGGATCGTCCAAGGACCGATAAATTTCATCCATGGATTTTTTCGTAATTTGTGTAATTTTGTATTTTGTACATATACACCAGTGTTGCACAGTCAGGAAAATCGCAAGAATGTTGATAATAAATCTATATCTCTTAAATTACTCATCGGATCGAATTAATGTATGGGAAGGTTGTAGAGGAGATCCTAAGCTGAACGAATGCAGGAGAGCAGATTTTCTAAGTAGGTATTACTTATAAAAAAAAAACACATCTTTTCAAATTGCTATTATTATTACTTTTTTTTTATAATAAAATTTTTTTTTTTTTTGTAAAAACAGGAATTTACAATTATGTAGTCTCATAGATATGAACTCAGATTTGACGGTTTGTAGTCGACAACACTTCCTTTAGGCTATTCAATCTCAAAACTATCCAATAGAAAAATATTAATATATTATTGTAAGTGAAATAGAAAATATTATTAAATTTGGCCAAAGAAAATTTGAAAAATGTTTGAGGCTGTTCTGGAAAATTTTTTATAACTTCACCATTCCTTAACAGATTTCGCTGAATTTCAATACCAAGATTTTCGAGATTATATGCCACATAAGTGTTGAAAGAAAAATATTTTTATTGGACCATGGGCTACAAAAAATCCATTTCAACATACAGACAGACAGACGAACAGATATATATTCTCAATAGTTAATTGTAATTAAAACAATAACGAATGTTTTTCAATTTGAGAACCGAAATATATATTTAATGATTTTCGTATAAAATGACAAACTTATAAATGTAATTAATAACTTAGAATGGCTCAAACGCAATACAATAATATCTCTTTATAATACAAAATACATGAAAATACAACATTTGTTTTCATATAACTTTTGACCTTAAATTATTAATTATATTTCTTCTAATTTATTTGCTAATACATCTCACATTAGTTTCTAATGTTTGTATTAATGTTAAAAGTTTTCCTATATCATTAATCTAAACTTTTAATAAAACGCATTAAAACAAATTCAAATTATTCCATTATTATTACAAGTTTTAGTCATTATATTTAGATTTTACTGTTTTCCGTTTGTTATTCAAAATGAATGAATGAATGAATGAATGAATGAATGAATGAATGAATGAATGAATGAATGAATGAATGAATGAATGAATGAATGAATGAATGAATGAATGAATGAATGAATGAATGAATGAATGAATGAATGAATGAATGAATGAATGAATGAATGAATGAATGAATGAATGAATGAATGAATGAATGAATGAATGAATGAATGAATGAATGAATGAATGAATGAATGAATGAATGAATGAATGAATGAATGAATGAATGAATGAATGAATGAATGAATGAATGAGTGACCAACCCAACTAACATTCTTTAAACGATTCATTTGAAGTAGATATGCATAGACATTTTATAAATGATTGTTGGTTGGATCGTCATGTGTATAAACAAAACGTTTCCATATACATAAGTATTTGTCCAACTAATTAATCATATAGGCGGACATTTTGTACTACCTAAACTATACAATGTGGCATGTGAATATTAGATTGTTACAAACAACAGTTTCTCCTTTTTGGAATTAATTACAACAATCAAAAACTGATTTGAATCAATGACTACTAACATTTTGTATCTGAAGAACTACATATACATTCATATACATATGTAGATTAAGTTAAATGTTTGAGTGTGGTGTGAAAAATGTTTAAGGAAATTAATAGTTCATAGGGGAATTAGAAAACATATTTAGTTAGTTATAGAGAGTAAATGACAGATATACTTACAGTTTTATTGCCCAGATTTTTGACACGACAATTTAAATATGCTGTCTTGCCCAATAAAGCGGTGACATTCTTAGAAGCTGCCTTATCAAAATAAGGACCATTTTGATTTGTTTCCTGCAGTTCTATGGAATTACGTTGTGAGCTTGATGTTTTATGTGAGCTACTGCTACCACTAGAACTGGAACTGGAACTAGTAGTATGAGTTGATGTGGTGGTGGCATAACCCGCACCATTGCCTGCAGAACTTGTGCTAGTACTGGTTGAAGTGCTGGTGGACAAACTCGTTGTTGTTTTTTGTGTATTTAAAGTGGTTGAGCCAATATTGTTGTTATTGTTTTTAATATTGGCATGTCCGTTGCTAATATTATTATTGGCATTACTATGGCTGACAGCATTTCCGTTTCCGTTGCTATTTCCATTACTTAAGCTAGCACCATTTACACTACCCCCACCACCACCTCCTCCACCACTACTACTGCTGCCTATTTCATTGAATATGGCATTTGCATTATTATTGTTGTTGTTGCTGGTTATACTATTTGTATCTTTGGGTTTGAAAGATTCCCTTTGAGCGGCTAAAGCTAAAATAGAAAAAAAGAAATAAGAAAAATAAACAACATTTTTATGAAAGATTGATTTGAATTTCAGATTAACAAATTTATTAAAACTAATGTCAAAGAATGTCCCTTTTTTCGGTCTAACAGTCTGTCTGTATGTCTCTTATGTATCTACTACACGTGTTTGAAATTGTTTCTTTATCTCTCCCTACCAAAAAAAAAACAAATTCGTTTCAGTTAGCCAGTTTATCCCCTGATAGGTATGCTTTAGATAATGCTGAGCATAACAGCCTGGGGTTATACTAAGAATCATAGACAACCAGCAATCATTTGTTATTTTTACACTCAAACCCTCTTTCAAAGCTCTAACACGCACATTTACAGTTATACATAATACAAATTTATTTATTTTATTTTATTCTTTGTTTCCATTTTGGACAATTTAATAAATACACTTGCCCTTAAAATAGGGGGCAAATTATTTCAAACCAAAAAGAAAAAAAATAAGATTAATTTTTGCCATTAAAAAAATTATAAGAAATAATTATTTGTTACAGCTGCTTTAATTTGCTGGCTTTAATTTAATTCATCTAAAGTTCAAAGTTCTTAACAATAATTATTTTAAATGCAATTTTCTTTATTTAAATGGTCAACAAACAGTCTGTGTTGCCATATTTAAATCTCTGTTTATTTAAAACAATAAAACTCTTAGTTTGAGAAATGAATGATTTTTTACTAGAAATAAGGCTTAAAATAAATGTAAGTAATTTGGCCTTAAAATTAATGTCACTAAGTTTTTTCTTTCATTCCAATTAAGACTTTTAAACTCATTCGTAAATGTGTACAAAACAATAAAATTAATTTGCATACTTTTGGGATTTTAATTTCCTACATTTAAAAGGTCTGCTTAAAAGTTGTACCCTTTAAAGTAGGCAATTAATTTTTAATTATTAAACTACTTTATTTGACTTTTTTTTAACAAATTTTTATTAAAGATTTAATGAAAATGATTTATTAAAATTCTGTACATATGAATTTTTTTACAAAGTTTTAAATAAAGGATCAAATGAGAATAAAACAGATAGAAAATTTATTTTCAATTTAAAATATAGAAAATCATTCATTGCTTTATTAAATTTGACTTCAAAATTTTCTGTTAACTCAGGCTTTTCGCGCATTCAAATCCAATAGTTTTGTATATAAAAATATTAAATAATCAATTTCATAAGGGAAATATAATATTATGATAAATTAAAAAGCTTTCAAGTGCTTAGCTTTATATTTATTAAAGTTTCTTCTTAATTAAAATTAAAACATTGGGCATAAAAAATTCCATTCAATTTTAAAAACCTACCAGCGATTAAGCTTTTTTTTAATTTTATAAGAATAAAATGTAAAGCTTCTATAATATATACTGAAGTTTAAAAAATACCATTTTAAAATGCGTTGCTAATGTAGATTAAAAAAAAATATATATATTAAAAGATTTTTACTAAAAAGTGAATAGATTTTAAAAACCGACATACAAAAAGCTTTTGAAAACTTTAGAAAAATATGAAATATAAATGGGTCCAAAACAAAAAGCTTGTATAATATTTGTATGTCGTAGGATTTGCATTTAATCGTAATTTTACATAAACGCGATTACGATTAAAAGATATGTAATTAATCGCAATTAACGATTTAAATTAAAATATTAATCAGAAGCTTAAAATGCTTACAAGTGTTTTTGAAATATTTTTCTACTATTTTTACTTGAGTGATTGAATAAATAGTTTTCTTCATAGGTTGATGAATTGAACTTAAATCTAATTGCTTTAATTGCATTTTAGTTCTTTCTGTATATTTTACCTAACATTTGAAAAAAAAAAAAAATCATGAAAACTGTGTAAAAAACGTACTAATATTTTTAATATTCGTCTTAATATCTGTTAATTCTAAAGACAAGCCATTTTTAATTTTGGAACTATCCAAAATTACAAGATTTTCATTAATTTCTTGACAAAACTAATTTAGTAATCGATTTATTTTAATTATTTAGACGTAAATTTTGATTAATCCAACATTATGTTGGAATAAATATGTAAAAGCTTTTTATTTTATAAAAATATTTTGATTCAATTACCTTTGTATTTAAAGAAGATAAATTGATTTTAAAGCAAATACGGCAATAAACAAAAAACCATTAAATAAATAAAAGTTTTGGAATGAGTTTTTTAAATGATTCTTAATAATGTTCAATAAATTTTAGATTATTTACACAAGACGGCTAAATTAATGATTAAGGTTCTACAGAGTATCCCATATATATATATGTTTCATAAAAAAAAAGATATATATTTGTCTTTTTTTCTGAAACACTGTGTTCCTTAGCCTTTTTTCAGACTCTGCACATCACCCATCCAACTCGTATTTTTTTTGTTCTGTAGGTGGAGAACAGAGATTCTCTAATATTTAGTACTTTGACGTCAGCGGTTGCCACCACTGTCGCAGTTGTAAGTTCATTTTTTATATTTTCCATCTCTGTTGCTTCATCCATACGTCCACTATGCAGGTCTTTGTAACCGTCGTGATTATGACATCAGTTCGGAATCTATTTCCAATTAATTTCTCCGCCCGGCCTTCACCCTTGTTAAATTTAATAAGGATATCGCCAGTTCTTGTCCTTCTCATTGTCTTAACATCTATACCAATTTTACTGGGGTCAATATTATTTTTTATTTTCCTTCAGTACGTCAGCATAAGTTACATCAGCATTTTCCTTTATCGTCAGTGCTTCTCCTTCATGTTTTATTCTCTTTTTGACTTTTTCTTTCTTCCTTTTCTCTTTCCGATGTTTAACCGTTATACATTAACTTTTTCAACATGGGCGTCATCTTTGTGAACAACGTGGTATTGTGTTGATCTAGGGGTCTCTACTATTATCAGTTTTTTGAGTTGCCTTTCACCATCTGGCGATTTTTACCTCAATCCCTTATTCCTTTTTCCTTCCTTAGGGTGTATCGAAACATCGCTTCCAATATTGGCCTGTGTTACCTTTGTTTTTAATGGTAACTTCGTTTGACTGATAGCCATTTTTATAGTTCGTAAGTCATCTATGATTTTCTTCGCTTCTTTCAATTGTTCGAATAGGGCCAATGCACAAGTTATGTCATCGCGTACATACTTGTGTATATTTCTAGCATTCTGTACCAATTTATATGCTGACATTATTTTGGTTCCAAGTTTACTAAAGGTTTCACAAAACATTTTCTCCTCCTCCTGGCACTGAGCTTTCTGCTCGTTTTCTTCCAAATATTTACCTCCAACTAGGTCAGAGTTAGTAATAATTTCAACTTTGTTATTCTCATCTCTTTTATTTGTTGTATCATTGTTTGTAATAATTTTCTGTTTGCTTTGCCCGCAACTCAAAGCCGCTATCATCAAATCGTTGTGTAGTCACGTTAGAGATCCCATGGTTATCTATGCAAATCAGGGAGGCCATGAGTGGGTTGACAAAAGGTCCTCATGAAACATTCTGTCAGAGCCAGATCCGTGTAAGTCGGGAATAAGCATCCGAGCCTACACCGCCAACTTAATGGTAACGATTGCTGAGCGCTCTTTGAGATTTGCCAAGTTTTAATGGAACGGGGGCAAATGAGGCATTAGCCAGAAGCTATTTCTGTAAAATTTCACTTGCACCTACTAAGGTTCTATAATATCACATCTATCAGCCCGGGAGTACTGTCATTCCAAAAACCGTTTTCCAGAAATACCATAATTAATACCATGGGGAAAGACCATAGAGTCGTCAACCTCCATCTATCTATCTATCTATCTATCTATCTATTTATCTATCTATCTATCTATCTATCTATCTATCTATCTATCTATCTATCTATCTATCTATCTATCTATCTATCTATCTATCTATCTATCTATCTATCTATCTATCTATCTATCTATCTATCTATATATCTATCTATCTATCTATCTATCTATCTATCAGAAAACATTGGTTTACAAGTTTTAAAAATTGATTTGATGACTCTGAAATTCATTCAGGTACTCAAAATTAAGTTTTTTAAGGATAAGCTATCAATTTTAAATATGTTTGAAGAGAAAAAATATTTTAGCTGTAAATATCGGCGATTTTATTTTAAGTGTAGGTGGTTTCTAGCGGTTTTTCAAATACAATCTGGTGGGACATGGCCTCAAAGTTTTGGCAACACTGCATTCACACAGAAAAAAGTAAAAATGCATTTCAATTACGAAATTTGTAATATTAATTAATTTTTAATTGATTTTGCTCCAATCATCAAAATGATAATATTAATAACTAGAATAATTGATATTATTATTACTTCTTTTCCTTAAATAGATGCAATAAGCTGAAAATTTTTTAAAATTTACTTAAATTTATTTTATTTCTGTACTTTTATAGACAAATATTTAATTTTTCTTTATATTTTTTTAACAGCTGTCAATTTATTAAAAAACAAAACTGAAAACCAATTAGAAAATTAATTATATTAATAAATCATATAATTAAATTCCAATATAAAGTTAATTAATAATTTTATTAAAAAATTATTTGAAATATTTTTTTCTGTGCAGTTTATTGAATTTAATTATTTAGAAATAATAATAATTTATTTTATTATAAATTAACACTAATAGACAAAATAATTTAACTTTCAATCGTGGCAACTGCTGACTTCTTTCAACTTTTAATACAACTCGACAGTTCTTATACAACTCTCCTCTAAATTCCCTAACACACTCTTTTATATTGTCGTTCTGCACTACTCGCTACTTTCCCCAGCACTAGAACATTCTCCGTAAGAAAAGACTATAACTGTCTCCTTCACGTCCATTAAAAGCACGTTTATAAAGTTCGATATTCCCTCCAGAACATTCGCAAATTGTCAGGTTACGTCTTGTCAATATTTCGTCTGTTTGCCTACGTGTCTCTAATGTTACGTTAACTAATGTAGAATATTCCGTCCAGTAATAACTTAACCCTTTAAAGTCTATGTCTGCCAGATCTGGCGCCATGATCAGGTTCCAATCCCACATATATGAATAACATTCTTTCTATTTGTTATTTATAATTCATCTATCTGAGACTCCATAGAAAAACATTTTATGCTCCTTTTCAAAAAGGCAGTTTAAAAAATTATGTCTGTCTTACTGTCCATCAGTTCTTGAAACATGAAAGTCTTCCATAACTCAACATACATAGATTTCATCTAAATCTCTTTCCTTTTCGAATTAATGTAAAATCAATGTTGAATCATTCATTTGTAAATAGAAAATCTGCCCATAGTTGGACAAATATTTTAATTTTCAAAAAACTTAAAATAGCTGAAAAAATACATACACTGAAATAAGTGAAAAATGGACTTCAATTACGAAATTGCTTATATTAATTATTTTTTAAATGATTTCGCTCCAATCATCAAAATGTTAATATGAATACCTAGAATAATTGATTTTATTATTACTGCTTTTTCTAGATATAATGAACTGAAAATTTTTATAATTTTACTTAAATTTATTTTATTTCTATATTTTTATAGACAAATTTTTAATTTTTCTTTATATTATATTAAAAGCTGTCAATTTATTTAAAAAAAAATATTGTAAAGTAATTATATTAGTTAATAATTTTATTAAAAAATAATTTTAAATATTTTTTTCTGTGTATTTTCTTTAAAGAAGGCAAATTACGAATATGACCTATTTTATATCAACATTTTGACTTTTGCTACCTTAATGTCATAGACTTTTATCAGACAAACAATACCAAAAAATAATTATACTTATATTATGATAAAAAATAAATAATATCCTATTTACGATTTTTTCCGGTTTTTAGAGAATTTGTTTACTAATTTCAATATACAATATCATCCCATTCCTAATATTATTAATCCTAATGAATCCATAAAGCTTAAAATAATTTTTACTTATTCTACTTAAAATAGCAATAACATTTTCGATAATAAACATTAAAAAAGCTTTTATACATTTATGATATTTACAATGGACCCATAAAGCACAAAAAAACAAGCTTTATTTACATTTTGTGTTGCTAATTTAAACATCATAAAATAAAATACACTGAAAGTATAACTACTTAGCAGAAAAAAAAACCCAAGTAAACAAAAAAAAATATTTTTTATGTTATTTTCAAACAAAGAATATAAATGAATAAATTGTTTATATTACAAAATGAATTGTTTATATTACAGGCTGATAATGTAAACTAAAGGAGGAAAGAAAAAAATGGTTTGTTTACTTAGTAAATATGAATATATTTTGTTCAGTGTAACTATCTATCGTATGTTGGGTATACAGACATTAATATTTTTTTGTTTATGTTTCTGTATTTTTGTTGTCTGGTCGTATGAAGAGAGGAGTTAGCAGGCTTTATATGTATGTAGGTATGTATGTGTGTAGGTATATACCAATTCCCTGTTCTATTTGCTGCTGTATTGTGCTTCTTCCTTTTTTTTTTTTTTTTTTTTTTTTGTTTTTGTCTAGGTTTGGGTAGTCTGTTTGAAGGTAACTTTATGTCCATTTGTTTTATAATATTCGTCCTTTAATTTGTTTTGTGTTTTTTTTTTTATTTATTATGGAAAATTTATTATCTTGTCATCTTTGTAGCACCAAAATATATTTATTTTGTTGTCAAATTTTAGTTTATATGTAAGTGAGGGGTACATAAATAATATTAGGTGAACTAACTGAGTTAGAGGATTTTCTTTTGTTATAACTTAATGTTATATAAACATTAAAGTGTTATGTACATGTATTTTAAAAATAAATAAAGGAATATTTTTTAATATTATTTATTTATATAATTTATGGTTTAGTTAGTTAAAGGAAATTTCAATTACATAACAAAATTCATTTATTTATGCTTTTGCCAACAATACTTTTTCAACCATTTTCAATTCTTTTTTTTTTTTTATAATTAAATGTTCAAGGTTTAAGGCTATAACAACAGAAACAAAATTCAGTTTTATTTTAATATATTTTTTCCTTTTTTTAATATTTTTCAAAAACATATTTTACGCATCCTTTGTTAACGGTAACGGTTTGTGACTACACTGGGGAATTGTTTCAATTTTTTTCAGTTCTTTTTTTCATGCCATTTGACTTTGTTTCATTATGAATATTTTTTTTTTTTTTTTTCATTATTCTTGTGTTTCTGCTGTTGATGAAAAATGCTTCGAGTATTTTTGTGTCCTTTTTTTGCAAAATTTTTGCGTATACTTTTATATTGGCAAAACCAAAAAAAAAGTATTGGACAGCAGAGAGTGAGAATATAAACGAACAAACAAGACAGTTGACAGATAAGATTACCAGTTTGGCTTTGATGTTAATTTAAATTGACAATAACCTGGGAATATCAACTAAAAGCAATAACAAGTACGAGAAATAGTCAAATAAATAAATTGATATTACAAAATACTCTTGTATTCGTAATTTAGGTTAGAGTTTAAATATAATTATTTTTAACAAATTTTTATTATCCTTTGGTAATTAAATTAATTTCAATGAAAATATTAAAAATCAGCAAACTTTTCTTAATTAAAGTTTTCTATAAAAAAATACAGGCAATTCTAACCAAAAATGCAAGTGATCACAGATCAAAGTATTTTTTTCAATTCGAGCTACAGCAAATTTTATATTTCTTATAATATTCGTAAAAAAAAATCGTACAGTGGGGCAGAATTGAAATTTTTTTTTAAATAAATCTGTAACTTCTAATCGTATGATTGGATTTACATAAAATTTCTCATAGACATAACAGAGGAGTGTAAAATTTCAAGTTTGGAAGAGGAACCCCGCATCAGAGAAACAAGCCTAGGCAAAATTTTCGGCGGCGGCGCAACACTTTTTAATCGGCGGCGGCGGCGACGCAAATTAAACTAATTCGGCGGCGACTAAATTTTCGGCTGGGTTTTAGTAAATACTACAAGTAATTGAAATAGAAGTGAGGATTTCATCATTTATTAATTATTAATTCACTTTTATATGTTCTATTATCCTTAATTCGAATAAATTTATCATATGTAAGTAAAATTATAATAATAGATGGAGCATTAACTTCTTCGAATAAGATTGTTGAATTTGAATAAAAAATTAAAAAAATTCGGCGGCTGATTTTGAGCCGATGTGAGCCGATGAAAACGGCGGCGGCGCATTAAGGAGAAAATTACACGACGGCGGCGCAAAACCGGCTTGGAGCCGATCGGCTTGTATCTCTGCCCCACATACCTCTCAGGAGCGGAGTTATGACATAGAACATTTTTAAACGTTTGTAATTAGATTTAAAATATTTTTACATCTTCTTAAAGCCCTCGATAAGGCCTTTAAAAACTATTTAACTCTTATAGTTTACGAGTTTCACGCTCAAATGTAATTATAATGGCAGCAACATGTTATTCTGACAGTGAACAGCTGATAATTTTTTCTGATACTATTGCTGACTACGCGTTAATGTAATTTGGGCTTAACGTTACTAAGTGACTGACTGGCTGATTCAACATAGTCCAGGATAAACGACAGAAGGTAGAGATATGAAACTTGGCCCTTTCAAATTTTTGGGGGTAAAAACGGGTAAAATCGGTAGCATTATATTTCCTAAACTAATAGAGATACAAAAAAAGTTGAATAGTCATCTTTATTTATTTAAAAAGTAATCGTACAGGTGTCTGCTACTTTTTTGAAATTCAGCTCTTTTAAGAAAAAGCGGCCAAAAACTGTATTTTAATATTATTTTGGCAACCTATTTATCTTTTAATCCAGTAAGCATAGAAATAAAGTGTCCATATAATTAGTACCTTATCGAAAATTGGCGAATACAAGTTTGGTACTTTTTGGAAATTCGAACGTTTAAGGGGTAAAAATCGTACCTGATTTTGGTACTTTTTTCACAAAATATATTTTTTTTTTTCGTTTTACTGACACATACATATTAATATTTCAACATTAGATTCCAGCACAATTTAGATTAATTAAAATACAATCTTTATTACATCCAGGAGGAAATAAAAAGTACCAAAAATGGCATAAAATGGGGAAGGGGTTTTTTTTATTCAATAATGCATTTTTTATTATATTATACCTGATACATGAATACATGAACTTAAGTACAAGTACTCCAAAGTAAGTGAGAACTCACAAGAGGGGACTTTATGATACTTTCTTCTTCCAATGGTACTTTTAGAATTTTCTATAATATTGAATCTACAAACATGAAATTAAATATAAAAGTTCCTAAGTAAATGAGAATCCATAAAAAGGGATTTTGTGGTACTTTTTCGTTTATCTAATCGTACTTTTAGAATTTTCTATAAAATTAAACATAGCATCATGATTGAGTATCCATTTGTGTTACATTTTTTCGTTATCATATTACTTTTTTAATTTTTTGTAATAATAATAAATTTTCAAACATGAAATTAAAGATAAAGGTTCTGTGTTGAAAATCCACAAGCCCTATTAGTCCCATACTTTTCTACTAAAATATAATAATAGAAATAATTTCGTAGTTTTTGAACCTTCGAATGTTAAAGATGAAAGAAACTGGTGACTAAAATATTTAAAAAGTTTGTTGTTCTTATAACTGTATTTTTTTTTTTAATAAATAAGCTACCAAGTTTTCAACTGGTCTATGTAGGAGTACCACAATATCGGGTTAAATGCTATCTATGTATATATAAAAGTGAATCTGTGTTTTTCAGTGTGTCTGTCTGTTTATACCTTACACCACCAAAGGTAGTTTGTAACACCCAAAAATATTGGTTAGAATCATTTTCTGAGTCGATTTAACGATGTCCGTCCGTCTGTCCGTCCATGTAAACTTTGTATTCAAGCTATAGGTCGCACTTTTGAGCAAAATTTAATGAAATTTGGCACACATGTTCCTTACAGTCCAAGGACGAAGCCTATTGAAATTGGTTATGATCGGTCCATTATTTCACTTAGCCTCCATATAAATGTCCTCCCGGAAAAGGGTTTAACGATCATAAATCCCTTAAATATAGCAATATTTTAATGAAATTTGGCACATATAAGTTTGATATAATTCTAAATAAGTGTGCCGATCGGTAAGTGAAAGATCGGTTCATAATTGACCATATCTCTTTAACGGGCATAAATCCCATTAAAATGTTAGTATAAAGTTAATGTTCGACAAAAATAAGTTTTATATAACCATAAATGATAGTGCCAAATTTTACAAAATCGGTCCATAATTTATCATAGCTCCCATATAAGGCCATCTTTCGGAAATCACCAAAAAGTGAATAAATTCATATAAATGTTAGCATGGACGGAATATTTCGCATTCGTATGTTTTATTTTCCACTTAATATGAGAATCGGTCCACATTTGGCTCCAAGTCTAATAAAAGACCCCTCCCCGAATCTTGATGTACACAATGGTATAGGGTATCATATGGTCGAACTATATCTTTTTCTCTAGTTTTTATTTTATTTAAATGCCTTTATTTAATTTTAATACGATGGTGCAGCGAAGCGCACTGGATCTAAGTTTTTGGAAATATTCAAAAATTTATAATTATAAAATAACTTAATAAAACACAATTTGAATTTTAAATATAGTATGATTTTTATTAAAAAAATCTACGCTAACGAAGTAGCGTGTGTACTGCACGTTAAAGAACAAAATTATCTATTGAGTAAAGAAAATTTAAAGTCGATATCTTTACCGAGACTTAAAATAAACGATTTTGAATTGGAAAATAGAATTTCTCTAAAATGTAGTTTTCTTTAAAAACATATAATAATTTTCCACTTTTCTGAAAGCTATATTTACAAAGATGATTTTAAAATAGAAAACAAACCCAATAACACAGGCGGTCTAAATACACACTCTCCCACATTTGATCTATTTTATACAAAATTTGTAACTTTATTCTATATATTCTAAAATCCTAAAGTATGTTCCTGCAATCAGTTTATAGGAATCGTGGGATCCTTTTTACAAAAATCTTAAAGTTCTTTTGCACTTTATCATTCTGTACAATAATCACCGAAAATTTCGTTAAGATATATTAAATAACAATGATTTTATTACAAATAAAATATTTATAATTTCTGCAAAAAAACAATTTTTTACAAAAATTTTACTTCAATTGCAAAAATCAGGAAAAGTATAAACTCAATTTTTTTTAAGAAGTCAATATTTTTTGAAGTCAATATCTTAAACAAAGCCGAAATCACGCTACTTTAAAATTAAATGTCACGAAAAAACAAAATTGAGGTTCTACGGCTCCACTGTGAGGTCTGTGGGATTAAATTTCAAAACATAAACTCGAATATGTTGTGTCTGCTATGCTACATAAATTGGACCCATTAATTTGGATTTAAAGATTTATTTTATTAACTTTAAACTTCATCTTAAACATAACTAGTAACGATTAAAGAATTTTAAATAAAACACAAATTTTTATTTCATCTACTTAACATAATCTTAAATAAATAAATAAAAATGTTTATGGTTTAAGAAAAATTTCAACTACAAACATATAAAATTTATTACAGCTTTAAATAATCTGAGCTTTTTAATGCAAGAAATATGAACTTTCGTTTATGGTTTATTTTCTAGCACACATGTAAGGATTTGTATTATAATTTGTAATAAAAAGATAATTATAATATTTTACTGCCATTTTAAAGTGCTTCACAAAGAACCTTTCTTTACTTTTTTTTTCGTTCATACAAAAATACACATGTGTATTTATGTGGCATACTTTTCTGCGTCTAATAAATTATTAACTAAACTCAGAGTATTTTGTAAACAATAATAAATAAAAACAAGTGGAAGTCTTATATTCGGCTGAGACGAATCTTTTATACCCTTCACAAAATCTATATTTAATAAGGACTGCGCACGAAAAAATCCGTGTATGCTCTTAGGTTTATAACTTTTGATGTGGTGAAAAATAAATAAACCTGTTGACTGGTTCACATTTGTTATTATGCTCACTAGCCATGTGATAAGTTTCATGGTAATAGCGAAAGACACAGATTCGAACATTTTTGGAAATAAATCTGTAATTTCTTATCGGCTGGTTGGATTTATATAAAATTTCACATGGGCAGAGCAGAGAGAGAGTTAAGTTTGAAGGAAGATCTTACATACCTATCAGGAGAGCAGCTATGGGTTTTCAAAATAGGGTACTAATAACATAGAAAATGTTAAAGCTCTTGATAAGACGTTTGAAAAACATGTTTATATGTACTATTTATCTTATACATTTTTCGAGTTATATTCATTTGAAATTTCAGAATTTTCAGTTTTGCAAGATCTTTTCATATCTTTCATGTCATCTTCAACCGATTTTATTATATTTTATGCAACTGGTTAAAGAATAAAATTAATTACCGAATAAAGATTTAAATTTTAAGTCGATATATTTATTGAATCAAAAAATAAACGAATTTGAAAAAAAATAAAAAATTAACAATTAAAATTAATAATTAAAAGACAAACATCACAATTGACTCAAAAAAATTCTTAATTAGTCGTCTTCACCTAACATAAAATATTTAACATTAACACAAACATCATGTTACTGATAAATGTAGATCGTTCAATTTGATGTTAATAATAATTTTTTCGATGTTTAAACGTGGTTCTTTTAACATTTGCTTTAACAACCATGTTTAACTGAGTCAACATTAGACAAATTTTTATCAAGACAATGTAGACTGAATTTGTCAGTATTATTGAAGCGTTGAAAGAAAATTGTCAGCGCTTGAGCTCTGACAACATTGTCTTGATAATGCTTGGTAAAAGACGCCATCTTAATTGTTTTGGTACTTTTTGCATGGTTTATTATGACATACGTTTTCTCTGAAAATTGACAGAGATAAAAAATTATCTGCAAATCAAACAAAAATTTGACGTTTGTCTTGACACAAATTTCCCTAATATAGACTAAACGTAAACATCGAAATAATTTACATTAACATCAAATTAAACGATCTACATTTATCAGTAACATGATGTTAGTGTTAATGTTAAATATTTTATGTTAGGTGAAGACGACTAGTAAAATTCCAAAAATATTGTTAATGTCATAACATTAATAACAGTGGTTCACTAATACGCCATCTTTTGACGACTAGTATTGTAAACTACTACTGTTAATAATTTAATTACTAATTTTGTAAACAATGTTTGTATAATGAACTGCAACCAACTTCACGTTGAATTGAAGTTTTTATGTGTAACGTTTTGTTCATTATAAAAAAGACGCCACAGCATCAACAGCAATCAACTTTTTATTAAAAATATTATAAAGTGAAGAAGAATTGAGTAAAGTTAAAAGAAATGAAATTTGGTACTTATATTAAAACAAAAGAAGTGCTTTAAATAAAATAAGATAAAGTGGTTCCCTTTAAATAAACTAAAAGAAATAAAAATGTTCATGGGACAACTATTAAAGAAGACAAGAAGTATTTGCCGATAAGAAGTGGCTTTTGCAAACTGTTAGATGGTGGTGGAACAGCCAGGTAACCTCTTCAAAGTGTACGAGTTCAACAAATATTTTTTTTACTTTTCGATCAATATAAAAACCAAATGTAAATATTAAAATATTGATATCACCTTTTCCTAAATTAAGTGACATTTTCGATCAATTTAACTCAAATGTATAGACGTCGGTCATTACCATTCATGAAAATACGGTTGTCACCTTTTTCTGAAGTAAGCGCCATTTTCGATATATTGACGGACGGACATTACTATTCTGTCATAAAAATATCTTAAAAATCTAAAAATGCTTTTTTTTTTTTTTTTTTGCCTAATCATAAAAGAAAAATAAAAAGTAATAATTAGAATATTGATATCACCTTTCCCTGAATTAAGCACTTTCTTCTTCGACCCTTTTTACTCCATGTCCAATGTTGAAAAAATATTTTTTTACACAAATTAAGGTAAAACTATTTTGTAAATTAAGGATTTCAAAATGCCATGTGGCCTAGGGAGTAAGAATTCAAAGCTTGGAGTTTAAAAGGGTTCGAATCCTGGAGAACAGAAATGTAATTTTTATTTAATAAATTTAAAAGGAAAATTTTTCATTAATTAAAATTACATTTGACAGTTTCTTAATCTGTCTTTTCATAATTTTAATTTTTGTTTGAAGATAAACTATAGAGTCTTGACCAAGGAACGAACTCAGGACCTAGTCTTGTATGTAAATTTCCATAAGAAAAAGTTAGTAACTCATTATCAAACCTATATTATTTTTTTTTTTGAATACGGCTGAATATCTTTATTGCTTAAAACGCAACTCAAACCTAAAAAAAATACTTTTTTATAAAAAAAAAAAAAAAAAAAAAAAATACTTTTTTACAAAAAAAAAAAAACATCAAAATGGGTCTAGAAATTATTGTTGAATTAGTTTTTTTTTTTAATAATGAAGACTTTAATATTTTTTTTTTTTTTTTTTAAGAAAAACCAAAATTAATAAGGGGTCCCTGAGAAACGAACTTAAGCTTATCGGTTTGGAGTCTAAAACACTTCCTCTAGTGTATTCAATCTAGACTATCCCATAGAAAAACATTTATATATTATTGTATGTGAAAAAGGAAATATTAACCCTTAAGAGAACAGGTCCTGGCATTTTTGAGATTTTTTTTTTTTTTTTAATTTCTTACATAGATAGCATAGACACAGCCTCCTATTTTTTATGAATTCCTCAATAAAGATGTTTTCTATAAAAAAATTTTTTAAAAGTTCTAATTTTTATATCTACTCTTAAAAAATTTTTATTCACGTTTGAATCACCAGGGCCCAACCATAAAATCTAAACAAAACGTATAAAAACACACTAAACACAAAAGCAGCCTTTGCTTGCATTTATTTCGGAGAATTGTGCAAGCTACAACTAGGAAAACTACAAATTTACCTTCATTTCGCTCAACAATGTCCTTGAAGGAACATTGCGGCTTATGCGATATTATGACAGCCGTACTAGGTCATTCCGATCTCAGTTTGACAAAGCAGCTCCAATAAGAGATATTTGGAAGTTGCTAAACATAAACCTTAAAAATAATTATAAACCGCACGAAAATATTACAGTCGATGAGCAACTTTTTCCGTTCCGACGGAGAACGAAGTTCACCCAGTAAATTCCTGGGAAACCTGATAATTATGGCATCAAAATATGGTGGACATGTGACGCAAAAACTCATTTCCCATTAGAAGGTAATATCTATACTGGAAGATCCACGGGGAGGGAAAAAAAAGAAATTTCCCTCCCCAATATGAAAAAGCTTAATGAATAATCTGTACTAAATTATACAATTTAAGGAAATAGTTAAGAATTTCATTTTATATTCCTCCCCCAAAAGATTGAGCTAGAATAAAAACGAGCTTATGCGCCTTGCAATGCGCTACAAAGGTTTGGGAAGAGCAATCATTGCTGATAAATTGTTTACGACTATTGATTTATGTAAGCGACTAAAGGTTATTGGTCTTGATTTTGTTGGCACCCTCAGAAGCAACAAGCAATGTATTCCACTAAAAAACATCCAAAATGGGAAATATTGTCTACAGAATTTGGGTTCCATGACAATATTGCAATATGCTATTATGTTCTAAAGAAAAATAAGGCCGTTTTAATGTTATCAATAGTTTGCTATGATACATCTGTTGCTGGCATAAAGAAAAAACTAGAGGCAATCATGCATTATAACAAAACAGGTGTAGATATTATGGACCAAATGCTTGGCAAATATACAACCAAACTAAGAACAAATCGATGAACATCTTGGTACATTTTTTTCAACATGATTGAAGCAATTGTTTTAGTTTCATACACAATATTTGATAAAAATATGTCTCTGAAGAAGAAAGAAGGTACCAGAAGAAAATGTTTATCTCGACTTTCAAAGCAGCTTGTTGTTACGGAAAATTTCGTTAGTAGATTGAGAATAGTAGCTGTTTAAAATTAAACCATTCAGGAAGTGAGAATCAAAAAAATTATTTAGAATTCATAAAAACCTTTCATCTATTACAGGAACCTAAAGATATTTTGAGTCATGAAAGCGTCCCTGAGGTGTTGAAAAACAAATCAGTGTGCTATTTGTAAAGATATAACCAATGTAAAACGTAACTAGATACTTCTGCAAATTTTTTAAAAATACTTTTTGCCTTCAGCATTCCAAATGCGATTGTACACAGAAAAAATTATTACCGTCTTTTTTACAATTAACTCAGTTGTTTAATTTTGCATCAAAATTTAACAAACATGTTCAAGAAAAAATAAAATAAAAAATAAATTTTGGTATGATTTTTTTTCCTATACACATTTTTAATTCATTCAATCATCTACTTGATTGATTTAATTAATTTATTAATTGGGATTTTTTTTCTGTTTTGTATTTTTTATAGTTTTTAGTAATTGATATAATCATTTTGGTGAGAGGTGCAAATTTAAACAAGTTTATAATTGAATGAATTATTTTCATATATATAAGTATCCCCTCCTTTTTAAGTATGAATAAAAAATATTGGTAACTTCAAAAACCATGGGCAATTAAAGACCATACAAAATACAAGAAGTCCCAGCCAGGATCTAGGATTCGTTTATATAAAATCATTATAATGTTAGCTTAAAGGTTAAATTTGGTGAAAAAAAAATTGGAAACTTTTTGAGGTTGTTCTAAACGTTTCTAAACGGATTTTGCTGAATTTCAATACCAAGATTTATTTCAACATACAGACGAACAGAAATCCAGACAGATATATATTTTAAAAAGTTATTTTTAATCACAACAATCACGAATATTTTTCAATTTGAGGCCCTGGGTATATATTGAAAAACTTTTATATAAAATGATAAACTTATATATATCCCTCATTTTATATGAAGGGTATACAAAAATCCCTTAAAATTTAAATATAGACCTACATATAAATAAATTCTGATGTTTTTTTAATTTTTTTTATTTAAATTAATTTCAAGTATAAAAATAATGAAAAACTCACCTGAATTTCCCGATAATACAATTGATATAACAAACAACATTGTCATCATAATACAGGTTAAATCATATCTTAAATAAAAACAACTCCATAAATTTCTACGTATGTGTAGGTTGGTTGATGATGATAGTAATGTCGTGGGTGGAGGTGTTGGTATTTTAAGCGGTATGTGTTGTGTTCTACTCCCTGATAATGATGATGACGATGGTGCTGAGTATGAGGATAACGTAGAGTATTGTAATGATTTTATTCTGTCTATTGGTGATGTAAACGTTTCCGTTGTCGCCGTCGTTGTTGTTGTTGTTATTGCTGCTGTTAAATTTTTATTGCATCCCAGTGACGCCGCTCTAATTTCTGTGACACCAATACTACACCCCCTTTGTGTATCCGTTCTTCGGCTTCTTCTACTGGAGAGCGACTCTACGGGAGTTGGACGCTTTACATGAAATGCTTCCATAATATTTGTAAACAAGTCAAAAGTAGCCAAGTTTCTTTTATTATGACACCTGGCTAAATTTTTATTTATTATTTTTTTTAAGGAATAACAACCAAAACAAAAATTTCTATAATATTTATTTTAAATTCTCTCTCTCACTCTTGTTTGTCTAAACAAACTTTTTTGTATATATTTTTTGTAGTTTATAGGTTCTGGCCAATTTACAAATGAGTCCTTGTTTATTTATTTATACAGGAGGCTACTAATGGCGTTTGTGTTGCTGTGTTATGACTTGTGCTACATCTCATTAGGATTGATTGTAAAATATGACGATAATGTTGCTGATGAGGCCAATGTAAAAGCAGTGGGCAGCTTTTGGAATATAACATGATGCTGGTTGTATGGCTGGTAGCTTTAGCTTTGTCAATGATGAATGTCCTGGTGTCGTGTCGAGTCGTTTTTTTTTTCCCTCTTCTTTTTGTTTTTTGTTGTTTATTTTATTTGCGGTTGAAATGGTTTTCTTTTTATACGTTTTGTTATTTATTTTCTGCTTTTCATTTTCATTTTTTGTTGGCTTTGTGGTTTTGCTATTGTTATTGCTGTTGCTGCTGCTGCTGTTTTTATAACTTAATCACAAAAATATTTATTCATTCATTCGTTCATTTATTTATTTTTGTTTGTAGTTCTACTTTTTTCATTTTTTTGCTTTTTTAGGTTATTGTAGCCTGTGACCATTGTATGATGACTATTGATTGTCCTTGTAATCTGCAAATAAATAAAAAGAGAAAACAAACGCAAAAAGGTTTTAATTATGAGCTCAAGGTTAGCAAAGGATCATAAGTCTAAGTATTTCATTAGAGTAAACATGTTTGTCAGGCAAAACATGTGTCCAGTTTCATTTTGCAATAATTAAGGGTTAAAATAACATCAACAAACACAATAGATTTAATGATGTCTTAGAGAAAAAAATAAATTATAAAACACAAATTGAATAAATTATACAAAACTATAAAGTTTCAAGTTGAAATCCTTTTATATATAAATATAAATTGTTTGTATTTAATTATTTCTTTGGCTTATGAAAACGTGATTGAAAAGTTTGGCAAATTTTTCTCCAAAAAAAAAACTTTTGCAATATTTTTTGTCATCATATAATTTAAATTATTGCTGAGAGGCAAAAATATTTCTTAAATTTATGGAAAATTTTACTGCCGTTTTCGTTATACAACTTCAAATTTATCTAAGGTTGGAAAAAATATTCTATTAATTTGATTAATTTTTAAATTTATACCCATAAAAGGCGTAATTTAAATAGCTTAAATTTGAAATTTATTAAAGTTTTTGACTTGGGAGTAGTTGACCATTTAAAACAATAAATATTAAAAGAACCGGTTGAATAAATGACTGCAGCATGGGATTTCGATTATACGGTATTAATAAGAAAGAAATTCTTATATTACTTTTTAATAAGTATGAGAATATTAAGCCTATTTTCCAAAAAAAAAATTCAAAAAATCATAAAAATTCGAAAATTTTTAAAAATAAAATCCTTATTCATTTACATTTTACATAGAAATATTAAAAGGTCAAAAAAATATTTTGTGATCCTGTGTAATTTTGTATTCTTAAAGGAAACAAAATTAGTTTAAGGGTTGACCCTTTTGTAATAAATTTCTTAAGGAAACTTTCAACTAAACTTTTTATTTCTAAATAAATTTTTGAACTTTTATCAAAATATAAACAAAACTAAATTTTTTTCTATTAATTTGACTTTGACCTTAATCTTAAAATGTTGTCCCTAAACTTCCAATACCAATTTTGTATGTACATATATACACATTTATGTCGAAGTGAGGCTCGATATTTTAGAAGCAATTTAAAATACATTGAGTTAAAAGGATTCCAAAATTACTTTATCATGCGCCCATAAATTTTTAAAAATTTGACCTTTGACTGGCTAAAAAGTTCAAAAGAAATGTTTTAGATATTATTTCCCAGCTAATTATTTTAAAGATTTAATTTGTGATCATTTTGGTTAAAGAATCATAAAAACGTTAAAATTTAATGTTCAGTACACTATTCTGAATTTTCAACATTTAATATTCCTTGTCATTTTAAAATAAATTGCAAATATTTAAAAGAAGGTTGACCTTTGACCTCAAAATTTAATTTCATTTTTACTGCTTTCAATGTAAATTTTATTTTTATCAAAAATTTTATTTAAATTCACACAATTTTTAAAACTCTTTATTTGACCTTTGACCTTAAAATTAAAATTTTCTCCTCACATTACTTTGTTAGTTTCACTTAAAATGAGAAATAATTACGTAATATAACACAATAATTTGATGGAAATTCCTAAAAATTAATATATGACCTTTGACCTAAAGGCTAAATAAAAATTAATTAAATTTTTTTTTTTCCAAAAATTAATTTTTTAATACTTTCCTAGAGTTATATTAAACTTCGGCAATACAAACATAAAATTTAAATATTTTGTAAATTTTAATGAAAATGAAAAATTATTTAATAAAATAAAATCTTTAGGATCTTAACCTTAAAAGTTATTATATTCCATATCATTTTAAAAGAAATTCCAAATAAAGAAAGACAAACATTTGGTCTTAAAATTTATTTACGATTTAATTGCTTTCTAAGTAAATTTTAATTAAAATTAAAAGATTTAAATTTTATAATAAAATTTCAGTTTTGTATTTAAATTTCAATTTTATGCTAAAATTTCAAATTTAATACTCAAATTTCAATTTTATACATTTATACTAAAATTTTAATTTTATTCTAAAATTTGAATTATATACTAAAATTTTAATTTTATTCTAAAATTTGAATTATATACTAAAATTTTAATTTTACACTTTTATAATCAAAATTTAAATTTTATACTTTTATACTTAATTTTGTATTTTTATACAAAAATTTCAATTTTATTCTTTTATACTAAAATTTAAATTTTATACTTTTATACTAAAATTTAAATTTTATACTAAAATTTAAATTTTATATTAAAATTTAAATTTTATACTAAAATTTAAATTTTATACTAAAATTTAAATTTTATACTAAAATTTAAATTTTATACTAAAATTTCAATTTTATACTAAAATTTCAATTTTATACTAAAATTTCAATTTTATACTAAAATTTCAATTTTATACTAAAATTTAAATTTTATACTAAAATTTAAATTTTATACTAAAATTTCAATTTTATATTAAAATTTAAATTTTATACTAAAATTTCAATTTTATACTAAAATTTCAATTTCATACTAAAATTTCAATTTTATACTAAAATTTCAATTTTATACTAAAATTTCAATTTTATACTAAAATTTCAATTTTATACTAAAATTTCAATTTTATACTAAAATTTCAATTTTATACTAAAATTTCAATTTTATACTAAAATTTCAATTTTATACTAAAATTTCAATTTTATACTAAAATTTCAATTTTATACTAAAATTTCAATTTTATACTAAAATTTCAATTTTATACTAAATTTTCCACTAATTGTTACTAATCAAAAATTTTTTTTTTTTTTAATTTTGATAAAAACCAGCTATAAATATTTAGTATAAAATTTTAATATATTTCAATGGAAAAATCTAAATATAAAGAATTTGACCTTTGAATTGAAAGGTTAATATGGGTTTGACATATATTTTAAAATTTTAACTAGATCAAGAAAAAAATGTATTTATTTTTATAGGTAATATTTTATTCAATACTTTAAAAAAAATTAAAATTAATTTGAACTTTGACCTCAAAAATATTATTCTAGTTAATACGCATATATTTTTTATTTAATATTTTATAAAAATATTAGTATATTTTTATGGAAAATATTGAATATTTTTATATTTGACCTTTTGAACTTACAAATTAAATATCGTTTCATTTTGTTAAAAATATTAATTCATTCAGTGATGTTTTTTTTGAATGATCGTATAAGGTTAATTATAAATACGTAATATATATTTTATTTAAAAACTTCTAAAAACTTGAAAAAATTTTATAATTTAACATTAAAACATTAAAAAATAAATACACAATTTTGTTATTATTTATTTTTTTATCTAAATAATAAATATTTTAACAAAAATAAAATAATAAATATTTAAAAATTTGACCTTTTGAATTTCAAACTTATTTTCTTTTAATTTTGCTTACAACGTATTATTTTTATATAGATACATATATTATTTAATATAAAATTATAAATATATTTAACAATATATAAATCTATAAACATTACAATTTTAAAATAATTACAAATTTTACCTTTCATTTTGACCTTTATTAATTTTATCAATTCCTTGTTTCATAATTTTTAATTTTCTTTTTCCATAAAAATTAAAAAAAAAAAAAAAATAGTTAGTTTTCTTAATTTTCAACTCAAATATTTAAAATTGACCTTTGACCTGGAAGTTTATTTTGGGTTTTATTTAATTAAAAAACACTACATTAATTTAAATGTATTATATAGTTAAATTTATCTTCTAATAATTTAAGAGGGAACTATATTTTTCCTTTCTACTTAAGTTTTACCCACAAATATACACATTTTTTTATTATTTTCAACAACATATTTGTTCATTTAATTAAATAATTTGTTTAGCACCTTTGAAAATAAAACAAAAATGTAATTAAATTTCATCATATTAAACTGTATTTGAACAAAAAAATAATAATATAAATTACAAACAAAACCTAGAGAACTTTAATTAATCATTAATTTATTTAGGATTTTGTGCTAAATTAAATAATCAAGTGCTGGATAAATGTTTATAATAAAAACAGCAAAAAAAATCGTTTAGCTACTTTGAAAGTATAAATAAAAAAGGTAACTAGGGTTTCACCAAATAAAAAAAAAACGAAGCCTGTGTTTATTTAATTAATAGAAAAATTTAATCAATTATAAAATAAACAGTTAAATAGGCAAAAGAAACCCTCTTATTTTCTCCATTATAGAAAAAAAAAACATTACTTCCGCTTTTCTTTAATATAATGAAAACAAAAACAACAGCTATAATAATAAAAAAAGGAATAAATATAAATTAAAAGCAGAAAAAGTATTTTAATTCAAACATTAAAATGTTAAACTCGTCCCTTTGATCTAGACAATTCAATAATTATTTTAAGTACATTCGCCAACAAACAAACAAACTCAAACATTTGTGTTACACGTTTTGGTTTTTTTTTTAGCTTCTAGAAAATTAACGACTATGCGGCACTATAAAGTATATTAAATAAAGTGTAGCTCTATAAAGTACATAGACAGAGTAAGTCTCCAACTGTCACTCTATCTTTTGCCATTTACAAAGTACTTACTTGGCTTTTAACAACACAGACACACACACATATACATACAACAATTTAGGCCATTTTTAATGGAGCTTTAGCCATTTTTTATGTACATTAATTGTTACATAATTCTTTATGCTAAAATATTCTTTTCAGTTTTCATTTCTTTATTTTTTTTATAATTTTATTTTATTTCTTTCTTTTGGAGTCTTTTAGCCCTGTTATTTAGTCATGTTTATTACTTGAAGATAACGAAATTTCTACATAGAGATTGTGAAACATTACAAGAAAATCCTTTTCTTTTTTTTTTTTTCTTCACTCTTTGCCATTTTCTCTTAGTAGTTTATACAATAAAGAAATAAATAAAAAAGGAAGAAAAAAATTAAATAAAAATTCCTTGGATAAAAAGGAAAAAAAAATAAATTTATAATGGCTGTTGAACTTAAGAAAAAAAAAATACAGACAAAAAGTATTTAAGTTTTAAAAGCACCATTTCCTTGATTTGATTAAAATTCTTTTATAAAAATGTTGGGAAATTTTTAGGTGAATAAAATAAAAAATATTCTTAATGAAAGTTTAGTTTTTAACGAAAAACGTGTCATATCAAAATTTTATTTAAATACAAAATTTTGTGAAAATAGTTTTTTTAAAAAAGTCGGTTTTTTTTATTAAAAATTAAGGTTTCAAAGCAAAATAGTAAACAAAATTTTGGGATACTAAAAATGTAGTAAAATTTTTATAAAAAATTATATTTTTTTTTTTAATTTGAGCTTTGGCCTAAAATGTATTTGTTCACTTTATGGCATACTTTTGTTTCATTTAATCAAAATTATAAATAAATATATATTATTTCATTATATTTTCATAAAGAAAACTTCAATATGAAATATATGACCTTTGACCAGAGGATCTTCTAAAATATAATAATGATTCCCAATCTTCTCTCGAACCCTTGCCTTCACTAATACCGGTGCTAATTTAGCTTTAAATTCTTTCTTAAAATTACTTTGAGCAAAGTCTATAAACTTCCTGATTAACACTGAATGATTGAGATTTTAAACGAAGATCATATTGAAATTGATTTCTTTCGTAAGCCTGCTTTATACACTTTCTAAGGTCTTATTTTATGAGTTGTAATTGATCAGCTCGACCTATTTGAACAGAAGGTTCGTCTAGTAACTGGATTTTGCGCCATATGAAAGCCAAGTTATAAGTGATAAGGGGATTATTTAATAGATTGATGATACAAGTTCCGGATATCACTATGGGATGAAAAATATTTGCACTTAATTTTTCATCCCATTGTCGGAGATAACTGATAGATATGTTTTATACATTAAATTGTAGGGAATATTCCTTAGAAGAACGCTAATAAAAATAAACAAAATCGGTTTATAAATAGCCAAAATATCAAAAACAGAAGATACCACCAAAAATCATTTTTATTGTCGGATTTTCTAAGCTGCTATACAAGCTAAAGACTTCGTTCTTGCACGAAAAATTCACAATCTTGTTTTCCAAATTTTTTAGATTTTTTGGAGACCCAATTAACTTACATTCTTGCACAGATCTGTCACAAATATTTTTTCAATTTTTAAGTCAATTAATCGATCCATATATACTTTCAAAATATTATTTTTGTACCCTTCACCCCAGGTGTAGTTTATCATTCCGTTTGTAACTTCTACGATATTCATTAAGACCCCAAAAAGTATATATGTATATTCTGGATCCTTCTTGATAGTGAAGTCAATATATCCACGTCTATCTGTCTGTTGAAATCAGTTTTTAAAAAGCCACAGTCGGCGGATATAAATGTTTTATACATCAAATTGTAGAGAATATTCCTTAGAAGAACCCTAATAAAAATGAGCAAAATCGGTTTATAAATAGCCAAGATATCGCCAAAAAATCAAAGATACCTTCAAAAATTGAGTATGCAGGACGAGTATTGAATTACACAATTCATAACAAAATTGAAATTTATATTATTCCGTTTTTTGACAATATAGTTTTAAACTTAGTCATTGTCTCGTTATATATACGTAACAGTGGACATTAATGGGTTAATTTGTATACAAAATTTTATGTTGACTTTCAAGGCATATTATTTAGTCCAATTTGTGCCGTATAAAAAACAATAAAGCCTATTTTCTGGGTCTTGGTTAGATTCTGAGTCGATCTAGCTATGTTCGTCTATTGAAAGCAGGATAGGGCTCGAACGGCACAACGGAGGGGGAAGAAATTTGGCCCAAATATTTATCTTATATAAGATTTGTTTCGGTATTGAAAATGAGTAAAATCGGTAAATAAACATGAGCAAAATACTAGAAACACAGGGTGTCCGTTGAAGCTTTATTTCATACTTTTCTGCTGATATCTCTCTTAAACAAAAGCATGTACGATAACGAAATTTTCAAGGGTCGATATAAACTTGGAAACAAAAAATGGGCGTATTCCGCCCACTTTACCGCCCACCTCCCATATAAGGTGAAAGGTCAACGAAATTTTGTACAAATACTTCATGGACAAATGTAAACACGGAAACAAAAATAGGCGTGATTCGCCCACTTTACAGCCCACCTCTCATACAATATTCGCGCATGTTTACATTTCTAATGATATTGTTTTTCTTTGTATGTTTTTGTTTAGACAACTTTTTACTGATTTTCGGTTATTTTCCAACCGATTTTCAAAAAAAAAAAAAATTTAAAGGTATTCAAATTACCTTTCTAACTGCTGAACATAGTACAAATTATTTCCGCTAGATGGCACAAAATGCATTTTTTTATTAAAAATGCATCAAAGCATATGTTCAGCAAAAATACTCGCCGAAGGATTTTGTATAAAATTGCCAAACATCATTTGGTCGAATTCTGGAAATTTAAAGGTCAAAATTTTGATTTTCTACAATAACCTAAAAATAACGGTGATTTTGCAAATAACGGAATTATGAAAAAGTCGTAGAACAAAAGATGCTGCTGCAGCCCTAAAGAACCATTTTCAACAATAAAAAAGTTCGATTCGATTCGAAAAAAGTCGATTTTGACATATTGCTTTTTATATTAATTATGTTTTTTATAAACAATCTTAAATAAATAATTTGACCTATGACCTAAAGAGTCAATAATTATTTTATTAATTAATTTCCTAAATTTTACTCTGCAAAAAATTTATCAAATTCATTATAGTTTAAAAAGTAATTCCAAATATTAAAAAGTTTCAAAAATTAAAAAAAAAACACACTTTTATTTAACTAAGATTTGAACTTTGACCTAAAACTTGAACATTATTTTATTTTATTCATTATTTTCTTTAATTTTTATAAAATTTGGTCACATATGCATAATATCAATTATGTTTTTCATGAAAAAATACTAAGCAAAAAATTTTACCTATGACCTAAAAAGTCAATAATAATTTTATTTACTACTATCCTAAATTTGAATTAAATTTTGCGATAAATATATTAATTCGTTATAGTTAAAATTCCTAATATTAAAAAGTTTCTTCATATTAATTATGAATAAAAAATCTTAAGTAAAAAATTTTACCTTTTAGGTCAATAATAATTTTGTTCGCCACCGACTGTGGAACGGGTGTCCAGAAATGTGGAGCCAAAATATGTGTACTGTAGCAGGTTGCGAGTCAACCTGGTGCTACCAAAAAATAACACAATAAAAGAACACAGGGTTAAGTATGGTGACAAATTACCAAATCAAAAAAAAACTTTCCTTTATTTCTTTTCGATGGGAATTCACAAAATAATATATTTTATTTCAATTATAAATTAAGAAATTATTTAATTTATTCACAAAACACTAATTAAATTCAATAAAAAACTCGACTTTAATCACGACAATATATCAACGAACTATCTAAACGATTTAACTCATTTGCCCGCCAACAATAACCAAACTTCAAAGTTGACATAAGTCAAATATATTTAAAAATAGCGCCCTCTGGATGTCAATGCCAGTATCACATATAATGATAATACAGCCGCCAGATCGAGCAAAAGATGGTAGTGCCGGCAACCTCTATTCAAACTTGAACAAATTTTATTAATTATTTTCCTAAGTTTTGAAGAAATTTTGCTATAAATACATAATATTCGTTATTTGTTTAAAAGAAATTATAAATTTTAAAATATTTCAAATATGAATAAAATATTGACTTTAGATATGAACTTTGACCTCAAACGTCAACTATAATTTTACTCATTATATTTCTAAATGTTTATGATAAACATATAATATTAAAGGAAATTGTAATTTAAAAAACGATCCAAAAATGCTTAACTTAAATATTTTAAATATGAACTTTGACCTGAAAGTTCAAATTCGTCTCTAAGAAAAAAATTATTTTTTTTATTGTAATAAAATTTATTTAAATAAATTACGCGATAAATATAAACAGCCTAACTATTAAAGCAGAAAATCGATTTTAAACCCTAAAAGTCGACTATTATTTTAAGTTTTTTTACCATAAAGCTTTTTTCAAACAAAATTTTAAAATTTAATTTAAAATTTAAAATTTTTTGACTTTTATTGTATTAAAAGTTTATGTATAATTTGTTTTTATAATTTTTTGAAATTTCTTTTTGTTATTTCAATTTATTGAAAAATATTTTCAAATGTTTCAATGTATGAGTTAAAAAAAACTTTTAAAATAGTTTTTTTAAATATTTCTTATGGTAGGGAAAAACTAAACTTCTATTTTAAAATAAAATTTACATGCCTATTCATAGAAAAAGTCTTAAAAAAGTCACAATTTTATTATGACTAAAAGTTACGACTATACTTGTGACTCGGTCATAACTTCATATTCTGTTAACATAGTCACAAAACATGCTTAACATTAAAAAATTTTGACTTTTCTTGTCAATTGAAAATAAAAATTAAAAATAAAATTTTTTGTAAAAAATTTGAAATTTTTAAAGAAGAATGGATAATTTGCAAATAATACTGCAAAAGCCGATGAAAATCTGCAGGAAATGAGAGTAAGAGTGTGTTGTATATATGCTTTATCGCTCTTTGGCCCTCAAATGTTTCAAATATGTATGTATGCGTTGCTTTTTCTACAACACATTTTTTAATATTTTCATATTTTTTATTTTCAATTAAAATGTCTTTTTATGATAGTCACAATTCTTATGACCGTCTACATATCAGGTCTTAATTTGAAAACGAAATATTAATATATTTTTGTTTGTGAATAGAAAATTAAAGACTATACTCACAATTTGTATTTTATGACTATTTTTCAGTCACAATTTTTCTGTGAATAGGCATGTTACTTTATCAAAAATAGAATTTAAAATTTATTTTGTGGATAGGTTTAAATTTTTTATTTTTTTTTTTTAATTTTTATATATAAAATAATATTTAAATATTTGATTTTTAAACTTAAAATTAATTTTGATTTTAATTTAATTTAAAATACTACTTTTCTCAAAATTCATAAAATTCTAAATGAATAACATTTTGTTTTAGCTGAAGGAATACTATTAAAAATTGTAATAATGAACTAAAAGGTATATTTATTATTTGATTTAATAATAATTTCGCTTATAATTCAGCTAATTATTGACGAATTTTGTTAATTTTAAATAGGAATATTTTCGAAAGCCTTATTGATATATTAATATATTATACATCTCCGTAAGTCATCTGTAGTCCTGTGAAAGATAATTTCAACATACAAACTTTTTGACCAGTGGCTACAAAATTGGCCTTAAATACATAGATGCTAATCTGTTGATCCGATCAAAATTAAATGTATACAAAAGTTGTAGAGGACATTCTAAACTTTTATTAAAATAATATTATAATCACCCTGTTATTATTACATATATTTCAGGATGAGTTACAGGGTGTCAAAGTTAACTTCATATAACTTGAAAAAAATGAAAGCTCTGCAACTTTATTAATAAATCTCCAAATATTAATTGCTCTATATAGTACTAGGAAATGGTGTTTAAACTATTAACTATGAGGCCCATTATATGTATAGTATACAACAAAAATATATATGATAATGAAATTGCTATGACTACAATGAAATGTTAAGATAATGACAGGACACACACTACTTTGCTGCTACTATACAACAATTACAATGACAACAATAATAGCCTAAGAATACCAAAAAAGAAAAAGAATAAATATGTATATGAAAAACAAAAAAAGGAAGATATTTCCCTTGATAACCATTGTCTTTTGCCAACAACAATAGTTATGTTACACAGGGACAAATGCAACACAAGACAAACAAAACGAAATGTAAATGTAAATGAATGGCAAGCAGATATCAATGGAGTGTTTAGGTTTTGTGCTTTTGGGCTTGGATTTGCTGTTGTTTTTCTTTCTTATTTGTCTGTTTGTTTGTTGGCTAGGTTTGGTTTGGCATGGTTGAGTAAAAATGTAAGGATGGAATGATTTCAAGGGTTGTATTCCTTTTTATCTTTTCATATAAATATATCTTCATTAAAAAAAAAACCTTGACGCCATGATGTCGTTGTTTAGTAAGTATTATGATCATAATACTGAATAATTATGTGTTTGGTATGAACGCGTTTAAACAAAAAAAAATTCGTAAAAAAATATTGTTATATAACTTAAAAGTATAAGGAATAAAATAGACAGAATATAAGAATAAAATATAAAAATAAAAAGAGTTGAAATGGAAATGTTACAGTAAAGGTTAAAAAAAAGAAACAAGAAAGCCTTAAAAAGCTTAAGTTAATCCTTTTAAAGTTACTTTAGCAAGGAAATTTAGTCTGTTAAATTTTTTTATTTTTGGGGATTTAAATAAGAAAATATTTACACAAATAAACTTAACAATTGCATAAATAAAAGAGGGGAAAAGGAAAAAGAAATATTTTAATATATATTTGTCAAGGGTGTTGTCAAATATTTAAATATTTTAGGCTTGACTTACAAGCTTACGGTTACTTTTTATTAATAATCAGCTTCTTAAGAGTGCCAAAAAATACAAATACATTTAAATTGATTTATCGATAACCATCTGTCAAGGTGTTTGAATTGAAAAAGGATTACCAAAGTCCTTTAAAGATCATTTTTATTTTTTATGAAATTTTGGTCCTAGATTTTCTCTTCTTCCAAATTTTATTGCACTGCATTAACATCTTTAATTTCTTTTCTCATTTTTTTTTTTTTTCGATTAAAATAAAGATTAAAAGGAAAAGCAGCAAGTGAAAAAAAGTGATTACAACAAGAGTTCTTTCCTTTTATTTTACATTAAATTGACATTGGCATTATGAATATAATGAATGTGCATGTTAAATCTAAAGGAAAATAAAATTCCTTTGTAGCATTCCCAATTATTATTAAAGGATTTCGAGCTCATGGTAACGAAAAATATTTAATAATACTTTGTAGACTAAAAATTCTGTTAATAACAAGGAATTAATGTCAGAGGATTTTAATTCTTTTTTGTATTCGATTATCAAAATTATAAATATTAAACATTTCCAGTGAATTTCCTAAGCTTTGCATTATTTATTGATTTTTTTCAACTGGGCACAATATAATTTGAAAACAATTATTTTTTGTTTTCAATAACTGTATGGAGTCTGGTGTCATAGTAACCTCATTATTATCATAATAATTCGTATTATTTTAATATTAATATTATTATTGAGATCATAGAGGCATATGATTGTTATTATTTCCTTATTCTACGAAAATATATTAATATAATAAATCATTTTAATAATAAGCAATTAATATATACAATAACAATTGTAAATAATTTATTAATAAAACTATTAGTTATTAAAGAAATTAAATAAAATATTTATCAATATTTAAATAATAAATAGAAGAATAATTGTTTTTCAATTAATATTTTTATTAAAATAAGAAATAATACTCTAAAGTTTAAATAAAATTATATTAGAAGTTATATTACACTGTGTTACAGTTAAAAATTTACAAACAACGTTTAAAAAGAAAATAAGTAAAAAATATAGTTTTAAATTAAAAAAAAAATTTCGAGTTTAACTGTAGATTATTATACATTTTTTTATTAAAGCAAATCTTAAAGACGTTGTTGTTATCAATAGAATAAGAATTATGTTTTTCAAATTGAACCAAAACTATAGAACTTTTATCTCTAATAACTTTCCTATACTTTGCATAAATTTTTTAAATTCTCCCCTAAAAGTATGCGCCAAATAATAATAATAATAATAAAATGTTTTATATTATACCAACGAATATAATAATTATAATAATCTTTACAAAATATTGAATAACTTTTTGAGAATAAATATAGTTAGAAGCTGAATTATTTAAGCATAAATAGTTAGAGCATTTAAAGGGCAATACTTACTTCGTTAGAAGTTTCTATTTATCTATCTATCTATCTATCTATCTATCTATCTATCTATCTATCTATCTATCTATCTATCTATCTATCTATCTATCTATCTTTGACACCTATATGAATATTCTGGAAAAAAATAGGAGAACTAGCAATAGGGGGTGTGGCACATCCCACGCCTAATATTGCTTGTTAATACCAAATGCCGAAAATTTAGGAAACTATAACAGTTACATTTCCCATATTTTGTACAATAAACTTAAGTGTCAATGTGAACATTTTGTGAAAAAATGGGCGGAAAAGAAATAGTGGGCGTGTCATCTCTCATATAAAGTTAATACCAAAATTTTTATATCTGGGAAACTATAAAAGTTAGAGAGCTTAAATTTTATACGACTAGCATTAGCTTCAATATGAATATTTTGGACAAAAATTGGTACACTAGCAATAGTGGGCGTGGCACCTCCCATATAAAGAAAATATTAAATTATCATATCTGAGAAAATATAACAGTTAGAGTTCTAAAATTTTGTCGGAGCCACTTTGGTATCAATATTAATATTTAAGAAAAATATGGGCGGACTAGAAGTAGGGGGCATGTTACCTCCCATATGAATTAAATGCAAAAATTCGTATATCTGGGAAACTATTGGAGTTGGAATGCTCAAATTTTGCACAAAGAATTTTGACATCCATGAAAACATTTGCCTAATAAATTAGCGGATTATGGGGGTATGGTCCCTCCCATAAAAATTAAATACAAAAATTTGTATATCTGGGAGACTATTAGAGCTTGAATTTTCAAATTTTGCACGGGAAACATCTATCTATCTAATTTTTAAGAAATATGTTTTATTTTAATTACTAAATAAATATATTTTTTTAATCCTTTAATTACTATGTATTTTATTTCGGGGGGTGGCGAAGCACACCGGGTATTAGCTAGTATATATATAAATGAAACTGTGAATTGTAGATAAAGTCCTGAGATTTTGTGGAAATAACTTTATTATCAGTTTACATAATTAAGATGAAAATGGGATGGGTAGATCTAGGGGGAGTGATATCCCCCATATAAAGAAAATACTAATTATCGGATGACTTAAATACTGTTATAGCAAAAGTTTAAAAATTTTACGGGAATATCTCTCTCATTAACTGCCAAACTCATAATAAAAACGAGACGGATAGGAATGGTGAACCCCATACAACGAAAATATTAAATATCGTATATTTTAGAAACTACTACAGCAAAAGTTTTAAAATTTTGTAAGAATAACTCTCTCAAAAACCTTCATAAATTTAGATTCAAATATGATTGGTAGGACTAGGAGAAATGGTACCCCCCATACAAAGCAAATATTCTTAATGATTTATCCAAACTTTTTAATCATATTGCATTTAGGAATTTAAAATAGGATAGGGCTAGCGGAACGGGTAGCCCCCATATAAAGAAAAAAAATTATTTTAGCTTATCTAAAAGAGTGATTTACTGAAAATTTTAAAAGTTTTTATAAATAATTTTCATATCAAATTTGAATAGAACAGATAGACCGAAGGGAGTATTAGCTCCAATATAAAGTAAATATTAGTTATCGCATCAAAAGGGGTAGCGAAGCTCACCGGCTTAACCAAGTTTCTTATAATAAGGGGTCATTTCTAGACCTCTTTTAAAAAATTGCATAAAAATTGATTTAAACTTGCGATTGATGGGTTAAAATGTTCTACAGAAATTTTCTACATCGAATTTCACTAGAAGGCTTCACAGAAGGCTTAAAGTTCATCCAGTGGAGCGTTTATCCAAAAAAAAAAAAAAATAATTAAATTGATAAAATTATTAATAATTTTATTAACGATTTAAACAAAACTTTTTATTTTATGTTATATTTTATTTGCCTATTTGATGGTGTTTATATAAGAATTATGGGAAAAATTTATAACTTTCTTCTTTAGGAATATATCATAAGTCGGATGAATTTTTAACCTTTGGAGACCCCTAGTAAAATTTGACGTAGAAAATATCTGTAGAACATTTTAACCCATTAAGCCGATGTTTTAATAGACTTTAATTTCATTTCTGAAAAGCGGACTAGAAATGACCTCTTTTAAAGTTCTAATAAAATATTTCCGGTTAAATGTTATTTTTTACTATTATTTTTTTTTTTTTTTTTATTCGATTTATGTGAGACTACTTTGGTTCAAAAATAGAAAAGTTTATAAGGTCATAAAATGAAAATTTTGAATTTTTTTAAAAGCTATTTTTTTAAATAAATTTGTTTTCATTTGGCGATTATTGTTTTTTACTACTTATTTGTATTTAATTTACATTCTTTTAATTTAAAAATTTTTCGTAATTAAGCGATTTCATGTAAGATGGTGATATTGTATTGAAAGTTGGCGATTTTTTTTTTTTTAAGTATGGCTACTTTAATTTGAAACGTTGTTTTTTTTTTTTTTTTTTTGTTATTTCGCAATTATTTTCATTTATATATTTTTGTAATTTAGCGATTATTTCATAATTAAGCGATTTTAATGTACAGATTTTTTGCACTTCCCATAATTGAAGTTTTTTTCTTAGAAATATTTTCAATTAAAGCGATTTTTTATGTAGTCGACTTTAATTTACAAACGGTTTAAAAAAAAAAAAAGAACTCAAAACTTATGTATTGATTTTAATGAAATAGATCTTATTTAATTGGCAACAAATTTATCACCATGATTAAAGAATAAAAATTTGAATTGTTGATACTTTCAAATTTTTATGATTTTTGGAAAAAAGAATTTTTCGCCATTTTGTACAAAACTTAAATTTTTTTTCAGAAAAAGGGCTTAATATCTACAACTGTTGACCGTATAAAAAAGTAGTGTAAGAACGACTTGAGGATAATTTTAATAAGAATTTTTTAATGTTCTTTTGAATAAAATCAAACTAGTAGTTTTAGAGATATACTTCAATATATAACACAACCTCCATAATTTAATACTTATAAGTACCGTGTATCCGAATTGACTGAGAAACCCCGTGCCGCAAAATTAGTGTTTCCCTGTGTTATGATTTAACGATTTTTTGTGCTTTAGCTATTTTTTAATTTTAATATATATTTTTATAATTTTCCCCCACACTGACAGAAAAATTTCGATTCAAAATCTACGACGTTTGTGATTATATTGACAATTTACGGCATCTGCTTTTCGACACCGTTCGTTTACAAATTTTATATGTACAAAATAAAAAAAATAAAAATAAAATATTTCGATACTGAAGTGTTGTCAATTTGTTGCCAATTGGTATCAATTTTCATTTCTTGGATTTTTTTTTTTTTACATTTTTTTTTTTTTTTGGTATTTGATGATTTTTTTATATTTTGATGTTGTTATAAATAAGTATAATTCTTTTAAATATATTTAAATCGCTTTCTTTTATGACTTGGCGTTGTATTTTATAAAACCGATTTTTTAATACTTTTTTTATAATTTTCATTTTAGCGATTTTTTGATAATATGGCGACTTTTTTGCAAGTATGTAATTTTTCTAGTATAAAGATTTTTTTACAATTGGGAGTTTTTTTCTTAGTAGTTTGACAATTTTTCCATAATTTCTTTTATATTAGCAATTTTGGTAGAAACTAAGCCTTATTTATTTAGCGTTTTTTTTTTTATTTTTAATTTCTCTGTAAAAAAATTCGCACAAAAAATATTAAATATACAAATACAAAATTAACTATTGTTTTTTCATTTAATTTTTTTTTTTTTTAATTTTTAAAACATTGTATTACGAAAACCATAATCAATTTAAATTAAGTGATTTATATCACTTTTGCTTTTATCAAAATTGATTTAGAATGTTGAATATCAAAAAATTTTATGTTACCCTGTATTATATTTTAATGAAAAGTAATTCTTGTTGCATATTGCTTTTAAATTTTTTATTTAAAAAAATAATAAAACGACTATTTTCTTAAAATTATTAAAAAAAAAGAAATATATAATTATAAAGAAATATTTAAACAATAAACGCAAAAGTAATATTAATTAATTGCACGTTTAAATTCAAAATAACTCTTACGCTCTATAATCTAATTAAAATTAAAATTTAAACACTACAATCACAGACACTTCAATCAATGCTTATAATACTTAAAATTTTAATTCACTTTTAAATAATTAATATTAAATTATTATTATTATTTTTTTTTTTTTTTTAATTTCCCGGAAAAAAATTTTAAATTAAACTAATTACTCTTAATATAGAAATTCTTTAAAATCTCTCTTGCCAACAAATTTGCTTTAATTAAACAAATATTTAAACATAATTACATTTTTTTTTTTTTTTTTTTAATTCTGGGAAATTGTTATTTTTATTTAAAATTCTTATAAAAAAAAGAAATTATTGTCGATTTCCTGTCTTGTTTTATTTTACAAATAAAAATTTTTAATTTTTTCCTAAAAATATGCACATATTCTCTATACTTTTCTCTCCCGTCGAGCTTTAACATTTGTTTTGTAAATGTATCTCATCTACGGAAAGATATTTCGCTGGAAATGTCAATTTAAAAAGCATTAATTTGAAATGGATGTTTTAGATTTTGATTTATTTGTTGTTTTTTTATTTTTTATTATTTCTATTTTTGGTATTTTAATAATATTTTTAACAGCAGGCAAACTGTTTGTTATGTCAAAAGTTTGACCGTGGGTTTCGATTGGGAAAAGGTTAAAAGGCTCAAGGTATTTGTAAACTTTATATTGATTATATCGAGAGGGTTATTTTTAGAAAATTCAGCTAAAATGGTAAAAGTAAACAAACATTTTAAGGTTATGCAGAAAAATAAGAAAATTGAATTAAGAAAATTTAAAAAAGAGGAAAAATATAAAAACAAAAATAGAAAGAAAAAAATATTTATATTTATATCATATTAATACTTAATATAAACTTTAAATTGTATTTAACCACAGCATTTTAATTGCAACCAAATGAGTTTAATTCATAACAGAACTTTTAAAAACTTTTAATAAAAATTATAAAATTTAGTAAAATTAATTATTTTTGGAAATTATTCAGGCTTTCAATAGAGAAACAGACAAAGGGACAAGAGTAAAAAAAAGATACAACATTGCTTCATTGCTACCTAATTGGTAGCTAAAGCAAGCAAAACAAAAAATAATTAAGAATAAGAATACCTGGAAAATGAAAGAGTTTTTAAAATAACTCTCTCTAAAAAATTATAAAAAATGTTATTAAAAATATTATGCTTTAAGTTTGTAATAAATATTTATCATACGCTTAGAGGAACTTCAAATTAATATTATAAATTAAAGTAAAATTTATAAAGAAAATTAAATAATAATAAATAAATTAAATAATTTTAATAAATTTGATATAATTTTTAAATTTATAAAAAATATAATTTTATTTAGATTTTTCTTTAAAATTTTTTTAATTTTTTTAAGTATTTTGTTATTCGTTTATATTTAATAAATAATTTGTGAAATTACTTTAAATTCCCTTTAATTTTATAAAATTTATTTGTTTAAGCTGTCGTTTTTACAAAAAATTTTATGAAGAAAAATATAAAACAAGTCGGTAATTAATATCAATCATACGCTTAGGAAAACTTTAAATAAATATTAAAAATAAAATTACATTAAAATTTATAAAGAATATAAAATAAATAAATAAATGAAATAATTTTAATAGATTTAATATAATTTTTAAAATTTCTTATAAAAAAATTTAATTTTATTAAGATTTTATTTAAAAATTTTTGAAAATTCTTTAAAAATATTTTGTTATTCGTTTATATGCATGAAATAATTTTCGAAATTTCTTTAAATTCCATTTAATTTTATGAAATTTATTTGGTTAAGCTCTTGCATTTCCAAAAAAAGTTATAAAGAAAAATATAAAACAATTCGTTAATTAATATCAATCATACGCTTATAGAAACTTTAAATAAATATTATAAATTAAAGTAAAATGTATAAAGAAAATTAAATAATAATAAATTAATTAAATAATTTTAATAAATTTGATATAATTTTTAAATTTTGCAAAAATAATATTAATTTTATTTAGATTTTTCTTTAAAATGTTTGGAAATTCTTAAAAAATATTTTTTAATTCCATTGTATGCATAAAATAATTTTCGAAATTGCTAAATTCCATTTCATTTTATGAAATTTATTTAGTTAAACTCGCGCTTATACGAAAAAAGTTATGAAGAAAAATATAAAACAAGTCTATAATTAATATCAATCATACGCTTAGATAAACTTCAAATAAATATTAAAAATTAAAGTAAAATTTATTAATAAAATTAAATAATAATAAATCAATTAAAAATTTATTAATAATAAATCTAATATAATTTTTAAATTTTCTTATAAAAAATATTGCAAAAACCATACATTTCGAACATTTTTTAAAAATGTTTTTTTTTTTTTTTTTTTTTGTTTTTTTGAGACAAATAATTTTCGAAATTACTTTTAACTCCATTTAAAATTATGTAATTATTTTGGTTAAGCTCTAGCTTTTACTAAAAAAGTTATGAAGAAAAATATAAAATAAGTCGGTAATTAATATCAATCATACGCTTAGAAGAACTTTTATTGAAAATTATAAAAATAAAGTACATTAAAAATGCTTTATTAAGAAAATTAATTATATACTAATTAAATTACCTTTGACTTATATGTATATTACTTTTTATCTCAATTGTAAAAATAAAAAATTAAAATTTTTAATAATTTTTCTTAAAAAAATATCGAAATTAAAAATCATAAAAAATTCTTCTTTCTCCTTTTTTATTCAAAATTTTGAATGTGTTCAAATAAATTAGAGCATATGTATTTCAATTTTAAAATAGGAAGTTAAATTATATATACCAACCATATCTTATTCAAAAGGAGACGATTTTTTAATTGAAAATAAAGTCAAAATTAATGTCTAGATTTTAATAAAATTTATCTCATTTTATTTATAACATATTCAAGATTGATCATATTCGATTATTACGTCTTTTTGAAAAAAAATCAAAGTTTTAAGAATTTTGTATATAAAAATTATGTTTAATATCTCCAAAACTATCGAGTAGATTAAGAAATAATGCAGATACAAATCGAAGGTAATTTTATGTAGAATTTTTCGGTATTTTTTAAAAGCATATCAGAGAAATAGTTCTCAAAATATTTCATAATATGAAGTATACCCTCCATAATTTTCTATATAACAGTTTATCATTAAAAAAAAAAAAACTGAATTAATTCAAAAAGAGGTTTATAGGCTAAGAACTTCATTATTATAAATTTACATAATTTACAGCAGAAAGTTACATTGCAAGTAAAATATAATTTTTGTGTACCATTATATTACTTATACGTATTAGCAATATTAATATTTTATTAAAAATTACTCATAAGCATGTGAATATTAATTTTCAATTTGTAATAAAGCAGAATTCAAACAAAATTAGTCTTAGAACTTAATTATCATAATTATCTAAATTGTCTAATAAAACTTATGAAGTAGATTTCGAGTTGTCTTTTGCAATAAATAAAAATTGAATTCATAATTAGAGTAATTTTCACTTTGTCTTTTATCTAGTGATAAAACACTTAACTTGTTTTAAATTTATAGTATAAAATTAATTATGTGCTCTTTCATTGACATTAATTCACATCGTTTAACGTTACAGTACGTTTGGATTAAAGGGTGGCTCGTCATAGCGAGTGCACTCGAAGACTGAAACCAGCCCGTACAAACTTAATCAGGTTATCAGTAGCATGTCATTAAGACAGTCCAAATCGCTATAGAGTTGTCGACCGAGAAATGTCCAACAGATGCTGTACGGATTCTTCTTCGTCTAGGCAACTTCTGCAATATCTGTTCCCCGGATAGGCCATATGCTCCGACAAACGCCCAATCATACAGTGCCCTGTGATTATGACTACGAGAAGCCTAATCGAAATTCTATCAATCGAAAAATAATAGTGTCCTAGTCCTTTTTCGTGACCGTTGGATCCATAATTTCCTTGATACTCTACAAGTGGTGATTGAAGACCACCTGAGTTTCATTTTGCCAATTGACCATTCATCGAGATTATTAGATAAGGAGACAAAGGAGAGAAAATGTCATCGCAAGCTGCGCTATCGTCCAAGGATGATACATTTACTAAGCAAAGTATTCGTTCCTCAATACCCTCGTTGCCCGGAACCCATAGCAGTTCGACTTGGTAATGGCTGAGCAGAGCTAAAGAGCGTATACAATCGTTAGTGCATTTGCACTTTATCGTATGATAATTTAGAGCCTTGATTGCAGCAAGACTCTCCACATATATGTCAATGTTCGATGGACAGAAATGGAATTACTTACGTTAGTACCATTTAGTGGCCATTTTTTGTAATTTTCTGTTCATAAGTCTGTGTTTTCAATCTTAAATAATAAATGAACAAAAATTTTTATTAATATTATTGAGAATATTTTCCATAACATTAGTTAAAATGCAATTTTTTTGAGAAACTCTTTTTGAATTTATAATTGTTAGTTGTTTACAATAATTTTTTAAATTATATTTAAAATGGAAGACATTTAGCAGTTTTAGACTTAAAAAATTAGTTTAATTACATTTAGTAATTTAAATCATGATAACACTTTTTGGTGGTAAGAAATAAATTTTCCGGAAAGACAGCCGGAAGGACATAATATGGACATTTTATAATTTTATAATGATCTGGGATAAATAGTTTGTTACTAGGTATTATCACTTCTAGCTATAAACAATGTTTCATTGTAATTGATTAATTAGATTTTTAGATATTAATAAAAATGTGGTAAAAAATAATACATTTTAATGTTAAATTTGTTTTAAGTAATTCTATTTTAATTAAAAATTAAAATAAAATAATTTTTATAAACTTTAATTTTTATTACAGAACTATTACAGTTTTGATAGTAAATAACATACATGTGTTCCATGATATTTTAAACCAGTTTAATGGTGAAATTGAGTCTGTCCGTATGTCCAGCACATGAATAATGTTTAGTTATTTCCTGATTACATCTGCGTTAAAAAAAAAAATATTTGAAAAATTGTGAAAAGTAAGTTTTGTCACAACAGCTGTAAAGCGCAGATATTACTACTTCTGCACAGTGTGGTCAATCGCAAAAAATTTGGTAATTAAAATGTATTTTCTTAACTACTGGTTGGATCTAAGGAAGCTTTTTTGAAACTTCTACATACGCGAGGTGGTCAACTTTGACACCCTGTAGCTTATATTGTATTAATACAGGGTGGCTACGAGGTGATTTTTCAGCGAGCTCAGGTCTTCCTTTACAACTTTCTCATACATTTCAATTCGATCCAACCAGTAGTTTAGGAGATACAGATTTATTTCCAAAATTTTTAATTGGGTATACTATATATTATTTGTTTGATTTCGAATACTCACACTTGCCTTGATTCTTTTCTAGCCTCAAAAGATAAAAAGTTTTCTTGGGCTGGAATTTATAAATTACCAGAAAGATGGGACAAAAGTCATAATTTCCGATGAATAATACTATGAATAAAATACGAGAGGTACTTTTTACATTTTGCGTAACGGCAAAACTACGCCACTTATGTTAGATCTGTCAACAGAATCATAAAATATGATGTTTTTAAGGTCCTATATTCTCAGAAAATTTTTTGGTTATACGAAGGCTATTTCTGTATCCTAAAGTTACTTAAAAAATTGTCTTCGATAAAAAAATTTAATTTTACAATAAAAAATGTTCATGGAATAATTTTTTATAACTTTCGATGTGGATTAATTAAAAAGGAAGATATTCTTAAACTCTAAATAACTTATAGGAATTAAGCTCCAAAGGAGCTATATTATATCGCTGGTATGCGGAGTTCATTCATGGATACTGTTGGCTCAAGAATAAAATTTATAAAGGTCTTCTAAAAATGGTTGTTTTGTTAAAAAAAACACTGATGCTGTGGATGCACAGATTTTGCGACACCAACATAAGAGATGTCGTGTGATCAAGAAATTTCTAGACATTAATTGCACTAAAAAGTATTCAATTCTTTCAACCCCATATAAGTTCAAATTTGTTTAAAAAAGATGTGTGTTGAATTTAGCAAAAAAAAAAAAGGAAAAAAAATTGGCCTTATGTCCTTGAAGTCGTGCTTATGGGATTGTTATAAATGACAATATTTATATCTATGTGAAATATTCCGAAAGGAAATATCAGTCAACAGTATTACTCCTTCAAATTTTGACCAACCCTATAAATGTTCCACCCTGACAAAGCATTAAAAATCAAACGGTCATTTCTTTCTTGAAATCTCAGGACACTTTGGTAGTGTACGTTTGGATTATAAAAGTACTATTAGTTGCGAATATTATGCCATTATTTGTTTGTCAAAAATCTTGCAAGTAGTAAGGAAAATTATCTGCCAAATCAAGATTATTCTCCACTACAATAATACTAGCTTTTACAAAAAAATGCCAATATTATCACTGCAAACATTGAATTGTAGGATTTTCTGCGATGCAACTCTGCTTTATTATACAATTATTTCATTGCATTACCCAGTATCAAAATAAATTGCATGAATAACTTATTTCGACACTTGGAAAATCGGTTATTGCAACCAAAATACATGTTTTTGAGGTACATCAATCAAGGTGGAAAAACTACCTTAAGAATTGGTTCAAACGCATAAGAAAAAGTATTGTCTGTCATGAATAATACTCTAGGAAGCAATAATGACCTTTAAAAAAAAATTATCGTTTTATATTTTTTTCTTAAAATAAACCTTAATTTTTCATTAAAAAAAAAAACGAAAAGAATGACACATTTAACACACTTTTTGCAGAATAAAATTTTTTTATCCCTAAAAATCATTAAACATTTAATATTAATAATTTAAATCATTTACACACAATCAAATAAATTACTTTATTCATTAACTTAAAAAACAATTTGCAAATAATTTCATTAATAATTTATTTATGTATATCAAATGGAAAACTTTATACAAAAAAAATACTCACAGCTTAGATTCATAAAATCTAAATTTAACTTGTTGCCTAATTTAAGTCTACAAACATTCTTACATAAAGATATAACAAACAAAACAAATGAAGGTTAAAAGATATAAAATATTTAGAAAATTGGATTATTGAGAAATTATTATGACATCAAACCTTTTAACCCTTTTGTTTATTTCTTAAATCATACGTTAAAACAAAAAGGGGATCAATATAAAGGGGATTTTTTTAAGGAAATTTGTTAAAATGATAAAAGATTTAAAAGCTAATATTATGAAATAAAAGGTATTAAAAGTATAGGTGAAAAGGTAAATGAGAGTAATGTTGAAAAAAAAATATGATAAACAAAATGTATTAAACAACTAAAACTATGGAAATTGCTATAAAGCCGAGGGCGTATGATTAATATTTAATTATATATAAAATTTAATTATATAAGCAAAATGAAAAAAAATTTCTGCGTCACGTGGTTTCTTAGTCAATTCGGATACATGGTATTAATAAGTACTAAGACTCTAATTCACTTTTTTTGAATTGTCTTTAGTTCCCGCGATAAATCACGATTTGTAAAACTAAGAAGGTTGCACTATATATTGAAGCATACAGTATGTGGAAAAAATAAGTTTCCAAGAGAAAAAAGTATATTGAAACGCGTATTTAATTAGTGTTTCTAATTTCTTTTTTTTTTTTTTTTTTTTTTTTTTTTTTTTTGATTTCTTTTATTAAAATTATATTATTTATTTCACTTAACATAAAAAATATTGAGAACAAAAATATTTCATTTGACATTTTAGCAAGTCGATCTGGCATAGTGTCTATTAACTTTAGACATTCTTCTGAACTAATTTTTTTTTCCAGTTCGAAATGATGCACTCTTTCAGTTGGCTTAAGTTTTGTGGTGCTTGCTTGGAAATGCAAATGTTTAGCCTAGCCCAAGCGTTTTCGATTGGAGAGAGGTCTGAACTTTGAGGTGGCCACTTTAAAATTGTAATATTTTTCTCCGTGAGATATTGTACAACTTTTTTGGCATTATGAATAGGTGCATTGTCTTGTTGGAATACAAAATGTTCACCTATTAAGCGATTTCCTTCCGGTATTGCATATTCTTCTAAAATTTTTAATTACACCGATGCATTTACTTTTCCTGCTAGTACTACTATTTCACCAGTACCTGTAGCGGAGAGGCGGCCTCATATCATTAAACCTTTCTCAACTGTGGGTATAGTGCATTTGAAAGATAAAGCATCACCTGCTTTACGCCAAACATGAATATACCATGGGAATATTTTAGTCTTATCATTGATTCATCAGTCCATAAAATATTATACCAAAATTATCGTGGTTTTAAAACATTTGCTAACGTATGGAATTTTGCGTGCCACTCGACCGTGTTTGCCACTAGCTCTGAGCCTATTACGAATTGTGAATGTGGAGGGTGCTTCTTTGCCTTCGTTAAGCAACTGAGATCGAATCTTTGGTACAGAAGTTACAGTATTTGCCTCAGAGATTTCAAGAATTCTTCTGTCTTTGCCTCAGAGATTTCAGGAATTCTTCTGTCAACTCTGTCGGTGGTTATTTTAGGGCGTCCTGTAGTGCGATTCAGTAACTTGTTTTAACGATAATCGAATCGTTAAAAATATTAAACAACAAAATTGTCGATTTCGTTATTCTGTAACACTTTTAACGATACTTGTTTGGGTTAACTGAAAGACAAAAATGTTTATGTTGTTATATTAAAAACAAAAAGTAGCCAAGAAGTCAACCCTACGACTAAGACGCTCTTTTGCGGATATAATATGTACTTCCAAGGTTATAGTCCATGCTTCCACGTTTTTTGGGAATAGTGATCATTTTGAAGAAAACCATTAACTGAAACATATCTTAATCAATATCAAAGTCATAATTTAATCAATCGCCGTCTTAAAATTTTTAAAAAATTTCGATTTGTCTCAAATTTGTTTGTTTTTCTTTTTTATTTGGTTTGGAACTTTACTTTTATTTTTTAGTATTTCCTTATAGAGAGATGCCAAATGACAACAATAGTTATATAAAATCGTTTAAGAATACTTAGTGAATCATAGAATCGTTACTACAAACAACAAATGCTATTGACAAGTCTTGCGATTGTCGAATCGTTAAAAGTTACTGAATCGCACTACTGGTCTCTTTTTAGGGCAAAGTTTGTGTTCATTCTCATAAGCAACAATGACTTTACGGACAGCTGTATGTGATTTGCCAAATTTTTGCCCAATATAACGCAAGTTATGACCATCTTTATACAGATTAATTATTGCTTTGCGTTCTTCAGTTGTCAATTGCTTGAATTTACCCACTACTTTTTCAAATTTTAATATTTTTTGTTAATATTTAGAAATCAGTACAAAAACTCAAAAAATGTGAATTTTTTACACATTTGCAAAAAAAAAATTGCATTAATTTTTGTTAAACGTAAACAATTACAATTAAATTCAACGAACATTTTACATAAAATGCCGTTAATGATCAACTACTGTGTAAATTAATATTCCGGAAACATATTTTTTCAATGCCACATTTCTTATTAAAAGAGAATTTAATGTACCGTTATTTTATTTAAAGAGAAAAAATTCTAATTTTTTTCACAAATGATCACTGAAATAAATACATTTTAAAAATGCCACAACATTTTTCAATATCCCAGTTTTTCAATGCTCTAAGCTTCCAAAAATTTTAATATGCTATTGGAAACTTATTTTTTCTACATACTGTATCTCAAAAATGACTTGTCTTATTTAATTCTAAAAAAATATCAAAAAATTCTAATTAAAATTGTCTTCAAGTCATTCTTACAATACTTTTTAATATGGGCAACAGTTAGGGAAATATAAAGCTTTAATAACCATCACATATTAATTATAATTAATATTAATCATACGCACCTTTGTACTTTAATTTCAATGAAAATATCTCTATTTATTTACATATAATTCCTTTAAAATTAAACTTAATTTAAACTTCAAAGTTTTTAGTTACTAAGAATTTTATGCTTCTTTAACATTTAAATTAAACTTAAAGTTTCCTTAACTTATACAGTCCCTTTAAAAGCCCTATTTAAGCTTTTTAATTTTAAAATAAAATATATATGAAGATTACTACTGTAAAACCTTTTATAAAATGTCCCTCATTTTAATTTCAAATAAAAAAAAAACATATTATATAAACTCCCTCATTTACGAGTTTAAGCCAACTAATACATCTTGTTTGCAAAATAAAAAAATGTAAATTACAAATATTTTACTTAAACAAATGAACAAAAGACATTTTTTCTTGGAATTTCCTTTAGTTAAACATAATCAACTGTTTATAAAGTTTGTAGGATATCTTCCTAAGTGAAGCATTTTTTTTTCTTCTTTGTGAATTAATACACAAATTCCATGAACAAGCAAATTTCATTTGACATAATTATTTTGCTAAGATTAAATGGAAATTAAAGGGAAATGTATAAGCTTTGAAGGATATATATATATATTTTTTTTTTTTTTTTTTTTTTTGATTAGTTATCTTGTTTTACAATGTAATAAAGTTCAAAGCTTAATTGAAAAAAATATATATGCAAAAAAAATACTTTGGTTTATGGCATTTTTTTATTGAAAATAATAAAAATTATTAATTCATATTTTCAAAATTAAAGATAAACAAAATGTTAAGATATTTTAATTATTTATATAACTCTAATATTATTAATCCAGATACCAGTTGTGAACATTAACATTCTAATTACCTAAAAAAAAGTGCAAAATTTAATGACTAAATAATCTAAATTCAAAAAAATGACACCTTTATACAGTAGTTACCAAAACATTCGGAACTAAGATGATATTTAACATTTGTTTTATTTTTTTTTTTTTTTTTTTTTTTTTGTTCTAAAATACTAAATTTTGAATGTTGTTTTTATAATTCTCCTTAATACTTTTAAGAGTTGCAAATGTTTTACCACTTTTACATGTTTTATTAAAACTCGATTTTTAATAAATTTTTGTAATAAATATTTGCTTTATTAGATAATAAAATTATCATTTTAAATTGTTTATTAAAAAAAAAAAGTGTTTTGCCTACCACTGTATATCAGCAGAAAAAAAAATTCAAAAGAGTGCACCAATGAGGAAAGATTTTTATCACTGAATTTTTGACCATAAATATTGTGAATACGCATTGGACATTCCCATTGTTTTACTCAAGACCGTATTAATAGTATTTTTTCCAAGAGGTCCTTTTTTACAACTATGTTACATGAAAATACAAACATTAGATTTTCTTATTCATATTCGTAAACAATACCGTTTTTTGCAGCATTGAATATGTTGAATTGTATACCTAAAAAGGAGTATTAGCTGTAAGTACAACTTCATTAAAATTTCTTGAAGAAAACCTGTGCGAAAAACCATCATATTTTAGTGAAATATTATGAATTATGGAGGTAACATGTCTTGAGTCGTTTAAATTATTTAAAAGTGATTATTTCGAGATCATATTCATCATATTCAAAGTGAAATGATTGCCAGAGACCTGTGCCGAACACAATAGATGCTTCAGTAAATGAAAAGCTGCCATAATATGCAAAAAGACACGATTCAGTTTCGTTTAATTAGAATGCCCTAACTGGAACATTTTTACATGTTTTTTAATAAAGCATATGAAATTGCTTATTTTTAAATTTTTTAACTTTTTTGTTAAAGATGCTACACATTCATCAATCAAATTTTTATTTTTGTGAAAAAATTTACTAAAACAAAAAGAATTTAAAATATTTTTTTATTTTTTTTTTTTTTTTTATTTAAAATGACAACAGAAAATTTAATAAATAATATGAAAAATAATCAAGTTTATTTGAAAAAACTGTCTGCAGTTTGAGTTCATTTTAAAATCAAAACGATTTTAACAAAGAGAAACAAGAGACGAAACTAATTGTCAAAAACCTAAGTCGGTTGTCAAAAACCTAACTCATGCAACAACAAAATACATGTAATCAAATACATTTTGATGTTGCCAAAAGAAAATAAAAACAAATTTTTATTTACAAAAAAACAATTTTATTTAATTGTCAATCGAGAATTTCGTCTCTATGTATTACTCTTTGGATTTTAATTTTTCATACTACATTGTCGGTGTGACGCACACATTCAAAAGCTTTCTCAATTTTACTAATACATACTTATTGCAAGAGCTTATGCAGTATGAGTCTATGGGACGCTTTATAGGTGTTCTAGCGATTTTTAACTTTCATTTAGCGATTATTCTTAAACAATATATTAAGTAGGGGAAGGATTTTAATAATAATTAAATTTTCATATATTTATCGGAATCGACTTGATTTCATATATATGGTAAATATATGGTAAAATCATCAAAAGCCATTATGATATTTTATCAGAACATTTTGCATGTAACGTGCTTAGCCAATGCATTACAAATTAAAACAGATATATTTCAAAGCCCCTACCAGCGTTGCAAAATTATTACGAGATGGGCATCTTAACTTGATGCTGTAAGATATTTATTATGAACAATATTTTAACAATTTCAAAAAAGCTGTGGATGAGCTGAATGATAACTACTATAAAGCTATATAAAATGTTAAACGAGTATTAACATCAAGATACACTAAAACATATCTCTAATAAGGACTGCGTTCGAAAAAAATTTTAATACACCTTTTGCCTCATAACTTTTTTTTGGTTGCAATATTTAAAATTTCTTTTGATCTAGTTATCTTTGAAAAATATGTCAGTTATTATTTTTAACGACAATCAAGTTGATTTGTTGTGCGTTTGATCAAAATGAGTGAAGAAAAAGATGTACATGCTACAAGTTAAAAAATTTGAAAAAAAAAAAAAATCCCAATTTGTCCTACAAAAAAATTAATTGTCAGCTATCTGACTGTTTCCAATGTTATTAAACAGTATCAGGAGAATTTGACCATTGATAGGAAAACCCGGTTCGCGGGAAGAAAAAAAGGCCAACATGTTATTGGAAAGGCCAGAAAATTGAAAGCATATTGAAAAGAACTTCAAACAAATCTGGTAGAAAAGCAGCCCGGTTAACTCAGTGCTCTGCCTATTTGGTGCCTAAAGTTAAAGCTAATGAGAAATTGAAAACATATAAAGTCCAAAAAAAATCCAGACTGAAATGCTGCAAAAAAATTAGAAGCCAAGAATAGGGCACGAAAATTAAAATCAAATTTCATAAAAAAAAAACTTATGTTGTATAACGGACAACGAAACGTATGTGCTGGCAGAATTTTCGGAGCTTCTGACTTGAGGAAATGTTTAAGATAAATTTAGGACCCAAAAGCAGAAAAAAATTCCTGATATGACAAACTTTATACAGTTGCAGCAAAACAAGAAAGTCTTTTGTTACAGTCGGCTCTATAAGTACCGAAATATACAGCAAAGAATGTTTGCAAAAAAGGCTTCTTCCTTTCATAAGAGAGCACAATGTGTCCACACATTTTTGGCCCAAATTGGCATCATGTCATTACGATAAGAAAGCTCTGAAGTGGTAACAAAACAATAACATAGTTTTTGTACCAATAGAGGTCGATTCTCCAAATTGTCCGGAGCTAAGACCAGTGGAGAAATATTGGGCTCTTATGAAAAGAGAATTGGAAAGCACAAAAAAGGTGTCCCAAAAAATCGATAATTTTAAAAGAAGATGAGCAAACTGTTCCAAAAAAGTGACTGAAACAACTATAAAATCTCTAATGGAAGAGTTATCATAAGTAATGGTTAAACTTTAAAAATTATGTTTTTTTTTTGTGAGCTGTAATATAATATCAATTAAATATAAAAAAATCCTGAACTTTAAGATCAACCGTTTGCAAATTATTGAATTTTATATAAAGATTTTTTTAAACGCACTCCTTATACCGGTTCCAACTACTCGTATAAATTTTCTTTTGAAACTATTACTTAATTAAAGAGTTTCGATTCTTTAAGTATTCAAGTCAGTTCATTTGATACTGTTCTTGAAAAAATCGAAACAACGGAAGGCCCTATTGCTGAAAAATAAAATTAAAACTGTAAGCTTTTACTTAAAAAACACAGAAAAAAGTAAAAATGGACTTCAATTACGAAATTTGTATTATTAATTAATTTTTAATTGATTTTGCTCCAATCATCAAAATAATAATATTAATAACTAAAATAATTGATATTTTTATTACTTTTTTTCCTTAAATAGATGCAATGAGCTGAAAATTTTTGAAAATTTACTTAAATTTATTTTATTTCTGTACTTTTATTGAAAAATATTTAATTTTTCTTTATATTTTAATAACAGCTGTCAATTTATTGAAAAATAAAATTGTAAACCAATTAGATAATTAATTATATTAATAAATCATATAATTAAATTTCAATATAAAGTTAATTAATAATTTTATTAAAAAATTTTTTGAAATATTTTTTTCTGTGAATAAAGGATTTTAGAATATTAAAAAAAATCAAACTCAATTATTCTACGTTCAGATCTCATGTTTAGAAGAATACTATCCTTCTTAACTACAATTATTAATTTTCTTTTAATTAAACCCAATATTAAACACAAAAAATGTTGGAAAGAGCTTAAATTTAAAAAAATACACATTTTAAAAATACAAAATGTTATGCATTACCTACTTAGTTTACTGATTATTAATTTTCTTACACAGAAAAAAGTCACCAATTAACAAATATATATGAAAATAATTCATTCAATTATAAACTTGTTTAAATTTGCACCTCTCACCAAAATGATTATATCAATTACTAAAAACTATAAAAAATACAAAACAGAAAAAAATTCCCAATTAATAAATTAATTAAATCAATCAAGTAGATGATTGAATGAATTAAAAAAGTTAAAATCGTACCAAAATTTATTTTTATTTTATTTTTTCTTGAATATATTTATTAAATTTTGCTGCAAAATTAAACAACTGAGTTAATTGAAAAAAAGACGGTAATAATTTTTTCTGTGTATAGATCAATTTTTATTTTTCCATTTTGTTTAAAAAAAAAAATAAAAAAATAAATGCATATTTTTTTTATTTTTAAGTGCATTTTTTAGGCGCATATTTTCAAAAAATAAATGTATAAAAATCCAGAACCTTGTTATTACAGTTAAAGTTGTATAAGTTTCCACAGTTTTAATGCAATATGAAAAATAAAACGAGATCTAGGCTATATTCGGCTGTGCCAATTCTTTTATACCCTTCACCATCTTTCCGACAAATAAAGTATGCCTTAAAGTATGCTTTCATACTTTCACATTTATAAATCTTCATTTTTTTTTTTTTTTTTTCAAACTAAAAAAATTTTATGAATCAACGAATTTGATTGATTCATAAAACCAAAATTTTATAAAACTATAAATTTTTTTTGCTTAAACAAGGACTTCAAAAAATCAAAAATGTGTTATGCCCGTTATCTCAGTTATTAATAACACGATTTATTTAATTAATTTTCAGCACAAAAATTCAGAAAAAAAAATGTCTGAACATTCTTTGCAAAAACGAAGCCCTTTGCATAAACAGAGGCTTCAAAACTCGAAAAAATGTTTTAAAAACCGGTTTTTTAATAAATCATATCGCATATCTTCGGCAATTATGAACCGATCTTGCTAAATTTCAATAGCAAAATTTTCGAAAGGATTTCTGATCATTTGATATATATATTATATATGGCAGTTATAGGTGGGCTTCATAAATGCAATTTCAACCGACACATGGACAGACAAGGATCTATTTTAACACTTTCAGTGCTATACTTATCATTTGAACAGGTTAAAAAACGGTATTTATTATTTCTTAGTAAACTTGAAGATATTAATTGTAAGTTTTAAATTTCTATTTTTATTTTATTTCCTAATATTACAAATAATTCTGAAGAAAAAAATTTTAAGATGTCATTTGAAATATATTTTATAAGAAACCAGGACAACGAAACTATGAATTTTTCTTTACAAAACAATTTAGCATTATCATTTGCTGTTTTAAAAAAATTTTGCATAAATTTTTTTAAAATTCAACACTTTACCAATTACATTTTGTGGCAGTAATGAAAGAAACCGTTTTTTGAGAATAACACAAAATTTTGAGGGTATAAAGGAAAATTTTAAAAACTTTAAACTTTCTTGAGGACATCATTGTCCTTAACAAAGCCTAGATGTGTATAGCCTCCTTTAGATTTAATTAAAATAGACAAATTTTCTTTAACTTCTAAAATCTATATGTTAAGAAAAATATCATTAAATGGGAATAAATAACATTACTGAGCATATTTCTTATATTCAAGACATTACGGAACAAAATTACCTTGAATTTAAAAAGATAATCATTAATTCACCTCATGTTGACATCCTTTGAAATCTTTTGTGTTTAATAAAAGTATTTCATTTAGTTGACAAAACATTTTTAAATGTTTCATTTTAAGAGTAAAGATTTAAAAGGAAAAATTATTTAAATATTTCAACAAATTCTTTTAAATTAAACTTTAAAATATTTTTCTTGAAATAAACTCTCTGGCAAAATTCCAAACATAATTTTATTAAAAGAATGAAAGCAAAAAATAAATTGACATAACTACCTGCAGTTTTCTTTTGTTGTTGTTGCTGTTTGTGCTGAATATGAGTTATATATCCTTAATTACACTGGCGTCACAACAACAAAAAACACAATCTCTTTTAAGGATTTTTTTCTTTCTTTTTTCGTTGTAATCCGTTGTGTAAGATATGCTGCTATTCACATTGAGGCTGACTGTTGTTGTTGTTGTTTTTGTTGGCTGACATACATTTTTGTCAACATTTCTTAATAATATTTTTTTTAAAAAGTATTTTAAAAAGATTTTTTAACACATAAACTTTTCTTTTTTCATGTATGTAGGTATATTTTTGCAGGTAATTTCTTTAGGGGTTTTTTTTTTAGATAAACACTTTTTTTTAATTAAAGCAGAGGAAACTTTTTCAAAGAAACACTGTTAAATTTTATATTTATTTTCTGGTTTATACATTTACCAAAGTAAATGAAGCCGCCTGCCTGTATTTTAAGCTTCAGTAAGTTATCGATTGTTGTAATGTAAACACGTTTTACATTTACCGTTAAATCATGTCATTTAAACACACATTCACGTTTACATGCATATATAATACATATATAAATATATATTTGTAGTGGTTGTGATTATAGAGGAGTATTATTATGGTATTTTTTAAAAGCCCCTTAACATATACTTTGGTTTTTGTTAGGTATTTATGAAAATTTAATACACTTGTTTTTCTTTGTTATTATTTTCTTTATAACGAAGAAACCTTAACAGCCATTTTATATTTTCGTTTTTTTTTTTTTTTTATTTTTTGTTAATTATATCACCGACTGCATTTAAAAGATGTCCTTGTAATATATATTTTTGTAAAGGATCATTTTTTTCTCTTTTAAAATTTTATTCAACTATTTTTCTTTACACTTTTTAAGCACAAAATTTATATTCACACATTTACATTTTTTACATTTTGTGTTAGTATTTTTGTTAAATAATTTACACATTTAGCTTTAAGAAATTCAGGTTCCCCAGATTATTTTATTTCTTTTATACTAAATTTTTGCGAAAATTTATTAAAAATCCTAACCAGATTTTTATTTATAATTCAATAATGAGAAAATAATTGTAATTATTTATTAAATTTTCATATTTTTCATTTCATATTATTTATGCGTCATATGTATTACATGACATTTAGATTTATCTTTTAAAAGAATTTCTACAAATTTATAAAAATTTTCTTACTTTAATACCATTTATTGGTAATTATGTCTTAATTATAAATTACTTCAAATTAAATTTTTATTGTTTTTTTTATTTTCTTAAAAGAATTTTTATTACATTTTCCTCCTTTTAAAGAAAACTTCACTATTCAAGTGAATGCCAAAAAATGTTGTGGTGTTTATACACACTTTTCTTTAATTATTTCTAACTTTAACGAGAATCCGTTTTTAGGCGAGACGTCTTTACTATACAATTGAACTAGAAACACTGCCAGAAGGGATGAAAAATATTGTGTGAGTTTGCTTGGAAATGGAAAGTGAGCAAGTAGAACTCTATGAAAACAATTATAACTTGTTCAAAATGCTCACAAAGCTTTAATTTTTGGAAAAATCCAACATGTGTGTAAACTTTTTATTTTGGTCAGCTAAAACAATCCATTAAAAAAGAAGAGCAAACAAAATATAACTTTACATTACTCTTTAAACCATAATCTTAACAAAAAACAGCTTAAATATTTTTAAAATATGATAAAAACCATCACTAACGCTAACATTCAAGAGTATTTATAAAACCTCTCTTAAAACCATAAAAGCTTTTCCTTAACTTTAAGAAAATTTTTAAAAAAGAGTTTTATATTCCAGGAAAATCTTAGACATTATGTATGTTTAAACAAGAGAAAATTCATTCTCTTTAACTCTTAATTTTTTTTTTAAACAGGTCCTTTTTAAAAAAAAAAGCTTTATATCAGCTGGTCAAATGTTAAGCTCTTTTAATGGAAATACAAATAAATTTAGCCGGGTATTTAAAAGAGAACATTTATTAAAGTGTAAAGGGCAAGTAATATGTTTCTCTTTTTTTAATGCTTAACTTTTCAATTGAATAAATTAATACAACCAGGATTTCTTAGAAATAAATTTTAAAGAGTACAACAAATAAGAGTATTTATGCATTCATGACCATGTGTTTTTGGCCATAAAAGCTTAAGGAAAATAAAAGCTTGTTTTGTAATTGCAGAGCTGAACAACCTTTTAAATAAAATAACATTAATATTTAGAAATTTTTAAACTTCAGTAATAGGGTAAGTGTACCTAAAGTCGGCATGTGCCAGTAGTCGGCATTTTTGAATTTAAAGCGAAATAATTAACAATAGTGAATACTAATTATTGATATAAAATAAATTTTGACATGAAAATATATTTATATTTTTACTGCAAACGTTCAAAATATAGTAATAGTAGCAGTTTTTTGGCAATTTACTCCGTTCTTAAACAACACATTTTTGATATCAGTTTTTAGAAAAAAAATTAAAGAAAGACCAATTCCAATGATGATATTAATTATAACAATTCAAGTTGTATTTTAACAAAAAAAATTTTCAGAAGATAGACAACAATTGAAACCTTATGTTAAATGTGTAAAATAAAAGATAAATTATAAAATCTATCAAGTATTTTGTTAAAATTTTTTTTTTACTTTTTAAAATTATGTTATATTTCAGAGCATATCTTAGGGCATTTACACACAAAATGTGTCAATAAATTTCATGCCGACTATTGAATCATCACATGCCGAACATTAGTAAAATATGCCGACTATAGGTAAATTCGATGTATTTTATAAAATGCAATAAAATGGCCAATTAAACATTTATTTCTTTGGAAAAATCTAACAAAATCTGCAAAAGTACCCTTTAATAAGAGGTGCAATTGCTCGTTATCCAAATATCATGATCATGTTCGGAAATATAAATCCTGTAAGACAGAAAAAAAGTTAAACTGCCGACCACCGGTACACTTACCCTATATTTTTTTTTAATTTATTAAAAAATTATGAAAAAAAACGAGAAATTATAGTCGGTCAAGACCGATCATATAATACCCTAGACCATTGTGTATGAGCTAAAAATTAGACCTGTGGCTAATTGTAGACCAACACTTTTACTCAATGTAAAATAAATTATACAAATACAATGCATCTATATGATTTTATGCCCTTTAGGGCCATTCCCGGAAGTGGGTTTATATGGTAGCTATGGTAAATTATGGACCGATTCTCATAAATTTTGCCAATGTTGTTTCTACTTATATAAAACTTATTTGTGTCGAATATTAACTTGATACTATCATTCGTATGGGATTTATGAACGTTAAAGTCATTTTCGGAAGAGGGGATTTATATGGGAGCTATGGTCAATTGTGAACCGATCTTGATGAAATTTGGTGCAAAGATTGATACTTATACTCCTTTATACTGAGTTTCATTGAAATATTGCTATATTTAAGGCATTTATGATCGTTAAACCCCTATTCCGGGAGGACATTTGTATGGGAGCTAGGTGAAATAATAGACCGATCATAACCAATTTCAATAGGCTTAGTCCTTGTATCAAAGTAATTACTCGTACCAAATTTCATTAAGATATCTTTAAAATTGCGACATGTACTTTGCGCACAAGCTTTACATGGACAACCAGCCTGCCAGTCGATCAGACGGATGGATGGACGGACATCGTTAAATCGACTCAGAGAATGATTCTGAGTCGAACGGTATACTTTAAGGCAGGGATGATAAATGCGATATTCATTATTGTCTTAAATTTAATAAAAAAAATTGTACTTTTTGAATCCTAATTGTACCTAATGGTAAGAACTTCTTCTTCTAAAACTTCACAATATTTCTTGACCAAAATATCTTTGGGAAATTTTATCAAAATATGCTATCCATTTTGAGAAAATTACTTGACAGAATCAAAGCTAAGTGAACAGTTGCATATCGGTCAATTTAGACATCGAAAATCGTAAGAAAATAATTTCTAAAAAAATCCAAAAATTGTCTAAAGGACTTTTATTTAAAAAAAAAAAATTGTTGGGAGCTTTGGTAATAAAATGAATGCTATAGTTTCTAGGCTAATAAAATGCCAGGGTGTTTATTCAAATAAACCTACTCTGCAAAGCCTTCACACGATATACACCTTCGTGAAGAAAGCTAATGTTCCCGAATTCAGCTCTCTGAGTTTAATGGTCTCTGAGTTTTATATGGTACTTCATAAAAAATCCGATCTTATAAAGGTAAGGTTATCCGAAACGATTGCATGTGAAAAATCTAAGCTCCGAAAAGCCATAACACGGTACACTTAGGTGACACCAAACACTTAATCTATGTGGGGGTGAGCCCAAAAATTTCCGAAGTCCAAACAATAAAAATACGCCTGGTTTTGTTTGAGAAATAATAACAATGACGCGAGAGTTATTCCCCAATCCAGAGCTACTTCAATAATATTATATTAATAAGCAAAATTTTATAATTTACTAAATTATTCACTGGAGTACTTCTGTACTATTGAAGAGCAAATTGTACTGAAAAAAGTACAATTATACTGAATTTATCATCCCTGCTTTAAGGTGAGGGTCCGAAGATTTTTCTCTGCGTTACAATTACTGCACAAACACATAATACCCCAACCACCTATGGTGGTGTAAGGTAAGGTTTCCCAAATGGGGATCCATAGCAACATTCCAGAGGGTCCGCGAGAGAGACTGAAAGTGTGTGAAATTATTGTACATGACATATATATTTTTTTTTTTTTTTTCGGCACAATATAATTATACCAAAGTTGAATTCTACAAGTGCCTTTGATTTGGATGGAGAAAATCTATTGAAAAAAAGTCTTAGGAATACGAGGGCGGATCAATAAGTCCGTGACTTTTCGAACTTCCCTCGTGGTTATATGAAATGCAACACTGTTCCCATCAAGTACCACCTGTTAATAGACTACTGTCAAATTTTGAGCAAGTGTCGTCTATTACTTTGCGTTTAACAGCTGTTCAAAACATACAAAAAGTGAATTTCGAGTGCTCATTAAACATTATTTTTTGCGAAAAAAAAAACGTCAATCAAATCAAGGAAAAGCTCGATAAATACTATGGGGACTCTGCACCATCGATTTCAATGGTGAAAAAGTGGTTTACTGACTTTCGTTGTGGTCGCACAAGTACAAATGACGCTGAACGTTCTGGACGGCCAATTGAGGTCAGTACACCCGAAAATTTCGAAAAAAGTGCGTGAGATTGTTGATGCTATAGGCATTTCATATGGCAGTATGGTTTTGATTTTAAATGATCAACTGGGTTTAAGAAAGTCGTCTGCAAGTCTTCCGCGTTTGCTCTCAATTGACCATAAACGTAAACGTGTGACAACTTCAAAGGATTGTTTGGAGTTGTTTAACCGCAATCCGAATAAGTTTTTTCGGCGTTTTGTAACTGTGGATGAAACATGGATCCATTACTGTACTCCGGAGACCAAGCAGCAGTCTAAACAATGGGTTTCTCCGGGTCGGCCAATAAGTTGATGGCAACAGTTTTTTGGGATGCACGCGGGATAATCCACATCGATTACCTTCAAAAGGGAAAAACAATAAATGGCGAACATTATGCCAACTTATTAGACCGATTTAATGAGGATTTAAAAAGAAAATGGCAAAGAAAAAAGTTCTTTTTCATCAAGATAATGTAGGGTGCACACGTGTGCAGTCTCAATGGGAAAACTCTATGAATTGGGCTACGAATTGGTACCTCATCCGCCATATTCTCCGGATTTAGCCCCTTCAGCAAAAATTCCTTTTTCCACTAATTCCCAAAAATACTCGTAAGTATCCAATAGTAAGTATTCATAAAATTTTCTACCAATATATTATTGTTTAATATCCAAGGACTAAGTGTATTGAGTTAAAAGGAGATTATGTTGAAAAATAAATTTTTGTTTTGCAAAAAACACTGTGTTTCATTCAAAAAGTCACGGACTTATTGATCCGCTCTCGTACATCTGATAACTCTTAAAAAAAATGTAAGGCCTGTAATGTAATGAAACGACTGATATTTCTAATATCAGCCAAATTTTATTTTATTACAGAAAGTAAAATAAAGAAAAAATTAAATTAAAAAAATTTCGAAATTGTTTGAAACCTACTTTAAGTGTCTTGTATTGCCATAGTTTCTTTTAAAATTAAAAAAAAAAGTGTTGATGGCTTTTTGAAGATCTTACAAAATAACAAACAAATTCTAAATTTTAAATCATTCCCGTAAAATCTCTTGGAAATACAATAAATACCGAGTTGAAACTTTCGAGAATGTTATGTTTGTTAGTTTTGCACTGACAATTTATTACTTTCTGATTTATACCATTAACCAGTCGAAAGACAAGACTTAGTATTCGTTGAAAAGTTATGCGGTGCACAGTTTCACATTTATCCAAATTAGAACGACAAAAATACGAAAATAAAAACTTATTAATTGAAGTAATTATTTTCGCATTTATTAGTAAACATATCATATATTATGGAAAAAATACTTAAAGTATGCATGTTTTAAAAATATTTCAATTTTATTTAAAACTTTGGTAAAGAAGTATGTTAACTTTAACTTCATATATCTCAATAAATACTGCAGATATTTATACGATGTTTTTGGTATGTAATAATAAATTTATCCAAATTATTTCATTATAATTTGTTAGATTAAAAAATCTATACTGAAAATATTTTTTATACCCTACACCACCAAAGGTGGTTGGGGTATTATGTGTTTGTGCAGAAGTTGTAACGCAGAGAAAAAATCTTCCACCTTAAAGTATACCGTTCGACTCAGAATCACTTTCTGAGTCGATTTAACAATGTCCGTCCGTCTGGTCGGCTGGCTGGACGACTGGCTGGCTGGCTGTCCATGTAAAGCTTGTGCGCAATTTTGAAGATAATTTGATGAAATTTGGTACATATGCTTTTTTCAACACAAGGACGAATTTGGTTATGATCGGCCTATTATTTCACCTAGCCCCCATACAAATGTCCTCCCGGAATAGAGTTTTAACACATAAAGATGCCTTAAAAATATGAATATTTTAATGAAATTTAGTACAAAAAAGTTTTATATCAACAAAAATCTGCCAAATTTCATGAAGATCGGTCCATAACTGACCATAGCTCCCATATAAATTCTTCTCCCGAAAATCACTAACGTGCATAAATCCCATACAAATGTTAGTATTATGTTAATATTTAGCACAAGTAAGTTGTATATAAGTAAACACAAAATTATGTGGATCGTAATGGTGTAGGGTATCATATAGTCGGGCTTGACCGACTATATCTTCTTCTCTCGTTTATTAATAAAATCATAATATTAAAAATCTTTTTTTTTTTGGGGGGGGGAAAATTTAATTTTTAATGCTCTGAAACTAAAAAGTTCCAAAGTGTTCCAATTCAAAAATACGATTTCTATATAAAAGAACATCTATAAAATTATATTTGAGAATATTTTCAGCGACTTTTTGCTGTCTTTTAAAATATTAGAATAAAATGTGCGGTACTTCATAATAAAAATTTTTTTTAAATTATTTAAAAATTTTAAGATAATGGCTGAAAATTTGTCATGCAAATCTTACACTTTATTTTAATAAATTTTACAAAAATTTATCCGAAATTCATACAAATAAATTTTTTTTTTAGAGGTCAGAATTTTAAAGATGTAGTTATTACCTACAGTTGATCTCGTTGATGTCAGCAAACCTGACGTGGAATAGCATCTTTACAAACTTTCATATAATTGGAGTAAATATTTTTAAAAGTATGTTTTTCGCTACTAAACCGGATTTATTAATAAATGACACGTCCGAGTCAAAATGGCGTTAAAAGATTTTAAAATTCAAAAATGTTAGGTAATTTCCAAAAATTTTCAGCAAATTTCAGAATTTTGTTCCCATTTTTTTATTTTTTATTTTTTTTTTTTTTTTTTTTTTCAAAGATATGATTTTTATATACCTTTAAAGAATCATCTTAATGATTAAAATTTTTATTATGAAAAATATTAAAGAAACGTATCTCCACTTATTTCGCCTGCTTACAACTATCGCGAAGTATAAATTATGTTAATATTGATGTCAACGAAGGCATTTTATTTGCTTAATACTATAATTCAGATGACGTCAAAATATTTGGAATGTTGGACTTACAATTGTATGGGCCAAAAACATGTTCTTAACCTTAACAATCACGTGAATAAAACTGCGAGTTTTTTGAAATTCCCAAAATTTAAAATAGATACGTCAATATAGTCTTATAAAACATACAAGTACTAAATATGAACCAAATTTTGTGATGTCTCATGGAAATAGTGATGTGATGATATGAAAAACATAATGTTTTTCAAAAAAACATGTATACAAGAATATAGTACTAGCGATTTTTTTTTAATTTTTCAAAAAAAGCATAAGGGAAATTATTAGATATAAAAATTGTATTAAATTTATTAGTGCAAGCGCATGAGTAAAATTTAACAATTATATTAAGCATACGCTCCTATAAATAACACTGCTACTTCTTAGTGGCAATATTTCATATTTGTATAACTTTAAAACTACTAAGCCAACTGCAATATTACTGAAAGGCCCTAATAGGTAAAATTTTTTTTGTTAGATTTGCTGCAGTTTCGAAATTTTTTGAAAATAAATCTGTAACTTCTAAGCAGCTATTTGGATTTGTATAAAATATCTTAAAGAAATTTTCAGTGATTGTAAACTTTATAATTTAAAACACGTTTTATATATCCTGTAAATAATTTTGTGAATATCTTACGCAGATCATACGTGATTACCGAAAAAATTTTGACGTGATTTATAAGATACCAAGATAAAACCATATACCGAGTTTCATTTATCTCCCTAAAGTTTTAGATAAAATCTTATTTTACTGGGGTGTATTTGGTTGAAAATTACGCAAAAAAACGAGCAAAATTTAAGATCTAATTAATTATTTATGATTGAACAGTCTTACCCCCTCGAATATTTCGAGGGGGTAAGACTGAAAGTTTAAAAACCTTAATTTTCCTCCATATTAAAGTGGCCATCCTAATGTTCCATGAATCACACTTGCAAACTATTTAGAATACATTGGAGATTCCGATACAGAATTCTGCTTGCAAAAAAACAAAAAACCTTTAACATTTTAAGTTCCATTACATCAAAGTTCAATATTAGTGTATTTTAGGACAATTTTCAAAAAAAAAAATTAATAACAATAAAAATATTTGGAAAAAGCAAAATTTTCAAATACTTAAGGAAAAACATCCTAAAATATCTAAAGTTAATTTTACCATTTTAAAATATAGCTTTAAGAAACTTTTTGTTTAAAAAAGTATCCTTAAAATTTATGAAATTTGACTTCTTTACCCTTTTTGTTTTTCAATATCTAAGAAAATATTTACATTTGACAGCTCATTACAAAAAAGGAACGCAAGCTAGACCTTTGATTTTTATTGCCGTTGATACATAATTTTGTCTATTTTTATTTGGTACCCAATTTTGTCACAAGAAATTAATTTTCAAAATTCAATTAATTACCATATTTGACACATTTTACGCCAACGTGCAGTGTCGCGAATTATAATTGCGTTTGAAAGCTTTTATGCTAATGTGCATCAATATATTTTAGGGAGTCCTTCCAATTTAAATAATTCTGTTTATATTCAAAAATATGTTGGTATATTTAAGCCAATTATTATCATTTTAATTTAATTACTTTTCTGCACAAAAATTTTTTATGGTTAATATATTCAAAACATTTTTTGAGGATTAAGCATTTTATTTCAATATTTTATTTTTTTATTATTGAGAGCAAAAATTTATGCAATTTCTTACCATAATGTAAATTAAACATGTTACTAACTTAAATAAACACAACAACAATTTTACTTTTTCATAAATTGTTTATTCTAGTTATAGTTTTATTTTGACTTACAATTAAAAATAAAATAAAACTAAAATATTTTTTATTTTGTTTTAATTTATAATTTTTTATTAACTTAATCTTTTAGACATCTTAAAAAAAGCCTGCTCTCCCCCAAATTGACTCTCAAGAGCAAATTGGAGGAGCCAAATTCGACTTTTAGCTAAATTTGTTTCAAAAACTAATACACACTTATAAAATATATCGTTTATCGTTATATCATTACATATTATTGTTGCTATTATTATAATTAATATTAATATTATTATTATGCTTATTATTTAGATAAAGTATTATTTAGAGGGAAGAGAGGGCGGGGGTAAGAAAAAAGAAAAAAAACTACTAATTATACACCTGCTAGAACTGTACTCCCTCCCGCCTATCAAACTACATTCGATTAAATGAAAATTAATTTGTCGAGATGGTTTTATTTTATTTTAACTAGTATAGATAGGAAGGCTGTGTAATGGTTTGAGTGCAAGTGTCTGGTAAAATTTTCTTTTTCTTTTTAATAATATTTTTATTGTGGGGTATTATTTATGATCGAGCTAAGACGATTCAGTTTCATAATATATTAGCAATATGTATGTAAATGATTAGACATATACACACATACATACTATAGCTAACTAACTTATAAACTATTGAAACACAAAGCGTTTGCTAAATTTAATTATTAAATATTTATATACTTTTGTTTAATACATTGTATGTTTAATTATGTTTTTTTTCTAGTTTTTTCTCTTTTTTATATTTAAAGATATTTAAAGTAGAGGAATAATGATTAACAGTTCCAAGAGATAATAGAGAGTTAGTTAAATATCTACAGTTAATACGATTGATTACGTTACGAAACAAAATTCATTTCATTTGTAATGACAACAAATAATCGTAAATCATGTTGCTGTCATTTCGTAAGCAATAGTAATTGATTGCATTAGGGGGATTGCAACAGCAAATTTAAATTCATTTCTGTTTCATATTATTCTTTTTTGTAATTTTATTTTATGGTTATTTACATGTTTTTTTCCTTCACTTTTTGGCTTTTTATTCGGATACCTTTAGAGCAATCTTAATAATTCCTGCTCTCGCTTCTGTTTAAAAAAAATCACAATTTTAATACAAAAAAAAAAAAAAAAAAGAAACTAATAAAAGAAACAAAAACTAAAACAATAATACAAAAGATATAAGCAAAAACTGAAACAGTGAATGAATTACAGAGCGAGAGGAAACTTTTCCAACATGAGCGTTTATGTGAACACAAACAATTATTTCACTTTTCTTTGTCATAAACAACAAAAAAACTGAACAAAATATAAAAATAGTTTGACTTTAGAAAGATAATTCGTTGATTTCAACTTCGTGACTCTTTTTTAAAGAGAGATATAAAGCGTATGAAAATTATTATTAAAAAAAAAAAGGAGGAATATTTGAAATTGTATGTTTAAGTATAAATATATAGTCGTTGTTTTTTCTTGTTTGGAAGGTGCGATTTTTTCGATTTGAACGGAATTGAAACGACAAGGCTAGGTTTGCAGCCAACACAGGATACTCAGGAATTATACAAAGATAAGGATAATATGGTAATTTACCTTTGCTTTAGGTTTTTGTAGCTGTTGCCAAAATCATAACACACAAATCTAATGAATCTCAATAAATTTATGTAGAGCTGTGGGTACTGTGTCATATTTTATATTATGTTTTTGTATGGTTTTTGCTGCTAAACAGGCCAGTGTGGTATACTTGAGAGGATTGGCGATTTCACTGATTTTCTTGGGTTTTATAAGAGATTCGAATGTTTCACCAGCTTTGTTTCGGGCATCCTAAAAAGAATATTAGAATAAATTAAATAAATTTTATAATTTTTGAAAATGTGTTCTTAATTTGTAAAACAATGTTATGTAAGCTAAGATTATTTAAAATTCAAGCTTTTTTTTTTTTGAGGGGTATATTATTTATAGATGATAAACAAGTGAGTAAATTTTTCTTTACGCTTATATTAGCTTTTTTATTAAAGTAAATTAGGGTAGGGTCAATTGTTTTTGTCAAAAGGCTTATTTATAACAGAGACATGTTCGACGAAGAATTCTAAGAAAACTTCCCCAAGAAATTATGGGTCAAAAATCAAAACTTAACACCCGCTGAGAGATAAAAATTCAGAAAAATACTAAATAGTCCTCTAGGACAGTGATGTCAGATATAGGAAATTTTCCCCTTTTGAAGGAATTTTTGTAGAATATTTTAAGCAATGGGAAAGAGAGGAAATTTAATTTTTTTCGAAATAAAAGGAATTTTAAATACTAAAAATTTTCCTAAAAAACAGCAATAAATCATAATTAAAAGTAAAAAAATCAAAACTAATTTAATGAAAAAATTTATTTTAGAAAAAATTCATTTTTCACCAAAAATTCGATTTTGCGCTAAAAATTAAAATATTGCAATAATGTACCAATCATAACCAATTTGAATTGGCTTCGTATTTGGATCATAAAATGCCTGTCTACCAAATTACATTGAATTATTATCAATTACGACCTGTAGATTGATTACAAGATTTTCATGAACGGACAGACGGACGGGCATCGTATAATCAACTCAGGACATAATTCTAAACCGATCTATGAGCATTAAGATGAATCTATTCTTGGGTATAATAAACACATAATACCCTTCCCATCCGTGGTGGTAAAAGGTGTAAAAATAGTTAAAATTTTTCGTGGTGGTAAAAAATTGAGAAAAATAATTCTGAAAAAAATTGAGAATAATAATATTTTTTAAAAAAGAATGAAAATAGAACAATAAGAAATTTAAAAAAATAAATCTCAACTTACTATGTGAGCTCCGTGATCCAATAGAATCTTAGCCAAATCCTTTTGACATGGCTGAGCTAAAGCAGCTAAATGTAAAGGAGTATTACCAGCATCGTCGGTAGCATTGGGATCGGCACCAACCTCTAACAAAGCCTTGGCCAAAAATGGCGAAGGAAATTGACAGGCCGGATACCGGCCGACAAGAGTACCCTCTCTATAACAGGCATAATGCAAAGCTGTGCGTCCCGAACGTACCGCCACATTAAGACGATTCAACTTATAGAGCGCTACTAGAATTTCACGGCGCATTTTCGGACAGAATGTCTCATCCTCGACCAACCAGGCCAATAGACAACCAATATGTAAAGCACTAACCAGAGCGCGACTTAAAGCATTAGGATCATGATTGCAATCGTGTACAGATGATGTAACAACAGCCTGTTGTTGTTGTTGCTGAGTTTGTTGTGGTGTTTGATGTTGTCGTTGCTGTTGCTGTTGTCTCTGTTGTTGAGATGTGGTGGCATTTTTTTGTTGTTCCATTGACCAACTTTGACCGGCAAGTGAGGCGGAGACATTTGCTGCAGATTGTTGCATTTGATAGGTTGTTAAACCTCTTTCAACTTCTAAGACAGCCATATTGAAAATCATAAGCATATCGCAAGCCTCAATGGGTGGCACAACGCGGCCTCGAGGTAACAAACGTCCAGCTTCCATTAGCATAAAACTGAATAATTCGGCAAAAGACAATAAAGAAGACTGTGTCATGGGACTAAGGGGTGGTAAGATTTTTTGTTGCATAGTTAAAGCATAAGTCCAAAGGTCAATACAACGGTCAAAACGACCTGCGTCTGCATAATGAGCCCCTCTGAAAAAATTTACATAAAAATAAAGATATTTTCCCCAATTTAATATTCATTTAAAGTTGACTTACCTAAAACGTATATAATAACTAGTGTCGGGATGTGTTGGACCCAATATCCTTTGACGTATGACCAAAGCTTGCATACGCATTTCGTCCGGATCCAAGACCAGCTCTTCTAAATCCTCAATTGTTGTCACTTCCGATACATATTCGTAGGCCGCTATTGGCTCATTCACATCTTTTGGTATCTTTGGCTCTTGATTACGTTCTTCCATGGCCCGCCTCCACAACGACAATGCACTAACCATATCACGTTTCTTATCCACATATGTGGCACCCAACAACTCTAACGCATCAATGCGACTCTCACGACTAACACTGGGCAATGTTATTAAATGTTCTACAATGGGCAAATGACCCGTTACACTAGCTGCCAGCAGCGGTGTCATACCATAATAATCCACTTCCATTGTCGCACCATGCTTCAACAGCAATTGCAATATTTCCAATGAACCCGATTCAGCACAATCATGCAATGCAGTATTACCCTTAACACTGCAACGATTTACATTCGCATTTAGCGACAACAAATACTGGGCAATTTTGAAATGACCCTTATAACAGGCAATCATCAAACATGTATGGCCATGACGATTTGCTACTTCAAAGTCAGCTCCATTGTGTATTAGATATTTGACAATTTCAAAATGTCCATCAAAGCAGGCCGCCCTTAAAGGGGTCGAATTCGTGCGTGTCGTACTATTGACATTGGCACCATGTCTTACTAGCAATTTAACAATACCCAAGTGACCAGCAGCTGAAGCACACCACAGAGGGGGAGCATCTTCGATTGGTTCGCCATCAAAACTAACAGAGCCGACCTGTTCAACATCAGCTTGACACCATGTCAATAAATATTCTACAATTTCACTGTGTCCGTTGCGGCAGGATATAACCAGGGGTGTGGCTCCATTAACTTTTGACGATATAAGCATTGATATCTCTGAAGCTGATCTGCCATTGAGAGCATTCTGGAAGGAGAGGAAATAAAGAAAGGAAAAGAATTAGTTAAAGTTTAAAATAATAGTGACGGTCAGTGTATCTGATTTCAGATTAAAAAATTTTTTTAAAACAGAAAATTTTAAAAAATAAAGGTATTCATCTCAGAAATTTCAACTTTACTAGACCCTTTAATTATATAAAAATAAAGGAAGTAGGTAAAAATTAAAAAAGTACCAGTATTAAAAAAAAAAGTACTAATCAATTTAGAAAAAAAAAAAACATTTTAATATTAAAAAAAGAGATTTCACAAAAAGTAAAAAATGTTCAGAAAAAAAATTACCAATTTTAAAAATAAGTATAAATATTTACAAAAGGTACCTATTTAAAAATAAAATGCAAATCTTTAAATTTTCAAAGCCAAAAATAAACTTTTTTAAAAAGTACCAATTTTTAAAGGAAAATATGAATTTTAAAATAATAAAAAAAGTACCAATTTATAAAAATAAAAAAAAAATAATATTATTATTAAAGATGACCATTTAAAGATGTACGTACGTAACATTTAATATTTAATTGCCATAAATATTTTAAATAAATTTTTTGATTAGCTTTCAATATTGTATTTTTTTTATCATTGTAAATAATTTATTCCACGAAATTTGTTTAAAAATTTTAAGTGCTTTACGGAATTAAAAAAAAAAAAAATATCTAGTTGTTTCCTTAATAAAAATCCCCTGGAAAAAAACTCAGTAGTATGTATTAAAAAAATACTTAAATTATGCCTATTGTTCCCTAAAAATTTCTTAATAAAAAGTTTACATACTTAAGTAGCATTATAAATTTCTATAATTTTTTTTTTTATAATTAATAAACAATTGCAAAATTAACAATAGATAAAGACAATCAATTCCAAATTAGAAATCTTAAAAAAAACGTTATTTTAAAAGTACCAAAAAAATAAAATCAAAACGAATAATGGGGTTCCCTATTGTTTAGTTTAATGACTTTAAATCTCCACTAAATAAAAAGCGGCTTATTAAAAAAAATAAATAAAATTCATAAACATACAATAACGATTTATTACTCATCATCATTAAATGCTTCCGTATTGTCTCTCTAAAATTCACAACAAGTAACTAACTGGTTAACTATAGTTAAAACACTTTGCTAATACTAATAATAGCACAGCCGCATGTAGATAGTGATTTTGTTAAAGAGACGACATTCGTTACCAAACCAACTACTTACTATCAACCACTGTCGTCTTCATTACTACACATTTAGGCTCTGCAATAGTGCTTCTTAGTATGTATTTTTTTTTTTTTTTTTTTTTTTTTTTTTGTACGCAATGTTTAGTTGCTCTGTTTATTTTATTATTATTATTTTGTCTTTTATTCTCATTCGATTTTTAATATAAACTTGGCAATGAACTCGTACAATGTCAATGCATTGAAGAGTTGAATGAAATAAAAAAAAAAAATTGTATAGAAAAAAATTTACAAAACAAAAAAATAAAATACTAAAATAAAAACTATTTTGTTTGCAAAAACCATGTGTATCTAAAAATACTTTTTATTTTAAATGGGTAACAAATAAAAAAAAAAATAAAACAAATTAAATTAAATAAAAGAAAATACAAAAATCACAAGCAAAATCACATTTTGCAACTACGAGAAAGAAAAAAATTCTTTGCCAATTTTTCACAATTTCGCTTTATTTTGACAAATTACTAAAATAAAACAAATTCGCTATTATTTTCAATGATAAAAATGACACTTTTAGGAAATTACTTAGAAAATTTATTTTATTTTAAGAAAATAATAATTTACAATATTAAAAATTTGTCATAATTTGTTTATATATTTCTATTACTGTTCTGAATAATTTCTTTTGAAATCCTCTTTATTTTCTTAGAACTTTCAATTAAAACTAATTAAATACGAATGTTTAACAGCATCATGGAATATTGTAGTTGATTAGTAAACCTGATTAACACGATAGCTTAGACACAAAATAGAAACTGTTAAATAAGGTGCCCGGCAAAACTATAAGGTCACTTTTCATTGCACCGTGTATTAAAAAGTACAAGGGGTATTTAATGGTACTACTAGCTAAAATATTTATTACTAAAAAGTATCATTTATTTGACATTTGATGTTTTTAAAGACAAAAGTGTTGAAAATGTGAACTTTCCTGTGAGTCAAAATGATAAGGTCAGTTCATTTCTTTTCCACTACAATCATATTTTTTGCAATTTATCTTTATTTATTGATTTATAAAAGTGTTTAAGAAGTGAGTTACTTAATTTCAGAAGTGTTCCTAGGAATCCCTCCCGCCCAGCTTTTAAAATTTCCACTTTTATTTATCCCTCTGAATTGTACGACCGTTTTGCAAGATAAAAGTGCAAAACTAATTCTAAAATGATCTAAGTAAAATTGAGTTAACATTGAAAATGTGAAAATAAGATTTCTGCATAACAGACACTCTACGGTCCTCAAAACAGGTCTAAAAATATCTACTAGTAGTACCATTAAATAAATACCTCTTGTACTTTTTAATACACGGTGCAATGAAAAGTGACCTTACAGTTTTACCGGGCACCTTATAAGGAACTCAAAAATCAATAAGGTATGTTAACGAAACTATTTGAACTAAAAGTAAATAATGTAGTATTTATTATATAGAACATTTTCTATAAAAAGAAAATTTATCAAAATTGTTCTATAAAAAGGAAATTTATCGAAAATTTTCTATAAAAAGGAAATTTATTGAAAATTTTCTATAAAAAGAAAATTTATCGAAATTGTTCTATAAAAAGAAAATTTATCGAAATTGTTCTATAAAAAGAAAATTTATCGAAATTGTTCTATAAAAAGAAAATTTATCGAAATTGTTCTATAAAAAGAAAATTTATCGAAATTGTTCTATAAAACAGAAAATATATCGAAAATTTCCTATAAAAAGTAAATTTATCAAAAATTTCCTATGAAAAGAAAATTTATCGAAAATTTCCTATAAAAAGAAAATTTATCGAAAATTTCCTATAAAAAGAAAATTTATCGAAATTGTTCTGTGAAAAGAAAATTAATCGAAATTGTTCTTTAAAAATAAAATTTATCGAAAATTTCCTATGAAAAGAAAATTTATCGAAAATTTCCTATAAAAAGAAAATTTATCGAAAATTTCCTATAAAAAGAAAATTTATCGAAATTGTTCTTTAAAAAGAAAATTTATTGAATTTATTCTATAAAAAGAAAATTTATCGAAAATTTCCTATAAAAAGAAAATTTATCGAAAATTGTTCCATAAAAAGAAAATTTATCGAAATTGTTCTATAAAAAGAAAATTTATTAAAAATTCTCTATAAAAAGAAAATTTATCGAAATTATTCTATAAAAAGAAAATTTATCGAAATTGTTCTATAAAAAGAAAATTTATCGAATTTATTCCATAAAAAGAAAATTTATCGAAAATTTCCTATAAAAAGAAAATTTATCGAAAATTGTTCCATAAAAAGAAAATTTATCGAAATTGTTCTATAAAAAGAAAATTTATCGAATTTATTCTATAAAAAGAAAATTTATCGAAAATTTCCTATAAAAAGAAAATTTATCGAAAATTGTTCTATAAAAAGAAAATTTATCGAATTTATTCTATAAAAAGAAAATTTTACGAAAATTGTCTATAAAAGAAAATTTATTGAAAATTTTCTATAAAGAAAATTGAAATTGTTCCATAAAAAGAAAATTTATCAAAATTTTTCCATAAAAAGAAATTTTCTATAAAGACAATTTTTCTAAAATTTTCTATAAAAAGAAAATTTATCTGTAGAAGGAAAATTTATCTATAAACAAAATAGAACATTTTGTATATCGGTACTTTTCAAAAATTTGTATTTTTTAATAAATTTTAGAAATGTTTATTCTCTTTTTCCCCCCAAAATGTGCTAATTAAAAAAGTACCATTTTAAATAAGTACTAATTTTACAAAAAAGTACCATTATTCAAAAAATACTAATAGCTAAAAAAATAGAACTCATTTTGAAAAAAGTACCAATTTCTAAAAGAATTTAATTTTTCAAAAATTAAAAAAAGTATCTAAATTTTCAAAAAATAAAATTGTTTAGAAAAAAAATTGCCAATCTCCAACAAAACATAAAAGTACCAATTAGAAAAAAAATAATTTACAATAAGTACTCATTTTCAAAAAGTAAAATTTTTCAAAACAAGTAGGTACTAAGTTTCAATTTTGAGAAAAGTATAATTTCTACAAAAAAAAGTACCAAGTAAAAAGGGGAAAATTTATATTAAGTGTATATGAGGAAACAGGGAAAGGATAACATAATAATAAGGTCAGCGGATAAAGGAAATGGAACAGTAGTGATTTACAAACACAAATATAAGAATAGGATGCACAAGAGTACATACTAAAAAATTTGAATGGACCCTACGGAATCCATTCAACAGGAGAATTACAGTCGCACGATTGTTTGAGGATGGCTTAATCACAAAATACGAGAAGGCAAATGTGACAACACATGTGGCAGCGGCACCGGAATTATATGGTCTACCCAGTATCCATGGGGGAATATACCACTTAGGCCAATATCGGCATTGATGAAAGTACAGTGCTATGAATTATCCCAGTAAGTTGGAAGAAGAACAGTGTCGACAGCTTTTTATTTCAATATAGTAAATCTGCGTAAAAAATCGCTGTAAAAAGTTTATCAATTGGTCAATTTGTTTTGCTGTTTTCTTCACTAAAAAATTGTAAAACAAATTTAAATAAAGCGTAGAGTTAAATCAATATTTTAAAATTTAAAATTTTTGTCATAAAAGCAAAAATTTCATTTGGTATACAAATCGCTGAAATGCAAACCAATAAATCTATCGATTTTCAAAGTACATAAGATTTATTGGAATTATGTTAAATTGACATCACTGATGTTGATGTATACAAAACAACAACAAGTATTGGCTACATTTACGTTTTTTGAGTAACCATCCACTTACGTTCCGTTTACATTTATGTTTTTATGCAGTCATAAGAAAAACTGACGAGGAAACGATATTGGCAACACTTAAAAAATATCACAGTAGAATTCAATTTACAAACGAACGAGAGGAAAGGATGGCAATTCCCTATCTAGACATAAGTTTCATTAGGGACAATGGGACGATAATGACAAGATGGTACCAAAACAGACATCTTCAGGTAGAATGATTAATTATAACTCAACACAAACGATGAAGATGAAGATCAATACAGCGACAAATTTATTAATAAAAGTATTGGACATCAGCAATGAGAAATATGGTAAATTGAATATATATAAAATAGGAAGAATACTAACTTCGAATAATTACCCAACATACATAACAAATATTTTATTTTGTTTTTAAAATTGTATATAATAAGATATAAAGATGTAAAAATTAAATTATGTTCTCAGTTGAAATAATGAATTGCAAATTAAAATTTCCGACTGAACGAAAAATTATTAAAATAAGAATAAATTAGCCGACAAAATGTATTTACGTACTTTGACACTTCAAAGTTGAATATTTTTCATCACACACAAGTTTGGTGTACTGTTTTGGTTTCGTTTCATATTTCATATGCATTTTACTGCAGCTGTCAGTTGCAGTTGAAACAAAAGTATTGTATGTAGTTGGGCCTTAAATAGCATAATCACAGTTGAAACAACAACAATAGCTCATAAATCAAATAAAACACTAAGGCACCTATTTCAAAAATATAACAAAATTTGAAGTGAGTGAAGATAAATATGCCGAGTTAAATATGTTTTGACGTAACGCCTTACGTCATGAAACATATTTGTAAATACGTTTTTTCACATATATGCGGCATATTTCAAATATGTTTTCGTATTTGTGAAATATTTGAAATATGTAAATATTTTTAAATACGAAAAAATATTTAAAATATTAAAATATTTTAAAATATGAAAAAACAAAAAAATATTTTGCGGAAATTAAAAAAATTTAACAAGCAAAAGAAAATACTTAAATAATCTGAACGTAGAGAAATGCATAATTTTTAAGTTTTAAAACAAAAATTTTAAAAATTTGTGAAATTTTTTAAAATTTTCATATGTACCAGTACTGATTGTAGGAGAGATTTTTGGAAATTCTGGACAAACTAAGATAGTTTACGGGATGGGACATACCTCGTTTTAAAGGATATTTAGCAGACATTTGTAATCCACATTCACTTTTTTCTAAAATACATTTTAAGTACTTTTAAAAAATTTTTAAAATTTTCATATGTACCAGTACTGATTGTAGGAGAGATTTTTGGAAATTCTGGACAAACTAAGATAGTTTACGGGATGGGACATACCTCGTTTTAAAGGATATTTAGCAGACATTTGTAATCCACTTTCATTTTTTTCCAAAATACATTTTAAGTATTTTTAAAAAATTTTTGAAATTTTTTTAAATTTTCATACATACCAGTACTGATTTTAGGAGAGATTTTTGGAAGTTCTGGACAAACTAAGATAGTTTACGGGATGGGACATACCTCGTTTTAAAGGATATTTAGCAGACATTTGTAATCCACTTTAATTTTTTTCCAAAATACATTTTAAGTATTTTTAAAAAATTTTAGAAATTTTTTTAAATTTTCATACATACCAGTACTGATTCTAGGAGAGATTTTTGGAAGTTCTGGACAAACTAAGATAGTTTACGGGATGGGACATACCTCGTTTTAAAGGATATTTAGCAGACATTTGTAATCCACTTTCACTTTTTTCCAAAATACATTTTAAGTATTTTTAAAAAATTTTTAAAATTTTCATATGTACCAGTACTGATTGTAGGAGAGATTTTTGGAAATTCTGGACAAACTAAGATAGCTTACGGAATGGGACATACCTCGTTTTAAAGGATATTTAGCAGACATTTGTAATCCACTTTCATTTTTTTCCAAAATACATTTTAAGTATTTTTAAAAAATTTGTGAAATTTTTTTAAATTTTCATACATACCAGTACTGATTCTAGGAGAGATTTTTGGAAATTCTGGACAAACTAAAATAGTTTACGGGATGGGACATACCTCGTTTTAAAGGATATTTAGCAGACATTTGTAATCCACTTTCACTTTTTTCTAAAATACATTTTAAGTATTTTTAAAAAATTTTTAAAATTTTCATATGTACCAGTACTGATTGTAGGAGAGATTTTTGGAAATTCTGGACAAACTAAGATAGCTTACGGAATGGGACATACCTCGTTTTAAAGGATATTTAGCAGACATTTGTAATCCACTTTCATTTTTTTCCAAAATACATTTTAAGTATTTTTAAAAAATTTGTGAAATTTTTTTAAATTTTCATACATACCAGTACTGATTCTAGGAGAGATTTTTGGAAATTCTGGACAAACTAAGATAGTTTACGGGATGGGACATACCTCGTTTTAAAGGATATTTAGCAGACATTTGTAATCCACTTTCACTTTTTTCTAAAATACATCTTAAGTATATTTAAAAAATTTTTAAAATTTTCATATGTACCAGTACTGATTGTAGGAGAGATTTTTGGAAATTCTGGACAAACTAAGATAGTTTACGGAATGGGACATACCTCGTTTTAAAGGATATTTAGCAGACATTTGTAATCCACTTTCACTTTCTTCCAAAATACATTTTAAGTATTTTTAAAAAATTTTGGAAATTTTTTTAAATTTTCATATGTACCAGTACTGATTCTAGGAGAGATTTTTGGAAATTCTGGACAAACTAAGATAGTTTACCGAATGGGACATACCTCGTTTTAAAGGATATTTAGCAGACATTTGTAATCCACTTTCATTTTTTTCCAAAATACATTTTAAGTATTTTTAAAAAATTTTTAAAATTTTCATATGTACAAGTACTGATTGTAGGAGATTTTTGGAAATTCTGGACAAACTAAGATAGTTTACGGAATTAGACATACCTCGTTTTAAAGGATATTTAGCAGACATTTGTAATCCACTTTCATTTTTTTCCAAAATACATTTTAAGTATTTTTAAAAAATTTGTGAAATTTTTTTAAATTTTCATACATACCAGTACTGATTCTAGGAGAGATTTTTGGAAATTCTGGACAAACTAGGATAGTTTACGGAATGGGACATACCTCGTTTTAAAGGATATTTAGCAGACATTTGTAATCCACTTTCATTTTTTTCCAAAATACATTTTAAGTATTTTTAAAAAATTTGTGAAATTTTTTTAAATTTTCATACATACCAGTACTGATTCTAGGAGAGATTTTTGGAAATTCTGGACAAACTAAAATAGTTTACGGGATGGGACATACCTCGTTTCAAAGGATATTTAGCAGACATTTGTAATCCACTTTCATTTTTTTCCAAAATACATTTTAAGTATTTTTAAAAAATTTTTAAAATTTTCATATGTACCAGTACTGATTGTAGGAGAGATTTTTGGAAATTCTGGACAAACTAAGATAGTTTACGGAATGGGACATACCTCGTTTTAAAGGATATTTAGCAGACATTTGTAATCCACTTTCACTTTCTTCCAAAATACATTTTAAGTATTTTTAAAAAATTTTGGAAATTTTTTTAAATTTTCATATGTACCAGTACTGATTCTAGGAGAGATTTTTGGAAATTCTGGACAAACTAAGATAGTTTACCGAATGGGACATACCTCGTTTTAAAGGATATTTAGCAGACATTTGTAATCCACTTTCATTTTTTTCCAAAATACATTTTAAGTATTTTTAAAAAATTTTTAAAATTTTCATATGTACAAGTACTGATTGTAGGAGATTTTTGGAAATTCTGGACAAACTAAGATAGTTTACGGAATTAGACATACCTCGTTTTAAAGGATATTTAGCAGACATTTGTAATCCACTTTCATTTTTTTCCAAAATACATTTTAAGTATTTTTAAAAAATTTGTGAAATTTTTTTAAATTTTCATACATACCAGTACTGATTCTAGGAGAGATTTTTGGAAATTCTGGACAAACTAGGATAGTTTACGGAATGGGACATACCTCGTTTTAAAGGATATTTAGCAGACATTTGTAATCCACTTTCATTTTTTTCCAAAATACATTTTAAGTATTTTTAAAAAATTTGTGAAATTTTTTTAAATTTTCATACATACCAGTACTGATTCTAGGAGAGATTTTTGGAAATTCTGGACAAACTAAAATAGTTTACGGGATGGGACATACCTCGTTTTAAAGGATATTTAGCAGACATTTGTAATCCACTTTCATTTTTTTCCAAAATACATTTTAAGTATTTTTAAAAAATTTGTGAAATTTTTTTAAATTTTCATACATACCAGTACTGATTCTAGGAGAGATTTTTGGAAATTCTGGACAAACTAAGATAGTTTACGGAATGGGACATACCTCGTTTTAAAGGATATTTAGCAGACATTTGTAATCCACTTTCATTTTTTTCCAAAATACATTTTAAGTATTTTTAAAAAATTTGTGAAATTTTTTTAAATTTTCATACATACCAGTACTGATTGTAGGAGAGATTTTTGGAAATTCTGGACAAACTAAGATAGCTTACGGAATGGGACATACCTCGTTTTAAAGGATATTTAGCAGACATTTGTAATCCACTTTCATTTTTTTCCAAAATACATTTTAAGTATTTTTAAAAAATTTGTGAAATTTTTTTAAATTTTCATACATACCAGTACTGATTCTAGGAGAGATTTTTGGAAATTCTGGACAAACTAAAATAGTTTACGGGATGGGACATACCTCGTTTTAAAGGATATTTAGCAGACATTTGTAATCCACTTTCATTTTTTTCCAAAATACATTTTAAGTATTTTTAAAAAATTTGTGAAATTTTTTTAAATTTTCATACATACCAGTACTGATTCTAGGAGAGATTTTTGGAAATTCTGGACAAACTAAGATAGTTTACGGAATGGGACATACCTCGTTTTAAAGGATATTTAGCAGACATTTGTAATCCACTTTCATTTTTTTCCAAAATACATTTTAAGTATTTTTAAAAAATTTGTGAAATTTTTTTAAATTTTCATACATACCAGTACTGATTGTAGGAGAGATTTTTGGAAATTCTGGACAAACTAAGATAGCTTACGGAATGGGACATACCTCGTTTTAAAGGATATTTAGCAGACATTTGTAATCCACTTTCATTTTTTTCCAAAATACATTTTAAGTATTTTTAAAAAATTTGTGAAATTTTTTTAAATTTTCATACATACCAGTACTGATTCTAGGAGAGATTTTTGGAAATTCTGGACAAACTAAGATAGTTTACGGAATGGGACATACCTCGTTTTAAAGGATATTTAGCAGACATTTGTAATCCACTTTCATTTTTTTCCAAAATACATTTTAAGTATTTTTAAAATATTTGTGAAATTTTTTTAAATTTTCATACATACCAGTACTGATTCTAGGAGAGATTTTTGGAAATTCTGGACAAACTAAGATAGTCTACGGGATGGGACATACCTCGTTTTAAAGGATATTTAGCAGACATTTGTAATCCAATTGCACTTTTTTCTAAAATACATTTTAAGTATTTTTAAAAAATTTTTAAAATTTTCATATGTACCAGTACTGATTGTAGGAGAGATTTTTGGAAATTCTGGACAAACTAAGATAGTTTACGGAATGGGACATACCTCGTTTTAAAGGATATTTAGCAGACATTTGTAATCCACTTTCATTTTTTTCCAAAATACATTTTAAGTATTTTTAAAAAATTTTTAAAATTTTCATATGTACCAGTACTGATTGTAGGAGATTTTTGGAAATTCTGGACAAACTAAGATAGTTTACGGAATGGGACATACCTCGTTTTAAAGGATATTTAGCAGACATTTGTAATCCACTTTCATTTTTTTCCAAAATACATTTTAAGTTTTTTTAAAAAATTTGTGAAATTTTTTTAAATTTTCATACATACCAGTACTGATTCTAGGAGAGATTTTTGGAAATTCTGGACAAACTAGGATAGTTTACGGAATGGGACATACCTCGTTTTAAAGGATATTTAGCAGACATTTGTAATCCACTTTCATTTTTTTCCAAAATACATTTTAAGTATTTTTAAAAAATTTGTGAAATTTTTTTAAATTTTCATACATACCAGTACTGATTCTAGGAGAGATTTTTGGAAATTCTGGACAAACTAAAATAGTTTACGGGATGGGACATACCTCGTTTTAAAGGATATTTAGCAGACATTTGTAATCCACTTTCACTTTTTTCTAAAATACATTTTAAGTATTTTTAAAAAATTTTTTAAATTTTCATATGTACCAGTACTGATTGTAGGAGAGATTTTTGGAAATTCTGGACAAACTAAGATAGCTTACGGAATGGGACATACCTCGTTTTAAAGGATATTTAGCAGACATTTGTAATCCACTTTCATTTTTTTCCAAAATACATTTTAAGTATTTTTAAAAAATTTGTGAAATTTTTTTAAATTTTCATACATACCAGTACTGATTCTAGGAGAGATTTTTGGAAATTCTGGACAAACTAAGATAGCTTACGGAATGGGACATACCTCGTTTTAAAGGATATTTAGCAGACATTTGTAATCCACTTTCATTTTTTTCCAAAATACATTTTAAGTATTTTTAAAAAATTTGTGAATTTTTTTTAAATTTTCATACATACCAGTACTGATTCTAGGAGAGATTTTTGGAAATTCTGGACAAACTAAGATAGTTTACGGGATGGGACATACCTCGTTTTAAAGGATATTTAGCAGACATTTGTAATCCACTTTCACTTTTTTCCAAAATACATTTTAAGTATTTTTAAAAAATTTGTGAAATTTTTTTAAATTTTCATACATACCAGTACTGATTCTAGGAGAGATTTTTGGAAATTTTGGACAAACTAAGATAGTTTACGGAATGGGACATACCTCGTTTTAAAGGATATTTAGCAGACATTTGTAATCCACTTTTACTTTTTTCCAAAATACATTTTAAGTATTTTTAAAAAATTTGTGAAATTTTTTTAAATTTTCATACATACCAGTACTGATTCTAGGAGAGATTTTTGGAAATTCTGGACAAACTAAAATAGTTTACGGAATGGGACATACCTCGTTTTAAAGGATATTTAGCAGACATTTGTAATCCACTTTCATTTTTTTCCAAAATACATTTTAAGTATTTTTAAAAAATTTGTGAAATTTTTTTAAATTTTCATACATACAAGTACTGATTCTAGGAGAGATTTTTGGAAATTCTGGACAAACTAAGATAGTTTACGGGATGGGATATACCTCGTTTTAAAGGATATTTAGCAGAGATTTGTAATCCACTTTCACTTTTTTCTAAAATACATTTTAAGTACTTTTAAAAAATTTTTAAAATTTTCATATGTACCAGTACTGATTCTAGGAGAGATTTTTGGAAATTCTGGACAAACTAAGATAGTTTACGGAATGAGACATACCTCGTTTTAAAGGATATTTAGCAGACATTTGTAATCCACTTTCATTTTTTTCCAAAATACATTTTAAGTATTTTTAAAAAATTTGTGAACTTTTTTTAAATTTTCATACATACAAGTACTGATTCTAGGAGAGATTTTTGGAAATTCTGGACAAACTAAGATAGTTTACGGGATGGGATATACCTCGTTTTAAAGGATATTTAGCAGACATTTGTAATCCACTTTCATTTTTTTCCAAAATACATTTTAAGTATTTTTAAAAAATTTTAGAAATTTTAAATATCCTTTAAAACGAGGTATGTCCCATCCCGTAAACTATCTTAGTTTGTCCAGAATTTCCAAAAATCTCTCCTAGAATCAGTACTGGTATGTATGAAAATTTAAAAAAATTTCACAAATTTTTTAAAAATACTTAAAATGTATTTTGGAAAAAAATGAAAGTGGATTACAAATGTCTGCTAAATATCCTTTAAAACGAGGTATGTCCCATTCCGTAAACTATCTTAGTTTGTCCAGAATTTCCAAAAATCTCTCCTAGAATCAATACTGGTATGTATGAAAATTTAAAAAAATTTCAAAAATTTTTTAAAAATACTTAAAATGTATTTTGGAAAAAAATGAAAGTGGATTACAAATGTCTGCTAAATATCCTTTAAAACGAGGTATGTCCCATTCCGTAAACTATCTTAGTTTGTCCAGAACTTCCAAAAATCTCTCCTAGAATCAGTACTGGTACATATGAAAATTTAAAAAAATTTCACAAATTTTTTAAAAATACTTAAAATGTATTTTGGAAAAAAATGAAAGTGGATTACAAATGTCTGCTAAATATCCTTTAAAACGAGGTATGTCCCATCCCGTAAACTATCTTAGTTTGTCCAGAACTTCCAAAAATCTCTCCTAGAATCAGTACTGGTATGTATGAAAATTTAAAAAAATTTCAAAAATTTTTTAAAAATACTTAAAAAGTATTTTGGAAAAAAATGAAAGTGGATTACAAATGTCTGCTAAATATCCTTTAAAACGAGGTATGTCCCATTCCGTAAACTATCTTAGTTTGTCCAAAATTTCCAAAAATCTCTCCTAGAATCAGTACTGGTATGTATGAAAATTTAAAAAAATTTCACAAATTTTTTAAAAATACTTAAAATGTATTTTGGAAAAAAGTGAAAGTGGATTACAAATGTCTGCTAAATATCCTTTAAAACGAGGTATGTCCCATCCCGTAAACTATCTTAGTTTGTCCAGAATTTCCAAAAATCTCTCCTACAATCAGTACTGGTACATATGAAAATTTTAAAAATTTTTTAAAAATACTTAAAATGTATTTTAGAAAAAAGTGAAAGTGGATTACAAATGTCTGCTAAATATCCTTTAAAACGAGGTATGTCCCATCCCGTAAACTATCTTAGTTTGTCCAGAATTTCCAAAAATCTCTCCTAGAATCAGTACTGGTATGTATGAAAATTTAAAAAAATTTCACAAATTTTTTAAAAATACTTAAAATGTATTTTGGAAAAAAATGAAAGTGGATTACAAATGTCTGCTTAATATCCTTTAAAACGAGGTATGTCCCATTCCGTAAACTATCTTAGTTTGTCCAGAATTTCCAAAAATCTCTCCTAGAATCAGTACTGGTATGTATGAAAATTTAAAAAAATTTCACAAATTTTTTAAAAATACTTAAAATGTATTTTGGAAAAAAATGAAAGTGGATTACAAATGTCTGCCAAATATCCTTTAAAACGAGGTATGTCCCATCCCGTAAACTATTTTAGTTTGTCCAGAATTTCCAAAAATCTCTCCTAGAATCAGTACTGGTATGTATGAAAATTTAAAAAAATTTCACAAATTTTTTAAAAATACTTAAAATGTATTTTGGAAAAAAATGAAAGTGGATTACAAATGTCTGCTAAATATCCTTTAAAACGAGGTATGTCCCATTCCGTAAGCTATCTTAGTTTGTCCAGAATTTCCAAAAATCTATCCTACAATCAGTACTGGTATGTATGAAAATTTAAAAAAATTTCACAAATTTTTTAAAAATACTTAAAATGTATTTTGGAAAAAAATGAAAGTGGATTACAAATGTCTGCTAAATATCCTTTAAAACGAGGTATGTCCCATTCCGTAAACTATCTTAGTTTGTCCAGAATTTCCAAAAATCTCTCCTAGAATCAGTACTGGTATGTATGAAAATTTAAAAAAATTTCACAAATTTTTTAAAAATACTTAAAATGTATTTTGGAAAAAAATGAAAGTGGATTACAAATGTCTGCTAAATATCCTTTAAAACGAGGTATGTCCCATTCCGTAAGCTATCTTAGTTTGTCCAGAATTTCCAAAAATCTCTCCTAGAATCAGTACTGGTATGTATGAAAATTTAAAAAAATTTCACAAATTTTTTAAAAATACTTAAAATGTATTTTGGAAAAAAATGAAAGTGGATTACAAATGTCTGCTAAATATCCTTTAAAACGAGGTATGTCCCATTCCGTAAGCTATCTTAGTTTGTCCAGAATTTCCAAAAATCTCTCCTACAATCAGTACTGGTATGTATGAAAATTTAAAAAAATTTCAAAAATTTTTTAAAAATACTTAAAAAGTATTTTGGAAAAAAATGAAAGTGGATTACAAATGTCTGCTAAATATCCTTTAAAACGAGGTATGTCCCATTCCGTAAACTATCTTAGTTTGTCCAAAATTTCCAAAAATCTCTCCTAGAATCAGTACTGGTATGTATGAAAATTTAAAAAAATTTCACAAATTTTTTAAAAATACTTAAAATGTATTTTGGAAAAAAGTGAAAGTGGATTACAAATGTCTGCTAAATATCCTTTAAAACGAGGTATGTCCCATCCCGTAAACTATCTTAGTTTGTCCAGAACTTCCAAAAATCTCTCCTAGAATCAGTACTGGTATGTATGAAAATTTAAAAAAATTTCAAAAATTTTTTAAAAATACTTAAAAAGTATTTTGGAAAAAAATGAAAGTGGATTACAAATGTCTGCTAAATATCCTTTAAAACGAGGTATGTCCCATTCCGTAAACTATCTTAGTTTGTCCAAAATTTCCAAAAATCTCTCCTAGAATCAGTACTGGTATGTATGAAAATTTAAAAAAATTTCACAAATTTTTTAAAAATACTTAAAATGTATTTTGGAAAAAAGTGAAAGTGGATTACAAATGTCTGCTAAATATCCTTTAAAACGAGGTATGTCCCATCCCGTAAACTATCTTAGTTTGTCCAGAATTTCCAAAAATCTCTCCTACAATCAGTACTGGTACATATGAAAATTTTAAAAATTTTTTAAAAATACTTAAAATGTATTTTAGAAAAAAGTGAAAGTGGATTACAAATGTCTGCTAAATATCCTTTAAAACGAGGTATGTCCCATCCCGTAAACTATCTTAGTTTGTCCAGAATTTCCAAAAATCTCTCCTAGAATCAGTACTGGTATGTATGAAAATTTAAAAAAATTTCACAAATTTTTTAAAAATACTTAAAATGTATTTTGGAAAAAAATGAAAGTGGATTACAAATGTCTGCTTAATATCCTTTAAAACGAGGTATGTCCCATTCCGTAAACTATCTTAGTTTGTCCAGAATTTCCAAAAATCTCTCCTAGAATCAGTACTGGTATGTATGAAAATTTAAAAAAATTTCACAAATTTTTTAAAAATACTTAAAATGTATTTTGGAAAAAAATGAAAGTGGATTACAAATGTCTGCTAAATATCCTTTAAAACGAGGTATGTCCCATCCCGTAAACTATTTTAGTTTGTCCAGAATTTCCAAAAATCTCTCCTAGAATCAGTACTGGTATGTATGAAAATTTAAAAAAATTTCACAAATTTTTTAAAAATACTTAAAATGTATTTTGGAAAAAAATGAAAGTGGATTACAAATGTCTGCTAAATATCCTTTAAAACGAGGTATGTCCCATTCCGTAAGCTATCTTAGTTTGTCCAGAATTTCCAAAAATCTATCCTACAATCAGTACTGGTATGTATGAAAATTTAAAAAAATTTCACAAATTTTTTAAAAATACTTAAAATGTATTTTGGAAAAAAATGAAAGTGGATTACAAATGTCTGCTAAATATCCTTTAAAACGAGGTATGTCCCATTCCGTAAACTATCTTAGTTTGTCCAGAATTTCCAAAAATCTCTCCTAGAATCAGTACTGGTATGTATGAAAATTTAAAAAAATTTCACAAATTTTTTAAAAATACTTAAAATGTATTTTGGAAAAAAATGAAAGTGGATTACAAATGTCTGCTTAATATCCTTTAAAACGAGGTATGTCCCATTCCGTAAACTATCTTAGTTTGTCCAGAATTTCCAAAAATCTCTCCTAGAATCAGTACTGGTATGTATGAAAATTTAAAAAAATTTCACAAATTTTTTAAAAATACTTAAAAAGTATTTTGGAAAAAAATGAAAGTGGATTACAAATGTCTGCTAAATATCCTTTAAAACGAGGTATGTCCCATTCCGTAAACTATCTTAGTTTGTCCAAAATTTCCAAAAATCTCTCCTAGAATCAGTACTGGTATGTATGAAAATTTAAAAAAATTTCACAAATTTTTTAAAAATACTTAAAATGTATTTTGGAAAAAAGTGAAAGTGGATTACAAATGTCTGCTAAATATCCTTTAAAACGAGGTATGTCCCATCCCGTAAACTATCTTAGTTTGTCCAGAACTTCCAAAAATCTCTCCTAGAATCAGTACTGGTATGTATGAAAATTTAAAAAAATTTCAAAAATTTTTTAAAAATACTTAAAAAGTATTTTGGAAAAAAATGAAAGTGGATTACAAATGTCTGCTAAATATCCTTTAAAACGAGGTATGTCCCATTCCGTAAACTATCTTAGTTTGTCCAAAATTTCCAAAAATCTCTCCTAGAATCAGTACTGGTATGTATGAAAATTTAAAAAAATTTCACAAATTTTTTAAAAATACTTAAAATGTATTTTGGAAAAAAGTGAAAGTGGATTACAAATGTCTGCTAAATATCCTTTAAAACGAGGTATGTCCCATCCCGTAAACTATCTTAGTTTGTCCAGAATTTCCAAAAATCTCTCCTACAATCAGTACTGGTACATATGAAAATTTTAAAAATTTTTTAAAAATACTTAAAATGTATTTTAGAAAAAAGTGAAAGTGGATTACAAATGTCTGCTAAATATCCTTTAAAACGAGGTATGTCCCATCCCGTAAACTATCTTAGTTTGTCCAGAATTTCCAAAAATCTCTCCTAGAATCAGTACTGGTATGTATGAAAATTTAAAAAAATTTCACAAATTTTTTAAAAATACTTAAAATGTATTTTGGAAAAAAATGAAAGTGGATTACAAATGTCTGCTTAATATCCTTTAAAACGAGGTATGTCCCATTCCGTAAACTATCTTAGTTTGTCCAGAATTTCCAAAAATCTCTCCTAGAATCAGTACTGGTATGTATGAAAATTTAAAAAAATTTCACAAATTTTTTAAAAATACTTAAAATGTATTTTGGAAAAAAATGAAAGTGGATTACAAATGTCTGCTAAATATCCTTTAAAACGAGGTATGTCCCATCCCGTAAACTATTTTAGTTTGTCCAGAATTTCCAAAAATCTCTCCTAGAATCAGTACTGGTATGTATGAAAATTTAAAAAAATTTCACAAATTTTTTAAAAATACTTAAAATGTATTTTGGAAAAAAATGAAAGTGGATTACAAATGTCTGCTAAATATCCTTTAAAACGAGGTATGTCCCATTCCGTAAGCTATCTTAGTTTGTCCAGAATTTCCAAAAATCTATCCTACAATCAGTACTGGTATGTATGAAAATTTAAAAAAATTTCACAAATTTTTTAAAAATACTTAAAATGTATTTTGGAAAAAAATGAAAGTGGATTACAAATGTCTGCTAAATATCCTTTAAAACGAGGTATGTCCCATTCCGTAAACTATCTTAGTTTGTCCAGAATTTCCAAAAATCTCTCCTAGAATCAGTACTGGTATGTATGAAAATTTAAAAAAATTTCACAAATTTTTTAAAAATACTTAAAATGTATTTTGGAAAAAAATGAAAGTGGATTACAAATGTCTGCTAAATATCCTTTAAAACGAGGTATGTCCCATTCCGTAAGCTATCTTAGTTTGTCCAGAATTTCCAAAAATCTCTCCTAGAATCAGTACTGGTATGTATGAAAATTTAAAAAAATTTCACAAATTTTTTAAAAATACTTAAAATGTATTTTGGAAAAAAATGAAAGTGGATTACAAATGTCTGCTAAATATCCTTTAAAACGAGGTATGTCCCATTCCGTAAGCTATCTTAGTTTGTCCAGAATTTCCAAAAATCTCTCCTACAATCAGTACTGGTACATATGAAAATTTTAAAAATTTTTTAAAAATACTTAAAATGTATTTTAGAAAAAAGTGAAAGTGGATTACAAATGTCTGCTAAATATCCTTTAAAACGTGGTATGTCCCATCCCGTAAACTATCTTAGTTTGTCCAGAATTTCCAAAAATCTCTCCTAGAATCAGTACTGGTATGTATGAAAATTTAAAAAAATTTCACAAATTTTTTAAAAATACTTAAAATGTATTTTGGAAAAAAATGAAAGTGGATTACAAATGTCTGCTAAATATCCTTTAAAACGAGGTATGTCCCATTCCGTAAACTATCTTAGTTTGTCCAGAATTTCCAAAAATCTCTCCTAGAATCAATACTGGTATGTATGAAAATTTAAAAAAATTTCAAAAATTTTTTAAAAATACTTAAAATGTATTTTGGAAAAAAATGAAAGTGGATTACAAATGTCTGCTAAATATCCTTTAAAACGAGGTATGTCCCATTCCGTAAACTATCTTAGTTTGTCCAGAACTTCCAAAAATCTCTCCTAGAATCAGTACTGGTACATATGAAAATTTAAAAAAATTTCACAAATTTTTTAAAAATACTTAAAATGTATTTTGGAAAAAAATGAAAGTGGATTACAAATGTCTGCTAAATATCCTTTAAAACGAGGTATGTCCCATCCCGTAAACTATCTTAGTTTGTCCAGAACTTCCAAAAATCTCTCCAAGAATCAGTACTGGTATGTATGAAAATTTAAAAAAATTTCAAAAATTTTTTAAAAATACTTAAAAAGTATTTTGGAAAAAAATGAAAGTGGATTACAAATGTCTGCTAAATATCCTTTAAAACGAGGTATGTCCCATTCCGTAAACTATCTTAGTTTGTCCAAAATTTCCAAAAATCTCTCCTAGAATCAGTACTGGTATGTATGAAAATTTAAAAAAATTTCACAAATTTTTTAAAAATACTTAAAATGTATTTTGGAAAAAAGTGAAAGTGGATTACAAATGTCTGCTAAATATCCTTTAAAACGAGGTATGTCCCATCCCGTAAACTATCTTAGTTTGTCCAGAATTTCCAAAAATCTCTCCTACAATCAGTACTGGTACATATGAAAATTTTAAAAATTTTTTAAAAATACTTAAAATGTATTTTAGAAAAAAGTGAAAGTGGATTACAAATGTCTGCTAAATATCCTTTAAAACGAGGTATGTCCCATCCCGTAAACTATCTTAGTTTGTCCAGAATTTCCAAAAATCTCTCCTAGAATCAGTACTGGTATGTATGAAAATTTAAAAAAATTTCACAAATTTTTTAAAAATACTTAAAATGTATTTTGAAAAAAAATGAAAGTGGATTACAAATGTCTGCTAAATATCCTTTAAAACGAGGTATGTCCCATTCCGTAAACTATCTTAGTTTGTCCAGAATTTCCAAAAATCTCTCCTAGAATCAGTACTGGTATGTATGAAAATTTAAAAAAATTTCACAAATTTTTTAAAAATACTTAAAATGTATTTTGGAAAAAAATGAAAGTGGATTACAAATGTCTGCTAAATATCCTTTAAAACGAGGTATGTCCCATTCCGTAAACTATCTTAGTTTGTCCAGAATTTCCAAAAATCTCTCCTACAATCAGTACTGGTACATATGAAAATTTAAAAAAATTTCACAAATTTCTAAAATTTTTGTTTTAAAATTTAAAAATTATGCATTTCTCTACGTTCAGATTATTTAAGTATTTTCTTTTGCTTGTTAAATTTTTTTTAATTTTTGTTTTTTCATATTTTAAAATATTTTAATATTTTAAATATTTTTTCGTATTTAAAAATATTTACATATTTCAAATATTTCACAAATACGAAAACATATTTGAAATATGCCGCATATATGTGAAAAAACGTATTTACAAATATGTTTCATGACGTAAGGCGTTACGTCAAAACATATTTAACTCGGCATATTTATCTTCACTCACTTCAAAATTTGTACTTATTTAAATGATACTGTTTTTAAAAATTTTAAATTTATTAAAAATTGGTATTTTTTTGCAAATTAATAAGTTTTTAATTCATGAAGCCTTTTTTAAAAGTTAACACTTTTTTAAACTTTTAATATTTTCGACAGTTTTTTAATTAGCACTTATTTGGAAAAATTTGACACTTGTACAAAAAAATATTTTCGGCTAATATCTCCTCCATTTATGAACCTCAGTTACCATGAGCCTTCAAAAAGTTAATTTCAACAAACAGACGGATGAACAGACGAAGTGGTATCGTTATTTCGCCTCTCTTACCCTTTAGGACACAGAATTTATTTAATTTTAAGGGGTTGCTGATGAGAATTGTATAAATTAAAAAAGAAATAAGTTTTGGCATGTTTAATGAAAAGATTAAACTAAAACTTAGCCAAAGCCCCAAAAATATTATTTTAAAGATAATCAGCTGTATTAAAAAAAAAAAAAACCTAATTTAAGACTATTTTAAAATTATTTGCGTTACATTTTTCAAGAAATAAATAATACATTTTTATTCATTCGTAAATTTTTGACAAAAACGTCATATTGTCCAGATGTTAAGATTTATTCCGAAATGCAAAAATGTTTCAGTATAGCTATTTAAAAACGTATTAAATCAATTCCGGGACAGGATATTATCTGTAATTATTTTTAAACTATATAGAAATTTTTAAATATTTTGTATAAAATCATAAACATAAACAGGAACAAGCGCGAATGTTATATTCGGCTCGGCCGAATCTATATACCCGCCATCAACTTTTTCAAATTTTACGTTATATGGAAGGTGGGCGGACCACACCCATTTTTTGTTTCCGAGTTTACATTGGTCCTTGAACTCAATTTCGGTGAAGTTTCATCTTTATGGGTGGTGGGCGGTAAAGTAGTCCACGTCCATTTTTGGTTTCGGAGTTTATATCGACCCCTAAATAGTTTACAAAATTTCGTTGTCGTAAATGCTTTTGTTTAAGAGTTATCAGCAGAAAAGTATGAAACGGACACCCTGTGTTTCTAGTTTTTAGCCCATAACTTTTTTCCCAAACAAATCTTATATAAGACAAATATTTGTGCCAAATTTCGTCTCCCTACGTTGTCCCGTTCGAGCCCTAACCTGCTTTCAACAGACGGACGGACATAGCTAGATCGACTCAGAATCTAACCAGGACCCAGAAAATATAATCTTTATGGGGTCTTAAAGGATTTTTTCGACATGTTACACACGGAATGACAAAATCAATATACCCCCTATCTTTTTGATGGTGGGTATAAAAAGTATATTCTGGGTGCTTTTGGATTAAAATACCAACATTACGGCTGCCGGCGTGTCAACCCAATGTTCGCCACAATCGCATATGTTCAACATTTTCATTATTTTCTGTTACCAGACAGTAAAGAGTTTTTTTGAATACGATTTTCTTAATAAATACATTAAAAGCTAAATTATTTATTAGCTAGCATGTACATCAAACATAAATTAAAAACTTTTTTTGAATACGGCTAAATATTTATATACGTCACTTTGCTAAAATATATCTTTGGTGATCAAATTATTCCATACACATACTTTAAACATGTTATTACAATATTAAAAAATATTATTAATAATAAAAAAAAAACATGAAGTTAAATAAAAATATAATATTTGTATTTAAAAGAGATTGCCAAACATTTTTATTTAGCTTAAGAATGCTAAACAAATTTTATTATTCTTGTTATTTGTTCTTATTTAATTTGTGTGTTTAATTTTATGATTATTGTTTTAAATTTTAATGTGAATGCATTAACTGACTCAGCAATTTTAATACTAATAACAATAAACAACAAATTAATAATAAAATTCTTATTAAAATTTCTTTAAATGTTAATTATTTCAACTTTCCCAAATTCTGTTTCTACCTCTTTAGAATTATTTTTAAATTATCGTTTTTTCTGTGAATAGATTGTTGATAACACTGTTCACAAGTCACCTCATTACTATTTAAAACAACAGAATAGAATGTTTAAAAACACAAAACATCTTGGGATGAAAAATTCATTAATCATGCAGGAAAACAAGTTTAGAAAATAAAGAACAAGGAACCAGAAAAATAGAAACAAAGAAAAAAAGAGGCAGGTATTTATTTGTAGAATTTTAGACGAAATACATAAAATAAAAAAACTACTTAAATATATAAATTCTAATTTTATTTTATAAATATTTATTGAATTTATAATTTTTTGCAAACTTGTATATTTCATTTCAAAATTCAACATTAGTGTTAATGTTTCATTTGCTTAAAGCAGGAAGAGAATATGGAATTGAAAAAATGAAAATGAAACAAACGTCATTCCTTACTTTGCATAAGTTTGGATCGAAATTAACAAGTTTATAACTATTGTTTTAAATAAATATTAAACAAATTGACAAGTGTATGGACTCTATTGACTGGTTTTAATTAATTTATACACGATTCTTTCTTATTACCTCAAATACAAGTTGTCAAACAACCAGTAGTATTAATAAAAACACTTTAAAAGAAAAAAATCTAAAATTGTTGCGTATGTTCGAGTACTTATAGTATTTATGGTGTGATGATTGCCTGTCTAACTGCCTTTGTGTCTGGAGAACTTTCAAAATTCATTTGAAGTAGAGTACTGAGTATTGAAATGACCTTGATTGTTTTTTTTTTTATTTTATTTTAGAAGACAAGTACCTCCCGAGAATATTCTTTTACTGTTTATAAATAAACTCACCACTCAAATATAATTCTTGAAAAGCTTTTTTTTTATTATTTATTTTTAAGAAATAAAATAAATTTCTTGTTGAGTATATATAAGATTAAAAATGTTCTTAAATAAATTGCTAAGTGGAGAAAAATTAAATACATAACTGTTTTAATAAGAACTAAATATTTCCAATGAATTATAATTAAAAAATCTAATATTTACCGTTTAAAAAATTCTTTTCCATTTTTATACCCACCATCAAAAGGGTATTTTAATTTTGTCATTCCGTGTGTATGTCGAAAAAATCATTTAAGATAGATTCTTAGTCGATCTAGATATGTCCGTCCGTCTATCTTTCTGTTGAAAGCAGGATAGGGCTCGAACGAGACAACCTAGGGAGACGAAATTGGGTCAAATATTTATCTTATATAAGGTTTGTTTGGCATTGAAAATCGGCAAAATCGGTTTATAAACAAAAAAGTTATAGGAAACACAGGGTGTCCGTTGTAGCTTCATTTCATACTTTTCTGTTGATATCTCTTAAACAAAAGCATGTAAGACAACGAAATTTTGTACAGATAGTTCGAGGGTTGATATAAACCTCCCATATAACGTAAAATTTGGAAAAGTTAATGGTGGGTATATAGATTCGGCCAAGCCGAATATAACATTCTCGCTTGTTGAAAATTTAATTTTAATGGAAATTTTTTGAAGTTTCTCCTAATAGTAAATTTTTCAAAAAAAAATCTAAAATTATCTCTTCGTAGGAAATTGAAATCTTCGAAAATTTTATCTCTTTATACCAATTGCTTTTTGTCTCTTTATTTCAAATTGTTCGAATTGCTGTTTTTTACAGTAAATTGTTCGAAATCTTCGAAAATTTTCTCTATTTTTTCGAAATATTCAACAATTTTCTCTTTATAGCAAATTATTCGAAATCTTTATAAATTTTCTTTTAATAGCATATTTTTTGAAATCTTCAAAAAGTTTATTTTTGTAGTAAAAATTTCGAAAATTTTCTATAAAGAGAAAATTTTCGAAATCTTTGAAACTCTTTTAAATCTTCGAAAATTTTATTTCTACAGAAAATTATTCGAAATCTTCGAAGATTTCCTCTTTATAGCAATTTTTTTTAAATCACGAAAAAAAATTTTTTTTTGTAGTAAATTTTTCGAAATCTTCGAAAATTTTCTCTTTATTTCAAATTTTTTTGAACTCTTCAAAAATTTTCTCTAAAGTAAATTTTTCGAAAATTTTCTTTTTATAGTAAATTTTTTGAAAATTTTCTTTTTATAGTAAATTTTGATTTTATATTAAAATTTTGGAAAATTCTGATTTTATAGCAAATATTTTTAAAATTTAGATTTTATAGTACTTTTTTGAAAATTCTGATTTTATAGAAAATTTTTTTAAAGTTCTGATTTTATAGAATATTTTTAAAAAATTCTGATTTTATAAGGGTGTGAAGATAAATACGTCAGTTAAATACGTCCTACACAAATGTTAAATACGCTCCAAACGCTGTTATTTGATTTTTCAAAATGAACAAATTTATTTTTGAATAAAAAAACTATATAAAAATTAATTTTTATTAAAAAAATCTAAACTTATTTATAAAACATATCAAAATATAAAATTATAAAAAAAAATTGCCGAATATGTCACTTTATACATAAAATATCTTTAAACAAAAATGGAATATTTCAAGTGGCTCCAATGGACACAAGGAGCAGACATGAATCGGGTAAGCGGAAGAGTGGGAGTAGCCTAGGACTAGTAGATTCCAGAAATGTATATTCTATGTCCAGATTCCATCTGTGATCAGAGATATATAATTTTGAAAAATGTATTTTTTCACTATGTGAATATGGAAAAATGTGGAATTTTCAAGTGGCTCCAATGGACACAAGGAGCAGACATGAATCGGGTAAGCGGAAGAGTGGGAGTAGCCTAAGACTAGTAGATTCCAGAAATATATATTCTACGTCCAGATTCCATCTGTGATCAGAGATATATAATTTTGAAAAATGTATTTTTTCACTATGTGAATATGGAAAAATGTGGAATTTTCAAGTGGCTCCAATGGACACAAGGAGCAGACATGAATCGGGTAAGCGGAAGAGTGGGAGTAGCCTAGTACTAGTAGATTCCAGAAATGTATATTCTATGTCCAGATTCCATCTGTGATCAGAGATATATAATTTTGAAAAATGTATTTTTTCACTATGTGAATATGGAAAAATGTGGAATTTTCAAGTGGCTCCAATGGACACAAGGAGCAGACATGAATCGGGTAAGCGGAAGAGTGGGAGTAGCCTAGTACTAGTAGATTCCAGAAATGTATATTCTATGTCCAGATTCCATCTGTGATCAGAGATATATAATTTTGAAAAATGTATTTTTTCACTATGTGAATATGGAAAAATGTGGAATTTTCAAGTGGCTCCAATGGACACAAGGAGCAGACATGAATCGGGTAAGCGGAAGAGTGGGAGTAGCCTAGGACTAGTAGATTCCAGAAATGTATATTCTATGTCCAGATTCCATCTGTGATCAGAGATATATAATTTTGAAAAATGTATTTTTTCACTATGTGAATATGGAAAAATGTGGAATTTTCAAGTGGCTCCAATGGACACAAGGAGCAGACATGAATCGGGTAAGCGGAATAGTGGGAGTAGCCTAGGACTAGTAGATTCCAGAAATGTATATTCTATGTCCAGATTCCATCTGTGATCAGAGATATATAATTTTGAAAAATGTATTTTTTCACTATGTGAATATGGAAAAATGTGTAATTTTCAAGTGGCTCCAATGGACACAAGGAGCAGACATGAATCGGGTAAGCGGAAGAGTGGGAGTAGCCTAGGACTAGTAGATTCCAGAAATGTATATTCTATGTCCAGATTCCATCTGTGATCAGAGATATATAATTTTGAAAAATGTATTTTTTCACTATGTGAATATGGAAAAATGTGGAATTTTCAAGTGGCTCCAATGGACACAAGGAGCAGACATGAATCGGGTAAGCGGAATAGTGGGAGTAGCCTAGGACTAGTAGATTCCAGAAATGTATATTCTATGTCCAGATTCCATCTGTGATCAGAGATATATAATTTTGAAAAATGTATTTTTTCACTATGTGAATATGGAAAAATGTGGAATTTTCAAGTGGCTCCAATGGACACAAGGAGCAGACATGAATCGGGTAAGCGGAAGAGTGGGAGTAGCCTAGGACTAGTAGATTCCAGAAATGTATATTCTATGTCCAGATTCCATCTGTGATCAGAGATATATAATTTTGAAAAATGTATTTTTTCACTATGTGAATATGGAAAAATGTGGAATTTTCAAGTGGCTCCAATGGACACAAGGAGCAGACATGAATCGGGTAAGCGGAATAGTGGGAGTAGCCTAGGACTAGTAGATTCCAGAAATGTATATTCTATGTCCAGATTCCATCTGTGATCAGAGATATATAATTTTGAAAAATGTATTTTTTCACTATGTGAATATGGAAAAATGTGGAATTTTCAAGTGGCTCCAATGGACACAAGGAGCAGACATGAATCGGGTAAGCGGAAGAGTGGGAGTAGCCTAGGACTAGTAGATTCCAGAAATATATATTCTACGTCCAGATACCATCTGTGATCAGAGATATATAATTTTGAAAAATGTATTTTTTCACTATGTGAATATGGAAAAATGTGGAATTTTCAAGTGGCTCCAATGGACACAAGGAGCAGACATGAATCGGTTAAGCGGAAGAGTGGGAGTAGCCTAGGACTAGTAGATTCCAGAAATATATATTCTACGTCCAGATTCCATCTGTGATCAGAGATATATAATTTTGAAAAATGTATTTTTTCACTATGTGAATATGGAAAAATGTGGAATTTTCAAGTGGCTCCAATGGACACAAGGAGCAGACATGAATCGGGTAAGCGGAATAGTGGGAGTAGCCTAGGACTAGTAGATTCCAGAAATGTATATTCTATGTCCAGATTCCATCTGTGATCAGAGATATATAATTTTGAAAAATGTATTTTTTCACTATGTGAATATGGAAAAATGTGTAATTTTCAAGTGGCTCCAATGGACACAAGGAGCAGACATGAATCGGGTAAGCGGAAGAGTGGGAGTAGCCTAGGACTAGTAGATTCCAGAAATGTATATTCTATGTCCAGATTCCATCTGTGATCAGAGATATATAATTTTGAAAAATGTATTTTTTCACTATGTGAATATGGAAAAATGTGGAATTTTCAAGTGGCTCCAATGGACACAAGGAGCAGACATGAATCGGGTAAGCGGAATAGTGGGAGTAGCCTAGGACTAGTAGATTCCAGAAATGTATATTCTATGTCCAGATTCCATCTGTGATCAGAGATATATAATTTTGAAAAATGTATTTTTTCACTATGTGAATATGGAAAAATGTGGAATTTTCAAGTGGCTCCAATGGACACAAGGAGCAGACATGAATCGGGTAAGCGGAAGAGTGGGAGTAGCCTAGGACTAGTAGATTCCAGAAATATATATTCTACGTCCAGATACCATCTGTGATCAGAGATATATAATTTTGAAAAATGTATTTTTTCACTATGTGAATATGGAAAAATGTGGAATTTTCAAGTGGCTCCAATGGACACAAGGAGCAGACATGAATCGGTTAAGCGGAAGAGTGGGAGTAGCCTAGGACTAGTAGATTCCAGAAATATATATTCTACGTCCAGATTCCATCTGTGATCAGAGATATATAATTTTGAAAAATGTATTTTTTCACTATGTGAATATGGAAAAATGTGTAATTTTCAAGTGGCTCCAATGGACACAAGGAGCAGACATGAATCGGGTAAGCGGAAGAGTGGGAGTAGCCTAGGACTAGTAGATTCCAGAAATGTATATTCTATGTCCAGATTCCATCTGTGATCAGAGATATATAATTTTGAAAAATGTATTTTTTCACTATGTGAATATGGAAAAATGTGGAATTTTCAAGTGGCTCCAATGGACACAAGGAGCAGACATGAATCGGGTAAGCGGAAGAGTGGGAGTAGCCTAGGACTAGTAGATTCCAGAAATGTATATTCTATGTCCAGATTCCATCTGTGATCAGAGATATATAATTTTGAAAAATGTATTTTTTCACTATGTGAATATTGAAAAATGTGTAATTTTCAAGTGGCTCCAATGGACACAAGGAGCAGACATGAATCGGGTAAGCGGAAGAGTGGGAGTAGCCTAAGACTAGTAGATTCCAGAAATATATATTCTACGTCCAGATTCCATCTGTGATCAGAGATATATAATTTTGAAAAATGTATTTTTTCACTATGTGAATATGGAAAAATGTGGAATTTTCAAGTGGCTCCAATGGACACAAGGAGCAGACATGAATCGGGTAAGCGGAAGAGTGGGAGTAGCCTAGTACTAGTAGATTCCAGAAATGTATATTCTATGTCCAGATTCCATCTGTGATCAGAGATATATAATTTTGAAAAATGTATTTTTTCACTATGTGAATATGGAAAAATGTGGAATTTTCAAGTGGCTCCAATGGACACAAGGAGCAGACATGAATCGGGTAAGCGGAAGAGTGGGAGTAGCCTAGTACTAGTAGATTCCAGAAATGTATATTCTATGTCCAGATTCCATCTGTGATCAGAGATATATAATTTTGAAAAATGTATTTTTTCACTATGTGAATATGGAAAAATGTGGAATTTTCAAGTGGCTCCAATGGACACAAGGAGCAGACATGAATCGGGTAAGCGGAAGAGTGGGAGTAGCCTAGTACTAGTAGATTCCAGAAATGTATATTCTATGTCCAGATTCCATCTGTGATCAGAGATATATAATTTTGAAAAATGTATTTTTTCACTATGTGAATATGGAAAAATGTGTAATTTTCAAGTGGCTCCAATGGACACAAGGAGCAGACATGAATCGGGTAAGCGGAAGAGTGGGAGTAGCCTAGGACTAGTAGATTCCAGAAATGTATATTCTATGTCCAGATTCCATCTGTGATCAGAGATATATAATTTTGAAAAATGTATTTTTTCACTATGTGAATATGGAAAAATGTGGAATTTTCAAGTGGCTCCAATGGACACAAGGAGCAGACATGAATCGGGTAAGCGGAAGAGTGGGAGTAGCCTAGGACTAGTAGATTCCAGAAATATATATTCTACGTCCAGATACCATCTGTGATCAGAGATATATAATTTTGAAAAATGTATTTTTTCACTATGTGAATATGGAAAAATGTGGAATTTTCAAGTGGCTCCAATGGACACAAGGAGCAGACATGAATCGGTTAAGCGGAAGAGTGGGAGTAGCCTAGGACTAGTAGATTCCAGAAATATATATTCTACGTCCAGATTCCAACTGTGATCAGAGATATATAATTTTGAAAAATGTATTTTTTCACTATGTGAATATGGAAAAATGTGTAATTTTCAAGTGGCTCCAATGGACACAAGGAGCAGACATGAATCGGGTAAGCGGAAGAGTGGGAGTAGCCTAGTACTAGTAGATTCCAGAAATGTATATTCTATGTCCAGATTCCATCTGTGATCAGAGATATATAATTTTGAAAAATGTATTTTTTCACTATGTGAATATGGAAAAATGTGGAATTTTCAAGTGGCTCCAATGGACACAAGGAGCAGACATGAATCGGGTAAGCGGAAGAGTGGGAGTAGCCTAGGACTAGTAGATTCCAGAAATATATATTCTATGTCCAGATTCCATCTGTGATCAGAGATATATAATTTTGAAAAATGTATTTTTTCACTATGTGAATATTGAAAAATGTGTAATTTTCAAGTGGCTCCAATGGACACAAGGAGCAGACATGAATCGGGTAAGCGGAAGAGTGGAATATATGGAATATATATTCCAGAAATATATATATGGAATATATATTCCAGAAATATATATATGGAATATATATTCCAGAAATATATATATGGAATATATATTCCAGAAATATATATTCTACGTCCAGATTCCATCTGTGATCAGAGATATATAATTTTGAAAAATGTATTTTTTCACTATGTGAATATGGAAAAATGTGGAATTTTCAAGTGGCTCCAATGGACACAAGGAGCGGACATGAATCGGGTAAGCGGAAGAGTGGGAGTAGCCTAGTACTAGTAGATTCCAGAAATGTATATTCTATGTCCAGATTCCATCTGTGATCAGAGATATATAATTTTGAAAAATGTATTTTTTCACTATGTGAATATGGAAAAATGTGGAATTTTCAAGTGGCTCCAATGGACACAAGGAGCGGACATGAATCGGGTAAGCGGAAAAGTGGGAGTAGCCTAGTACTAGTAGATTCCAGAAATGTATATTCTATGTCCAGATTCCATCTGTGATCAGAGATATATAATTTTGAAAAATGTATTTTTTCACTATGTGAATATGGAAAAATGTGTAATTTTCAAGTGGCTCCAATGGACACAAGGAGCAGACATGAATCGGGTAAGCGGAAGAGTGGGAGTAGCCTAGGACTAGTAGATTCCAGAAATATATATTCTACGTCCAGATTCCATCTGCGATCAGAGATATATAATTTTGAAAAATTTATTTTTTCACTATGTGAATATGGAAAAATGTGGAATTTTCAAGTGGCTCCAGTGGACACAAGGAGCAGACATGAATCCGGTAAGCGGAAGAGTGGGAGTAGCCTAGGACTAGTAGATTCCAGAAATGTATATTCTATGTCCAGATTCCATCTGTGATCAGAGATATATAATTTTGAAAAATGTATTTTTTCACTATTTGAATATGGAAAAATGTGGAATTTTCAAGTGGCTCCAATGAACACAAGGAGCAGACATGAATCGGATAAGCGGAAGAGTGGGAGTAGCCTAGGACTAGTAGATTCCGGAAATGTATATTCTTGTGTCCATTGGAGCCACTAGAAAATTCCACATTTTTCCATATTCACATAGTGAAAAAATACATTTTTCAAAATTATATATCTCTGATCATAGATGGAATCTGGACATAGAATATACATTTCTGGAATCTACTAGTCCTAGGCTACTCCCACTCTTCCGCTTACCCGATTCATGTCTGCTCCTTGTGTCCATTGGAGCCACTTGAAAATTACACATTTTTCCATATTCACATAGTGAAAAAATACATTTTTCAAAATTATATATCTCTGATCACAGATGGAATCTGGACATAGAATATACATTTCTGGAATCTACTAGTCCTAGGCTACTCCCACTCTTCCGCTTACCCGATTCATGTCTGCTCCTTGTGTCCATTGGAGCCACTTGAAAATTCCACATTTTTCCATATTCACATAGTGAAAAAATACATTTTTCAAAATTATATATCTCTGATCACAGATGGAATCTGGACATAGAATATACATTTCTGGAATCTACTAGTCCTAGGCTACTCCCACTCTTCCGCTTACCCGATTCATGTCTGCTCCTTGTGTCCATTGGAGCCACTTGAAAATTCCACATTTTTCCATATTCACATAGTGAAAAAATACATTTTTCAAAATTATATATCTCTGATCACAGATGGAATCTGGACATAGAATATACATTTCTGGAATCTACTAGTCCTAGGCTACTCCCACTCTTCCGCTTACCCGATTCATGTCTGCTCCTTGTGTCCATTGGAGCCACTTGAAAATTACACATTTTTCCATATTCACATAGTGAAAAAATACATTTTTCAAAATTATATATCTCTGATCACAGATGGAATCTGGACATAGAATATACATTTCTGGAATCTACTAGTCCTAGGCTACTCCCACTCTTCCGCTTACCCGATTCATGTCTGCTCCTTGTGTCCATTGGAGCCACTTGAAAATTCCACATTTTTCCATATTCACATAGTGAAAAAATACATTTTTCAAAATTATATATCTCTGATCACAGATGGAATCTGGACATAGAATATACATTTCTGGAATCTACTAGTCCTAGGCTACTCCCATTCTTCCGCTTACCCGATTCATGTCTGCTCCTTGTGTCCATTGGAGCCACTTGAAAATTACACATTTTTCCATATTCACATAGTGAAAAAATACATTTTTCAAAATTATATATCTCTGATCACAGATGGAATCTGGACATAGAATATACATTTCTGGAATCTACTAGTCCTAGGCTACTCCCACTCTTCCGCTTACCCGATTCATGTCTGCTCCTTGTGTCCATTGGAGCCACTTGAAAATTCCACATTTTTCCATATTCACATAGTGAAAAAATACATTTTTCAAAATTATATATCTCTGATCACAGATGGAATCTGGACATAGAATATACATTTCTGGAATCTACTAGTCCTAGGCTACTCCCACTCTTCCGCTTACCCGATTCATGTCTGCTCCTTGTGTCCATTGGAGCCACTTGAAAATTACACATTTTTCCATATTCACATAGTGAAAAAATACATTTTTCAAAATTATATATCTCTGATCACAGATGGAATCTGGACATAGAATATACATTTCTGGAATCTACTAGTCCTAGGCTACTCCCACTCTTCCGCTTACCCGATTCATGTCTGCTCCTTGTGTCCATTGGAGCCACTTGAAAATTACACATTTTTCCATATTCACATAGTGAAAAAATACATTTTTCAAAATTATATATCTCTGATCACAGATGGAATCTGGACATAGAATATACATTTCTGGAATCTACTAGTCCTAGGCTACTCCCACTCTTCCGCTTACCCGATTCATGTCTGCTCCTTGTGTCCATTGGAGCCACTTGAAAATTCCACATTTTTCCATATTCACATAGTGAAAAAATACATTTTTCAAAATTATATATCTCTGATCACAGATGGAATCTGGACATAGAATATACATTTCTGGAATCTACTAGTCCTAGGCTACTCCCACTATTCCGCTTACCCGATTCATGTCTGCTCCTTGTGTCCATTGGAGCCACTTGAAAATTCCACATTTTTCCATATTCACATAGTGAAAAAATACATTTTTCAAAATTATATATCTCTGATCACAGATGGAATCTGGACATAGAATATACATTTCTGGAATCTACTAGTACTAGGCTACTCCCACTCTTCCGCTTACCCGATTCATGTCTGCTCATTGTGTCCATTGGAGCCACTTGAAAATTACACATTTTTCCATATTCACATAGTGAAAAAATACATTTTTCAAAATTATATATCTCTGATCACAGATGGAATCTGGACATAGAATATACATTTCTGGAATCTACTAGTCCTAGGCTACTCCCACTCTTCCGCTTACCCGATTCATGTCTGCTCCTTGTGTCCATTGGAGCCACTTGAAAATTCCACATTTTTCCATATTCACATAGTGAAAAAATACATTTTTCAAAATTATATATCTCTGATCACAGATGGAATCTGGACATAGAGTATACATTTCTGGAATCTACTAGTCCTAGGCTACTCCCACTCTTCCGCTTACCCGATTCATGTCTGCTCCTTGTGTCCATTGGAGCCACTTGAAATATTCCATTTTTGTTTAAAGATATTTTATGTATAAAGTGACATATTCGGCAATTTTTTTTTATAATTTTATATTTTGATATGTTTTATAAATAAGTTTAGATTTTTTTAATAAAAATTTAATTTTTATATAGTTTTTTTATTCAAAAATAAATTTGTTCATTTTGAAAAATCAAATAACAGCGTTTGGAGCGTATTTAACATTTGTGTAGGACGTATTTAACTGACGTATTTATCTTCACACCCTTTGATTTTATAATCAATTTTTTTTTCGAAAATTTCATAGTATTTTTTTTTAAATTTTTTATTTTATAGTAAATTTTTTTTAAAATTTTGATTTTATAGTAAACTTTTGTAAAATTTTGATTTTATAGTAAATTTTTGGAAAATTCTGATTTTATAGTAAACTTTAAAAAATTTTGATTTTATAGTAAATTTTTTCAACATTTTGATTTTATAGTGAATTTTTTGAAAATTTTCTTTTTATAGCAAATTTTTCGAAAATCTTTTTATGGTAAATTTTTTCGTAAATCTTTTTATGGAAAATTTTTCGAAAATCTTCCTTTTATGGCCAATTTTTTGAAAATCTCCTTTTTATAGTAAATTTTTCGAAAATCTCTTTTTTATAGGAAATGTTTCGAAAACTTCCTTTTTATAGCAAAAGTTTTGAAGACTACCTTTTTAGAGCAAATTTTTCGAAAATCTATTTTTTATAGTAAATTTTTTGAAATTTTTTTTTTTATAGTAAATTTTGGAAAAATTTTATTTTATTATTAAATTTTTCATAAATCTCCTTAGTAAAGTAAATTTTAAAAAAATCTCTTTTTTATTGCAAACTTTTCAAAAATCTCAAAATTTTTGGAAAATCCCTTTATAGTAAATTTTTCGAAAATTTTCTTATTATCGAAGATTTTATATTTATCATAATTTTTTTTTTGAAACCTAACATTTGTTTTAAATTTTTCTATCGAAAATTTTCGACAAAACAATACAAATCTCAACATTTTAATCACACACATTTAAAAACCATGCCCCCTTCAATGTCAAATATTTTTGACAGATATTCTGTTAAAAAAAAAACAACAACCGTTATTTTCAAACTATAGCTTAAATTTACAACTACTAAGTTTGATTTAATGTTATTGAAGTTTTTTTTAACATCTAAGATTTTAAATCATTTTAATACCTTTTAAATTAATGTCTTAATTTTAAACATTTTTAACATGACTTAAGGTCGTAACGACCTAGACCGTTTAAACAAAATTCACCTTTTCGCACACAAACGAAATAAATAAAAGTTAACTAATGACTAAATTAAACGCCTAAATACTGTATGCAGTTAAACAGACAAATAATAAAAGTGTTTTCTAATGTTTAAAATAAATTAATTACTGTTATTTTTTGTTTATCAAAAATAAAATCAAAACAAAAAACGTTGTATAAATTGTATTGCTATCTATCATGTGTAGGTTGTTTTTAATATAATAAACACATGTACTTTTATAGTTAATTAATTAAAAATATAGTTTGCAAAAAAAAAAAGAGAAAAAATATTACAACAAAATAATGTTTTTGTTTTTCTATTTAAACAATTGACAAAAAAATTAGTAAATTTAAAATTACAAACTTATTGGTAGACAAAGAAAAAAATAACAAGTAAATGAAATAGTCTTGCTTATTTAATTAGCACAATCTTATAAAGTAAACAAAATAAGTTGATCGCAAATTTGAAAAAGCTATGGAAAAAAATATTTAAAATTGTAAATAGTTTTATTGTTATTATTATTTTGGATCCATTTGGTTTTTAAGTACATTATATAGTCGAGTTCTGTACTTACAGTAAAATTTAGCTTTCAAAAATTTTTAATTATTTTTTGCCGCCACCTATTTTAAAATTTTCCCTAGTACCCGTAACTTTATGGTAAAACGAGAGAAGATGTAGTCGGTCAAACCCGACCATATAATACCCTACACCATTTCGATCCACATAATTTTGTTTTTACTTATATACAACTTACTTGTGTAAAATATTAACATAATACTAACATTTGTATGGGACTTATGCACGTTAAAGTGATTTTTGGGAGAGGGGTTTATATGGGAGCTATAGTCAGTTATGGACCGATGTTCATGAAATTCGGCAAAAGGATTTGTGTTTATAAAAAACTTATTTGTGCTAAATTTCATTAAAATATTCCTATTTTTAAGGCATTTATAAGTGTTAAAACTCTACTCCGGGAGGACATTTGTATGGGGGCTAAGTGAAATAATGGGCCGATCATAACCAAATATAGGCTTCATCCTTGTGTTAAAGAAATCATATGTACCAAATTACATCAAATTATCTTAAAAATTGCAACCTGTACTTCGCGCACTAGCTTTACATGGACAGCCAGCCGACCAGACGGACGGACGGATATCGTTAAATCGACTCAGAAAGTGATTCTGAGTCGAACGGTATAGTTTGAAATGGGAGTCCGAAGATTTTTTCTCAGCGTTACAATTTCTACACAAACAATGTTCTCCCACAGTTATTGCAAATTTCAAAAAATATAATCCAAACCAAGAAACATCGACTCCTAAGTAAAAAAAAATAATACTCTTCACGTACAAAGTGAATGGTGAACTCAAACAGATTTATGGCGCCCACTAATATATTTTAAAACAGAACTTAGAACTGCAATTTGATGCGTCAAATATTCCTCGACATCTCCAAAAACAAAATCTGTAAGAAAGATTTCAAAGAAAAGTCCCATTACTTAACTACTGACAGGTACGCAATCACCTTAAAACTCCAACTAGCCCCATACTAAATGGCGCAACATTCTCTGCACAGATGAGATCAAAGTAATTATTTTTGGTACATATGAGATGCATAGGACAAGAATATATATGAGGGGACCAAATAACAACTAATATGACCCAAAATTTGTTCTGAAGTCCGTCAAGCACTTTTTTATAATAGGTAACATGGATGCATGTATAAATATTAAGAATATAGTCATGTTATCTTATTCAAAAGAGAATATGCACCTCAAATGTTTGTTTCAGCAGGAAAATATTCCTAAACATACGAGCAAATTGACAAAAAAAATGCTTTTCCGAAAATTAAAGCGATGTCCTGGAGTGATCGGCTCAGTCACCATATCTGATTCCCATTGAAAATCTTTAGGAAGATGGCAAATATGAAGCTTTTAAAAAGAAATCGGGAAATGTGTAGGGATTGTGGACGCCAGTGAAGTCAGCTTGAGAAAATATTCCCATCAAGAGGTCTAAAAATAAAAACTTAATCACGTAGTTTTATTTGTACAGGTATTTTTCATCAATGCTACTATTCCCAGCAAAAACTTTGGTTGACAGGTAATGAGTTAAGAAGCTAATATAATGGCTTTTCACTACTTGCACATTAGCTGAATAGCCCATTATTTTAACATGGCAACTGCTTACCTCATTGCATTACTTATATGTCATTACAAGAACTAATTACTTTCAAGCTGTTCAAGAACTCATTGATTTTAAAGTATTACTGAAGTCATTAAAAAAACATGAGAAACTTGTTGCGTTTTAGTTTACTAACAACTAATGAAATTTTAAGATATAAAAAGCTGTTTTTTAATTTTAAAATTAGAAAGATTATGTATATTTTAATTTTAAAAAAATAATATTATAAAAACTCTATTGTCTTTTCACATATGTATCCCCTCTTAAAAATATGAATTGGTAAACTGAATAAAAAAATCAATAAAAAGTAGTATTTTAAAAAAAATATATTATTATAAATAATTACATAACGGGTTCTTCTATGTGATGTAGGCGGTATGTTCTTGTCATTGAAAAGAATGACAACTACATGTAACTACATGTCATTACCAAGTTTGTGTTGGGGTATTTCCACAGCAAATTTCTAGTGTATTCCATCAATTCGGGAAAAATATAACAAATTCCAAGGACAAACATTTTTTGTACTTAACAAAAAATGTTCATTTTATTGAAAGTAAAAATTTTACAGATAGCTGTAAATATGTATGGCCAAATTACGAAAAAAAAACAATAGCAAATCTCAAATTAAAAAAAAAAGAAATAATAAATAACTAAAAAGCGCAAAGAAATAAAAAAACTTTTAATTCCAAAAAACACTTTTGAAAATTGTCATATCATAAATCGTAAATTGTAATACAAAAAAAAAACAACCAAATTTATAAAAAAAAATACATAGAAGTCGCTTAAAAGAAAAAAATCCACAAATATCTAAATAATAAAAATTCGCCTAAAAAAATTTTAAATTGGAAAAATCTTAAATAAATACCAAATAAGAAATTAAGTTACAAAATAAATCGGCAAAAATACAAAAAATCGCCAAATTTATGAAAAAAAAAAAAAAAAATTAAATTAATTAAAATTCACCTAAAAAACCTTAAATTACAAATATATTTAAAATATCATACCAATGTCAAATTACAAGCAATAATAAAATTCAAAATTAAAAAATGGTCAAATTGCTTTAAAAAATCGCTAAAATACTAAAAAATAAAACTCCAAATTCGAAAAATCGACTAATTGTAAAAACAAAATCATAACTACAAATTAAATCAGAAAATAATTCGTCAAATTTTTTTTTTATTTTTTCTTTAAACAAAAATAAATGAGTAAGACTAGATGGATTTTGACGAGTTAAACAAGAATCTGCTTTCACTTTTTTTCTATTACATTCTGTTTTTTTTTTTAAGGGCATGACTAATATCATCAATTTATTCAGCGGTCATACTATAAAACTCGAGAATGGTTTGTCCCATTTAGACTATAAGCCAAGAACCGTTTACACGATTTTGATAAATGATACACCAAAAGATACATAATTATCTTCAAGATATGTCAATAATATTTTTTATTCGCTAAAGAATTTCAAAGTTAAGGATCAAAATTTTCACGATTTTTTAAAAAAAGTATAATTAATTTTGTTCGCTACTAATTATCGAATAACTGTGGATATATTAACTAAACAACAAATTATGTAAATTTAGTTCAAAGATCATTTAAGTCGCTATCGGAGATTAATTCATCTTAATTGGACTAACCGTTCTCACACTCGTACAAGTGTGACTGCCTAGTAGTCATGCCCATAATAAAAATCAATACGTGATAGAAAAAATGAAATTGAAAAAAGATTCGGCTGTGCCGAATCTTTGATACCCTTCACCATATTACCATCTTACTATCTTATCGACATCATATTACCATATTACCGACAAATAATAAAATTTTCGCCATAACGTATGCTTTCATATTTTCACATATTTAAATCTAAATTTTTTTCAAACTACGAAAATTTGAATATGAAAAAAAAACAATCATAGCAGGCTTTGCTTTTAAAAAATAAACAACAACAATTCCATATTTATTTATTTTTTTATGTGTGTATATACAAACTGACTGCATATACAAAGAACAACAACAACACTGTTATTCATTATCAGGGCAAGTTTTTATATGCACAAAAATAATTGAAATATGCGCCTGAAAAAGCACGAAAAAATTGTATAATATGCACAGAAATATGCAAAAATAGCATGAATATGTATATAAAAACCAATGAATTTATGCATTCTTATATATTAATGTGTAGAAAATATGCACAAATATGCATTTTTTAACTTCAAATCTCAAATATATTTCGATGTTTATAAAAATATAATATTTTAATTTTAAGTATCATATTTGACGCTTCCGAATTTTTTTCTTTACAATATTTACAATTTACTCAAAATACTCACAAAACAAATTTTAGAAATCATTTGATTGAACTCCAGAAATTCACCAAAAAATTGTATTTTTGTTAAGAAAACTAATTTCACTTTAGTGAAATTCTTTTGAAATATGCAAATGCTTAATTTCCAAGCGAAAAGCTTGAAAAACTTGCCCTGTTCATTATATTACTTCTGTTGCTAACTAAACTACTTGTCTTATAGGCAAAAACGTCACTAATAGTCATTACAATGCTTAATATACATGTTTGTGTATGTATTTATGTATATTCTTAACAGATATGTTTTAGTTTTAAAAAATAAACAACAACAATTCCATATCTATTTATTTTTGTACAGACTGCATACACAAAGAACAACAACAACAACACTGTTATTCATTATATGACTGCTGTTTCTAACTAAACTACTTGTCTATACAAAAAACAAAAAACGTCACTAATAGTCATTACAATGCTTAATATACATGTTTGTGTGTGTATTTATATTCTTAACAGATTTGTTTTTGGTCCATAACTCTGTTGATTCTAAACGAATTTGGTTTATTAATAAAAACGAAATTTTATAAAAACATTTATGACTGATCTATATAAAAATAAAAATCTGTAGCTTGAACAAGGGCTTCAAAAATAAAAAAAATCGTTTTCCCCGATATCTCAATTATTACTGAACCGATTTATTTCATTTTTTCAGAACAAAAATTCAGAAAATAATTTCCGAGCCCCCTTTAAAAATTCGAAGTCCCTGGTGTATGCAGAGGCTTCAGAAACTGAAAAACCGGTTCCAAAAACCGGTTTTTAAAGCATATCTCCGCCATTTACAAACCGATCCTGCTGATTAAACCAGGGCTTCAAAAAATAAAAAATGCGTTTTGTCCGATATCTCAGTTATTATTGAACCGATTTATTTCATTTTTTCAGAACAAAAATTCAGAAAAAAATGTCCGAGACTTCTTTGTAAAAACGAAGTCCCTAGTATATACAGAGGCTTCAAAAACTGGAAAACCGGTTCTAAAAACCGGTTTTTTTAACATATCTCTGCATTTTATGAACCGATCTTGCTGAATTCCAATAGCAAAATTCTCGAAAGCATTTCCGATCGTTTGATATATATATTATATATGTCAGTTATCGGTGGGCTTCATAAACGCTATTTCAACCGACACACGGACGGACGGACATGGTCCTATCGTCATCATTTCTTACAAGGATCCCGAAAATGTCAACTTTTTTGCTCTCCGACGAAAATTGTGGGAGTTACAAACGGAATGACAAACTTATATATACCCTTTACACCTTTGGTGAAGGGTATAAAAAGTGAAAGCTGATTCTTGTTTAACACGTTAAATTCTATCTAATCAACCAATTTTTTTATTTAAGACGAAAAAAAATTTTTTTTTGCCCACTAGTGTATCTTCACTTAACTATAGATATGCATGGGTATTTTAATTTAACTGTGAATAAAATCATGATTTGTGGCTTTGTCTACTCGTAGTTTTACCAGCTTTGAGATAAAGATGTTAAACTGAAACATTTTTGATGTTTTCACTTTCACTAAAAAGAAATTTAACAAAAAAAATCTTCGATTTAGTATGAACATTTTTTTTTTGTCACTTATTTCAAAATATCTCCTAAACTATTGAGCGGATAAAAATTTGATAGTAGAACGACTTAAAGCCAATTTTATTGCACATATTTTGGTTAATTATATAAATCGTAAATACCGTTTTTGAGTTGAAGTGAAATATACTCGAGTAATAGGCTTATTTAGGTCGCAATATTAGACACGCCCATAAAAAATATTGACCTGATGGGAAAAAACTGAAAGCAGATTCGATTTTAGCATGCGGAATTCCATCTAGTCCACATATTTTTTTTTTTAAGCAGGAGGAAAAAAAATGTTTTGTCGACCAGTGTTATCTAGCAAATATCACAAAATATATTAAAAAAAGAGGCTAAATTATAAAAAAAAAAAAAAAATCACCAATTTCTTTTTAATAATAAAATTCCAAATATAAAAATATCGTCAAAAAACTTTAAAAAATTAATAAAATACTAAAAAACTATTTAAATTTCCACTACTGAATCAAAATTTGCACTGGAATAACAACACCATTTAATATATTACAAAAACAACAAAAAAAAACTATTAACATACATTTCAATCTTAAAATATTCTTTTTTTTATAAATTTATGATCATAAAATAGATTTTCTGCCAAGATTCATTGTCACAAAAATTCTTTGTTTAAAATTCATTTTATATTAATGTAAATATACAACAAAGACAGACATACAAAATATGTATGTATGTTTGTATGTAATGTAATGTACATATTTACTATATTATATGAATGACCCAGAACAGATTGTAAAAAAAATAAACTACTATGTATGAATTTAGTTTGACTTCTAACAGGAATTAAAAACAAACAAAATATAAAAAATATAAAAAAACTCATACCAAGGGCTAAAGATCTAAAAAATAGCAAAAAAAAATATTTAATAAAAAAAAAAGAAATAAAACATGTTTGTTTTTATCTCACTCTCCAATGTAAATAAAAAACAAAACAAAAAAAACAAACTGACTTACATACCCAGCAAATGTATTTATTACTCTTCATAACTCATACATACACGCCAACTCAGAGTAATATTTACAAGCTAACATTATAATTAATAAAAAATACATAAACGACGACAGCGACAGCGATTTAAACATACGAGAAAAAAATATACGCACGAATAATGTGTAGTTAGAGTAGCAGTTAGTTTGTTAGTCAGTTAGGCGGAAGTATTAAAAATTCGTAAACTATTCCGGTTCAAACAAATTAACCAAACAACAATAATAATAAATAAAACCCCCAGCAAACAAACCACAAACATATCGACTTTATGTGTTTGTATTTTTGTTTATATTTTTTAGTTTGTTTTAATTTATTGTGTGTATGTTTTTTTGTTGTTAATTAATTAAAAAGTCAGCGCCTCTTATTAATATTAACTGCACATTACTACAATTTAGTGTTTTTTAGATTAGATTTAGTATAATCGGTTATTTTTATTTGAATTTATTATAGTATTATTTAGTTGGTTTAAGTGACGTTACAATATCGGTGAATGTCATAGCCAATTATTTAGCGATTAAAAGTATTAATTAAATGTGTGGTCTTTTAATAGAATTTCAAATAAAAATATATTAGAATATGAATTTACAATTCATTTGTTGGTATGAATATTGAATTTAGTAATATTTTTATAGATCAAAAGTCAATAACCTAAACCTGTTGTTGGGCAACAATGTAAATATTAATCAATTCAATTTATTGATATTGTAGTAAATATGTAAGAGTATACGTTTTATTTTAAATATTATTAAAAATTGTGGATTTTTTTAATTTATCGATTTGTATAAAGTTCTAGGTTTTTTTTTACATTTATTAATTAACACTTGTCAGTTGTTTTACAAGTTTTAGGTAACTTTTGTCCTTCTAAGAAATAAAACGACATAATTTAATTATTTTTTTAAATGTTTATTTCGACTTTTGAGTTTTTTTCAAATATGATAATAACGGTCAATAAGATACCGGTATTTTTGAAAATCATTTACTTCCAATTTTACATCTCATAGTAAGTAATTACACTATGGAATAAATGTGAAAAAATTTGTATGACAATAAACTTTTATCTTATGCATTATCTTCTTAACGACACACATTGTGGTAAAATGAGACAAAAGTGGAGATTATTAATTATGTTTCGAAATTTAAATTTTCGTAATAAAGTTGGATACCGAATAAAAATAGACAAAATTATGATGTCAATATCAATTAAAATCTTTAAGCTAGGTTGTGTTGTTTTCTTATAAGGAGCTGCCAAAGTTAAAAATTTTTTACATTTTTGAAAAATAGTAAAAAATTTAATTTTCAACAACTTCCACTGTATTTATTTTGAATAAAAAGTCTTTTAAAGTAAAAATTTAAAATGGGACTATCAAATTTAGGTATTTAAGTATACTTTTCTTCAAGTATTTTTAAATTATATTTTGTCCTAATATTTTTGTTATTTTTTTTAAAATTGTCCTACAATACAGTAATTTTCAATTTTCATGGAATGCAACTTAAAATGTTACAGGATGTTTGTTCTGAAAATTTTCTAAAAAATAGTTCACATTGTCCACTTTAATATTACGAAAAAAATCGTGCGCATATATAGCCCGATTTGAGAAATTAATTTTTTTTTTTTTTTTTCGAAAAAAATGCAGTAAATTTCATACAAAAAACAGCTCAAATGCAGACATTTTCTTTGCTTTATCAGATATTAAACAATGTTGCCTCAATCGAAATAAATCTGTAACTTCTAATCGGCTAGAAGCAGGATCCCATATACGCTTCAGAAGCGGAGCTATGGCAGTTCAAAATAGTGTACTAAAGTCATAGAAAATGTTAAACCACTAGCGAATTGTTGTTGCTTACCCGATTTTCAAGATTGCATGTACTATTTCTCTTATATATTCTTCGAGATATATTCATTTGAAATTTCAACAATCTAAAAAAAATTTGGTGCATAAACCGATAATTTAGTACATCAAGCGGAAAAAGTTTGATATACTCGTATTTTTCTGCAAAATGGATAAAAATGTTATAAATAAGTTACTTTTATAGTTTAAATATTGAAAAGTTGCATTGCATTACAATTTTTTTTTTTTCAAAAAAAGTTTTACGAAAATGTGCTCTAAAAAATCCTCCAAGGCAAAAAAATATATATATATATATATATATATATATATATATATATATATATATATATATATATATATATATATATATATATATATATATATATATATATATATATATATATATATATATACATATATATATTTTTTTTTTGGCCAAAATGTACCAGACTTGAGATTTTCAACTCCTAGTAGAGAACTGAAGATAAATTTTGTATGTTTTTTTTATACCCACCATTAAAAAGATGGGGTGTATATTGATTTTGTCATTCCGTGTGTAATCATTTAAGGCCCCATAGAGTATATATTTTCTGGGTCCTGGTTAGATTCTGAGTCGATCTAGCTATGTCCGTCCATCGGTCCGTCTGTTGAAAGCAGAAAGCATAGAACGGGACAACCTAGGGAGACGAAATTTGGCTCAAATATTTATCTTATATAAGTTATGGGCTAAAAACTAGAAACACAGGATGTCCGTTATAGCTTCATCTGCTGATATCTCTTTTACAAAAGCATGTACAACAACGAAATTTTGTACAGATAATTTGAGTCTCGATATAAACTTCGAAACAAAAAATGGGCGTGGTCCGCCCACCTTCCAAATATTTTTGTATTTAACTCATCAATACGCATCATTTGAGGGGTCATCCTACATCGAAATCTTAAAAAAACGTTTCCTCGGGATGCTCTTATATACAAATGACTAGAGAACTCGTCTGTAATGTAAAATTTCGAGCAAAAATTCTTCACTGCCTTGTTGAAGGAGAAGTCAGCATAGCTTAGATGCAATTGACGTTCTGTAGACGAGAGCAATACAGGAGGATGTACTCCAAAATGTCACCTTGTCAATATTGACGATTCATTCACAAATTTTTAGATAATTTGACTTTCAATAAAATTCCTCAGATCTGAAATAAATTAAATTATTTAAATAAAACTAAATAAACAAAATTAAATAAAACTAGTCCATTAAGAGTTATGGATTTATTTCAAAAAATTTTCGAATCTGAAGAAAAAAGTTTGCATTTAAAAAGTTTTTTATATGGGTGACACTAGAGTTTTTTTTAACAAAAATTTTAATTTCTCAAATCGGGCTACGATTTTTTTCATAATATTAAAGAAGATATTAGTATTATTTTTCAGAAAAATTTGAGAACAAAAAACCAGCAACATTTTAAGTTCCATTCCATTTAAGTTTAAAATTTATGTATTTTAGGACAATTTTAAAAAAATAATAAAAATATTTGTAAAAGACAAAAAAAACAACGCATCCTAGAGCAATGATTTTTTTATATTTATACATAATTTTGTTTATTTTTATTTAATACACATTTTATTACGAAAAATCAATTTTATTACTTTTGACAAATTTTACCCCAACGTGTAACTATTTATTCCTTCATGCACTTAATATTTTTGATCATAGCAGAATATTTTTAAATTAAATTTTTTTCCAACAGTAAACTCCTAAATATATTCAAAAATGTATTACATTTCTTAATATTCGTTTAATCGCAAACTAACAGCACTAAAATTACATATAAAACGGCTGCTGTCGCTACTGCTATCGATTAAACACATGACAGGTTGTTATGACCAATATTTGTTGTGTGTGATTTTATTTTTTCTATTATATTTATTTGTTATTTATTGTTTATTTTATCCATTTTACCGTTAGATACATATTTATTACTTACAACGATTAATTTTGAAATTGTTTTAGGTTAGAAAAATATATAAAACATAAATTTCCAACTGACCAAATTTGGTAATTATTTTGTTATTTTTTTGATTTTAGATAAACAATGAATTATAGATTTATTTCATAAATGAAATTTGTTTAATACATACTAGAATTTAATAATATTTCGTTAGAAATAGAAACTTTATTCCTTAAAAGTAAACAATAATTATAAAAATATTAAAAATAACACGTTGGTCACATTAAGATCACATTGTAAAAATTTGTTTCTTTAAGAGCACATTACACATAAATAAATGTACTTTCAAGAGAACAATATTATTTGTTATTAAACATACATATAAATAAATAAATAATGATCTGATGGCTGATTGTTTTTATATACAAAAGTATTAAATGTATGATCACTAGGCAAGTATAGAATCAACTAAATACTTAAATACTTGTTGCTTTTGTTGCTTAATGTAAAAAAAACACTCATGTTAATCGGTTGATGACTCGAAGACTGTCTATATGTCAGCCATTCGTGACTATGATGACTATCGATCAATACAAAATATGTATATAAATAATATACAAATATGTACAATTTAGCAGAATAGACAAAAAGTAATAAAAATAAATATTCATAAATTTTTATAAACAAAACACATGCTTGAATTTTTTTATTATAATTATTTAATTAAACAAATTTTAGTTTTGTAATTAAATATATAATAAAAAGCAATTATTACAATTTACATAATTTAGATTTCATTTGTTAAAAATATTAATTATATATAGGTACATATTTATTTTTTGCCCATTTTTATTTAATATTGATTTATTTGCTTTTAATATTTATTTCCCCATTTCACTTTTAGTGTAATTTTACGGATTCATTTTTATATTTATTTGAATATGAAAATAAACAAACTACTTTAAACTACTTGTAAATATATTTTTTTTTTTTTTAATGGGAAAAACAATTTCTATCTTATCAGAAGTAAAACATTTAGAATGACAAACACTTAAAATAAATAATTATTTCTATGGATGTACATATGTATGTATTTGTGTGAATTTGTCATAGGGAATACCCAACAAGAAAAACAAGATATTAAAAAGAGGCCTTATTTGAAGTCTTGGAATATTTCTTAAGAAAATAATATCCTAAAAAAACCTTTTAGACAAGTCCTGAAAAAAGCCACTGTAAATTGAAAAAGTTGAGATGGGTAAAAAAAAAAAGCTAAAAGTTTATTTGCAACAAAAAACTTTATCTCGCTGGGATGTTAAGAGTTTATTTAAAAGTATTTGTAACAATGAAATAAATAAATCAAATAAAACATTTGGTTACAAGATACATATTTTATTACGTTTTTAAAAAAGAAAAATGTGATTAAGAGTATTTTTGTTAATTTTTAAAATTTAGGTTTTGTTTTATTTTTTTTTTTTTTTCAATTTTAAACATAATTATGTTACAGAAAAATTATTTTTTTTCATAACTATTTCATAGAAAACTTATGTTATCGCAGATATTCTTAGCGAAAAGTAATGTTAGCGATAAATTTTCTAAATAAAAGTAGAAATGTCAATCTATAAAATTTTCAAAATTTCAAAATTTTGTGAGTAAATTAAGTAGACCGATTATTGTCAAAGCTAGGTTCTTACTAAATGAATGAATGAACAAAAAACTAAGAATAAGCAGAAAATGTAATAAAAAGTTATGAATAATTTTTTCATAACGAAAATTTAATTATGCAAATAAATTAAAAGTTATCGAAATTTTCTTATAACAATTTAAGTTAAGAAAATTTATCAAAAAATATTCTACAGAAAATTAAAGTATACACAAATTATGTAAAGAAAAATTAAATGTCTATAAATTTCCTACAGAAAAATAAAGTTAACGATTAGGAAAGTAAAATTATTAGAGAATTTCCTAGAGAAAATAAAAATTCTAGATAAATTTTGTATAAAAAAAATAAAATTCTCGGTAAATTTTCTTCAAAAAATTTAAGATAAATTAATTCCCTGCAGAATATTAAAGTAATCGATAAATTTCCTTTATGAAATTAAAAATATCAATAAATTTGTTACAGAAAATTATCGATAGTTTCTATAAAAAAATAAAAGTCGATAAATTTCCTACAAAAAATTAAATATCGATAATTTTGAACAGAAAATTATAACTATCGATAAATATTCTAAATAAAATTAAAGTTATTGATAATTCTTTTATAGAAAATTAAAGTAATCAATGAGTTTTCTGTATGAGATTAAAGTTATCGATAAATTTCACATATAAAATTAAAGATATCGATAAATTAAAGTTATCGATAAACTTCTTACGCAAAACTTAAACAGAAAATTAAAAATATTTATAATCTTTCTAATGAAAATGTATATCCTACAAAAAATAAAAGTGATCGATATCTTTTCTACAGAAAATAAGCCTTGTACACAGTGATGCCTGATAAAATTTAAGAAAAATCGCTCTGTTTAGTTCAAAAATTTCCTTTTTCCCTTTTTTTAGAAAAAATTTTCCCTCCATTTTCTTCTCCTCCTTAAAATCGCTATTTTTTAACAAAAACTACAAGTTTTTAGTAAAAAATGCATTGAAATTTACATGAATATAGTTTTTGTTTGTAATTCAGTACAAATAAAAATAAAAATTCCCTCCCTTTTTCACTTCGGCTAAAATTTGCCTTAAAAATTCCCTCAAAAATTTTTTTAAATTTTTAAATTATCGGTAAATAAAATTTACCGATAATTTAAAAAAAATCAAGGATCAAATTTTTATATAAAAGATTTCCATAAAAAATATATGTTAACCCATAAAAATATTAGAACACGTTCTAAAATCACTAGTTCTAGAACTGGTGTAATCACAACCACTTCAGATTCTTTAATAACATCCTTAGAACTAGTGATTTCACAACTAATTGTGGAACTCGTTGCGTAGAACCTTATTATGATTAAAAACAAATTCTGTATGACTTCTGCAACACTTCTCTGAACAAATTACTGATTCCCAAAAGACTTTCAAAAACTAAAAAGTTTAACAAAATTATATTGATTTAAAAAGTGGACTCTAGGATGGCTCATTAGTATAAAAAATAAAAAAACAGGTTCTGAAACCATTCCCTAACGTTTCTATGGCATGAGTTCTAAATGTGACAATTTTGAACAGAAATAACTGATTAAAAAACTATGTCCTCGATAAATGTAATCAAATTAAACATATAAATTATTCATACATTTCTCATGAATAATAAAAGTTAAAGTAAATATTATTTAATTACTATAACCAATTTCTTTATTTTCTAGCGATAAATTTTCCAATAAAATTAAATTAAATAAAAAATGTCTAAAAAAATTGTCCATCGATAAATTTTTTGTTAAAAATTACATTTTAATCACAATTTCTAGAGAAATAAAAATTATCGATAAAAAATATTAAAAGACCTCAAGAAACATCATTAAAATTTATAAAAACTATCAAATAAGTATTTAAAAATATTATTTTATTAATAAAAATTTATAAAAATATCAAAATTGTATAATTTTATCGAAAATTACGAAATAAACAAATGTTTTTAGAGAAGAAAGTTATCGACTATAAATTATATAAAACATAAATTGTAAGTTTAAAATTTGAAAAAAAACAAAAAAAAAAATATTTCTAAACAAAATTAGGTTCCAATTCTGTATAACAACAAATAAATTTCAATTTATTTGTTTTTTTGAAACGAATATTCGTTATTCAAAATATTAAAGTCATATTGTAAAACGATTTTAACTTTAATTTTTTGTAATTTTAAAATTTATAATTTCTAATAAAAAAAACAAATTTACAGATGAAACCCAATTTTTTAAATTAAATTGTAATTTTAAGCGTAGTTTAATACAATAACAAAATATTTATAAATGTAATAAAAATCAACAAATAATTTATGTTGGTCATCATTTTAACTGATAAAGAAAAACAAAAAAAAATAAATTTCAAAATATTACATGTTCTGATTTTTTTTTTCTTTCTTTCTTTCTCAATCGTTATCAATCCAAAGGGATCTTTTTTGTTTTATTAAAAAGCCAGTAAATCAGAACCAAAAAATTGTTAACAATAACTACAAATAATCTCAAAGTAACAAACGACAAAAATAAAAACCTACAAAGTTTGAGTACTTTGACCTTCTTTAAAGTTTCAAAGTGTGTGGATAGATAGATTTATGTATAATTTACCAAACTTAAAAAAAAAACTAGCAATTGAGTATTTTAGATTTTAATGTCTTTAAACTGTTTATAACCCACACAAACACACAAACATATATTTAATCATGTACCAATATATAAACAGATATATACTTGATACGTGCATATTAAAGCAACTATAAAATGTTGTTGGTTGTTTATATTTTCAAATAGACGTAACAACAAATTAACAGCAACATTGGCAAAATTCATATAAACATTGGATAAATTAAAACAAATAGATATTAAGCAGCAAAGTGAACGACTCAACAAGCAAGTGAGTGAATGAATGACTACACGTTAGTACACAAGAATTGTAAGCCTCGTCTATTGGGTTCAAAGTAAACCAGCTTTAATCTAACAAACAAGAAACTGACCTTAAAAAAATTCGGCAAATAAAACATTTCAATCTTTAAACTCTATGCTAGCACCTTTAGAATAAACAAAAGCAAACAATGAATACAAGAAAAAAAAACAAATAAAAATAATAATGGCAAATAAAATCGCCAAAAAGATCTTTTATGTTCCAATACACCTCTTAAGATTAATGTTTTACAATTGCTTAAGATGGTTTTAAAAGTGTTGAAGATAAAAAAAACCTTAAGCAAATCATAACAAAATTGAGAACACCTAAACCCTAACCTAAAAACAACTGAATGTCATTCACCACACTAAATAAAATGTATTAAAAATGCATTTATAAATTTTAAATAAAAAATCAAAGACCTTTTTCTTTTTAATATACATACTGACAGACATTGAATATTTTTATTTGCAGAAATCTTTCTAAAGGAAGTTGATTTCAACACTTTGATTTCATTTCTGTTTTTTTTTGTTCAAATATTTCTTTGTTGATAAGTTGTTTGTTTTTTGTTGTTTTTTCGTATGAATGTATAAACTTATATTTTATCATATTTAGGTTTTTATGATCGCATTTCTATATTTCATTTTGATTTTTTCTATTTTTTAATTGATAAGATAAAAGTACAGAGTTTTATAAAGGGGGGGGGGGGGTGTAAGATAAATTATATTTGTGAAATATCAAAGGTGTAATATCGAAGTTACTTAAAGCTTGAAAATAACATATCTGGAATTTTAGAACCTGTACTACTTTCTAAAAAATTTACAATTTCATGACTTTCAAAATCAGGAATAAGGCTATATCTAAATATTTATGAAGTATTAAAAGCAAAAAAGTAAAGCTTTCTAATCCTCCTTTAAAATTAGTGTGCACTAAATTTGAATTTGGACATAGAACATATGCATATATAGTCTTAGGCTACTATATCTATTCTGTTTACCTGATTCATGCCTGCCCACAAATGTCCTCTGGAGCTATTTAAAAATACTAGAAAACTATCTTGAATCACAGATTTAATTTGAATATAGGCCATATATAGCTAGAGTCTAATAAAAAAACTATATATTTTTAAAAATCATACATATATCTACGACTACAAATTGAATCTGATTATAGAACATATGTTTTGCCAAACGTATTGCCTAGATGAAAAATATTATTGCGGCAATCGGGTGAAAAAGTGTCTCGACGGCAATACCCCTAAGCAATACGATAGCAATCTGGCAATATCTCCAGAAAACCATATGAAAGATATCTCTAAGATGATATTAGGAAGATAAAAGAAGATTTTGCAAAGAACCTACCCAAAAAAAACACAAAATTATACATTTTAAATTATAATTTCAAATGTATTTGCATAAACCATAAACACGGTATAAATGACATTTTTTTTTTTGATTCTTTGTGTAACAGTACTTTGTAAGGAACTAACACAATTTAGATTTTTCTTCATATACCCTTTAATAAAAAGAAAATATTTGAAAATTTTGTAAATGAAGAAAAACAATAACTTAATTTATCTTGAGGATTTGTTTAAAACCTTGTAAAAGCCAATACCCAAAACGAAATCAATAAATATACGTAATTCTAAATATTATCTTAACAAAATTTTATAAAATAAACAAATTAAAAATTACAATAAATATTTTTTATTTTGTACTGCGGAAATTACTCGGAGGCAACAAAAAGATGATAGATGGGGATATTGTAACATTATCATCCAAGAAGATATCTTCCATGTTTTAGCAATATATATTGCTAACAACTACAAATTCTAGGCTACTCCCTCTCGTCTGCATTGTCCACTACAGCCATTTTAAAATTTCACATTTATCTATATTTTCGTTTTTCAAAAATATTTATATCCGATGATATATGTATATATATCCGATGTATTTCTGGAATCTACTAGTAACAAATAAGGAAATAGATGTAATTTTTTAATTTTTGTTCTATAGATTTGTCATCAAATTTGTAAATGTTTCCAAACAAATTTTGGTTTTTTCTCGGAATAATTTCCTCCTCAAATTATACGATAGTTGGATTTATCATTCAAAGATGTTAGTTCCGTTGCAATAACCCAGCAAACACGAAGTCAAACGTTTGAAATATGATGACTTTATCATTTGATATCAAACATATTTCTCACACATGTGTCAAATGTGGATAGAGGTTTGAATTTCAAGTTTGAATATAAATTGAGAATCATTTGAGAAAAAATCTTTGAAAATTTATATTTTCTCAAATTGATATCAAATGTTATTATCAAATCATTATCAATCCTAAAGATAACTTTAAAAATATTTGAAAAATTGCACGCTCTTAACTTGGTATCAAATGTTATTATTAAGTTATTCATAAATCTTAAGACAAGTTTACAAAAATTTAAAAAATTGTGTTTTCTCAATTTGATATCAAAAATCTAATGCTAATTTGATTTCAAATTATTAAACAAAATTAAAAAATTTAAGAATAATCTAAATTAAATTATCTAATCATTATTAAAAATGTTTAGATTATGATAATTAAAAAAAAAGAAATTAAAAATAAACAAATATTTACAAGAACTTTAGGTAGCGGTTATTTTGAAATAATTTTCCTTAAAAAAGGATGTAAAATTTGCAGTTTTTGTAAATAAGTATATATATTATATATTCTTATAAAATTCTTTTAAACAGACATATTTATTTACAAATTACATATTAAAATATTATTTTTACAAACAAATACTCAAAGCTACAAATTAATAAATAAATTAACAAATAAAATAATGATTAAAATAATAAATAAAATTAAAAATCAAAGAATTTTTAGTCACAATCCACATTTGAAAATTTGAAATGAATTTCATTTGGTAATGATTTAATAATAATAGCATTTCTCAATTTGAGAATTAATTCCCCTTTTTGTTGAGAAAGCTATTATTTTCAAGTTATTTTCAAAGCATTCTCAAACGTTTGACGTTGAGAAAGGGTTTGATTTCAAATCATTCTCAATTTGATATCATTCCTTTGTGTTTGCTGGGAAAATACATAATTCACAATATAAGAAGGTACTTAAATTATAGCAAAATTCAAAATTATGTTTTACATTAGGAATATAATAATTAACGTTAACAATACATCATCATAAATGCAATTGGTAAATAATTAAATTTGAGATCATTACGATTTTTATTGCTCAAAAAATTTTTAACATTTATACTACTTCTGAGAATCTTTAGTTGCAATTATTTTTAATAAAGAAATTTATTTAAACTTTAAATGAAAGAGTATTTTAAATTAACAACTTTTTGGCAATTTTTTTAGTTTTATTAATTCCCCATCATTTTTTTAATAAAAAACAATCTTTCCAGCAACCCAGTTAACGACTTTCATAAATAACCGTACAATTTGTTTTTTATCTTTAATTAGAAGTGTTGCCAATGTGTTTTAATCATAATGTTTATTTTTATATACACATATATTCATATATAAATACATGTATGTATGTACGTATTGTATGTCAGTCATTGTTTATGCATTTTATTGATTAGTCACAAAAACAACAACAACACCAAAGCATATGAATGTGGCAGAATATAATATAACGTTATTTTTGTTTTTCGCAGAGTGGGGGTATTTTTACAGATTCTGTTGTTTTGTTACTCCCCAGTAAAGAAAAAAAAATAAAAACAACACATGCAAGTAAAAAGTGCAACCAAAAAAAAGAAAGAAAAACAATAACAAATGTAAAACATACACACTTTCGGCAAACGTCTACATTTCCTGTTTTAAACGCAAAATAACCAGACAGACATAATCATACACATAAATAAGCATTTCTACGTAATGTTTTTGTTAATTTTCCCCCATAAATTTTTTAGTGAATTTTCTTAAAATTTCTTAAGACGTTTACGATTCTTTTTTTAGTTCTTTGTGTTTAAAGGGAGGTAGAGGGAAAGATTTTTCTGCTGTAAAACGTAGAATATTTTTATATATTTTTATTTGCTATATGTAATTGCACTCACCTTCAATAGAGATAAGTTATTTTCTCTGGCTGCATTACAAACAATATATGAAAGATCCATGGCAATTATTATTTTGGAATATATCTGTGCTTGGGCTTTGTCTTCTTCTCTGTTCTGTTCTTGTTGTTGTTATTATTATTCTTTTCTATATAATGTTTTTGTGTAGTTTTTTTTCTTTACTGTTTGTTAATGTGTTGCTGCTTCTACAAATTTCAGCAACAACGACAACAATAAAAATAAGAATTATATTCCTTTGTTCTTTTGTTGGTGTTGATGATGTTATTTATTGATAATGATGTTGATGATTATTAAGTTGTCGTTGATAATGATGCTTCCAACTTAAAATGGGGTTTTTGCGTTCGTTATCTTTTTTCCTTATAAAAAGAATCGTTGAAATTAATTTTATTATTTTTTCCTATATTTGAAAGCTCATTTAGGCCGACTGTAACTAGACCCACCAACCCACCGTTTCGTTAATACCAATTTTTTTATTTTTGGTTTCGTTATTTTTTACTGGTCTTTTTTATTATATTTCTAATTCAATTTTCTTCTATGAATATTTTACACAAAACAACAAAAAAACAATTGCACAATTTTATTTTATACAAATTCTTTTTTTAATTCTTTAAATTTTCTTGTAAATTCTATAGAAATTATTTCAAGTAAATTGCAACAAGAAACCAGCAAGAGAAAGAAATTTTCTTTTTTGGTACGTAATTCTTTTTTTATGAAGCAGGAAGACAAAAATATATTTCTTTTTTTTTTCTCGTTTTTATATTATTTTATATGTATTCTTCTTCTTTATTTTTTATTTTATGGACAAGGAAACGACGAAATACTGCTTTTGGTTATTTATTGTTGTTGTTGGTTATTATTTTAAGCACTTTGATTTCGTTTTATATTCTTCTTATTTTTCTTCCTTACGATTTCTCCAAGAAGCACCGTTCTTCTATTTTTTTCTTTTAGCAATTATGAGCATAAATTAGTGAACAAAACAATATTACTTTTTTTTAAAGATATTTGTAATATTTTTTTATTTTTAACTTTTTTTAAAATACAATTTTAAGAAATAATCGCTTCTTTAACGAATCACGAATCTTTTCAACGTTGTATTCTCATGCGCTCATTGTTAATTACTAATAAAAAATTTAATTTTTGTTAAGAATATTATCGTCTAGTTATATGTTTTAATTCTTTTCTATTATTTCTTTTTTCTCGTATTTCTTTTAACATTTTTCTTTAAACACAGGGTTGTATTAGTACGAAAATGTGTGAAAGTGGAAAAAAATAAACAATATGGCAAGCACAAAGAAGATTTAACGGGGTAAACAAAATAATCTCCGTGAAGAAATCAAACCGACAAGTGGCAACACCAACAAACTTTTTGCACGTGTATGTTTGTTTACACAAAAAAAAATGTAAACAAAAAATGATAAAACTTTAATATAATTAAATTAAAAGAAAAAACTATCTTTCTGCATGAACATTAAAACTAAAAATGAATATCAATAGAGGATAACCCCAGGAATCAAAAAATTTGACTGTCACCCCCGAAAATTTAAGATGTTAAGAGACATCCCATAGCAAACTTTGGAAAATGGTGAAATCAAAAATTTTAATAAAATCTAAAGTTTTCGGTGAGCGTTAAAACCGAAAACAGGGTTCGATAAAGGGCAATCATAGGAATCAGGAAATGTGACTGTCACCCCCCAAAAAACTAGGGGTTAAGTGCTACCCCCTAACAAACTTTAAAAAATTTAAAATTTTTGGTGAATTTAAAAATTTTAATAAAATCTAAAGTTTTCGGTGAGCGTTAAAACCGAAAACGGGGTTCGATAGAGGACAATCATAGGAATCAGGAAATATAACTGTCACCCCCGAAAAAACTAGGGGTAAAACGCTACCCCCTAACAAACTTTAAAAAATTGAAAATTTTTGGTGAATTCAAAAATTTTAATAAAATCTAAAGTTTTCGGTGAGCGTTAAAACCAAAAACAGGGTTCGATAGAGGACAATCATAGGAATCAGGAAATATGACTGTCACCCCCGAAAAAACTAGGGCTTAAGTGCTACCCCCTAACAAACTTTAAAAAATTGAAAATTTTTGGTGAATTCAAAAATTTTAATAAAATCTAAAGTTTTCGGTGAGCGTTAAAACCGAAAACAGGGTTCGATAGAGGACAATCATAGGAATCAGGAAATATGACTGTCACCCCCAAAAAACTAGGGCTTAAGTGCTACCCCCTAACAAACTTTAAAAAATTGCACATTTTTGGTGAATTCAAAAATTTTAATAAAATCTAAAGTTTTCGGTGAGCGTTAAAACCGAAAACAGGGTTCGATAGAGGGCAATCATAGGAATCAGGAAATGTGACTGTCACCCCCCAAAAAACTAGGGGTTAAGTGCTACCCCCTAACAAACTTTAAAAAATTAAAAATTTTTGGTGAATTTAAAAATTTTAATAAAATCTAAAGTTTTCGGTGAGCGTTAAAACCGAAAACGGGGTTCGATAGAGGACAATCATAGGAATCAGGAAATATAACTGTCACCCCCGAAAAAACTAGGGGTAAAACGCTACCCCCTAACAAACTTTAAAAAATTGAAAATTTTTGGTGAATTCAAAAATTTTAATAAAATCTAAAGTTTTTGGTGAGCGTTAACACCGAAAACGGGGTTCAATAGAGAACCATCATAGGAATCAGGAAATATAACTGTCACCCCCGAAAAAACTAGGGGTAAAACGCTACCCCCTAATAAACTTTAAAAAATTGAAAATTTTTTGTGAATTCAAAAATTTTAATAAAATCTAAAGTTTTCGGTGAGCGTTAAAACCGAAAACAGGGTTCGATAGAGGGCAATCATAGGAATCAGGAAATATGACTGTCACCCCCCAAAAAACTTGGGGTAAAACGCTACCCCCTAACAAACTTTAAAAAATTGAAAATTTTTGGTGAATTCAAAAATTTTAATAAAATCTAAAGTTTTCGGTGAGCGTTAAAACCAAAAACGGGGTTCGATAGAGGACAATTATAGGAATCAGGAAATATGACTGTCACCCCCGAAAAAACTAGGGGTTAAGTGCTACCCCCTAACAAACTTTAAAAAATTAAAAATTTTTGGTGAATTCAAAAATTTTAATAAAATCTAAAGTTTTCGGTGAGCGTTAAAACCGAAAACAGAGTTCGATAGAGGGCAATCATAGGAACTAGGAAATGTGACTGTCACCCCCCAGAAAACTAGGGGTTAAGTGCTACCCCCTAACAAACTTTAAAAAATTAAAAATTTTAATAAAATAAAAAACCGAAAACGGGGTTCGATAGAGGACAATCATAGGAATCAGGAAATATGACTGTCACCCCCGAAAAAACTAGGGGTAAAACGCTACCCCCTAACAAACTTTAAAAAATTGAAAATTTTTGGTGAATTCAAAAATTTTAATAAAATCTAAAGTTTTCGGTGAGCGTTAAAACCAAAAACGGGGTTCGATAGAGGACAATTATAGGAATCAGGAAATGTGACTGTCACCCCCCAAAAAACTAGGGGTTAAGTGCTACCCCCTAACAAACTTTAAAAAATTAAAAATTTTTGGTGAATTCAAAAATTTTAATAAAATCTAAAGTTTTCGGTGAGCGTTAAAACCGAAAACAGAGTTCGATAGAGGGCAATCATAGGAATCAGGAAATGTGACTGTCACCCCCCAAAAAACTAGGGGTTAAGTGCTACCCCTAACAAACTTTAAAAAATTGAAAATTTTTGGTGAATTCAAAAATTTTAATAAAATCTAAAGTTTTCGGTGAGCGTTAAAACCGAAAACAGAGTTCGATAGAGGGCAATCATAGGAATCAGGAAATATGACTGTCACCCCCCAAAAAACTAGGGCTTAAGTGCTACCCCCTAACAAACTTTAAAAAATTGAAAATTTTTGGTGAATTTAAAAATTTTAATAAAATCTAAAGTTTTCGGTGAGCGTTAAAACCAAAAACGGGGTTCGATAGAGGACAATCATAGGAATCAGGAAATATGACTGTCACCCCCGAAAAAACTAGGGGTTAAGTGCTACCCCCTAACAAACTTTAAAAAATTAAAAATTTTTGTTTAAGAATTATGTTTAAAAAATTTAAATTTTTTTATTGAATTTTGTTTAAAAATTTAATGTTATGTGTGTCTATATACTTTCAGACGTTTTAAAATAAAGTAATTAATTCAGTTTAGTAAAGAAATGAAAATTAATGTGTAAATTATACATTAATAATAAATAAATTGAATTTTCACATACATAAAAATTTTATTTCTTTATTATTACAGATGTAAAAAGAACCAAATATGTTTTAATTCCACGTTCCTTTGTTTCATTTGTATCATTTTTTTAAGAAGTTGGCCACAGCAAAATAAAAAAGTATAAAAAATTCGAACGTAAAAATATAATCAAAGTCTGAAAAACAAAAACAAAAAAAAACAAAAAAAAAAAATAATAATCTAATAAAAAGAATAAAAATTTGTCTTAATTTTAATAAAACATAACAGCTAACGTCTACTTCCCAAGCACCAACAACTTCCCAGGATGCCTGATGTATCATGTCATTCGATTTGGCATAGCATGGCTTAAGTTAACTCATCTTCCATCATGAAGTGGTCACATCACATCCACTAATGGATCGGACAAAGGGCAAAGGCTATAACCAGTGTTATTCCAGTAGTCGCACAGCACTACCAATAGTTGTTGAAACTCTATATTATATATATTTTTTAAAATTTGTAAAATTTATATTATGAAGTTTACGATTTCTTACATTTATAATGTAATGAATCGTTATTATTTTAAAATATAAATCAAATATATAAAATTAATAATAAAAAACTCGAGTTTTGGCACTTTAAAATATCTCACGGTCTATGCGTAAAATAACATATATTTGTTAGGGAGTGGCATCTAAGATCTGTTTTTTTCAGGGATGACAGTCATATTTCCCGATTCCTATGAATGTCCTCTATTGAACCCCGTTTTCGGTTTTAACGCTCACCGAAAACTTTAGATTTTATTAAAATTTTTGAATTCACCAAAAATTTTTAATTTTTTAAAGTTTGTTAGGGGTAGCACTTAACCCCTAGTTTTTTGGGGGGTGACAGTCATATTTCCTGATTTCTATGATTGCCCTCTATCGAACCCTGTTTTCGGTTTTAACGCTCACCGAAAACTTTAGATTTTATTAAAATTTTTGAATTCACAAAAAATTTTCAATTTTTTAAAGTTTATTAGGGGGTAGCGTTTTACCCCTAGTTTTTTCGGGGGTGACAGTTATATTTCCTGATTCCTATGATGGTTCTCTATTGAACCCCGTTTTCGGTGTTAACGCTCACCAAAAACTTTAGATTTTATTAAAATTTTTGAATTCACCAAAAATGTTCAATTTTTTAAAGTTTGTTAGGGGGTAGCGTTTTACCCCTAGTTTTTTCGGGGGTGACAGTTATATTTCCTGATTCCTATGATTGTCCTCTATCGAACCCCGTTTTCGGTTTTAACGCTCACCGAAAACTTTAGATTTTATTAAAATTTTTAAATTCACCAAAAATTTTTAATTTTTTAAAGTTTGTTAGGGGGTAGCACTTAACCCCTATTTTTTTGGGGGGTGACAGTCACATTTCCTGATTCCTATGATTGCCCTCTATCGAACCCTGTTTTCGGTTTTAACGCTCACCGAAAACTTTAGATTTTATTAAAATTTTTGAATTCACTAAAAATGTGCAATTTTTTAAAGTTTGTTAGGGGGTAGCACTTAAACCCTAGTTTTTTGGGGGGTGACAGTCATATTTCCTGATTCCTATGATTGTCCTCTATCGAACCCTGTTTTCGGTTTTAACGCTCACCGAAAACTTTAGATTTTATTAAAATTTTTGAATTCACCAAAAATTTTTAATTTTTTAAAGTTTGTTAGGGGGTAGCGTTTTACCCCTAGTTTTTTCGGGGGTGACAGTCATATTTCCTGATTCCTATGATTGTCCTCTATCGAACCCCGTTTTCGGTTTTAACGCTCACCGAAAACTTTAGATTTTATTAAAATTTTTGAATTCACCAAAAATTTTTAATTTTTTAAAGTTTGTTAGGGGGTAGCACTTAACCCCTAGTTTTTTGGGGGGTGACAGTCACATTTCCTGATTCCTATGATTGCCCTCTATCGAACCCTGTTTTCGGTTTTAACGCTCACCGAAAACTTTAGATTTTATTAAAATTTTTGAATTCACCAAAAATTTTTAATTTTTTAAAGTTTGTTAGGGGGTAGCACTTAACCCCTAGTTTTTTCGGGGTGACAGTCATATTTCCTGATTCCTATGATTGTCCTCTATCAAACCCCGTTTTCGGTTTTAACGCTCACCGAAAACTTTAGATTTTATTAAAAGAAATTAAAATTATTACAAGTTTGTTCATCTTTGTTTACATTTTTAATGTTTTCTGTTTACATTTTTATGTATTTTTGTTTACATTTTTTATGTAAACAAACGCACGTGCAAAAAGTTTGCTGAAAGTTTGCTGGTGTTGCCACTTGTCGGTTTGATTTCTTCACACAGGTAACAAAATAAGTATTAAAAGAAAAAAAGAATATATATTTAACAGCAGGGCAAGTTTTTATATGCACAAAAATAATTGAAATATGCGCTTGAAAAAGCACGACAAAATGGTATAATATGCACAGAAATATGCAAAAATAGCATGAATATGTCTATAAAAACCAACGAATTTATGCATTCTTATATATTAATGTGTAGAAAATATGCACAAATATGCATTTTTTAACTTCAATCTTAAATAGATTTCGATGTTTATAAAAATATAGCTATTTTAATTTTAAGTATCATATTTGATGCTTCCGATTTTTTTTTCTTTACAATATTTACAATGTACTCAAAATACTCACAAAACAATTTTTAGAAATCATTTGATTGAACTCCAAAAAATCACCAAAAAATTGTGTTTTTGTTAAGAAAACTTACTTTTGTATCCATTATATGCAAATTTATGCAAAGATGTAAAATATAGGCGTTTTTTGTGAAATTCTTTTGAAAAATGCAAATGCTTACTTTCCAAGCGAAAAGCTTGAAAAACTTGCCCTGTTTAACAGTATTCAATAACTTATATTTTAGATTTTTATTGTTTTTATTAGTTTTTTATACTTTTTGTTACAAAATAAACCTAAAGATTGTTTGTGTTGCCATACTGTTTAGTTTTCATTTTCTCTTACCGCTATTTTTGAGAGGCATTGCCAGATGTACTAATAACGCGTAACTCATGAACAGAGTGTTGCCTCTTTGCGTAATGAAAAAATCGCTTAATTCAAATTGTATAAATTTTAAGAAATAAAATTGCGAAATTACTCTTAACAATTTGTGTAAAAATTTCATGAAATTTATTGTTACTATTATAATTAAAGAAGCGTTTTTTAATATTTTCTTTAAGGTTATTTTTAATTTTAATAATCTTTTTATAAGAAAACGAACATTTTCACCGCTTCAGAAGTAGAATTAAGAACATATTTTAAACTCTTTTGGAAGTTATTAACAATTTATGCATTTTTAGTATTACAATTAACAATTTTTATTTAATTTAAACATTATATAAAAAATTACAACGATTTGTTAAAAGTACACAATATAGAAATTATTACTTTTTCAGCTAAATATTAATGTAATAATTTTCTATCTTTGGTGAACCAAGGATGAAATATATTTAATCTAGTTGAAATCAACTGGACCCATATTTCTAATAATAGGCATTTGGCGAACTTTAATATGTTAAAGATGGTAATCCATATTAATATTATAAAATCAAGTTTATTTGTTTGTTGCGTCACTATTACGCAACAAACTAAAGGACATAGGATATAAATTAAAATTAAATTGATGAAAATAGCGAAAATATTGCAGTTTCTTTGCTCCTCAAACTTTAATTAATTTTTTTACGGGAAACATTGATATATAAAAATAATTGGGCCAAGCTTTTTTTACGTTTTCTAAATTATTTTATTAACCATTAAGATTCCATGCAACGCAGGGACTACGAGCTGAATGTATTGCGTGTAAAATTCAACACATTTTTTTTTTTTAAATCCTACATTTAGTATTTATTGATCCATAATTTATCAGCTCATATATCATGAACTCTTTTGGGACCTAACTTAACGTGTAAAAGTTCCGTATAAATATTAGTAGAGAAACAAGATTTGTTTTACGTTTTATAAAGTCTTCTCTTGTCCTATTTTTATTTCATTTATAATTTATACGATCACCTAAATTTACATAAATTTTTATGTTTTCTATTAGAGTATATTTTGGGTCCTATAAAAAAAGTTCAAAGATCATTATTTTTTGTTTAAACTTTACCCACTTAATAAAATAATTCTTTTCCGAAATCATAATCATGTGTCCTACAATTATTAAAACAAAATTCTTCATAAATGGGCGTTTTTTTAAATTTTGAACGAAATGTACAAAAATAATTCACGAGACTTTAACAATAAAAAATTTATTGTTCGTGAGAAAGAAAAATTCCCACATAATAATATATTTGTTTTTATTTGCGATAAGCAATTAAAAATCTTTCTATTGACTACTGCATAGACGGAAAAGAAAACAAAATTCATATATATATATTTTTAACTTATTTATATTTGTATTTTTATTTTAAAATAATTATTTGTATGCATATTTCTTTATAATATACACTTATTTTCATTTACATATAGAGTATAAAGAAATCTCTAAAATAAAAAGAAAAAAAAAAAAAAACAAAAATAATCTAACATTTCACTAAAATAATTATTTATTTTTTATAAATTTTCATTCTTTTTAACATAATCCATGGCCAATAGCTTAACTCGTTGAACATTAGTGTCATTGCCAAAACGTTCTTCAAATTCCAAATATTTTTTGAAAATTGTACGCATTTTTCTTAAAGGTATTTTTTGAACAACAGCACGTTCCAAAATATTTCTAGAGAAAAGAAAAAATAAATAAAAATAAAAAACAAAGAGAAAATTAATATTTATTTAATAAAAGAGTGGTGGTTAGTAATGTGTTATAAGACGGGAGGTAAATGTAAGATTTTTGTCAATTATTTGCATTTTAATATGTTTTTTTTTTGTATTAATTAATGGAAAGTTTTTTTTGTTTATTTACTCTTAGGTTTGCCAAAAAAATATAAAATAATTTAAAACTTGTCCATTTTTTAATATTTCATACTCAGGTGTGAAAAAAATTTAAACTTTCCATTATATATCGCAATAATTAATGCCTTTTTGAAGTCTGCACAGAAAACAGAAGTTGACTTAATAATTTAAGAAGAATTTAGAATGAATTTTTTAAAATAGACAATTTTGAATGGTAGTAACACTTTTCGAAAAGTGAATAATTTTTTTTAAGGGACAAAAATCTATTTTTACAAAAAATAAAAATTTTTTAATAAAAAATCATAGTTTTGATAAAAAAAGTTTAAAAAATGTTTAAAAATTAAAATTTTTTCTGAAAATTTTAATTTTTAAACATTTTTTCCGAAAATTTTAATTTTTGGAAAATAGTAGTTATTTCATTTTTCAAATCGGCACTTTAATTAAAAATTTTTATTTTTGAAAATTTTTCCTTTTTTTAAGTTGGTGCTGTTTAAAAATTATTAGTTACATACAGTGTCGTCGAAAACTAACTGAACATATTGTATATTTAGAAGATTGGCTCTAGATAAAACAATATAAATAGCGAAAAATTCTGCAGGAATGTTCGAACATGACAAAAATCCAAAATAAACCTAAAAATTAATTAAAAATTGGTTACATCAGCAAGTGGTAAACATCATGAACAAGACCACACAGTTTTATAATCTTAATACTATTTAAAACTTATGGAAAATAGTAAATCAGAGGAGCAATTGTGAGCAGGTCGGTGGAGGACCAGAGTGTCTCTCCTGTTTGTACAGCAATACCAATGCTTTTAATATACTAGCCTATTTGTTTTATTTCCAATATAAGCCTTAAAGATTCTCTGAAGTGGTCAAATGAAAAGGGATTGTCTGAGAATATTAAGCTCAACTTTTGTTCAATTAGTTTTGACTCGCAAAATTTTGACTTGAGTTTATTTAATAATCTCATGAGTTTTATGTAAGAAATGCGAAAAATAAATTTAGAGTTATACCCAAATTAATAAGAATGTAATTTTTGTTCATTTAGTTTTGGCCGATACTGTATATACATTATTGCAATTGGTACTTATGTAAAAAATTGGTACTTTATTTTTGCAAATTGGTAAATATTTTAAAAATTATTTTTATGAAAATTGAAAATTTGGTACTTTTTTGCAAATAAGTACCTTTTATTGAAAATGAGTACATATTTTCATTAAAATTTTTATGTTATTGAAATTTGAAACTCCACAAAATTTTTATTGATAAAAATTGGTGCTTGTATTAGAAGTTTTTGCAAATTGATTCCATTTTGAAATATTTGTTTTTTTCTTGGAAAATGATACTTTTTCAAAATTGGTACTTTTATTGAAAATTGATTTTACTTTTTTTTTGAAAGTTAGTACGTTTTTAAAATTTGGTATTTTTTTTTTTTTTTTTTAATTTATTTTTTTTTTTTGTTGGTACTTTTTGCAAATTTGTCCTTATTTTTTTTGCTAATTAACAAATTTATCATGTTTTTTTTTTTTTTTTTTTTTAAACCGGTTCCATTTTTCATATTGGTACTTTAATTGTAAATTATTACTTTATTGAAAATTAATACCTTTATTGCAAATTTGTACTTTTATTGAAATTGAGATATTTTTAGTTTTAATTTTTAAAAATTATTACTTAAAAAAAAAATTGATTTTTTTTTTTAATTGTTACTTTTTTGTATTTTTATTAAAATTGGGGTATTTTTGAAAATTAGTTTTTTGTAAATTAAGACTTTTTTAAAATTGGTACTTTTTAATGAAAATCTTCACTTTGTGGAAAAATAATTTTTAATTTCCTTATTTTTTTAAAAAAAGCAATGTTACTCTAATTGAAAATTTGCTTTTATTCAAAATTAGTACTTTTTTTAAATTTAAATATTTAAGAATAATCCTTTTTTTATGCAAATTTTTGTTTTTTCTTTTTTTTTAATTAAATATTTTTTTAATTAAAACTCACCTTGCTGAATCTATTAAATCTTCCTTAACTAACATGTCCACATATTGACACCAAACATCCACACGTTTAGGATAGGATGTAACAACTTGATCCAATAAGGTTTGGGCCATTTCACTATTGCCATGTTTGTGATTTAAATTGGCAAACATAACAATGGTATTGACATCTAAACAATATAAAAAATTAATAAAACAATTTTATGAAATAGTTCTAACTACTTACGATCTCTATCCGGTAGACAAGCTAGAGCTTTGTGTAACAATTGTTGAGCTCTTTCGGTCATACCCACAGTAAAGAAAGCATTAGCAGACACCCGCCATACTTCCGGTTCTGTTTTGAATTTTTTCGTTATATTACCAATAATTTCCACAAGTTCGGCAGTTTTTTGGGCATCTGTTATGATTTCTACAGTGCGTAAATAAATCTTTAAAGGTTCATTATACATTAAAGCTTCTTTGAGAGTATCATTAAAGGTTTCTTTGCTGCCATAACGTAATTCCAAATTAAGTAAAGCCACCCATATATTGATTTGATCATCGGAATTTCTAAAGCTAATAGTTTTTAAAGCTCTGCGGGCTACAGCTCGTGCTTTATCGATTTCGGTAGATTGTAAATGGAAAACCATATAATTAATCCAATGTTTGCTATTATTGGGATCAGAGAGTACCAGACGATCGAATTGATCTACTGAATCGGGTAATTGATTGGGATCGGCATATTTTTCTTCAATAGCTCGTAGACGTGCCTCCTCTTCACGTTGTTGTTTAAACTTTTCTGCAGCCGTTAGTTTCTTTTTAGCACTGGGTTTTTCCTCTTTGTCATTGTCGTCGTCATCATCATCTGACGATTCATCTTGTTTGGAAATGTTATTTAAATCAAGATTCCAAAAATCATTTACGCCTGTTAAGGATTTAACTAAAGGTGTTTTGGGTTTATCTGTTTTAGAGTTTTTGGTATTATTTTTTATTTCAATAACTCGGGCTGCCGCTTTTGTATCGGGTGCTTTATCTTCATAGAAAAGTATAGAATCTTCTTTGTTTTCATAAACGCTGCTAGCAGCATTAGCATTCTCTTCATTGTCTGTTTTCAATTTCTTAGCTGGCGTTTTCTTTGATTTCTTAGATTCTTCTTCAGATTTGGTTTCTGAAACCGTACGTTTTCTTTCGGAGTTTATGGTTTTCTGTTCTGATATATTTTCTAGCTCTTTTTTCCCTTTAGTTTCCGATTTTTGCGTTTTAGGTTTTTCTTTTAATTCTTTGTCCTTTTTAGTAGTTTTTGTGTCACTTTCTTGCGTTTTTTGTTTCTTGGATACTACCACTGCTTCTGGCTCTACATTCTCCTCTGGCTTTTTTGTTTTCTCCAATTTCTGTTTCTTTTTTTCACTTGCTTCTTCGACCACCTTTTCATCCTGGGCTAATTTACGTTTTCTATTGATTTCCTTCCATAATTTATATGTCTCATCCAATATGGCTATTGGTTGTGATTCATGTATAAAGGCCAATTTACAAAAATCTCCCTCGGCTACAGCTTTACTGGCCGTATATTCGAAATCATTAAAGTGCAATTGAGTGGGACAAAAGACAATCGGATTTTTGCCCTTCTTTAGGGAACACACAAAAACACTTTCATTTTTAAATAAAACTTTAGCATTAACACCATCTTTTCGTACTAGATTTTTTGGTAACGTTTTCTCTGTCGATATATGTTCCAAATCTCCAGGTTTATTACTGAGAAATACCAACATATTACTATAATCCACCCATAAGACTACGCATTCTTGTGTGGTTTCCTGTTTGGGTGGTTTTAATTTCGCCACCACAGATGTTTTAACAATACCCACTACTTCGGTTTCATTTAGGACATATTCCCAATCATTGGTGGCTTCATTGACGCATTGAAATTTGGCAGTAACTCTATCGCCGGGAGAATAACGAGCTATGGCATGGCCTTGTTTCTTAAGTAATTTTTTGATATCAGAAACTTCCGTTAAATAGCTTTAGTGAAATAGGGAAAAAGAAATAGAAAAAAAAATATAAAAATTAATATTAAAATAAAGGTTATATTGACAGAATGACTTGGTTTAAGGGATAATGACAAAAATTATGATTGTTTGTGTGTTAAAGTCTAAAACTCTTGAAAATTTCATTGAACCAACCTTACAGGACTTAAATTTCTGTTTTGCATAAACAAACACTTTACCTGGGATTTAAGCAAACAAATTTTTCATAAATCTTTTTTATTTTTATATAAAAAAGAAAAAAAAAACACACATTTTTAACTCAGTTTCCAAAAAAGTAAAACATTCTATAACGAAAATAAAAAAGTTCCATCAATTATTATTATTTATTAATTTTTTTTTTAATTTTCCAATTGTCGCATTTATACCTGAATACCTCTATTATTTGATAACCGACTTCTCGCTAATAATTTCTTTTACCGTATAATGCAATAAAATTAAATTTAAAAACCTTTTAAAAGGAAAACATTTCATCGTTTTTTATAACAATATCAAATAATGCGTTCATCACGTAAAACGTGATTAGATTAATTGGACCTTATAGGTTTGTTATCTACTCAATTCTTTTTAATAAAATAATACGTAGGTAGTACTAAATTAGTTTAGTAGTCCATCACGTGCATTTTTACAATTGCAAAAAAGGTTAACTTGTGATTTTGACAATATTTTTCACTTTTTACTGATTCCAAATTTGATTATTTTAAATAAAAAGAAAACAAATGCTTGTTGTACTTTAAAATATATGAAATGATATTGACTTGTTCTGGGAAAAGTTACGTTACGTTGAGTCTATATTAGAGAAATTTTTATCAAAACAAACGTCTAATTTTTGTCTGAATTACTGATAATTTTTTATCTCTATAAATTGTAGGGGAAATCGTATGTCATAATAAACCATGTAAAAAGTACCAACAACAATCAAGATGGCGTCTTTTATCAAGCAACATCAAGAGCTCGAACGCTGACAATTTTCTTCTACGTTGAGTCTATATTAGAGAAATTTGTATCAAGACAAACGTCAAATTTTTGTTTAATTTGCAGATAATTTTTTATCTCTGTCAATTATAGGACAAAACGTATGTCATAATAAACCATGCAAAAAGTACCAACAACAATCAAGATGGCGTCTTTTACCAAGCATTATCAAGACAACGTTGTCAGAGCTCGAACTCTGACAATTTTCTTTTACGTTGAGTCTATATTAGAGAAATTTGTATCAAGACAAACGTCAAATTTCTGTTTGATTTGCAGATAATTTTTTATCTCTGTCAATTTTAGGAGAAAACGTATGTCATAATAAACCATGCAAAAAGTACCAACAACAATCAAGATGGCGTCTTTTACCAAGCATTATCAAGACAACGTTGTCAGAGCTCGAGCGCTGACAATTTTCTTTTAACGCTGCAATAACACTGACAAATTCAGTCTACATTAGACAAATCTTTATCTTGATAAAATTTTGACGTTTGTCTTGATAAAAATTTGTCTAATGTAGACTCAAAGTTAACGCTGCAATAATACTGACAAATTCAGTCTACATTAGACAAATCTTTATCCTTAAAAAAAAAATTATGTTTGTCTTGATAAAAAATTGTCTAATGTAGACTCGAAGTTTGGTCTATACAAAATAAATTTTTATCAAAACAAATGTGAAATTTTTATTAAGATAAAAATGTTCATAGCAGAATAAAACTAGAAGTTTATGTGAGAGGCACTTCGAACTAAATTTTCTAAAAAAAAAGTAGTAGTTTTTTTTTTTCAAAACACAAAAACAAAATATATGTGACTACATGTATTTTATTGTTGCATGAATAAAGTTTTTGACAATTCAATTAGGTTTTTTTTTTCACAAAAATGTCTACTTATTAATCTATGGTTCATAGTGTAGACTGAATTTGTTAGTATTATTGTAGCATCCAGACAAAGTTGTCAGAGTTCGAGTGCTGTCCCGTTTATTTACTCTTCTTCTTCATTTTCTCATCTTTTATTCATAGCATTTTGACATTATGTGCAGTGGTTTTACACTAACAAAATACAAGCAATTATTGTTTTTGTAGATGTGCGGACACTTTATAATTACATAATTTGCGGTCCACACGAGCCTTTTGAACAAAATGTTGTGCGCTCATGCATTTGGATAGTGTGGACCCAAATTGTTCATGTTTTGCTCTCGTTCGCACAGCGTTGTTCGCACAATTGTTCGAGCAACGATGTCTGCCATCAAACGTCATTTTTTATGCGGAAAAAGAGGCGCTGCATGTAAAAGTATCGAAGCGACACTGACGGCAAACAAAAAATTGTGATTTGTTCGACAAATGTTCTGCCCACTGAAAACAAAATGAACAAAATTATGTGTGTTTCTCTGCCGACGTTTTGTTCTTGTGTGAACAAGAAAAAGGCTAGTATAGACGGTACGTAATGGATTAATGCCTTACAGAGGGTCTACACGAGAGATTTTTCTATCATAACTAACTTCAAATTCTTATCATGATAAAAATTTATCATGTGTAAACCAAATTTATATTATTGCAGCGTTATGATATAATTGTTAGAGCTTAAGCGAAGATAAATTTGTTTTGCTATCAAACATCATTTTGTTGTTGTATTTTGTTGACGTTTATTTTATTTTATTTTTTTAAGAAAAAGCGCTATTCTTCATGGAAATCTCAATTAGATAATTATTTGGAGCAAAAATAAAACGAAATAAAACGAAATTAAAAAAAAAAAAAAAAAAAAAAAAACAAATATTACTATTAAATTTTGACAATATACCTCGACGAAAACCAATAAAAAAGTGATTTATTATACGCTGATATAAATAAAAAATTGCAGTAGCTCTGCCGACGTTTTGTTACTTGTTATGATATAAAAATCTCTCGTGTAGACCCTACCTTATGACACTAGCTTTAAGGGCTTTTTATGTCTTGATTTTGTATTAGAGAAACATAGTTTGAAAATCTTTATGTTTTTATATTATCTTATTTCAAACATTAATTTAGTATTTAAAAGCAATATAATACTTGTGTTTTGCAATAAAAATTATCTATTAAAAAAACTGTGTCAAAAATTTTTAATTTAGTACTTGAGGGTGGAAAAAATACCATTTAAATATATTTTTGATACCGAAAAATATTTTCATCTTCCATCCCTGATTATATCATATTAGCCCAAATTACATTAACTTCGAGTCTACATTAGACAAATTTTTATCAAGACAAACGTCAAAATTTTATCAAGATAAAGATTTGTCTAATATAGACTGAATTTGTCAGTATTATTGAAGCGTCAAAAGAAAATTGTCAGCGATCGAGCTCTGACAACGTTGTCTTGATAATGCTTGGTAAAAGACGCCATATTGATTATTGTTGATACTTTTTGCATGGTTTATTATGACATACGTTTTCCCCTATAATTGACAGAGATAAAAAATTATCTACAATTCAAACAAATATTTGTCGTTTGTCTTGATACAAATTTCTCTAATATAGACTCGACGTAATGTAGACTGAATTTGTCAGTATTATTGCAGCGTTAGAAGAAAATTATCAGCGCTCGAACTCTGACAACCTAGTCTTGATAATGCTTGGTAAAAGACGCCATCTTGATTGTTGTTGGTACTTTTTGCATGATTTATTATGACACACGTTTCCCCTATAATTGACAGAGATAAAAATTATCTGCACAAATTTCTCTAATATAGACTCAACGTCAGCAACTGTATCAGCAAAAATTATCAGCTGTTCACTGTCCGAATAACAAGTTGTGTCGTTATAATTACATTTAAGCCCAAATTACATTAGCGCGTAGGAAGCGGCAGTGTGTGCTGACACAATCAGCTAATATTTTAGAATACACTGTTTGTTATGGAGTTGATTACATTTGGTCAGCATCAGTTTGCAGTGCTGCTTTATTTAGCCCTGTTTCTAAATTCACTGCGATTACATTTGGTCAGCAGCAGTTTAGAGTGCTGTTTTATTTAACCCTGTTTCTAAATGTACTGCGCTGCATTCAGATTGAGAGCGAAACAAAGAGAGTGAGCAAAGAAATGGGAGACTCAAATGTAATTATAACGACAGCAACATGTTATTCTGACAGTGAACAACTGATAATGTTTACTGATACTGTTGCAGTCTACGCGATAATGTAATTTGAGCTTTAAACGTAGGCAGCGACAACTTACAACCACCACCTTGCTGTATTCTACTTGTGTATTTGAGTCTCCCATTTCTTTGCTCACTCTCTTTGTTTCGCTCTCAAAGTGAATGCAGCGCAGTACATTTAGAAACAGGGTTAAATAAAACAGCACTCTAAACTGCTGCTGACCAAATGTAATCAACTCCATACGTAACAAACAGTGCATTCTAAATGATCAGCTGATTATGGCAGCAGCAGTGTGTGTTGCCACAATCAGCTGATTATTTCGAATACACCGTTTGTTATGGTGTTGATTACATTTGGTCAGCAGCAGTTTGCAGTGATGTTTCATTTAGCCCTGTTTCTAAATTCACTGCGCTGCATTCAGAATGAGAGCGAGACAAAGAGAGTGAGCAAATAAATGAGAGGCTAAAATACACAAGTAGAATACAGCAAGGTGGTGGTTGTAAATTGTGGCTGCCTACGCTGAATTGTAATTATAACAGCAGCAACATGTTGTGCTGACAGTGATCAGCTGATAATTTTTGCTGATACTGTTGTGTGACTACGCGCTATTGTAATTTGGGCTTAAGTGTATTATTTTAAGTGTTGCCGAAGTCGGTTTTTATTTACATTATTAAAAATTTAAAAAAAAAAATTGAAAAAAATATAAAAATTAAAAAAATAAATCAATTTAAATATAATTAAATATTTGTTTTTCCACAAAATTATTTTTTTTTTATAATTTCACAAATGTTTATAGTTATTGCATTAAACAAAATAATTGTATTTGTGTATATAAGAACCTTAAATGCACACAATAACCGCAAACATTTTAAATATTTGATCTATTATTTTCTCGTTTTTATCTCTTGAAAAATCGTCTGCTTAAAAAGCAAAAACATATGAAGTTTTTTGATTGATTATGATGCATAACTCAAAAACCCATCGAAAGTCTGAAACATGCGTACGATTTTATTTTTTTTTTTTGCCGCAAAAAAACAAAGTTAGCTAATTTTTCGTTCAAAGTTTGAAGTTATGGTCACACTTGGCAAATATTTGAACAAAAATGTTTAGAAAAAAGAATTCGATTTTGTTTGATCAAACAAAATTCAAATAAATCTAAGTTGGATTTTAGCTTTAAAAAATGGATACATTATTTAATGGTTAAATCGGTTTCGTCAAATATTTCTCTCCAAAAGCTGTTACATACAGCGAGACGAACGTTTATTTAAAGTTAGCTTTGAACTAATTTCTTATAAAATTTTAATTAATATATTTATTCTTTAATCTTTAATAAAAATTAAATTTTCCTGGTTTACTAACGGTAACGCTGTTTCTTTTAAAGTTTCTCTTAAAAAATCTGTTTTGAAGTTGAGATTGGTTGGAAAAATAAGATTATGAAATGGTGCTAAAAACAAATGATTTTTCTTCTGGAATTAAAATATTAAATTGTACAGGTCAACACCGATTCAGCGGCAAGGAATTTCTTATTCAATTTAGATATACGTGATCATGATGTTCTAAATCCATGAATCACTTTTTTTTAAATTAACTCTAGTTCTCGAGATTGAGTGATTGATAAAAGAGGCCTTTATGCACCGCGCCCCAATAGACCTTTTGTCCATTATTACATCTTATTTGTTCACCCTATCAAGTTGAGACTGCGAACAAAGCTAATTATCTTGGTCAGTGAGCGAACAAATGTCGAAAAAATTAAATTAGTTAGAAAATATAAAAATTTTCCTTTTTCAAAAATATTTCATCTTCTCTGATTTATTGATAATTCTTTTCATTTATATGTAAAAAATCAATTGCTATGGAATAGTGTATCCAATTTCATTTTTCGGTGGTTTCTCCTAAAAACCACGTTTTTTTCCTCTTTCTTTTAATGCAGTTTATTTTATTTATTTAAATTATCTAATTAATTTAACACTTTATTTTATTCACTTCAGTTGTTCAATATTTGAATAAACAAATTCCCTTTGTCAACCACAAAATGCCCCTCAAATTTCTTAAGACAACAACTTTATATTGGCAACGAACAAATATACCGAGTAAATAAATAAAGTTAGCGGAAGCATTAAATTGCAGCGAGTTGAAAACTTTTTTTTTTTAAGCTTAGACTAATTAAACATTTAGTTAAAATACAATAAAGCGGAGCGAAGGAAAAAAACACAAAGCTGTACAACTAATAAAAGAGCGGAACAAAACAACAACAAAAATTAACGGAAACGGCAAACAATTGTTATTCGATTAACCCTTTAAGTGTTGTAGGTGCTATACAAAATCATAAATTTAATTTGAGGTTTAATTTAATATTAGTAAAATTTAGTTAATATTTTTGTTGAAATATTTTAATTAAAATTTGTATTAAAATAAAAAAAAGACTCCTTAGTTAAAATGTTAATTATTTTTTATATTCTTGAATCGATGCCGTAACAACTTCCAGGTAATAGATTTTTTAATTTTTCCAGTTTTATTCAGTAGTTAATTCAGTTAGGTACTGTGTTTACCGATAAAATTAAGGTAAGAAATTAACACTTTTTTATATTTTCATTTGCAGCATTTCATTTCTTTCTTTGCAAATTTATATTGATTTTTATTGATATGCAAATAAATTCCCTAACAAGTACTAATAAGAAACTACATATTGGCATTTAATTTAATAAAAAGTATTTACTGTGTAACATTTCTTCACATTGTGACCTTTTTTCTGATTATCATAGTAGAAAAAATTGTGGTCAAATTGTGGTAATTGTTAATGTTAAAGTGAAGAAATACCAAATTTTTCAAATTGTAAGTTAAATTTAAAATTTATAATGAAATTTTCGAACCTTTGATTTAGATTTTTGGTAAAATTTCCGATTTTTAATGAAATTCCTAGTTGAAAATCTTTGTGAAATTTCGAAAAACAAACAAAATTTTTTATAAAATTTATAATTTTCGGAATCTTTGGTTAATTTTGGAAATTTAATTAAAAATAAATTTTTTGGTAAAATTTCAAAATCTTGCTAAGATTTTGAATATTTTGTGAAAAGAAATTTAATCTTCGATTTTTTGGTATATTTTTTAATTTTTGTAAAACTTCAGATTATTTTTGAAATTTCGAATTTTTGGTGAAATTTTAAACTTTTGGTAACATTTCAGATTGTTGTGAAATTTAAAATTTTTTGGTAAATAATTTCATAATTTTGCTAAAATTTAAAATATTTGATGAAAAAAATTGAATTTTCGATATTTCGATTTTTTTGGTGAAATTTCACATTTTTGGTTAAATTTCGGATTCACATTTCTTTACAGAATAAAACACAAAGGACACAATAAAGCCAACATTTTGTTCACTTTTTGATTTACGTGTTAAATGAAATATCACTTACCAAATAACTTCATGGAAGTGAAGTTATTGCCGTAATTAAAACGTGTGATTTAGATTCCAAAAATTATTTATATATCCACATAGGTGGGGATGATGGTATTATACATTTTGCTCTTGTTTGTAATTCCCAAAATTATTGGTCTATGACCCACCTTAATGTATACCAATCAGTTAAGAATCACTTTTTGAATCGATTTAACTATTTTCGCAATTTTAAAAATAATTTAATGAAATATGACACACATGTCTTTTAAAGTCCTACGACGAAACCTATTAAAATTGGTTATGATCAGTCCACTATTTCATCTAGCCCTCATAGAAATGTCCCTCCAGAATAGGGTTTAACGTTTATAAATGCCCTAAATAAACCAATATGTAATTGAAATTTCGCATATATAATATATTGTATAAAACTTGCAGCAAATTTCATGAAGATCGGTCCATAATTGACCGTAGTTTTCATATAAACCCCTCTTACGAAGATCATAAAATGCATAAATTCCATACAAATGTTAGTATCAAGATAATATTTGACACAAATAAAAATAAAACCTTAGTGCAAAATTTTATTACAATCGGTCCACAATTAACCATAGGTCCCATATAACTTCCTGGAATTACCCTAAAATAATATTATGCATACATATGTTTCATAGAAATATATAGTACTCTTAATACAAGTATCAGTCAACAATTGGTTCAGGTCCCATATTAGACCCCTCCCCGAATTTTGACCGATTGTTTGTAATTTGCAATCCCAGTATATAAAGAATTCCTTCATTGTTGAAGTTTTATTATTAGCAATTTTTTTCCACATCATGTTTATGGACTTTTTACAAAAAGGAGCTTCAAATATTCTCAGCTATTTATGAACAAATTTTAATGCTACATTCTTGAATGCAATACCGAACTTTTGATGTATATATCATATATCTAAGACATCATTTCAACTGACGGACGGATATAGTAAAATTTTTCCTTAATTTGATTATAAAATCTAATTAAATTCATTCAATAAACCTCAAATCAGAACAAGGATAGATGTAATTTTATTTTATTTTTTTTTAATTTTTTAACTCGTTTATTAGAACGATTACTTTACATATTACCAGAAATTCAATTGTTGATTTAAATTAATTTTATATAGAAGCGCTTATATTAAGCAAATAAAGCATTTTTCTAGCTATCAAGTATTTTAAAATTAAATTAGTTTGTTTGCTTAACTTTAAAGCTTAAATTAAGCACTAAGTTTTTCAGCTACACACTTAAAGGGTTAATTTTTTTAAGCCTTTCTAGATTAATTTTATTTCATTTTCTGCCATTTAAGCCATAATTTTATAAATTAACAAACAAAACGCTTTTTAAAAAGTAAGTAAATATTGCTTTTTTTTAAGATTTTATTTTATTTGGTCCATTCTAAGAATGAAATATTTGTTGACCATTAACAAATTAAAGCTAAAAAATAATACGTTTACACAAGTTTACAACAATATTTTCTACAATTACAATTAAATTTAAGAAAAAAAATAAAAATTATACATAAAAACAAAATAGAAAAAATGAATTTTTATCAATGGAAAAAAAATGAGAGACAATAATTAATTGTTTAGCTTTAATATTTTTTTAAAAAATTATACAATTTCTTTTTTTTTTCTTTTAAATATAAAATATTTATAAAGCAAACATATAATTAAAAGGTGATAGATATATTATGCACGTGTATATGTATAAGTTTTAGGGTATTTGTTATTATATGTATGTAGGTAGTTAGAGAATATAAAGTTTAAATAAAATACTCTAATAATATACAATTTATATTTATTTAAAAAATTAACATGCTTTTGGGATTTAATATTATTAATGCCAAAAAAGATAAAATGTATAAAAAAGAAAAAAATTGAGTAATTTTTTTTTATTTTTTTAAATCAATTTATTTGATTTTTTTTTTTTTTTTTTTTTTCTGGGGAAAATTTTAAAGATTTTTTTTTAGTTTTTTTTGGATTTCTTAATATTGAGTTGTATTTCACACAGTGAAAAAAATTAAAAAAATATATGTATGTATATTAAAATTATGTAAATATGATATGACATCTTCACAGATATTACAAAGTACTTGGGATCATTATAACAGTCATTTTGATAATTTTATTTTTTTATTTTCTTATTTGATAGATATTTAAAAAAATTTATTAATTTATGATTAACTAATTTATATTTAAGTATAGCTAACAAATGAGGTGTCTCTGTTTTTATTTATTTAATTGTTTAATAAAAAATTAAAAACAAATTAATATTCAAAATTTATTTTTAATTTTAAATCTTTTTTTTTTTTTTTTTTTTTTGAAAAGAAGAATTTTAATTTTATTAAAGTAATTTATTAATAACAATTTGAAAAAAATAATAATGAAATATCTATTTAGTTTTTGACAGACTTATTTTTAATTTGAAACGGAAATTCTTCATTATCATTGGAAAAAATACAGGCAAAATAAAAAAAAAAAAAAAAAAACTGACTATGAATTTATATGGCTTAAAAATTTAGAGATACGAACAAATATTTTAGCGATAAATATAATTTTGTTAATAATTTTTTTTGTAGAATTTTGTTTTGTGTTTTTGTTTGTATTTTTTTTTTTTTTTTTTTTTTTTTGAGAGACTTCATGTGTTAGATGTTTTAAATTAGAAACAAAAACAAACAAAAAAAATTAAAAATAAACTTAAAAGACAATAAATAAAAACTAAAACTTACAAACTACAGATAGATAAAAATTTAGTTAGTATTTTTTTAGATATTTTTCATTTAAAACAATTACTGGAATAGTGCATAAAGTTAATTTTGCTTTTTTTTTTTTGTTTTTCCTTTGATTTAATAGAGATAACAATTTAAATTTGGAGGTTATACAGTACTGTGCAGAATAAAAGCAACAAAATTAGGATAAACTTAAGTTTATTTAGTTTACAACAAAAATATGTTTATGAAATTATATATATATATATATATATATATAAGGATTATTTAAAACAAAAACTTTTAAAGAACTTTAACTTTGCATATAAACAAAATGTGGCATAAAACACTACAATTTTCATATAAGACTGTGCACAACAATAGCACCATATTGCAATTTTTGGAACTGTGGAGGTTTAAGTTGTACACCATGACAGTATACTAGGTTGCGCGACGTTTCGTAACCGGTCATAATTGACACATATAAATATTGTTTTAAATTAAATAAAATACTTTTCATTTTTAATATAATTAATTTTATACAAAAATTATTCAACATTTAGTATAACCTTAATTTTGTTGCTTATGTTCTGCACAGTACTGTATATAGTAAAATTATTTAACAAACACTAACTAACTAGCTAAATAATAAAATAAAACAATTTTTGAGACAATACTCTCATTCTCTTTTACATACATTAAATAAATTATTTAACTAAAAAAACTTAAAAATTTACACTCTAAACAAAACGTTAATAATTACAAAAAAAAAAAAAAACAAAGTTAATGCTAAAAATAAAAACTTAACAAGGAAATTAACAAAACAAATACAATAAAATACAAATAAAAATTAAATTTTTTTTAAAAGCCACAAAGCAATAAAATTTTGTTTAAAATTAGTTAAAGTAGATGTAATAAGTAGGAGTTAAAAATTTTATATACTAAATTTTTTCTAAATAAAAGTCAATTAGAGTCATTGAGAATGACAAGAATACTAAATATTTTCATTACTATAATTACTCAATTATTTACTTGTTTTAATTTGAGATTTGCCATAGAAAATTTCAAATAATTTATAAAGTTAGCAGAGAGATCTTATAAGTAATAAAAAAAGATTAAAAGAATTAAGTAGTAATAATGCCTTAAATATGAAAGCAAATGTCTTATATTTCACAGGCGCAAAAAAAAAAAAAATATGTAATAATAATAAAAAATATGTTTGCGCCTAATTATTAGTTTAAATATTGCACATTTTGTTTATTTTTGCTTTTTTGCAGCAGCAGCGTATAAGCCAGCAAAGCGTTGCCAATTAAGTCGTTTAAACTTTTTTAAAATATATGTTTTTTTTTTAATCTGGTCTAAATCTTTGTTTTTGCTTAAGAACACAATCTATATGGCTTGTGATATTATGGCTAAAACAGTTAAACAGTTTTTAAAATAAAAAATAAATAAATAAAAAACTTCAGGTGCGGATCATTGCTATGTTCTAAGGAGGGGAAATTTTTATTTGACTTTCACACAGAAAAAAATATTTTTGAAAAAAAAAATTCAATTAAATTATAAATCAGAATTTTAAAATGATTTTAAATATTTTAATAATTAAATAAATTATTCAATATCATATATGTAATAATAAAAATAAAATTCAAATTTTACATAGAAAATTACGAATCAATCAATTACGAATAATACATATTCAACATTTTATAATTAGAATTCTATCTTCTAAAAAAAAATTACATACATGTCTTGATAAAAATTTGTCTGATGTAGAAATTATGGTATATTCAATTATTTAAATTATCACTTACTTTTATTTATATTTAATTAATTTATTAATTGATACAGTAAGAAAAATAATTGAAAGCTTGTTAGATCAATTAATAAATTAATCAAATATAAATAAAAATAAAAAAAAAAAATGATAAATTAAATAATTGAATTTACAATTTTTTTAATAGGTTGAATTAATAAAATAATTGAATATGTATCCTTAGTAATTGAAATAAGATTTTCGATTTTTTTTTTTTATATATAATATTTCAATTTTATTTGTTAGAAAACAGAAAAAATATAGTCTATTAAACGATTTATCAGAAAATAAAAACTATTCCAATTACTTTTTCAATTGTATCAATTATACAATTAATCAAAATTCAAATTTTCAAATATTTTCAATTTATATATTCAATTATTTTTCTTATTGTATCAATTAATAAATGAATCAAAATATAAATAAAAAATTAACAATTTGAATAATTGAGTATACAATTTTTTTCATAGGTTGAATTTCAATTAAAAAAATAATTGAATATGTATCAATCATAATTTAAATTGGATTTTAGATTTTTCTATGTAAAATTTTAATTTAGTTTGTCTATCAAACGATTTATCAAAGATAAAAACTATTCCAATTACTTTTTTATTTGTATTAATTATTTAATTGATTGAAATTGGATTTTAGATTTTTCTATGTAAAATTTTAATTTTATTTGTAAGAATACTTTAGCTTTGAGTAATTTAATTATAAAAATATTTGAAATTATTTTAAAATTATGATTAATAATTTAATTGAAATTTTTACGAAAATATTCTTAAGTTATCTTTAAAATTATATCATTGCATATTAACTATAATCGAAGGTCTTTATATAGTCCCAGATACTTTAATCGAAGGTTTAGCTTTAATCTTAGTTTATGATATAGCCTTAGATAAGTTTTATTCAAATTACTTTTTTTAGTTCAAGGTTAAATTGAATTATGTTAATTTTAATCAAGTAAATCTTCTTTAACCTAAGATTCTGTTATAACTCTAAATTAGCCTTAATCGTATCTCTTAGATTTGCTTTATTCTCAGGTCTATATTTAGTTTTAGGTTAGCTTTAATCGTTATCCCAGTATTAATTGAAGATTATATAAGGATCTTTCATTAATCCAGTATTAATTGAAGATTATATAAGGATCTTTCATTAATACTATCTTAATATCAGATTATTCTCAATATATGATTTTAAAATAATACTAAATAGATTTTAATCTAAGGATTTCAAAATTGGCTTAAACAAAAATATTTGATTATCTTTCCTGATATCGTTGGTTTTAATTGGAGATTATTTTTAATCAAATATTAATTTATAAAACCAGATTTTCATTAAACCTAAATAGGTTTTAATCTAAGGATTTTATATAGTTTTAGATTAGCTTTAATCAAATTCTTGATATAATCTCAGATTAACTTTAAACGAAGTTCTTTATATCGTTCCAGATATTTTGTTAATCATATCAAGATGATTATTGTTAATCATATCAAGATGTTTAAAAGACCTTAAATAGTCCAATATAATTCAAGTTTAATTTGAATTAAAGATCTTAATATAAAATCTTCGAATAAGTATTTCTAAATAAATTTATATCGTAGGATTTCATTTGTTTCTAAAAAAAATAATTAAATAAAGATATAATTTCAAATTGGATTTAATTAAAGACTTTGAGTTCTCATAAAAACTCATATAAGCTTTAATTATAATTTATTTTAATTTATTTGGGATCCGCACCTGAGTTAGTTCACTAATATGTTTTTTATGGCTGCTTTATTGGAAATTTCACTTTCGAAAAAAGAAAAAAACTGAAGATTTTAATTTCATTTCCTTCTAAAAATGTTCAAATAATTTTCAGTTTACAAGAATTGTGTTACGAAATTATATCTTCCTGTAAGAAATCTTTATCAGTGCTGCATTAAATTTCCGTTTTGTCAAACAAATTTCAATCAGAATACAGTTTAAACCCATGTTTTTTTCCAGGACGTTTAAAAATGTATATCTTTAATAAATAGCAAAATAACCAAGAGTTTCTTAAAATCCTCTCTTCAATCGGGATCGTTGTGGTAGAAAAGCGGGATCGTTGTGGTAGAAAAATAAAATGGCTGAAAGTCTTTTCGAAACATCGCCTTGTTGTGTATTATACTGATCTTTTATTTATTGCAAAGAGCATACGAGAAAACACGACTATTTATTATTTTATTCTCCTTTTCTCCTTTGTACGAGCTTTGGCCATTCCTAAAGATCAAGAGCCTTGCTGAAAACAATATATGTCAACTGTCGCAAAGACGAAAAATGTTAATAATGACTCTCAAAGCATGCAAAAGGAAAGGAATGAAATGAAGGTCTCAATTTTATATAAAGACCAGATTTCTCGGTGGTACTTAAAACCTTCTAAAAGATCCAGTGCATTGCTGAGTATTAGAAATGTCGACTGTCGCAGATTTTTTCAAAGATCGCGAAGCATTGATCGCGAAAAGTGTTAATAAAGACTCTCAAAGTATGCAAAATGATATAAGAAATCATTATTGGATTTTTATCTAATGATTTCTAACTCAAATCTTTATTGTAACGCTTAATCCCTAAAAGAAAAAAATTAAGGTTCAAGTTCTATATGAAAGCCAAATTTCTCTAAAGAACTCTTAGGCTCAGAAGGAGCGTTATATGTATATATGAAGGTATCTTCGTAGAAGTATCCTTAAAACTGTGGAATACCGATTTAAAAAAAAAAAAAAAATTAATTTTTTTAAGAATTTACTTTTCACTTATAAAAAGTTGACATCAGAGAGAGTTGCACAGAGAAAGAGAGAGAGAAAGAGGTATTCAAATAAAAATATATGGATTAAATTTTAATTTAAAGAAATTATTTTTTTTTAGCTTTATTTAACCAAAAACCGAAATTAATTAGCACTGATTTCCTATGAGATAATTTTTCAAAAATTATATTTTTTTTAAATAAAGAAATAGTTCTAACGTTGAACAGGAAGTAAACGTTATCTATATCAAAAAATAGCACATGTACTATTTGTTATATGTACATTTATAATCACACGATTATCTTCTATAATAAATCACAGCCCATATTTTATGCTACTAGAATAAAGAAAAAAAGAAAATAATAATAATGATGATAAAAAGAAATAAAATATTTTAAATTTCATTACTTAATATTAGCAGCCATTAAAAAACAACTTGCAAAAAGTGTGAATATTAAGAAAACAAATTTTTTTTTGATATATTAAAATATCAAACAAACAAAACGAAACAAAAAAAAAAAGATTAAAAGAAAAAAAGATACAAGGGTACTTATCAAAGTTATTTTTGAGCAATCGAATTTCACTCCCACACTTCCTTCCACAACAAATTTTTACTATTTTATATGAGCAATATTTAAGTAACATACGTTCCTATTTTTTTTTTTTTTTTCTCCCTTTTTGTCTTTAGGAGATATTAGCACTATCACGACATATCAATGTCTAGAAAATCCGATGATAGTAAAATAGATTCAGATGGATTGGATGAGACAAGAGACAATGTATCACTCATTATAGCACTGGCGAGATCCACAGCATGATGATGATGATGCTGATGATGATCAATATCATCGGTATCATCATGCAATTGATGATGATGGTGATGTAAATCGTGTTGATGTGGATCTAAGGTATCCAAATGACTGTGAGCATCTAAAGGATGTTGATGCGATGAAGAGAGTAAAGGATCTCGTCCGTGCTGTAATGATGTAGGAGATGCAGCTAAACTGTCATTGTTATTGTGATGATGATGGTGATGATGATGATGACAATCGCCAATTGTATCGGAACCACAAGCTACCATTAAATCGAAATTTGTTGAGTTATTGTTGGGACTTTGTTGACATTGTTGTAGTGTGCTATTTGATCCGTGTTGATATTTATGAGGACAATTGTTTGAACAACTGCTGGATAGACAGCCAAGACTGCCGCCTGTACCACAGCATGTATTGAGCGGTGTCTGATGATGATTTGTGGGAGTGGGCGTTGTCGAGGTAGTATTTGAATTATGATGGGCTGGTGAAGATACCGGTGAACTGCTGGCGTAAATATCATCTAGAGATAATTGATGACTACTACTACAACAGCTGCCATTGTGATTAAGTTCGTTGCAATCATTGCCACCATTTGAGGTATAACTGTGTACACTACATTGCATTTGTAGATTGGGTGAATGAGGAGCTGATTGCAAGAGTTGATTGTTGGGTAGTGTAAGCATAGCATCTATACCACTATTAACACTGCTACTATTAGGCTGTAGTAAATGATGTTTACTATCCTCCATTAGATCTTCCATGGTATTAACATTGATACTAAGATGGTTGTTGTTGTCATTAGAAGAGTTGTTGGAGGTAGCATTACCAGTCTGCTGATCTTGTGCTATATCATTATTGATTAGCGGTGTAGAATGATGATTCAGGTTGTTATTGGTGTTGGTAGGACTAGGATTTTTTAAGTAGGATGTTGTTGGTGTAGGAGCTGAAACGGAGGTATTATTGAAGTCTGTTAATGGCAGACCATGAGATTTAGCTTGCATTTCCAGCTCTTTGATACGATTTAGTAGACGTCTATTTTGCACTTCTATTTGTCGTTGACGATATTCATTTTGTTTCAAACGGGCCACCTCATGTTTTAGACATTTAATATAGTCTACGGAACTTTTTAGTATAGTGCCTTTGTTGGGTCTTATATCACGTACCACTTCATAATAGGGATCATTGGTCTTAGGCAATAAAGTACCTAGTTCCTTAATACGATCATTGATATTAAAACGACGACGACGTTCAATCATATTATGATTGTCTTTCTTTTGGCGATCTTTAGCTAAAGCACTGGCTTCTGCTTCACTTAAAGAGGGAGGCTCTTGTTTAATGTTTAGGTCCGTGGAAAAAGAAGAATCATCAAACTTAAGAGTATCATTAAGGTTGTTGTTGTGCAAAATATCCTCAAAGTCTAGATCAGCATCACTTTCAAACGAAGGCGGCAATTCGGAATTACTAGTGGCCACTGAACTTAAACTAGGAGTGGCTGATGGTATAGGACTGGCCAAACCACTGGGACCAGATGAATTCATAAAATTGGTATTACGCATCATTTTAACCAGATTACCAGGATTTGAACGACTATTTAAGGAGTTATTATTGGCACTTTTATTATTGGCTGAATTATTGCTATAAGATTTGTGCGAGGATTGTTGAGTGCCATTTTCCGAACTGTTATAGGGCATATAGTAAGAGTTTGCACCATTACTGTTATTATTGCCCATACTATAGGGTGATAGGGGCATATTATCATCAAGTATGGTGGCACTATTGGGAGAGGCAGCGGGAGTCATACGCATCTGCCGGGGAGAACTATTCACCGATGAACAATTGTCATTTACAATACTGTTATTGGCATTCATGCCTAAGGTATAGCTGCTGCTGGAACGTTCATTATTTTGATGTTGTTGCTGCTGCTGTTGTTGATTGGGATTTGAACTGGCTACTGTTACTCTAAGATTAGCCAAAGAGCTGGCAGCTCTTCCACTCCAATCGGTTTGATTTTTAAACGATTCACTAAGGTATTGGCGCACTTGATTCTTTTGCTTTTGTATGACATGATAACGTGTGGGATTTTCCAAAATTGTTCTTACTTGCAAAACTTGTTGGGGTAATTCAACACCAATGGATTGTAGGGGTACTTTAACTGTTACGGGACTCGATTGGGCTTGCGGTATCATTAGGGTGTCCATATTTTTTGAGCCATAACTGTCCGAACTGGAATTGCGATTTTGGTTGTTAACACTGCTGTTATTGTTGTTTGACTGAATTAGCACTTGGGGACTATGGCCCACATTGTTTTGCTGTTGTTGCTGCTGCCGTTGTTGATCCAAATTTATTTGTTGCTTTTGTTGTTGTTGCTGTTGATAAACATTTTGTAATTGCTGTTGTTGTTGTTGTTGCTGCTGCTGAAAAGCAGCATTACCACCAGTTTCTCTTTTCTCAGCCTCTCTACGTTCTAACTCTTGCTGTTGCTGTTCTCTTTGTAACTGTAATTTTAATTGTGTCCTTGAGGTGGGTGTAACAGTTTTAAATGTGGGTATATTATCAGGTCTAATCGTACGTGTAGCCGATTTTAATTCATAAAATTCTACATCACTTGAATTTGGTCCCGATACTTTAACCGAAGGCAAAACATCTTCCAATCTATCTTCATCCATGGGACATTGATAATCAATTTCAAAGTCAAAATCTAAATCTATACCAGATTCAGCCATTTTGTTTTCTCTTTTATTTGTTTGTTTGTTTCACAGTTATGTACTTTTTTTATTACTTTATTGTTATTATTTTTTTTTATTTTATTGTTTTATTCGTAATTCGTAAATCGTTTTTTTTTTTTTTTTTTTTTTTTTTAATTTTTTAGTCGCTGTCGTCTGTTTATTCCCTTTTTTTTAATTATCTTTATTATTATATTTATTGTGGTTTAAAATCAATCATCACTTTGTTGTTTAATACTTTATTTTACATTAATTACTTTTGGTTTTTTGTTATTTCCACGTAATCCATCATATAAAGTTTATTATCAACGCGTTTTTCATTTAGAATTTATTTTTATTTATTTTTGTATTTTCTTTTTATTTTAATAATTCTTATTAATACTTTTACGCAGTTTATCTTAAAGTTTCACTTGTTATATTAATAATAAAATTTGTTTTATTAAATGTAGAGTGTATTTTTATTTTATTATTGTTGCTAACCAAACACCCAAAGTCTCAGCGTTTTAATATTATTACAATAATAATAATGGTCGACCGTCTTTTCGTCGAAATTTAATAATGGCTGTACTCCGTTTACCAACGTATTTCTTATTTTTTTTATATTTTCTATATTAATTTTTTTTCTTTTCTTCATATAATAAAAGTTTATAAATTAGCACATACGCATATGTTTACCACCATACAAACAATCAACCAAACGATATCGTCGTACCGTACGTACGTACCACCACCACCACCAACCGCCATCTATCTTTCTACTGCACGATCCCCATATTATAGTGCTCCTCAGTCGATCAGTCTCAGTCGTATGTACAATAAACAGCAACAACACCAACAACAACAATAATAAAGATAAAAAACGATTGACAAAAATCTTTCATATAGAAAAAAAAAATATTTTTCTTTTTTTTTTTTAATTTAATTTTCTATAAATTTCGGCGTATAAATTTTTTTCTTTTTTAATTTAAAGCTGATCGTAGAAATTTCTTTTAATTACGTTTAAAAATTTTATTTTAAAAAACGTTTTTTTATTCTTTTTTGGGAGGATTTTTTTTTTTAGCGAAAATTATTTAAATAACGGCATTTTTTTTTTTGGTAAAAATATAATTTCAATAATAATTTTCATTAATTTCAATTTCACAATGATTTCAGTTCACTTATTTAGTATTAATTGTTAAAAGGCAGAAAAGAAAACGATAATTAAATAAATTTATTTTTAATTGTTTGATTAAAAATAGAAGAATAATAAAAGGTAAACGAAAGAATATTATATAACCACCACTACTACTGGCTACTACTCAGTACGATCAATTGTGACAGAACTAAAAATGAAAAAAGTGAAAAAACTGACAAAACTCAAATCATATGGCCGCTCTATGCACACAAACGGAATATCTCATAAATAAAGTGTTGCCACAAGAGTTGGATATACCCAACAACATTGGAATGCCCCAACAAAATACAATTCCCCCACATAAATGTGTGTTTATTCTTAAATAAACTTTAAAAAATCTCCTCATATATTGTAAATAAAATGTAGTTGACGATAATGATGATAAATGTAAAAAAAGTAGGGTGGGTAATTTCAAAAAAAAAAAAAAAAAAAAAAAAAAAAATTTAAAAAATTTGAAGTACAAATGTTGTTATTCTTAAGTGACGTTTGTAAACATTTTATCGTTTAATACTTCAAGTCTAGACGTCAATGTTTGCTTGAATAGTGAGTGTAAGTTTTTGTGATTGTATTTATATTGACTTGATATGTGTATAAATTTGTTATTATGTGTGTAATTGTTATAAATTAATATTTATAAATTATCAGACGGGGGTTTTGAATTTCAAGACAATGTAGTTTGTCAAGTTTGAGAAAGACCCGCAATTTGGTATTTTGCACTTTCGTTAATGATATAGTGAGTAGAGGAAATATAAAATCGATTACTTATCACTTATTTTTCACCGGTATTTTTTCCAAAATGATAAACTACAACAAATACAAAATAAAAAATATATTTTGAGGGTTTCTAAGAATTCTAATTATTTTTAAAGATACTCTCGAAAAATTATTTTCTTAATAATGTAAAATTTTAATTTTTTTTTCTTTGGAACCCTAGCTTTAATGTAAGCTTTTGTTAACTAAGAGTCAATTTTGAAAATACTTTCAACCTAAAATTTTTTGCAAAATTTAGATTTTTATCAAAAATGCCACTTAGTGTAACAATCTCAGAACTACCAAAGTTCCATAACAAGAGTTTGCTGAAGTATCACAGATTCCACATTAAAGTGCCTTGATTTGTATGGGGCCAAAAATAGTTGCAAATGTTTTAAGCTCAAAATATTTTGACTCAATTATATCGCTCACGTGAGCTGGACCATTTTTAAAATACCTCTAAAAATATGGGTTTCGGTCAAAAGTGTAAAAAATTTTTAACTTTTGTCACAATATACAATAATGATAGAAAAATTATGTCTAATACATATTAAGCAAAAAAGGATTTTAAAATTTGTTTTCATTGTCGCAAAATTAAAATTTTAGTAAAATTATTAATGATTTTATTTTAAATGCAATTTAAAATAAAATCATTGATATATTTTAAATATTTTCCATAGTAATTTATATTTTAATGCATCATTTAAAAGGTCTCATTCAATACTCCTGATATGTATACTAACTTAACCCATTAGATTCACAAATAATATTTTGAGATTTCCGGTTCATAATTTTTATTTTTTTCACGTTTATTTGTATATTGAATCTGTCTTATTTTAGAACTCACATATAATGCATTTTTAAAATCTTAAAAACTAAATATTAAACACTATTCAATCTCTATCGAGATCATTGGTTATTCCATAGTATTACTATTAACGGGGTGGAAAGTCGGCTCTGCGAAGCCTTGTAACTAACTGAACTTCAGCAAGAAATCTTGCGAGTGGGTTGGGTGAGTCTTTAGTTTAAGAATGTAGTTTTCTCTGAACTTACTAAACTCGTCTCTTACAAATGGTACCTCTAAGTCTCTATGGATATTCTCACATGGTCCTAAGAATCTTTGATTGGGCCCTCTGTATAATATCAATACTCGTATTACTGGCTGTTCCCCATAGTTGGATGCCGTATGTCCACATGTCCAAAACCTTTAAAAAGGTTTTATACTGGATGACTGACTTTAATATCAAGGCTTAGTTTTGAATGACTGTTAATTAACCAGTGAAGACTAGAAGCTTTTAACTTCATATGAAGTATCTTGGCTTTTATATGACGACGCCAAGTTAGTCGCCTATCTAAGTGAATACCAAGGTATGTAACATGATCTGACTGGGGTATATTTATATTATTAAGTGTAACTGGAGGACAGTTTCTTCTTCTCAGGGTGAATGTAACATGGTTACTTTTCACTTCATTTACGCGAATACGCCAGTTTTTCAACCACACGTCGGAGGTAAATATCTAGTTGGCTATTTGTGGGTTTTCATGAGAACTGAGTATTGCAGATTCATCAGCAAATGTTGAAATAGTCAGTTCATCACATATAGGCAAATCAGAGGTGTAAATTTAATATAGGGTAGGTCCAAGGACACTTCCCTGTGTAACACCAGCTTTTATTTCAAATTCTTCTGTCACAAAGTCATTATACTTTACCCTAAATATACGGTCAGATAGTAGTAGTAAACATTTAATTTTATAGATTAGGCCCTTGTGCCAAACTTTGTCGAATGCTTGTGCGACATCTAAGAAAATAGCTGAACAATACTTCTTTAATTCGAAACATTTCCTTATCTCTCCAGTTAGACGATTCACTTTTTCTATGGTTCCGTCTTTTTCACGAAAACCAAACTGGTGAACTGGGACGATATTTCCATCGTTCAAGAATGGTAGAATTTTCTTTTTGAAATACTTTTTCGAACAGCTTTGACAAGCAAGAAAGTATATGAAGATGTTTAGTAGAATCCTTTCCTGGCTTTGGAATCAGAGAAGTTTTCCAATTTTTTGGAAAGACTCCTAGTTTTAAGATCACGTTGAAAATGATTGATAACACAATTATTGCTACATTCGGTAGTTTTTTAATCATTGATGGTGTTATTGAATCATATCCAGGTGATTTTCTAATATTTATATTTTCTTTAATGATTGTATCAATGTCCTCTGGGACATAATTGGTTAAGTTAATTTTTATGGCAAATAAATGGTTAAATAAATTTATCAAAAAAGCTGTAAATTCATGTAAAATAGTGGATAAATTTCAAAAATTCCTTTTTATTCGATTATAATCGCGATTTTAAATTAATTTAATAAATACTTCCCTGCGACTTATTTGCAAAATTTACAAATTTAACCTTTGACCAATTTGCTATTAAAATGTTAATTACGTGTAATCTTCAATAGTATCTGGGTAGACCATTCCAATGATATTACATGTTTTAAATAAGAAAATATGACAACAAATATTTAATATTTCGCAACTGAAAAATCCATAAGAATTATTTAAATGAGAATTATGGGTCTTAGTATCTATCTATTATAATTTGAAGTTAATTATCTTATAACGGAAATTTAGATAATGATATACTTAAGAATAAATACGTAATTTTAGAGGTGTTTTAAAAATGGTCCAGTGTAAATTTAAAAATTGAGATGTAATATTTTGGGAACGTACTATATTACATTTCTAGAGTGGCACATTTGTAACTTTTTTCATGAGGCACTTTAGTGTACATAGACCAAATATAAAAAAAAAATAAATAAATAAGAATATTGAAGAGATTTCTATATAACTGCAGTCAACAGTGGAATAGAATCGAAAATTTTTGGAAATAAATTTGTAACTTCCATTGAGCTAGTTCGATTTATATAAAATTTTACATAGGCGTAGCAAAATAGTGTACAATTTTAAATTTGCCCCTTTTTTTCAATAATTTTGTTCTTTATTTGGTAAAAAAAAAAAAACAACTAATAAAATCGTTCGGAAAAATCGGTATATATATGAACCCATAGGTCTTATTGAGAGCTTAAAGAAGATATTATTTAAAATCGGAAAACAAAATGTTTACATACTTTTGAAATTTTCAAGGGTGCCCTATTTGACTCCTCTGCTCCTGTGGGTATGTGGGGTTCCCCTTACAAAATTAAAATTTTACACTCCTCTGCTACGTATATGTTAAATATTATATAAATCCAACCAGCAGATTAAAAGTAACAGATTTATTTCCAAAAAATTTCGATTCTGCCCCACCGTGCATTCACGGTCAAAACATTAGGTTTTAGTTGGTATTGAAAATTTAAGGATTAAAAAAAAATGGTTCATTTTGAATAACTCTTAATTTTGAATTACTTTTTAAAGTTTTTAATTTAAAAATTGAACAATATATTCCAACATATTAAATTTAATTAAAATATGTCGAACTCTGAAGGATCAAGACTAGACCATATTAAAAAAAATCTCCTTAAAGATATCTTTTATAAAAGTGTAAAATAAGTAAGAAAGTAATTGTCGGTCAAGCCCGATCATATAACGCCCGAAACCAGAGGATCCCAAATTATCCGTAGTAATGTTTTAGGCGATCCGCGAAGACGTATAAGATAGATAAAGTCGCTAATAGCGTTTTCTTTTCGGATTAAAATTTTGCCTTTATTCTGCCTTATGCCCTCTTTTGTGTTCTATTCTGAAAAAAAAAAAAAAAAAATATATAATCCTGTATATGGGTCAGATGTTTTTTTTTTTTTTTTGCTAATAGTGTTGCCTTTAAATGAAAAAAAAAAAAAATATATGTTAGATGTTTTACCCTTAAAATAAGTTGAGGGTGAATATGCTGCACTTTATTAACAGCAAATTGAAAAATTTTTTGCGAGAAGAAATTATTTTAATATTTAGTGCTTTAAAATTTATGTTTCAACAAATATTGGTAATTTCACTAAAAATCGAAAATTTCCTAAAAAATTTTAAATTTCAACAAAAATTCGAGATTTCACTATAAATCCAAAAATTCGTAATATCACTAAAAATCCAAAATTTTACTAAAAATCCAAAATTTCACCAAAAATTTTCAATTTCACTAAAAATCCGAAATTTCACTAAAAATCCAAAAATTCATTAAAAATCCAAAAATTCACTAAAAAGCCAAAAATTCTAAATTTCAGTAAAAATTCAAAAAATTTAACAAAAAATTCAAAATTTCTCGAAAAAATTTAAGTTTCCCCAAAAATGTTTAATTTCACCAAAAATTCGTAATATCACTAAAAATCCAAAATTTTACTAAAAACACAAAATATCACCAAAAGTTCAAAATTTCACCAAAAATTCGAAATTTCAGCATAAATTCAAAATTTCACAAAAAATCCAAAATTTTGCTAAAAATCAAAAACTTCACTGAAAAACCGAAAATTCACAAAAATTCCGAAAATTTTACCAAAAATCGATTATTTTCAAAAAAATCCATATATTCACTAAAAATCCAAAATTTGAACAAAAACTCAAAATTTTAAAAAAATCCAAAATTTCACCAAAAATTTCAAGTACCATTTTATGAGGGTAAAGGTAATCTTCAAAAAAAATTTTACACCGTAACATTTTCTTCTGTGTGTCTATTATCTACATAGTACTTCTGAGTACTTTCCGTGGACTTTATTCTTACATTTTTTGAAGAAACTCGATGTGTAAAACCAATCTTACATAATCATTGGGACTAGATTAGGGAAATATTTTCATGTTTTTAAAGTACTTGGATTCAACCAAAAACAAGGAAAATGGGTCCTACACTAACTGAAGACAAAAAATGTTGAACTTCTATTTTGAGTGTCAGAAATACTGTTTCAGCCCCAAAAAAATTAAATCGTTTCTATATTGTTACGAACGAAGATAAGTAGATGATCCACTATAATGCAAAGCTCGGCAAAGGAAAATCGATACCAAAGCCTAATAACCTGACGCCCAAGGAATGCTCTGTATTTAATGGGATCATAAGTGTGTCACCTATTACCGAACACTATTGATCCGTATGAAAATAGCGTTGAACAAAAAAAGAACAGACTGTACGACCACGCACGAGTCTATAACATTTTATCAAACTATTTGGAAAAAAAATTTGGAAGTTTTATCTCACCTACCATATAGCCCAGATATTGCCAATCCTGACTATTATTTTTCGTTTGAGAATGCCGTAGATAAAATACGCTTCACTTTAGAACAATGCGTTAAAAGTTGGGAGGATTAGTTGTTTCTTGCCTTACAAATTAAGAAGCGATGTTGGAATGGAATCTATAAATTGCTAGAGTGATAGGATGTTATGGCTAAATGAACCAAATATCAATTTGATAAGTACAAATGGAAAAGTTTGGGTAAGATATCCAATAAGTATACTACAGAGACCTTAAAACATGAACTAGCTAATATTATAAAATGGGGTCGTATTTTCTGGATAAATGAATATATAGACAGACACCTATATCATTAGCAATCTCTTGAATAATTGGAAATACCTTTGATATGAATCCCAAGCGCATTTTTCAAAACTTGAAAAAGCGATTACTAACAATAATATTCACCAATTGCAATGGTCTTCACAATCACCAGATCTCAATTCTATTAAGAAGCTTTGAGGAATTTTTAAATACAAAAATGTTCCATAATGATTGCATAAATTACTTTTGTGTGTTCTGTTTTAACACAAGGTGTCTATTTTTGATGAGATCTTGTTATAACAGAAAGACATAATAAGAATATATTAAAACAAGTAACAACCTTTTTGTGACAACAGAAACAATTCTTTAGAATTACTAACAGAAATTGAAAAGTACAAAAACAATATATCAAAAATCCTTCGGACTGGGAGAAAGAGATTTTTGTTCATATCTTTAAGTTATAAATACAACAGTTAAACTTTCGTTCGGTATATAAAAATGTTTCAAAACTTTTTAGTTAATGTCTTAAATTATACCTAAATAATCATAATTATTATACAACACTTATAATTCGTGTACTTCACTTTTAGTTATTTTCTATAACCATTTGATTGTTGTTTAATTAATAATTTAAATTAAAGCCAACGTAATTTAAAAAAAAATGATAACAAAATTCTTAGGAATTATTTATATAATTAAATTTAAAAATAACTAATACCCTATACTATAGTATATGTATACGTGTTACAAAGTATACCGACACTTTAATTTTTAAATTTAAATATAGAGTTAAATTACCAGTGACTTTTAAGTGGCAAATAACAAAATTGCATATTAAATGGATTTTTTGGAAAAACAAGTATCTAATATTTTAAAATTAAAAAGGCTTTTTTAAATAAATGTAAGTAACAAAATTTATATATAACAGGCAATGAACTTCTTATATTAAATAAAAAAAACTGCATAATTAATATATTATTTTAATGTGACAGCTTTTATTATTATTATTAAATTCCAGGGCTACATTTGCAAGAATTTTGAAAATATATAAAAGGTTTTACAATATTTGAAATATTTTTAAAGATTTAGGAAATTGAAGACAGTTTGTTACGAATAAATGTGAATAAAATTATTACGTTACAATTATATAGTTATAATGTTATGGGAAAGATAGGGATGATGTCTGTCCGAAATACAAAAGGGATATAAATTTAATTCATTTAATTATGTTTATTGCTCTTGTAAGCATATTGGCATTGGAGATTCGTTATTAAGCAAAACATTTGTAGTTTCACGACCAATGTGAATATTCATCTAAAATCTTATAAAGAATCAATACTTGGGATATGTTATTATATCCATCCGTCTGTCTAAAAGAAATATAATATCATCCATAATACAAAATGTTTGGCAGATATCCACCAAAATTTATTGTGTGTTCTTTACGAACTAGGGGCTCATAACAATTTGACTGATTGTTGTGTACCCGGCCATGAGGAAAATTGATTAGCAAGTAGAGGAGCACGACTCATTTTCATAGGGCCAGTACCCTTTATATATATTCCTGTAGCATATCACAAGGAAAAAATGCTGGTTAGCGACGGAATTTGGTTACCTATGGAATAATGCCTCTGGACTAAAACAATCCACAAAAGGTTTGTTTCTTTATCTTGTAAAAAATCCCAAATGTTGTTATTGCTGAAAAAAGCGAAAACTAACGGGGTTACTCACTGGCCATTGTGGTCTTAGATATCCTCGGAAATGTTGAAAGCGTCCAATACAGATTCCACATGTTGTAAGACAAGACATCACAGGTGCCTGGTACTTTTTGAGATTCTGTTCTTTAAGGAAGAAATCGGCTAAAAAATTTATTTTGGTACATTTTTAGCACCCGTATATGTATATTTTTCGAACCTGTAAACATAGAAATAATCGTACCTATTTTTGATACTTTATTCATAAAATATTTGTTTCTATTTATTGGAAAGAATTGATCTATTCATTAGAATACAATTCTTGCTATATCTATGGAAAAAAGTACCAAATTTGGGCAGGGAAAACGGGAAATTACATTTTATGCAAACCCATAGAAAGAATTTTGATCAAATTTGAAGGTTTCGTTATTTAATTTAGTCACACGAAATAAGATAATAAGAAAAGCTATCAGGTACCAAAACGTAAATTAGACAAAATTCGGGGAAATAATTTGGTACTTTTTGTAAAACATATTTTTTTAAGTAATTTAATACAGATTTGTATAATGTGAATTTACATTATGTTTATGAAATCCTCAACGGAATTGGATTGGAAACGAAATTCCAATCCAATTTCAACTTAAAATGGGCTTATGAAAACGCAACGAAAATAATTTATTAAAGGATTGATATTTCTGATCTAAATTACATTATGTTTTTAAATAAACAATGAACGATTTTAAGCGTTATTTTGAACTTCTCCCTATAAACTAGGGACGTAAATATTTAAATTTGTAAATCCAATTATTGGATTTCATAAACACAAATTAAATACATAAACCCAATTTATTGGTTTTGTTGAGAAAATGTTGTAAAACCAATTCATGTTGGATTCTATAAAATTTAAGTTTATCGAATCTCTTCTAAGGCTCGAAATAGAACTTGGTACTTTTTTTGGTACCATTACCACTAAAACTTGACTATCGTTACCGAAATAATTTAAAATACCGATAACGCTAAACTACCGTTACCGAAATAAACAAAAATATTGATAACGCTAAAATGCCGTTACCGAAATAGCACGAATTGCCGATAACGCTTAATTACCGTTATCGTTATTTCTCGGTTAAAGGAAAATAGTTATTTTTAATAAAATTAAAATAAAACCTGTAATAATTTTATGGCTATCCATGCCCGACATTATAGTACTTGAACTCACTTTTTATTTCATTGTTGTGAAGCGATTTTGCAAGTTGCTGAAGCAACCGTTACCCTTAAAATACCTTTTCCAAAATAGGTAGAAATACCGATAACGATAAAATACCGTTACCGAAATAACTGGAAATACCCATAATTCTAAAATACTGTTACCGATATAACCGAAAATATTGTTACCGCTAAAATACCCTTACCGAAATAATCCAAAATACCATTACCATTACCTTTTTACCTATTTCAATAAACTTACTGTTTTAAAAGTTAGCAAATATAATTCAGAGTGAATAAGAAATCAAGAAAAGTGGTGCTTAATGGTAAATATTTTCCCTCTAATGGTACAATGTTACTTTTTTATATATACTTTAGTTAGAATTCATAAAAAGCGGGACTTTCTGGTACTTTTTCAATCCTTTAATGGTACTTGCTGTATTTCGTATACTATGTACTTAAAAAGATTAAATTTAACTTATGCAGCCGTGAGCAAATGAGAGCAAATGTAAAGGAACGCTTTGGTACATTTTCGTTCTTCGAATGGTAATTTTTGAATTTTTAATTATATTGAACATTGAAGTATAAAATTAAACATTAACGGTTCTAAATGAGCGAGAGGGATTTTTGTAGTACTTTTTTTTTTCTTTTTCATTTTTCTTTATCCAATGGTACTTTTTTTATAATAATTATCCTGATACATTAAATTGGTTCTATATGTGTGAGAATCTACACGTGGGGACTTTGTGCTTCTTTTTCGTTCTTCTACTTAACCCTTAAATGCATGAGATCAAATCCCCGAATGGAGATATGGGTACCCTAAAGTAAAAATGCTCGCTGAACACTATTCTGGCATTAATTTTTATGAAAAGTTCACCATTTTTTCAGAAAATCTTTCGTTCATATCAAAGCGAAGTAAACACTTTGTGTGAATCTGAAGAATATGGCCAGGAAATAAAACAAAAGGCTTTAGAATCGATGAAAAAGAATACGCATGGCTAAAAACTATCAGCAATTAACAACTTTGTACACGGATCGGACCAGACACGGAAATACCAGTTGAATTCAAGACTAGAATGCGAAAATTTGTATGGATCAGGCATACTTTGCGTCGATCACCGTCCAACATTAACAGAAACGTAATAGATTGAAATCCACAAGGCAGGCATACAAAATGCCAACAAATCGAGGAACCAACTTAAAGTTATTGTAACAGATGAAGGAGAGTGAAACGCAATAGATAAAGTCCCATGCTTCTTTTAAGAACTAAAGCAATTTATATATAAATATTGTAAAAAAAAACGATTTTATCAAATTTCATTATAATTGGTCAAAATGCAGTAAAATGCATTCACTAATAATGACTGTTTTATCTATAATTTTTTAAAAGCAAATCACAAGAAAGTTAAAATTGAATTATTATGAAGTGTACTATTGTCTGTATTAATTTAAATTATACTACACGTCGATTGAATTTGATGTTTAAGATTACAACTTAATGGAATTGATGTATCATATATGGTACGTTATGCATTTAAGGGTTAAATTACTTTTTGAATTTTTATAATACTAAACAAAAAACATGTGTTTAAAACTTTTTGAAAATTAGGACGCTAAGGAGTAAAATATGAATGTTTACCTTTTTTTCTGGCAATTTTACCTTTAGGGGCAAAAAGGGGTAAAGTTGGTGAGATAGTGAGACAAAAACAGAAAGTGTAGTTTCAGGATTGGTTGGATAAATTTAAATTTGGCATATCTAAAGAATTAAATGATTTTATAATTTAAAAGAACTATTGTCACATCAAATTGCGTAATGTACACAACGAAGCGGGCAGCAATGGTACGGTCACATTAGGCAAATATTTGATTGGAGTTTGTTTGCCGGAACGTACATAAACTTTTTCCAAAGTAATATGTAGTTTTGGTCACATTATGCACATTTATTTTCCGATTTTTTGTTTCTTCAAACAGACAATAAATATAATCAAATAGGAAAACATATTTTCTCATCGGTCACATTTGAAAAATTATTTGTCTTCAAAAATTATTTCATCAAACTGTCGAAAATAAATTTATTTTTATTAAAAATATAACAAAGAGCATGAACATTTTTTGATTTATGATGTGGAGCAGCTTCGATTGCTTTTTAGAAGAGGAAAGACAATGACATAAGCATTGGTTTAGGCTGTTCACGGGCATGTGTATTGCCCCCAATACCACCAGCGCCATGAAAATTAAGGCACCCCCTGCTGCCACCTCCATAAGATCCTCCGTGATCTTCTTCACCTGGCCGACCTATCCGTCACCCTCAACCGACGTGGTGGCCTTCTTCCTAGAAGACCCCGTTCTACGTGTCTTTTCGGCAGCTTTAACAGAGGAAGCAGCGGTATCCTTCGCTCTACCTGCTTTGCTAGCATCATTAAAAGCGACCTCACCACCACTTTTCATCGACTTAGGCGATCCCGGCTTGAACCGTTCGACCCAAGTCCACCTCATACACATCCGAATTGGACGAATCTAGCTCACACTGTCGCAACATAGCTGGCACTCACAACATAACTTCCTCATACTGCTAAAAGTCGCATAATCATGTTTTCGTTACACGTGTTATTCGCTTTTAAAGGTGCCAAAAATCAATTTTTTCTCGCTCTGGCTCTTATACATTACAACATCTATAGAATATAAAATTTGCAACAATTTTCCTGAAGTACATTTTTATGAACCATCTTGTAGGGATAGTCCTTTGCCTTACTCAAGTATGTGGCCGAAGTCTTTTCATTTTGTTATTGTAATTTTAATATGTTGCCTCATTGGAAATTTTATACTTGCTTGGATCTTGGAAAATATTTTCAGACAAATTATGTACATTTTTGTTTGCTATTAAATAATTTTGTTTGCACAAAATCAGCTGATTTGTTGTTTGACACACAAAAATATTTTATGGTCACATTACGGCAAAAAAATATTTGTTAGTTTCAGTCAAATGTTTCCCTAGTGTGACCGTACCTTAAGCTAATCACCCCTATCGTGAATAACAAGTGGAAAAATGCTATCGTGAATCTCAAGTGAAGAAATTTTCCCGCTATCAGTTCTCAGTGAATGAAAAAAGGAAGAAAATTAAAATAAAAATCAAAATAAAGTTTTTTTTAAAAAAATATACACGTATTTACTAATATTTTAAAGTTTTATTGCAACTTTACTTTATTGTACTATTTAACTTTTATTTAGCAAAATAATTTGGCTAATTTTTGGAAACCCAACAAAAAATTAGTAACAAATTAAAGTGTACATTATGTTTAGAATTGGAACAATAATTTTATTTTATGTTGAGCAATATATCAGTTTGTGTCTTATTAACTGATAGTGCCCTTAAAATAACTTCAATATTCGAATTATAAGAGGATCTACTTACATTTTCTGTTCTGTTCCCCAGCAAAAATAAAGTGAACAAATTAAAGGGAAAAGTGAAAAAACTCGGGGGAAAAAAATCATTCACGATTAGGGGAATTTTATTTTTAGCATGAAATTATTCATGGGGAATTTGTTCACGATTGGAAATTTAGGGAAAGGGAAAACATTTCGAGGGAAAAAGTATTCATGATAAGGGTGAATATGAATTATAAATTCATATTAAAACAAGCGCGAATTATATTCGGCCCGGCCGAATCTATATACCCACCACCAAATTTTTCAAATTTTACGTTATATGGGAGGGGGCGATAAAGTGGGCGGACCACGCCCATTTTTTGTTTCCGAGTTTACATTTGTCCTTGAACTATTTGAACACAATTTCGTTGATTATATGGGAGGTTCGCGGTAAAGTGGGCGGGACATTTGTCCTTGAACTATTTGAACACAATTTCGTTGATTATATGGGAGGTTCGCGGTAAAGTGAGCGGACCACGCCCATTTTTGGTTTTCGAGTTTATATTGATCCCCGAACTATACGTACAAAATTTCGTTGTAGTACATGCTTTTGTTAAAGAAATATCAGCAAAAAACTATAAAACGGACACCCTGTGCTTCTAGTTTTTAACCCATAACTTTTTGTTTGTCAACCGATTTTGCCCATTTTCACTCCCAAACAAACCTTATGTAAGACAAATATTTGTGCCAAATTTCGTCCCCCTACGTTATCCCGTTCGAGCCCTATCCAGCTTTCAACAGACGGCCAGACGGGCGGACATAGCTAGATCGACTCAGAATCGAACCAGGACCCAGAAAATATATACTTTGTGGGGTCTTAGACGATTCCTTCGACATGTTACACACGGAATGACAAAATCAATATACCTTCCATCTTTTTGATGATGGGTATAAAAATTAAAAAGTGGCTGAAAATTAATTATACGTCAAAGCGAACGATAAAAAAAATTTGTATAGTAAAATTTTGATGGCAAGTTAGTAAAACTTTAACTCTTGCAATAACAATATATTAATAATCGTTGTTTCCATTTTGTTTTGAAATCGAAGCGAGAATCCTATCCAGTAAATTGTGACAAAAAATCTTCAAAAAATTAAAAAATATTTCAAAATAAGTTTTTTTTATAAGTCTGTTAGATACTTAAATCCAGTTATTTCATCAATAAATTATACCAAAATAAATTCAAAAGATTTCACTTTCAAAATATAATTTTACAAAAAAAAAAAAAAATGAAATTGAAAAAAGATTCGGCTGTGCCGAATCTTTGATACCCTTCACCATATTACCATCTTAGTATCTTACTATCTTATCGACATCATATTACCATATTACCGACAAATAATAAAATTTTCGCCTTAACGTATGCTTTCATATTTTCACATATATAAATCTAAATTTTATTCAAACTACGAAAATTTGAATAAGAAAAAAAAAAAAACAATCATAGCAGGCTTTGCTTTTAAAAAATAAACAACAACAAAAATTCCATATTTATTTATTTTTTTATGTATGTATATACAAACTGGCTGCATATACAAAGAACAACAACAACACTGTTATTCATTATATTACTTCTGTTGCTAACTAAATTACTTGTCTTATAGGCAAAAACGTCACTAATAGTCATTACAATGCTTAATATACATGTTTGTGTATGTATTTATGTATATTCTTAACAGATATGTTTTAGTTTTAAAAAATAAACAACAACAATTCCATATCTATTTATTTTTGTACAGACTGCATATACAAAGAACAACAACAATACTGTTATTCATTATATGACTGCTGTTTCTAACTAAACTATTTGTCTATACAAAAAACAAAAAACGTCACTAATAGTCATTACAATGCTTAATATACATGTTTGTGTGTGTATTTATATTCTTAACAGATTTGTTTTTGGGCCATAACTCTGTTGATTATGAACGAATTTGGTTTATTAAAAAAAACGAAATTTTATAAAAATATTTATGACTGATCTATATAAAAATAAAAATCTATAGCTTGAACAAGGGCTTCAAAAATAAAAAAATCGTTTTCCCCGATATCTCAGTTATTACTGAACCGATTTATTTAATTTTTTCAGAACAAAAATTCAGAAAATAATTTCCGAGCCCCCTTTAAAAATTCGAAGTCCCTGGTATATACAGAGGCTTCAGAAACTGAAAAACCGGTTCCAAAAACCGGGTTTTAAAGCATATCTCCGCCATTTATAAACCGATCCTGCTGATTCAAAAAACCGAAATTTTATAAAAATATTTGTGACCGATTTGTATAAAAATAAAAATCTATAGCTTAAACCAGGGCTTTAAAAAATAAAAAATGCGTTTTGTCCGATATCTCAGTTATTATTGAACCGATTTATTTCATTTTTTCAGAACAAAAATTCACAAAAAAATGTCCGAGACTTCTTTGTAAAAACGAAGTCCCTGGTATATACAGAGGCTTCAGAAACAGGAAAACCGGTTCTAAAAACCGGTTTTTTTAACATATCTTCGCATTGTATGAACCGATCTTACTGAATTCCAATAGCAAAATTTTCGAAAGCATTTCCGATCGTTTGATATATATATTATATATGTCAGTTATCGGTGGGCTTCATAAACGCCATTTCAACCGACACACGGACGGACGGACGGACGGACGGACGGTCGGACGGACGGACGGACGGACATGGTCCTATCGTCATCATTTCTTATAAGGATCCCGAAAATGTAAACTTTTTTGCTCTCCGACGAAAATTGTGGGAATTACAAACGGAATGACAAACTTATATATACCCTTTACACCTGTGGTGAAGGGTATAAAAATAATAATAATAATAATTTACAGATTTTTGTTAAAAACCTTTAGAATTCTGTGTTAAAACTTAATTTTACATTTAATTTATAAAAACAAAAATATGTTATCTTAAAACAAAATGTAAACCTATAAATTATGTAAAATTGAAATAAACAACTCTCAATAAAAAATAAAACAACAATCGTGCTGAATTAAAATGTTAGCAGTTTTAATCTTTAATTTTATTATTTTTTTGATTTCTTTTATTGCAAACAAGTTTTGTTTTTTTTTTTTTTTTTTTTTTTTTTTTGAAATCGTACACAAAAAATCAGTCATCGAAATTCCAAAAAAATAAATAAAAAAAAACAAGATAATGACACTCTGCTAATTTTCAAAATTGCAACCAAATACAACAACAAATAAAATTGAAAAATAAAAAAACGTACAAAGTGTATACATGTCGTTTATACTTGTATACAAATGTATTTTGATTATTTTGGTTGTAATTTGATAAATACTACTTGTGTAGTAAGTAAAACAAACAAAAAGATACACAAATAATACCAGAGAATTAATATGTACAATGATACCACTTTTTTGCTTCAAGTATCTAAAAGATACTTTTTTATACATATTCTAAAACCGGGAAACTACAAGCGTTGACTCTGTCCCCAGCTGTGTAGCCATTATAACATCCCCCTATCTGGCAACATAATACAGGTGAATCACAAAAAGAGAATGAGATAGCAAATACTTGATCGTATGGAAAATTGTACTTGACTCTCTTTTTTAGCTGACTCTTGGCGAACAAATGCAAAATGTAAACAAAAACCACTTGGATCACTAAAAGAGCGAAAGGCAAATATTTAACAAATTATAACAAAAAAAAACAAAGTATATTTTTTATACATACAGGTGTGCACACAATTATAGTGGTGGTAGTAGGTCTAAATAAAAATCACTTTAAATCTATTTTTTCTGTTTTGTCTAAAGCAAATAAAAAAATTGTTTTGTTGACTTTTTTAATTAAAGATAAAATAAAAATAAAAAATGATATTACGTTACAATAAATTATTACGATAACAAACATTTTGACAACCACCCTTCTTAATCCCGGCAACTAAAACGAAAACGTGTTTCATTTAAAAGAACAATAAAATTAAAAAGCAAATAGAGAAAAATATATAAAACTGAAAAATATAATAAGAAAATAACAATAAACATAGCTCGTAGTTAAACCTTGTTAATTGTTAGTTCAATCAAATTTGTTTATTTGTTTTTATTATAAAACTTGCGTGTTGGTTACAAAAAAAAAAAGAAAGAAAAAACTTCGATTTTTTTATGCTCACAGTGTTTTATGTCGGACGAATTAAATTAAATAGTTTAGAAAAAAATGTATGACGGATAGTGTTAAAGTTGTAATGAATAATGAATGAATAAATTGGCTATATCTAATATACATTAATAATATATGTATATCAATTTTTTAAAATAATGCTGAATCATTTATTTATCATTCTTATGTTAACTAAGATAAATGGTGGGAAATTTAAATTTAATTAGATATATATGTATATTTTGAGATCGACTTTCCGAATTTGTATGATTAGAAAAGTGTTAGAAATTTTTGTTTTATAAAAAATATTTTACGGAACTTTAGCACATTTGAATCATTAACTGTGTGTATACACATATGTATATATTTTTATTATATGTAATTTTTAATAATATAATACTTTAACAAAATATTATTCAATATTTACCTACAGTTGCTGTCAAAAATAAGTAAACAAAGTATCATAAACTCAATTGGTTATACTTTAAGTTCTAGAACAAAGATATTAAAAGTAACATATAATCTATATATATAAAAAAGTAACGTTACTGACTGACTGACTGATTCATCATCCCACAGCCCAAACGGCTGAAGCTAGAGAGACGAAATTTGGAACGTAGGTAGGTCTCCCTCCATATAGATCCACTAAGACGGGATTTTTGGAAATTCGAATGTTTAGGGGATAAAAAAGGTTAAAAACTGATAAAATCGGTAACCTTATAACTCGCAAACTAACAATGATACAAAAAAAGTTGAATAGTTATCGTTATTCATTTAAAAAATAATTGGATAGGTGTCTGGTACTTTTTTTAAAGTCGGCCGTTTTAGGGAGAAAACGGTTAAAAACTGTATTTTGGTACTTTTTTGACACCATATGTATCTTTGAAACCAAACAACATACAGATAAAATTTATGTCGTATTCATAACTTATCAAAAAATGAGAAATATAAATTTGGTACTTTTTAGAAATTCAAACGTTTAAGGGGTAAAAATCGTACCTATTTTTGGTATTTTTTCATAAAACATTTTTTTATATTTATTGACATAACCATATGCGTATTTTAATATGGAATCTCACTATAATTTAGAAACTCACTGGAATACAATTTCTGATACTTCTATGGATGAAAAAAAAAGTACCAAAAAAGGGGTAAGGCCGGAAATTACATTTTATTCAAAATTAATAATGAATTTTCAATTACAATAAATATAGAAACATGAAATTAAGAAAATCTAGATAAGAATTCACAAGAGTGCAATTTGTGGTACTTAAAGATACATGGTCTGTGGGTAAGAATTCAAGAGGATGGACTTTATGGTACTTTTTTCTTCTTCTATTGGTACTTTTTTGCATTTTCTGTAATATTTAACCTAGAAACATGAAATTAAATACGCATGGTCCGATGTTGGAAAGAATTCACAAGGGGGGACTTTGTGGTACTTTTTCGTTCTTCTAATGGTACTTTTTGAATTTTCTATAATTATGAACATAGAAACATGAAATTAGGGATATGTGGTCCTTAGTTAATGAGAATCCATAAGAGGGGACGTTGTGGTACTATTTTGTTATTTTAATGGTACTTTTTGAATTTTCTATAATATTTAACCTAGAAATATGAAATTAAAGACATGAATTGCTAAGTGAATGAGAATCCGTAAAAGAAAACTTTGTGGTACTTTTTCGTTCTTCTAATGGTACTTTTTGAATTTTCTATAATATTTAACATAGAAACATAAAATTAAAGATATTTGGCCCTAAATGAATGAGAATTCATTAGAGGGGACTTTGTGGTACTTTTTTGTTCTTCTAATGGTACTTTTTGAACTTTTTATAATATTTAAAGTAGAAACATGAAATTAAATATGCATGGTCCTATGAGAAAGAATTCACAAGAGGGGTCTTTGTGGTACTTATTTTGCTCTTCTAATGGTACTTTTTGAATTTTGTATAATTATGAATCTAGAAACATGAAATTAAAGATATGTGGTTCTAAATGAATCCATAAGAATTGACTTTTTGGTATCTTTTTTCGTTTTTCTAATAGAACTTCTTGAATGTTCTGCAATTCTTATCCTTAGAAACATAAAATTGAAGATGTAAGGACCTAAGTGAATTAGAAACCTTAAAATGGTTTTTGTGGTCCTTTTTCTTTATTCTAATATACTTTTTCGTAATTCTACTTTTTTTTTCGTTATTCTAACATTAGAAACCTGATATTAAAGAGAAATTGTTATTTATGGATGACATAACACCATTATTAAAAATGTTCCCAAGGGAGTTAAGAATCTTAGATTAAATTTAATATATAGTATGGTTTTTATTAAAAATTTCCGCTAACAAAGTTGCGGGTTTACAGCTCGTTATAAATATATAATGTCTTGTTGGTAAAATAAACAGCAAAAGATTCAATTCAACATATTACTACATAGTGAATATGATTATTTTTAAAAAAGTTAAAAGAATCAATAAAGGTATTCACCACAGAAATAGCAACTTTGCTAGACCCTTGCAAAGTAAGCTGAGCAAAATTTATTCTATGTGGTTTTTGTTGTGTTTACAGAAATCGGTGCAAAATTTCTACTTTGCAATGGTCTTGCAAAATTGCAAAATTCTGAGGTGAATACCTTTAATGTTTCATAAATAAGTTTCTAATAGCCACGGTGACCGCCTATATTTTGATAAATTAGTGCCAAACGTGTTGGCATAGTGACTACATATATTCTGCATATTTCGGGACAAAATGTAGGGGTCTTAGTAACCCAGCAAAAAACGATGAAGTTCTTCCAAAAAAAGAACATTTTCACAACTGAACAAAATGTATATTTAAAACTTTTTTGGAAGTTTTTAATAATTACTTCGAAAAAAGTGAAAATAAATGAATTTTTAGAGGGAAAAAATGGTAATAATTTCTAACAAAATTAAAATTTTACAAATTTGAAAGCATTTTTATTATCTTTTAATAAGGCTTAAGCGGAATTTTTGTTAAAAAAATGTATAAACATAGTTTTAAGGGAAGTACTTCAAAAGAAATAAACAAGAAGTATAAAAGAAGAACATTCTACCAATGACAACCATGGGTTAATAAAAGAACTTCTGCAGCTCTCTTTCACCACTAAGTACTTCCTTCCAATAACAACACAATGTTAAAATCATGACTTTTTCAGTTCTTTTTTTGCTGGAAATAATTAAGTCCATCAGTTTGGTCAAATTATGAGGACTCTATCTGTTTATTTAATTTCATGCAATTTCAATTGGTGATACATCTGGAATTTGAGGGGGTCACTCTAAAATATTAATTATTTCATCAGCTATATATTTTGAAACAAATTTACCTTAATTTAAAAGTGAGTTTTTTCTACTGTATAATAAAATTCACAAAAATTAAACAATAACTTTTAGAAACTATTTTAGCTTTAAATAGATTAAGTAAATCTGGGAATTTATTTTAAGTTTGTGTACCACTGTTTTTCCTATTTTTTTATTGTTTACTTAGAAATGCATTTCAAAACCATTTAACCCTTTCCGCCGGACTTAAGTATTGGGTTTCTACACTTTAAGGTTAAAGTTTAAATATTTTTGAGCTATACGTACATTTAGCCTATATGATATTTCATGCGAAACATAGGTTAATCAGTCCAGATACTTTGTTTCCTAAAATTTTCATATTTTAATGCATAATCTGAATAAAACGTCATCAATTTATTATGCTTATGTATACAGGGTTCCGTTAAGCTAGACCATGTTTTCTGTCTTCATAAATTTTTCTGTAAGTTGTAAATTCAGACCATAGTTTCCGGACTTTCTGAATAATTATTGATTGAGAATTTTGGAACAGAAAGCATAGAATTTTAAAGCTAAATTATTATCTATTATTTTTGTAATGATTCTTAGGGGTAGACGAGAGTAATTGCGGTCAATGCGTTCATTGTATTTGAAACATTTTACCACCTTGAAAATAAAGTGAGTATTTTATTAAAGATTTTTGATATATTTCTATATGTATCACCTTTTTCGTAATGTATGATAGTTACTCCTAGTTCTCCTACTGTTTGCCATCCTTTAGGTCGAAATTATGGTTAAATTAAAAAATATCAGCTTTTAAAAAATTTTCTAATTTAATCGAAAAAGTGGTTTTTTATTTCTCTCATAATATAAAAAATAACTACCGCTGTTGTGCTAAAATGTTTTTGCAACCATAAAATTCACTTACTTTTAACAAAAAATTTAAGAAATTAAGCCAAAGGTTGATTGTTTACTTATTTTTGCCCGAAAATTAATTTTTTTCTACTTCCTCTAGAAAGAAACTTAAAATAGATTAATATTTGAAAAATTTGTCATTAATGTAAAAGAAAACAAGTTGACTTCGTCAAAAACATGTAAATTTTTAAAAATGAACCGTTACATTTGCCGCTTTTTAAAGCGAAACAGAAATGATGAGTTTGTTTACTTATTTATGACACTCTCTGTATATTATTTGAGATATTGTGTTATAAGGAGTGCGATCGAAAAAATTTTAACACACGTTTTGCCTCATAACTTTTTTCGGAATCAATATTAAACATTTTTTTTGATCTAGTTATCATGGAAAACATAGAATAGAACTAGAAGTTTATGTGTGAGCCACCCTAAACTAAATTTTTAAAAAATTTACTAATTTTTTTGAAAACACTAAAACAAAATATATGAGACTACATGTATTTTGTTATTGTATGAATTAGGTTTCTGACAATTGAATTAGGTTTTTTTCTCTCACATAAATATCTAGTTGTTAATCTATGATGGAAAAATACTTCAGTTATTATTTTTAATAACAACCATGTTGATTTGTCGTGATTTTCATCAAAATGAGTGACGAAAAAGATGTACGTGCTACAAATTATTACAAAATTTCAAAAAAAAAAATCCAAATAAGACCAACAAATAATTGGCCATAGAATTAAATTTATGCTGTCAAACTGTTTCTAATGTTATTAAACAGTATCAGGAGAATTTTACCATTGATAGGAAACCTGGTTCGGATAGAAAAAAAGGTCCACATGATATTGGGAAGGCTAGAAAATTGAAAGCATATTGAAAGGAACTCCAAACACATCTGGTAGAAAAGCAGCCTGGTTAGCTCAGTGCTTTGACTATTTGGTGCGAAAATTTAAAGCTAATGCAGAGTTGACAACATATAAAGTCCAAAGAAAAAAGTGAATGAAAATTTAGAAGCAAAGAAAAGGACACGGAAATTAAAACCAAATTTCATACAAAAATACTCAAGTTATATAATTGATGTAAAAACGTATGTGCTGGCAGAAATTTTGCAGCTTCTATGTCAAAACTTTTATGTTGTTAATGCTCGAGGAAGTGTTAAAGATAAGTTTAGGACCCAAAAACGGAAAAAATTTCTTACGAAATTCCTGGTATAACAAGCATTTTGCAGTTGCGGCAAAACAGGAAAGTCATTTGATACAGATCTATAAATACCAAAATATACATCAAGGAATATTTGCAAAAAAGACTTCTTCATTTCATGAGAGAGCACAACGTGTCCACACATTTTTGGCCCGATTTGGTATCATGTCACTACGGTAAGAAAGCTCTGGATTGGTGCCAAAACAATAACATAGTTTTTGCAGTGAAGAGATATTGAGCTCTTGTGAAAAGTCAGTTGAAAACACCGAAGATTTTAAAAGAAGATGTGCACACTAGTCCTAAAAAGTGAGTGGGTTACCAAAAATGGTCCAGAAGTTCATAAATAGTGGTTAGAACTATAAAAGTTATATTTTTCTGTGATCTGTAATAAATTATCAATTAAATAAAAAAAGAATGAGAACTCTAAGATCAACCGTTTCCAAGTTATTGAATATTATATATGTTAAGATTTTTTCGAACGCACTCCTTATGTTATTTGAAATAAGACATTATTTTACACAGAAAAATCTAAAAACCGATTTCAATTACGAACGAAACACATTTATTTTTTATTTGTTTAAATTCCAACTATTAAAAAGTTGTATTTTCAATTATTAAAATTATTATTTTTATTTATTTATTTTTGATTAATTTATTAATTGATAATTAAAAGCCGATAAATGGTTTCATTTTTAGTAAAATAAAATTTAAGAAAATTTAAAATTTTTTTATTTGAATAATTTATACAATTAAATAAGTAATTATCAGACGATCCTATAAATTTATTTATCAGACGATCCTATAAATTTATTTATAAAGCCCTGGGTTTGATAGAGGAAAACGTTGAACGGGATTCTGAGATTACTATCTATGTTGATAGTTAGGCAGCACTATTGGCACTGGCAAGTCACTATGTTAGGTCCAAATTGGTACTTGAGTGCAGGAAGGAATTGAGAAGACTAATGTATGTCTACATGATAAGACTCTGTTGGGTTCCTGGTCACAGTGACATTCTCAGCAATGAAATAGCCGATGAGCTGGCTCGGATCTGGATAGGTCTTTCATAGATACATCTGTTAGGATTCAAATTGGGCACTTTTTTAGGGCCATAAGGGAGTAGACTCTGGACAACACAAATCGAGTCAGGAATGTCAGAACGGACTGCAGAGTTTATAGGGCGCTATGGCCTAGTCTTAAACTGGCAGATTCCAAACATCTTCTAGGTATGAGTCGTAGTAGTCTAAGAGTCATAGTAGGTATGATTACTGGTCACTTCTCAATAAGAAGTATGATGAGGAAGTGGGACATTGGCACGTCAGACTTTTGCAGGACGTGCGATGATGTAGAGGAGCTAAAGACAGTCACTGTGTAGGGCTTCAGCGTAGTAGATTGAAGTGGTTTGGGAGCCACACATTACATGAACTAGATGAGGTAACAGGCAAAGGACTTGTCAATCTCATAGGGTTTGTAATGGTAATAAAATGGCTTCAGTTTTCCTATTTCTATTTCTTAATTATCTTTGGCCTCTGGGTGGAGGCGTGAATACGCCATCCTTTTCCAACCTAACCTAACGTCACTTAGTGATTGACTGACTGACTGACTTACTTGGTGATTCATCATCGCACAGCCCAAACGGTTAAAGATTAAAGGATGAAATATGGGCTGTAAATGGGCTTCCTACCGAATAGATCCACTAAGATGGGATTTTTAGAAATTCGAATGTTTAGGGGTTAAAAAAGGGTACAAACAGGTAAAATCGGTAACCTTATATCCCCTAAACTAATAGAGATACAAAAAAAGTTAAATAGTTATCGTTATTCATTTGAAAAATAATCGAATACGTGTCTGGTACTTTTTTGAAATTCGTCTCTTTTATGGAGAAAACGGGTAAAAATTGTAATTTGGTACTTTTTTGAAACCTTATCTATCTTTTAATCCAGTAAGCATAGAAATAAAGTGTGCATCAAATTAGTATCTTATCGAAAATTGGCGAACACAAGTTTGGTACTTTTTAGAAATTCAAACGTTTAAGGGATTTTATTAAACTTAAATAATGAATTTTTATTATATTAAATCCAGAAACATGAACTTAAGTACACGTAGTTCAAAGTGAGTGAGAGTTCACAAGAGAGGATTTTGTGGTACATTTTTTTTTTCTTCTACTGGTACTTTTTGAATTTTCTGTAATATTGAACCTAAAACTTGCAATTAAAGATACAGTGAAAGCTCCCATAGGCAGACAGCGATTTTGTCCGTTAACGGGAGATGTCCGTCTATGGGATATGGTACATAATATTTTTTCTTTTTACAAGGAGTAATTCAGTACTATATCTTTTTATTTCAACATTCAAGATTGATTATAATGAATTAACTTATAGATATACCTACATATTCTTATTTGAACATATATGTATATCGCCATATAAAAAGTTGGTTTTATTTACTGGATTATAATGTACTGACACAAACTACATCTATACAAAAAATTGCATGTTCATATCTTCAAAAATGACATCAATATTAACAAAAGTCAAAAGATCGTAACAATAACTTCATAACGAAACAGTCGTAAAATTTGTTCCATTTAAGAAAAATTTTATTTGAAAGGTGTTTTATGATTTTTTTATTTTTGCAACATTTTATTTTTGGGAACATTTTAAAAATTGTACTTAATGGCTCAATATTAAACAAAAAACTAAAAATTTTGGTTTCTTTTTTCTTTTGCTTCTGCGGCAAAAGACGTTCTGAATTTTCATTTAGACATTACATGCAATAAATTATGATTTTATGAAATTTATTTTATGGAATTTATGGCTTTGTTTAAAAGTTGCCTGATTTCATTTCGCTTCTCTCCGTTTTTCTTTCATTTTCTTAGAATTACTTTTTAAATTTAGTAATTTTTCGTACGCGAAAAAATCATCTCTTAACATACTAAGGGTCAAACTTCTTTCCACATAATATTTACTAACGATTTTACATGTTGAGGACAAGTTTGACAACAAGGTCATCTACATATGTTTGCATGTTAATCCATTTAAAACCGACATGATTAACTTGGTAAAATGATGTTGGTGGCCTGGCCTCGATCCTTTTTAGAACCCAACTACTTTTTTTTTTAATGACTGATGACAATGTCGCTCTGCTTGTTGTGCAGAATTTCTATGCCCTTTGTTCAAAAAAATTGTTAAGATTTGTAGTAATCTGTCGCCATTGTGTTTATCGAGACTGTCTTCAGGATATAGATAACTTTTTTTAATAATTTTTAATCAAGTGAAAAAGTCAAAGTTAAATTTAAAAAACTAGAATTTGCTTAAAACCAGCAAAAACTTAATCAAAAAAAGAATAGTAAACTATTTAAGTTAAAAAATGCAAGTAAAGATGAAATATGAATGCAAACACGGACAAAAATAATAATAATAATAAAAATAAAATGCATCACATTACACAATATTCCGTACATTTCTTTTACCGTTTATGATTTTTGTCCGTATGCGAAAGATGTTTTCTTTAAAAACAGGTGTCCGTGTCCGCCCAATCTAAATGCCACCTAAATCAAGGGACCTAAAAAATTGTCCGCCTATCTGAGGTATGTAGGCGTACTGCATAATCGAGTTAAATGCTATCTATATAAAAGTGAACCGGTGTTTGTTTTTGAATTTTATTCGTTGCTTTTATTTTATATCAATATAGTGGGGTAGCGAAGCACACTGTGTTTAAGCTATTAGAAATATTATTCAACGAGAGAGAAACTATAGTCGGTCAAGACCGACCATATGATACCATTGTGTATGAGCTAAAAATTAGACCTGTAGCCAATACTTTTAATAAATGTAAAATAAAATATACAAATACAGAACAATGCATTGATACTAATATCTATATGATTTTATGGTGATTCCAGGAAGTGGATTAATATGGGAGCTAATGGTAAATTATGGACCGATTCTCATAAATTTTGGTAATGTTATTTCTACTTATATAAAACTTATTTGTGTCGAATATTAACTTGATACTATCATTCGTATGGGATTTATGCACGTTAAAGTGATTTTCGAAAGAGGGGATTTATATGGGAGCAATGGTCAATTATGGACCGATCTTGATGAAATTTGGCACAAAGATTGATACTTATACAAAACTCGCAACAGTTGTACCGAGTTTCATTGAAATATTGCTATATTTAAGGCATTTATAATCGTTAAACCTCTATTTCGGGAGGACATTTGTATGGGGGATAGGTGAAATAATGGACCGATCATAACCATTTTCAATAGGATTCGTCCTTGTTGTGCTAAATTTCATCAAGATATCTTCTAAATTGCGACCTGTACTTTGTTCAGAAGGTTTACATGGACAGACAGACCATCTATGGTGGTGTACGGTAAAAAAAATTATAGTCAGGAAATTATAACTTAATAAAACACAATTTGAACTAATAATATATCGTAGTATGGTTTTTATTCAGAAAAATATACGCTAACAAAATAGCGGGTATACTGCTTGTTAATTATAAAAATAATTTAAAGCATTTTGAATTTCTTTAATTGAAATTTAAAAAAAATTCATGAATTTTTTAATAAAATAAAAAGTAATTTTCATTTTGTAAAATGTTCAAATTTTCGCCAAAAATCTAATTTTTTTAACAAAATTCAAATTTTCATTAAAAAAAAATTTAATTTTCGCAAAAATTCCAAATTTTTGCTAAAATATAAAATTTTCGCTGAAAATCCAATTTTAATTAAAATTTTAAATTTTGTCTAAAAATCCAAATTTTCACCAATATTTCACTATTTTTTTTTTTTTTTAATTTTCACTAAAAAATTAATTTTTGTTAAAATTCGATTTTACTTCGAGGTCTATATTCAAAATCCTCTAACATTTTCCTTTACAATGTTATTTTAAAGCCACGACTAATACTAATAATACTGGTCGACAAAAAAAATCCTCCTCCAAAGACGAATAGTTGGATTTGATGGATTTTTCTAATGGGGGTGTCTAATATTTCGCTATAGTAAGCTCATTACTCTAGTATATTTCACCAGAACGGGGTATACGAATAACATAAGTGATACACCAAAAGATGCTGACTAAAAATATCTTAAAGCCACCCTAACTTCAGTCCAAAAAAAAAAAAAAAAAAAAATCATGAAAAATGAAAACATCAAAGCTGGTAATGTTGCGAACAAAATCAATGCACAAATCATGATTTTAATCATAGTTAAGTGAAAAACAGTGGTGGGAAAAAAAAAAAAAAGGTGGACTAAATGGAATTTGACGAGCTAAACAATCTGCTTTCACTTTTTTTCTATCACGTACTGATTTTTTTATGATCATGACTAATATCATCACCTTATTGATAAATTTTACCCCAAGAGATGCAGAAAAAATTGTGTTCAAGGTATGTCAACAATATTTCTTATTCACTCAATAATTTCAAAGCTATGGATTCCGATTTAAAAAAAAAAAAATTTAATGTTTTTTTTTTTACCGAATAACTACAGAATTATTAAGCCAACAAAAAATTATGTGAATATAGCTCAAAGATAATTTGAATCGCTATCTATTGGAGTTTAATTTATCTAAATTGGACAAACCGTTCTCGAGTTATACAAGTGTGACTGCCTAAAGGCGTGGTCATAGTAGTCGTGCCCATAAAAATCTCAATACGTGAAAATTTTGGCCAAGAAAAGTGGTCAGCGAAACCTTAGTGCAATGTATCTCCGCTTAATTGTAGGTATACATGGGTATTTTCACTTAACTTTGAATAAAATCATAATTTGTGCATAAACTGAAGATTGAAAATAAAAATACGTGGCTTATTTCACTCGTAGTCTTACCAGCATTGAGATAAAGATGATAAACTCAAACATTTTTGGAGTTTTCACTTTAAAAAAAAATTTTAGTATCTTCATTCATCTTCAATTTTACATGGAAAATATTTTTCGGATACTTATTTCGAAATAACTCTTAAACTATTGAGCGGATAAAAATTTGATAGTAGAACGATTATTTATATGTATTTTTTCATATGTATTTTTTATAGAATTTAATCATTAACATGATTATAATTTTAATACTAATATTTAAAAAAGTGTCAATGTCTTGAAAGCCATTCCACAGATTTAAAATGTTTGGCCTGACTTATGTAATTTATTGCTTTGTTGTTGTATTCTTTGGAAAATTGGTGTAAAAAAATAATAAATAACTTACTTTTGATAATTTTTTTTTTTTTAATAAAAAAGTATTAAAAACTGTAACCATAGACTAACAAATTTTTGAAAAAAAATTTATTATAATTTTTTTTTTTTAATTTTAAAGTAATTTTCAAAATACTCGGAATACACTGTCTATCATCTTTAAAAAGTGTTTTCCGCCCACGTTGCTTCGTTTCTCTGGTATCTGGATTCATCCCACACAGAATCCCAAATTTTAAATTTTAGAAAAAATCTTCACAATTCTTTCCAAATCTCTCTGTTAAAGGATCTGAATGTTTTTTTGCGAAAATACTTTTTAACAAAAAAATGTATTATTTTATTTTAATATTCCGTAACCTTGATTATTGGCCACGTTTTTTATTTAAAATAACTAAAAAAAATGTTTTTTTTTTAATTCCCTTAAACCAACAATTCTTGTACCCCAAAAAATTAGAACAAAAATATTCCACTTACCTTTCAAAACGATCAGCTGTATAAGACATTTTACCATCCCAAACATCAGTCAATTTAGCCGATACAGTTATAGTTCTTGTAGAATCTTCCTTGCCCAATACTTTGACATAGACCACCTGGTCCGGAAACAATTCAATATGTTCATTTTGAAATGCATTCATTAGCATCATTTTAAGATGAACTTTAACAGTTTTTGTATAACCTTCAATGGGTACCACAATTTCTACTACATCATCGTGGACATCTTTAACATAACTCTTTAAAATATCACCGATTTTCAAAGATTTCCAATCGCAAGTTAAATGTTCCGAAAAATATTTAACATCTCTCAAGCTAAAGACAGTGCCAGAAATACAAACAGCTTGTAATTCCTCACCCACAGGATACAAATGAAGTTTGGCTCTTAATAAATCAACATAATCTGATAACAGGCGTACGGGTATAAGACCTTTATGTTCGAAATCTTCATCTTCATCGGTAGAATAGCTTATTTTTATTTCCAAGCCCGAGTCGAGAGTATGGACTACTGACACTGGACAAATTTCACCCAATTTGAAAGCATTTTCCACCATACCCAATATAAGTTGATCATCTTTTTTGCTGACTATGCGAAATTGCATAGTTTGACCCTCTTCAATGTTTTCAAATTGTCCCGGCATGGCATTTTGTTTATAGAACACACCTTTCACATCGCCAAAGAATTTTACCAAAGCAAAGGTATTATTGCATTTGACTACTGTACCCAGGTAATTGGCATTAACTTTAGCTTCTTCTAAACTTAAAAGAGGTTTACTATTTTTGGCCATATATTCAGCACGATTGGTCAAATATATCAATTTATGTTCCGGATTCACATCGACTACACGACATTTTAGTTTGGTCTTGGAATCTAAATTCTTGGCCGTAGGAGCCAAAAATAGTTTTTCAATATAAGCTGTTTAGAGAAATGAAAAAATAATAATATTGTAAAAGAAATAACACGAAATTATATTTAATGCATACCATTCATTCTTCCAAGTTGTAGAGTATAACCACCAACTTTAGGATTTATTTCTTTAACGGTAGCAGTAACAAAATCTCCCGGTTTAACGTCATTAAAACAGAAATATTTTTCATTTACAGCAGCGGTATCATCAGTACAAATATATAGGGAGTCCATGATATCATAGTTTGTAATTCTAACTGTATGTTTGGATTTGCGTGCATATTTTGATAAAAGTTCATCCTGATCGTAGTTACCTTTATAGTTGGCTTTAATAGTTTTATAGGATATAATGCCTTTAAATTTATTTTTTAATATTAAAACCACACCGCCAGTGCCTAAATGATGAACCTTGGCATTTTCAACAGTATCTCCAGGTTTTAATTCAGTTTTTTCTGAATCTTCACATTTCTCAACGGCCTCTTCCGATGTTTCCGTTTTAGTTTCCACATTATTACGTAGATTCAAAGTCAAATAGACGAATTTAGTTAAAGGCATTATATACAAAATACGCGCTTCGTACTTTGTGTTAACCTCATAATCTTCTGGCAAAGTTAAAGGATCTGATAGTTGATGCTCGTTTACATAGGCGGTGTAAACTTCATTCATTATTGAGCCTTGCAAACCATTTTTCAATAATTTACTGACCTGGAAATTCACTATAGTTGTTGGTAATAAATAGTCCAAGTTAGGATTATTTTGATCTTTAATTTTTAATTTATTGGGCTTTATTTCTGTACAAATACAGGTGCTTACTGACTTATCGGAAGTAATCTTTTCCACTTTAAGATATATCAATTCTCCAACAGCATGACCAACTTGTGATTTCTCTATGGGAACAAAACAACGTAAACCCTTAATGCCAGATTCTATAATATAACCATGTTCCTGAACTTCTTCTACAGCTCCATTGAATACAAATCCCTTTTTAACATTAGCATGCACTAGTTCGGCATGAACTTCACTGGGCTTTAAAGTCATATCGATTTGTATTTCACCCGCTTCACCTTGTTTAATTTCCTTAATACGGCCATAAACCATTTTACCCACACTATATAAATCCTTAAGAGGTTTATAATTTTCTGCTTGAGCAGAATTCTGTAAAAATTCTTTCATAGACCTGGTATAAGCATCAGATATTTCTAAAGCCGAAATTCTAGCACTTATGCGTCCCGGTAATGAAACATTTAAATACAATTGATCCACACTTTTTATAATGCCCATAACAATCATACCATCCTGAATGGTATCATAAGTTAACAATTCTGCGGATTTAGGTTTTAGCTCCTCATCTTCATCCAATAATGTAGATGTATTTTTTGTTTTATTTTTCTTGATTTTTCTTTGGACAGCACCGAAAATCTAAAATTTGGAAATGCATTTTTATTAAAATTAACGTTCCATTAGATTTTACTACTGATAGTTACCTGTTCGGGTTTTGTGGCTACTGGTGCTTCTTTGACTGCTGGTATTCCTCCACGAGGAAAACTTTTTTCCACTATTACCATTTTGTATATTATTTAATTGAAGTCTTTTGTTATTTCACAATATATTTTTTTATATGTTTAAAATAAAAATTAATAATAAATGAAAATAAGCCCAAAACCTCAACTACACGTGCAGAATGAAATGTTTTGAATATTGTTGCCGTACTATTGGGCATATTTTTGAGTTACCAGATGTTATTGTCATTGCAAAAGATGGTGATGCCGTTTCTGAAAAAGAGGTAATTAAATAAACAATAAACAAAAACTGAATATTTTTAAGGGAATTGTATATCAAATAGTTAAAAAATATCCATAATATGTGGATTAGGTATCCCCAAAATATAAATAACATAAATATCATCTAGGAAGATATCTTTCAAATGTTTTTAAATTACTTTATAATATTTCACTCGAGAATGGGTACTTTTTTTAAGTGATATCATAAAAATTTTTTATTTTTAATACTGATACTTTTTTTAATTGTTTTTATATTTTTTTTTATATTAAGTACTTGTTAAATGATAATTTTTCTTTTATGTTTTTCACACTACCAAATAAGACTATTTTAAATATTGCTTTTTTACATTGAGTAATATTGCAAAAACTTGTGAGTTTTAAAAAGTTTTTTATTTTTTTAAATTGCATTGAAGATTACACATGAAAATTAGTTATTTCCGATATTTTGATGTATAAAACATGCCTTCCAGTAATTACAATCTTTCTCATTATTTATTTCAACAGACACATTTTTATTACAAATGCCTTTTATTTCCTACATTAACATATTACTATATTACCATCTTACCGACATCATAATACCATCTTACCGACAAATAATAAAATTTTCGCCTTAACGTATGCTTTCATATTTTCAAATTTATAAATCTAAATTTTTTTCCAAACTACGAACATTTGAATACGAAAAAAAAACAGTCATAGCAAGCATTGCTTTAAAAACATAAACAACAACAATTGAATATATATTTGTATGTATGTACATATATACAAACTGTCTGCATATATAATCTGACTGCATATACAAACAACAACAACAATGTTAATCATAATATTACTGTCGTTGCTTACTAAACTACTTGCCCATACAAAAAAAAAAAAAATTAATAATAATAACAATGTTTAATATAAATATTTTTCTGTGTATTTATATTATTAAAATTTTTTAGTTTTTGGCCAATAACTCGGTTGTTTATGGACAAAGTTGGTTGATTAAAAAAACCGAAATTTCGTAAAAATATTTATGACCAACCTGTTCAATAGTGAAACCAGTTGCTTATATAGGAGCTTCGAAAAGTCTAAAAATGTGTTTTGGTCTATATCTGGGATATAGTGGACCGATTTTTTTTCAGAAAAAAAAAATTGAAGAAAGTTTTTGAATTTTTCGTGCAAAAACGAAGTAGCTAGCTTGTATAGGAGCCGAGAAAAGCCGACAACAAATACGATTTTTTGGGAGTATCTTATGTTTGTTTCCGATATCTCAGTTATTTATCAACCGATTTTGCTCAGTTTTATTAGCGATTTTCTAAGGAATATTTCCTATAATTTTATGTATAAAACATATATATCCGATAACTGGGGCTTTCTAGAAACTGATTTCAACAGACAGACGGACATCCTTATATCGACTCCCCTATCAATAAAGATCCAGACTATATATATACTTTTTGGGGTCTTAGATGAATATTGTAGAAATTACAAACGGAATGACAAACTTATATATACCCTTTACACCTGTTGTGAAGGGTATAAAAATATCGCAAAATCCACAATTACAAAAAAAAATCACATATCCGCAAATAAAAAAATAAAATTTTTCTATGTATATATTTATAAAAATTTTAAACAATGAGTGTGTGTCAAACGGTAACAAAGTATGTAGAAAAGTAAAATTTTGAAGTATATGAGGTGAATAAAATTTCACTAGCTCATAGAGCTACATAAATTTTTGACAAATGTATAGAAAATATTGACAATCTTAAATTTTAAAATAAATAAGAACAATAATAAAATATTTCTCATTTTTTGTGTGTTTTAATGTTTTTAAATTAAATTCTTATATTATAATAAAAATAAATTGTATTAAAAAATATGTATTAAAAAATTCTATGAAATTGTGTGTATTTTTGTTTTAAAAACTATCAAAATTTACAATTGAAAAAAGTTTTCATTTGGCACAGCAAATTTGTAAAATTTATTCACCATAGGAAAATTTTTAATTTCCTTAGAACATTGCTACCGTTTGGCACACGCTCAATAATTAAAATTTCAGTACTAAAATCCACCAGACAACACCAATTTCATGATCGCATCAATAATATTAAACAATTCCACTTATAACTTACGTTACGAAACAATACGACAACTTTTCAATAACGTTCAGCTAACCCTACTTAAACAACAACAATAAATGCAAATCATACATGTGTTTATTGTTTTTTCTGTAAACATTGTGGCCGGTTGTAATTTTATTAATTTGATTTTTATTTTAATTTATTAATGAAAAAATATTTATAAATATTTTATTAAATACATGATAAATTAAATATAATACAAATTTAATAAAATAAAAGGGTTTAAGAAAAAATGCAGACAATACGAGAATTTACGCGCAAAACAAAAAGAGGCAACATCTTAAAAGTGAGTGAAATTTATAAATTGTTTGTTAAAAGAAACTAAATGAAAATAAAAATTACAAAATTATTTTTATTATAAATTAGATTGTACGCGAGCATTATTTGCGTATAGATTTGGGATGTGGCTCAGATTTGTGTAATGTCTGTCAACAGGAGGAAGCTGATATTCAATTGCGTGCGGATCGTATGGTACGTTCTACACTATTTAATTTTCCTCATTATGTTGTGTTGGATACCAATGTAGTACTACAACAAATCGATGCTTTAGAAGAAGATGCTATAAAAAATGTAATAGTTTTATCCACGGTTCTAAATGAGGTTAAACATCGTAGTACCACAGTCTACAAAAGATTCCATGAAATTGTACAACACAAGCCACGTGGTTTCTTTGTGTTCGTCAATGAACATCATAAGTAAGAGAGGAGCTGCAGTATTTTGTTTATCTTTTAAATAAAATTGATGTATTTTTAGAGACACTTATGTGGAAAGACAACCTGGTGAAACGGCCAATGATCGTAATGATCGTGCTATACGTTTTGCTACCAATTGGTATGATTCTCATATCTTGGAGGCTCAAGAGAACAAATCTTTTAAGAAAAATTCTTCTAAAACAGAAAAAACTCGTGTTGTTTTAATATCGGACGATGCCGCCAATAGGGAAAAAGCAGAAAAGGAGGGTATTTTAGTGGCTACATCAGAGGATTATGTTAAATCATTGGTAGACTATCCTATGTTGATAGATAAATTGGCTCGTAAGAATTTTGAAAATGAAAAGGAATCACTACCCTTGTTTCCTGTACATCTTAGTTCAGCTGAAATACTTGAGGGTATTAGAAATCAAAAGCTCTTGCAGGGTGCCTTCCAGGCATCAAGAGAAAATTTCCTTGAGGGTTCGGTAAATGTAGAGGGTTATGAAAATCCGGTAAGTTGAAAATAATTGTGATATAAAATTAGTTTTTCTCATATCTCATTTCCTGCCTAGATTTTAATACAAGGCCGTGAAGCTCTCAATCGTGCAGTCGATGGTGATCTTGTAGCCATAGAATTATTACCCGAATCCGAATGGTCGGCTCCTAGTGAAATTGTTCTTGAGGAGTCGGAAGAAGTAGATGCTGGCGACGAACCCGGTACCACAGCAGAAGAAATTCTAGCTGCTGCTGCTTTAGAAGCTTCCACGACAGCCGAAAAAACTCCCACCGCCAAAGTTGTAGGCATTATAAGACGTAAACGACGACAATATTGTGGAATTTTACAACCCAGTCATATGATAAATGCGACCAGGCATATATTTGTGCCAGCCGATCGTAAGGTTCCACGTATACGTATTGAAACCAGACAAGCAGAAAAATTGCAAAATCAAAGAATCATAGTGGCCATAGATACATGGCCAAGATCTTCTCGTTATCCTCATGGTCATTTTGTTAGATCTTTGGGACCTTTGGGAGATGTAGAGACTGAAAATGAAGTAATTTTGTTAGAGCATGATGTGCCACATAGTAAATTCTCCGAAGAAGTATTGAGTTTCTTACCGCAAATGCCTTGGGAAATTACCAAAGAGGTAAGTACTTTAAAAAAGATTTAAAAAGAAAAATTAAATTATTCTTTTATTAAATAGGATTATGAAAAACGTGTGGACCTTAGGGATCTTTACATTTGCTCAGTAGATCCTCCTGGTTGTACCGATATTGATGATGCTTTACATTGTCGTGATTTGCCTAATGGTAACTTAGAGGTGGGTGTACATATAGCCGATGTCAGTCATTTCATACGTCCTGGCAATGCTTTAGACAAAGAAGCAGCATCCCGCGGTACTACAGTATATTTGGTGGGCAAACGTATTGATATGGTGCCGGAATTGCTCAGTTCTAATTTATGTTCTTTGGTGGGTGGTCAAGAAAGATTTGCCTTCTCCTGTGTTTGGGAAATGGATCATAAAGCTAACATAATAAACAAACGTTTCCATAAGAGTATCATAAAATCAAAATCAGCCATGACTTATGAAATGGCTCAACTTATTATTGATGATCCTACGCAAAATCATGAAATTGCTAAATCTTTGCGTAATTTAAATAGTTTGGCCAAGATTTTGAAAAAAAGACGCATGGATAATGGGTGGGTAAAAAAAATTACAAGTTTTATATTTTTTATCTTACTAATTTCATAAGAAATTTAGAGCTTTAGTTTTAGCCTCACCTGAAATACGTTTTCAAGTGGACAGTGAGACACATGAACCCTTGGAGGTGGAAGCCAAACAATTGCGTGATACCAACTCTATGGTAGAAGAGTTCATGTTGTTGGCCAACATAACAGTAGCCGAACATATAGCTACCGAATTCCCCGAATGTGCTTTATTGAGAAGACATCCTAAACCACCGTCGAGCAACTTTGATCCCCTTATAAAGGCGGCTCAAAATCAAGGTTTTGAAATTAAAACCGAAACTGGTTTAGAATTTTCGAAATCTTTGGATGAATGTGTTAAACCCGACAATCCCTATTTCAATACAATGATACGTATTTTAGCTACCAGATGTATGATGCAGGCTTTGTATTTCATTAGTGGTACTTTGCAGAAGGATCAATTTCTACATTATGGTTTGGCGGCGGATATCTATACACATTTTACTTCGCCCATTAGAAGGTAAGAGTTAAGAAAGGATTTTCTTTTAAAAAAAGAAAATATTACAAATGTAATATTAGAAAAATTTTAAGTTTTAAGTAAGTATAAAAAGAAAAATAAAAAAAAAAACATCATTAGTTTTTACGGAATTAATCTTTATAAAAAAAAAATCGAAAAAAAAGTAAAAAGTTCTAAGAAACTATTATTTTTAAACAAAGTCATTTTTCTGTTAACTTTTCCCGACTATTTTCGACTTTTTCCAACTTCGACTTTGTGCGACTGTTTTCGATTTTTCGACTATTTACGACTATTTTCGACTTTTTGACTATCTGCAAATAATAAGTCGATTTTTCGAAAATTTTCACAGCAAAAAGTCTGGTTCGACTCTTCGCCTTTTTTCAGATAAAAATCGTTTTGGTGAACCCTAGAATATACCATTTAAACTAGAATATACCATTTAAAATTGTTTTCAAAATAAACTACAAATTTCTTAATCTTTACAGATATTCTGATATAATTGTACATCGTCTATTGGCAGCGTCAATTGGAGCAGATAGCACTTATGCTGAATTATTAGATAAAAAATCTAATGAAGAACTTTGTCATAATTTAAATTACCGACACAAAATGGCTCAATATGCTGGTAGAGCCTCAGTAGCACTTAACACACATCTCTTCTTCCGTGGCAAAGTTCAACACGAAGAGGGGTATGTTTTTCAAACTTTTTTTTAACTCTTTTAAAACTTTATTTTTATTATAAACATTAATTTTCTTTTAGTTATATTTTATTTGTGCGCAAAAATGCTTTGCAAGTACTAATACCCAAATTTGGTCTAGAAGGTACCGTCTATTTGAATTCCTTAAAAGATGATGTTAAAAAACTACCCAGTAGTGTTACATTTACATTTAATGAAGAGGTAAAATATATTTTTACATACATAACACTAAAACCTTTAATTTTAACCACTTTTTTGTATATTCTTTCTAGGACTATACACAACGTTGTGGAGATATAGTGTTTCATGCCTTTGATCCTGTTACTGTACGTTTAAGTTTGGACTCAACCAATGTTCAGCATGAAAAATTAGTTTTTCAATTGGTTAAACCTTATATTAAAGGTTTTAGCGTCGAAGCTGATGAAAGTCCAGAAGAGACAAAACAAAACAATGACGTTGAGATGTCACCAGCTCCACCACAAAAGAAAAGCAAGAAATCAAAACAAAATAAAAATAAATAAAATCCTAAAAGTAATAATAAACAAAAAATGTTTAAATATTTTTATATATTTATTTAAAATTTCAAAAAAAAAAAAAAAAAATAGTCTAGATCTTGTGTATAGTAAAAAAAAAATAAACAAAAGATTTGTATTTAACTCGTTCGTTCGTTCTTTCATTCATTTTAAACGAAAACGTACGAACAAACGACATCAACCATCAATCGTAAAAAACCTTTCTAGACTTTGAATACAATTTTTAAGTCAATGTCATGAACATTTTTTTTTCTACTCTTTTAAGTGTATATGGTTTTTATTTGATTAGGAAATTGGAAATGAAAATACAACGTACGACCAATTTAATAATCGCAAATGATTTTATAATTACTATAAATTAAATAAACGCACATACGCTATTTACATATTAATTAAGCATTAATATTATTTTATTTTTGATTTAAGAAATCACCAACAGACTTCAGTTAGTTTCTTTATGTTCCAGGGAACGGTTGAACTTGTAACAGTTTAAATTAATAAATATTTAAGGACTAACTTGTAAAAAAAAATATATATATAAATAATTATGGATAGAAATGCAGAATTTAATAGTGATTGTAAGTTATTAAAAAAAAAAAATAAATTAGTCAGTGATAGTGAAATAAAATTCATATAGAAAATGGAAAATCATAAATTTGAACTCAAATATTGAATATTCATAAAAGAAAACAATCCTTTTGAAATAATGTGAAATTATATTTTACAATTTGCTCTACATAAATTCAAAACTCAAAATGTGATTTGTGCATAGATGTACATAAGTACATTTAAAATCCAAAGTAAAAAAAAATAACATTGGATTACTGACACCGACATAGAAAATTGTTCATATATTAAAACGTATTTTTTTCCTTTTGTAAATCGTTGTGAAATATTAATTAGTTGTGCAGAAGAAATTTAAAATTCACTTAGACAATAGAATGATAATGAATTAGAACTCAAATGTTGGACATACCTAAAAGAAAATCTATTTAAATATATGTGATATAATAACTCTATATCAGTACTTGTCAATTTTGCAGATTTTAGACAGAATTTAGAGAAATGTGTTCCCGAACTCTAACAAATTCTGATTAAAACCTGTACACTTTTTGGAAAAAAATAAAACATAAATCCGTAACTATTAAGTTTCAAAATGGAAATGCGTTTTGTAGATAAATCTTCATTGGTACATCAAAATAAAAATAAAAACATTTCGTTGGCTTAATATAGAAAGGCGTAATAATTTTATTTTTTAATAATGAAGAATAAAGTATAAAATTTATAGTTGATTAAAGAAAAAAAACCTAAATAATTGTAATTTTATTTAAAATTCGCCTTTTCTATATTAAGCCTTCAACTTATTCTAATTTCAAAGTACAAAAAAAAAAAAAAAAAAAAAAATAGTTCAGTGACACCGACATAGCAAGGAAATGATTTTTTTTTTTTAGCGAGCTGGGTTCAAAATTTAAATTTTCGTTTGAATTTTAAAACGGTTTCTTTCGAATTGTATTATATAATGAATTAAATTCCATATAACTTCACAGAGTTCAAAAAATTTTTAAACAGATTCATACATATATATTAGGGTGGCCCCCAAATTAAAAGTATGGATGTTCCCAGCTCAAATAAAAATATCTACTTCATTCTAAAATACAGTCTCTCAAAATTTTTGTTCTGTCATTATCCTGCCGTGGGCTGGATAAAAATAAAAACAGTTTTATTTTATTTTTTTTTTTTTTTTGTTTTTTCAAATTTCTGCCAAAGGAACAATATGAAGATTTTAATAACGAAACATGAATTTTAATTTCATAGAGAGGTCCATTTATGTCCAAAATTTGGCAATTTTTCACAAACAAATTTGAATATTTGAATTTTTTACACATTAATACGTATTTAAAAAAGAAATAGGATAAAAATAATACAATATTGTTCTTATGAAAAGGATTTAAATAAATTAACTATCACAATACATACATATATTTTTATAAGCTTTTTAATGATATATAAATTTCATACTTTTATAGACAAAAAAAAAAAAAAAACTAAATAAATTAAGTAAAATTCTCACAAAAGTAAATTTCCATTTAAGCTGGGAACATCGATATCTTATATTCTCTCCATAGAAACGGGATTCAATATACATACATATATAATTTCGTCGTTAAAACAAAATATTCAGTGACGAACAAATAAATAAATAAATAGTTTCACTTCGAAAACGCTTATAAATCCATTCTTAAAAAATATTTATGACTTATGTTGTAATACATCAGGGAAACCTTTTAATAATTATAGCACTAGTTTATATTAAATACAAGGGAAGAAATACCTAAAATCTTAAGAAATGTGTTAATATTTTTCGATCAAATAAATAGGTTAATTTCGTGAATCAAGGAAAATATGGATCGACATCACTTTCTCTGAAATAGCGATATTATCTACTGAATTTAACGGCTGTTATTTTACCTCTTAAAACCAAAAGCAAAGATGAATTATGAATAATAGTACGGGAAGCTTGGTACTCGATTTAATCAGCAACGTGTAAGACATTAGTTAAATATAGGAGTCATAGGTTCTTGGGAAGTTTAAAAGCCAAAGGGTTTTAAACCAAATATTACTAAATATTCCTCCCTTGAATGATTTTTGGTTTAGTGCAAAACGAATTTTTTCTTATAATTGAAATGTCAGAAACCATATGGAAAATCTAATTAATATCTAATAAAATTATGTAGAAATCTTTTTGAAACCAGATTTTGGGCAAATGAAGATGGGGTATTAAATTTAATTTCTACATAATTATTCCTTACATACTAAATATTTTTCAAGGATTTTCCAACTTTTATTCAACATGAAGCTTTGCTACATCATATTCTTACTTTATTTTCTCGTTTTCTTGTATTCCTCAAAACAGGAATAAAAAGGGAAGTCATTTATTCTTATTATTTCTAACAAACTGGGTTTTTAAGATATCTATAGTTACGGAATTATTTAAAAAAAAAAAAAAACGTTTTGAAAGCACTGTGTGACGTATACTTAGTGCAGTTGATTGCATATTATTCATACGCAGAGATGGACAATGTAAAAATACAGATGTATGTAACTTGGGAGATAACTTATTTAATTTTGAAATATGTTTTGTATGTATATAGAATATATATAGAATATGTATATAGGCTCGGCCGAATCTATATACTAACCATCAACTTCTTCATATTTTTCGTTATATGGGAGATGGGCGGACCACGCCCATTTTTTTCCTAGTTTACAATATTCCTTAAACTATTTGTACAAAATTTCGTTGACGTTTCACCTTATATTGGAGGTGGGCAGTAAAGTTTAATTCCCAAGTTTATATCGACCCCCGAACTATCTGTACAAAATTTCGTTATCGTACATGCTTTTGTTTAAGAGATATCAGCAGAAAAGTGTGAAATTAACCTACAACGGACACCCTGTGTTTCTCGTTTTTAGCCCATAACTTTTTTTTTTATTAACTGATTTTGCCCATTTTCAATACTAAACAAACCTTATATATAAATATTTCAGCCAAATTTCGTCCCCCTACGTTGTCCCGTTCGAACCCTATCCTGCTTTCAACAGACAGACAGACAGACGGACATAGCTAAATCGACTCAGAATCTAACCAGGAAACAGAAAATATATACTTTATGGGGTCTTAAATGACTCCTTCGACATGTTACACACGGAATGACAAAATCAATATACCCACCATCTTTTTGATGCAAATGTTTGAACAAAATGGGGAGTAATTTATTTGTAAATAAATCGAATCAAAAACTGAATTAAATTAAAAAAAAAAATATGAGATAAAAAGCACACTCAAGTATATTTTATAATTTTTGTAATAATTCCTTATGCCGTTAGTCTTAAAGATTTTTCTTCATCGCAATATCTTTGAAAGTTATGTCACATTCAGGAACAGATCAAATTTTGGATTTATCCCATGGCGAAATAAAACAACCAGATTATTTTTTTCTTCTTATTAACGTCATCCACTACATCTGTCAATAGTTGTTTATAGGTGCGTTTGCGTACTTTCCAGCAAGATTTATCCAGAAACTTTTTTTGAGAGAATAAAAATCAATTTACTCTCAAATTGAACAAGCGCAAATATTCGGCCAGGCCGAATCTATATACATATGTACAACTATATGTACAAAATTTTGCTATCGAACATGCTTTTGTTGCAGAAATATCAGCAGAAAAGTATAAAACGGACACCCTGTGTTTCTAGTCTTTAGCCAATAACTTTTTTGTTTGTGAACCGATTTTGCCCATTTTCAATCCCATATAAGACAAATATTTGTGCCAAATTTCGTCTCCCTACGTTGCTCCGTTCGAGCGCTATCCTGCTTTCAACAGACGGACAGACGGACGGACATAGCTAGATCGACTCAGAATCTAACCAGGACCCAGAATATATATACTTTGTGGGGTCTTAGATGATTCCTTCAACATGTTACACACGGAATGACAAAATCAATATACCCCCATCTTTTTGATGGTGGGTATAAAAATATAAAAAAAAAGTACGCGAAGAACATTTTGCAAACATTTGCAGGTTTTTGTTTATAAACAACAAAAAGTATTGTCCCCTTATTAAATTTAAAAAACGCTAATCTATGTACAAAAAAAAAAAAAAAAAAACAGTAATTTTGTTCTTTTTTGTTAACAAAATAAAAGCAAAATGTTATAAATATTATTTGTTAATAAAATTAAATTAAAAGCTGATTCTTTAAAATATTATTTTTAACCAAAACGATAAAAAGCTGAAAATCCTTAACTAAAATCGCTAACATGGTATCTCTTAAAATGATTTTCAACAGAAAATTAAAACTTTTATAGATGAATTTTTATCTATTTTTTTAACATAAATCTAAATAAATCTGAATTGTAAGTATTTGTGTAATATTTTATTACATTTATTTTCCTCACTTTTCCTAGAATTTGAGTTTTTATATTTTTATTTTCTTTGTTTACATTTGTAAACAAATGATCATATGTTCTTTTCAACATATGTTTTTGCTGATGGAAGATGATGGAAGAAAAACAGCCAGCAACTTTCATCAATTTCCCCTTCAATGAACTGTCAAAATTTGTCTCTCTCTTGCTCTCAATTGCAAGATTTTTAAAGTAAACGAAAGCAATTTAGCAACTTCCAGCAACATTTTGTGATAATTATCACAAAATATCAGGTACGCGAACATAGCTTATGTAAACACATTTTTTTGTTTCCGTTAATTTAAAATTTGTTTCGAAAGTTATAACAAGTTTATATATTGAATGAACATAAATTAACATTAATAGAAAATAATAAATTCATTAATTAATAATTAAATTTAAAAAAATATTTTACTTTCAAATATAAAGTTGTTTCTTTATTAAAATTTTATTGAATACCATGATATAAAGAATACAAGGTAGTTCCATTTCAAATTATTTGACAAGAAACGGGTTTATTGAAGTTTATTTTCTTTGTAAATAACACTGATCGACAAAAAAAATTTTTTTTCGTGCTCCTTTAAAAAAAATATGTGGACTAGATGGAATTCCGTATGCTAAACTCGAATCTGCTTTCAGTTTTTTCCCATCATAAATAAGCCGATTACTCGACTATATTTCACTTTAACTCGAGAACGGTATGCACGATTTATATAAATAATACACCAAATTATGCGGAATAAAATTGGCTTTAAGTCGTTCTACTATCAAATTTTTATCAGCTCAACAGTTTAGGATATATTTCAAAATAAGTGTCCGAAAAAAAATTGTTCATGCCAAATTCAAGATTTCTTTTTTTTTACTAAAACTTCTTTTTTAAAGTGAAAACAACAAAAATGTTTCAGTTTATCATCTCTATCTCAAAGCTGATAAAACTACGAGTAAATAAAGCCACGTATCATAAAAATTAATGCGCAAATTTTTATTGCATTCACAGTTAAGTTTGGATACTCCCACTAGTGGGCAAAAAAAAAAAAAAAAATATGTTTTTTTTTCGTCTTAAATAAAAAAAAGGTGAATTAGATGGAATTTAACATGCTAAATAAGAATCAGCTTTTACTTTTTTTCTATCATGTATTGATTTTTTTTATGGGCATGACTACTAGGACCCCGCCTTTAGGCAGTCACACTTGTATAACTCGAGAACGGTTTGTCCAATTTAGATAAATTAAACTCCAATAGATAGCGATTCAAATTATCTTTAAGCTGAATTTACATAATTTTTTGTTCAGTGAATATTTCCATAGTTATTAGGTAATTAGTTGTGAAATTTTTTTTAAATTGTTAAAATTTTGATCTATAACTCTGAAATTCTTGAGCGAATAAAAAATTGAAGACAATTTTCGTATGCATCTTTTGGTGTATCATTTATCAAAATCGAGTAAATAGTTCTTGAGTTATAGTCGAAATTTGACAAACCATTCTCGAATTTTATAGTGTGACCACTGAATAAGGTGATGATATTAGTCATGCCCATAAAAAAAAATTAGTACGTGATAGAAAAAAAGTGAATGCAGATTCTTATTTAACTCGTCAAAATCCACCTAATCCATCTATTTTTGTTTCAAGAAAATATAAAAAAACATTTTTTTTTCCACCACTGTATTTCTTCTCAATTGTATGTAACATGGGTATTTTTACTTAACTGTGAATAAAATCAAGATTTGTGCATCAATTTTGAAGATACATGCCTTATTTTATTCGCAGCATTACCAGCTTTAAGATAAATATAATAAACTAAAGTAACAAAAAAATCTAAAATTTTACATGAAAAAGATTTTTTTGCACACTTATTTCAAAATAATTTCGAAACTATTGAGCACATAAAAAATTAAGTTTGGGTGATTTGAAGATATTTTTAGTCCACATCTTATAGTGTATCACTTATGTCAATCGTACACACCGTTCTTGAGTTATGAGGAAATATACTAGAGTAATGGCCTTACTATGGGCGAAATATTAGGCACGCCCATAAAAAAAATATCCAGAACTGATGGAAAAAAAACTGAAAGCAGATTCGTGTTTAGCACATCAAAATGCATCAAGTTCAACAGTTCGGGGGAGGATTTTTTTTGTCGACCAGTGTAATTTAAAAAAAAAAAATATAAAGAAAATAATCGTTTAAGTTTTCAAAAATAAGATGTACAAAACGAAATGTCATTGGGAAATGAAGCCGTTACAACGAGTTTTTTGGCTAAACAAAAATTTCATCAATAAGGAAGCTATTTTTTATCATAAAATAACAAACGTGTAATTTTATAAACTTTTGCTACATTTTTTAGTTGGATTTATAGAATTGTACAGATTAATCTAGAATTATTCCACAACTTTCCGTAGCTCTTCCTTATGTCGTGTTTTCTGTCTCTTTAATACTTCACATTCTGCTGACGTCTTTTAAGATTGTTTTCCTCTTCATTTCTTTTTTTGCTGTAGTAGTGGTGCTTTAGCTCGTTTTTCTCCCGGTTTTCAATCTAAACGCTATCCTTCCACTTCAGGCATCAAGTTGCCAGCGAGGTCCATGAAAATGGGAAGTCTTACTATCAGGACAAGAGTTTCATACGCCTTTTTATAATCTTTGTCTGCTGCCATAGAAGGATCATCGGCAATAGTTGTAGAAGTTTTGTTAGCATTCTCTAACATTTGAAATACAATATACGAGTGAAAGACTTTAATTACAACATTGAACTGAAAATTGCGTCCCCAAAATGATAAATAAATATTTTTATTCTTTTATAAAATTTTCATTTTATAAAAGAATAAAAAAGTACAAACAATTTTTAGTTGAATATGGTAGCATGTTTTTATACTAAAAGTTCAAAACCCGTTTTTTGTCAAATGCTAATGTTTTGAAAAAAAAATAAATAAAAATAAAAAATTAAATGAAACTACCTCGTATTCTTAATATCATGTTAAATACTAAAAATTTTTCAATCAATGAAAAATTTGTTGTTTATAAATTCAAAAGTAATTTGATGAAAAATTTAAATAATTTTTTGTAAACAAGTTTTTGGTTAAGTATTTTATTTAACGCCTACAAATTCATAATTTCTTTGACAGTTCAGAGCAAGGCGAATTCAAACAGGTGGCCTTACTTAATCAGATGATTTTTACTTATTTATTATTATTTTTTTATACTTAGAATTGTTAAAAATGTCAAAAATGGCGATTAATTTAATTCTGAAAATTTAAATTTTCGTAATAAAATGGATATCGAATTAAAATATACAAAATTATGTATTAATAGCAATAAGAATCATTGGTCTAGGATGCGTTGTGTACTGAGCTGTCAAAGTTAAAATTTTTTTAAATATTAGAAAAAAGAAATCAAATTTTGTAAATATTAGGGATACTTTTTTAAATAAAAGGTTTTTTTCTTAAAGCAAAATTTTAAATAGAACCATAAATTGGTCCACTTCAAGCATTTTAGTGTGTTTCTACTCAAATTTTTCAACATTTAGTGTTTTGAAAATATTTTTAATATTTCTTTTGAAAATTATCCTAAAATACACTAATTTTGAACTTTAATGGAATGAAACTTAAAATGTTACAGGTTGTAGTTTTAAACCGGCTAGTTGGATGTACATAAACGTATCAGGAGTAAACGCTGCAAATAGGAGAACAAAATTTAAATTTTAATATTTTAAGAGCGAAGCTATGGGGGCTCAAAGTAGGGTACCTCTGACATAGAAAATTGTTTACCGCAAGCCAAATTTATGGCAGAGCAGTGGTCGACTCTTTAAAAATTAACATTTTGTATTTGTATACATATGTTCTGTATAACTCCCTTGCCCTTATGTTGTACACGGAAAATATGGTAAATTTTATAATTTAATATTTTGAATTTGAAAAGAAATTCTTGATATTAAATAATTACCCTTCTATAACGAAAACTATAAATGAGAATTAAAACAATTTTCTTAAAAAAATTTATATACATATATATAAAAAATGTATCAAAATAATTAAATAATCATTGTCCAATATTTCATTAAACATTTCTGTCAGTGTTTTTGAAAAACCATCCGATAGGACAACTTTCCAGTTTGAAAGATCAAGCGAGACTGTGTGATTTTCTTAATCTGTAAGAGCATGTCGGTGTGAAAAACTAGGAGAACTTTTGAACATGTGCGCCAATTCTCCCCCTGGACCTATGCGCCCTATTCGTAATTTAGTATGAAAATTAGTATTTGCTTTGTAGGGAACCATATCTCTCCCTGGACCTATTCGTCCTATTATCATTTTATTAATGCGTTATGATAAGCTAGAGGTTGACACGAAGGCTCTCAATATAATAGTTCCTTAGATATACTTTAATAGATATTTGCTTTCTATGGGGGGTACCATATCCCTTGCTTCGATCGAAAAATAAAATATCATAAATATTTGAATTTAGGGGAATTTTAAGCAAATCGGCTTAGTTGTTTAAGAGTTTAAAAAAGTTGGCATAACATCCAATCGAAATATAACTTTAAAATTTTTTATGATTAATATCTTATTGAACACTTTTTCATTTAATTTTACATTTATAGTTTCTGATGGCTTGCCCGATGATATGCATGATCCAGTTTTCTTGGATACCTATAGAAGATCCATAAATCAACCAACAGATTTTTGGGATAAATTGGGACATTTATTGGATTGGATGCGACCATGGGATCGTGTATTAGATAATTCGAATCCTCCCTTTACCAAATGGTATGTTGGAGGTTATTTAAATGCCTGCTACAATGCCGTTGATCGCCATGTGAAAAATGGCCGGGGAAGTAAAGTGGCTATAATACATGACAGTCCGCTGACAAATACTATAAGACATGTAACCTATCAGGAACTATATGATGAGGTATAAAAGAAGTTTTTTTTTTTAATATTTCTTTTAAATAATATTAATTTTTCTTTTTTATATCTAGATAATAAAATTAGCTGGTGGTATGGCTAGTTTGGGTGTAAAAAGAGGCGATAAAGTGGTAATTTATATGCCTCGTATACCTGAAACCATTATGGCTATGTTGGCTACCGTACGTTTGGGTGCTGTACATTCTGTGGTCTTTGGTGGTTTTGCAGCTAACGAATTGAGCGCTCGTATAGAACATGGTGAACCGAAACTAGTTATAGCCGCCAATTGTGGTGTAGAACCGGGAAAGGTTATATCATATATTGACATTTTACATAATGCCATTAATATGAGCAAATGGAAACCTACATGCAATATTATTTTTCAACGTAGTACCGTACTACAATCGGTTTTGGATAGCAAAACTGATATTGATTGGATGAGTGTTCAAAACTTGGGTGAACCCGTAGATTGTGTACCAGTAGAGGCTAATGATCCTTTGTATGTTTTATATACATCGGGAACCACAGATAAACCCAAGGGCGTACAAAGACCTACCGGCGGTCATTTGGTTACCTTAATGCATACCATGAAGACTTGCTATGGCATAAATACCGATGATGTCTGGTGGAGTGCTTCCGATTTTGGTTGGGTGGTGGGTCATTCTTATATATGTTATGGTCCTCTATTGTATGGAGCCACTACTGTTTTGTATGAAGGAAAACCAGATAGAACACCAGATCCGGGACAGTATTTTCGGTAGGTCTTAGACAGTGAAATTTTCTAATTTAAGCTAATTTCATAAAACTTTTGCAGCATTATAGATCAGCATAAGGTAGCTGCTTTATTTTCAGTACCCACCGCTTTTCGTGTTTTACGTCGTGTAGACCCCGAATCCAAATATGGACGCCAATATTCTTTGAAATCTTTACGCACTATTTTTATAGCCGGTGAACATTGTGATTTGGAAACGAAAAATTGGATTGAAAAAACCTTTAAAGTGCCAGCTTTAAATCATTGGTGGCAAACCGAGACAGGATCGCCGGTAACAGCCACCTGTTTGGGTTTTAGACAAAATTTAAATACTCCTCCTTTTTCTACTGGTTTACCTTTTATCGGTTACAATAGTAAGTTTTTTTAATTTAGATAAAGATTTTTGAAATATAAATTTTAACTGTAAATATTTTTCCAGTTAAAATTGTGGAACCAGATGGCAGTGAATGTGAACCAAATAAATTGGGTAGAATTGTTATTAAATTGCCTTTACCTCCTGGCAATATGACAACTCTATTTGGAAATGATGAACTTTTCAAAAAAATATATTTTACCAAATTTCCGGTAAGTAACTTACAAAATTACAAAACAAATGTTTTAAAGTTTTAGGTAATTTTGAAATCATAATTTTCTTTAAGGGCTACTATGATACCATGGATGCTGGCTATAAAGATGAAAACGGTTTTATATTCGTAACAGCTCGAGCTGATGATATAATTAATGTTGCTGGTCATCGTATCTCAACCCAAGCTCTTGAAGATGCTATTCTTCGCCATAGTGACGTGGTCGATGCAGCTGTATTTGGTGTACCAGAATCTACTAAAGGTCAAGTGCCTCTTTGTCTCTATGTACCCCGAGAGAATTGCCTAAAAACTAGTGCCAAATTATCGGCTGAAATTATACAAAAAATTCGTGATGTTGTTGGTCCTATTGCCTCATTTCGTTTAGTAGCTCCTGTTAAAGCTTTGCCACGCACACGTTCTGGCAAAACAATGCGTAAACTTTTAGCCGATTTTGCCAAAAATGAATTAGTTGTGTTACCCTCCACCATAGAGGATCCTACTGTATTTGTGGATATACGTAGAGCCTTACAATGTCTAGGCTATGCTATGAATACTCCCGAACCAGTAATGGCCGGTATGGAATAAAAAACACATACCTTCATACATATCCATAAAATTAATAAATACATTCTCGAGAATGTTTAATATTTTAGTTTGTTAAAGATTGTTAGTTAAGTATAACAAATAAATAAATACTTAAATAAATACACCAATATGTTACATAAGTAAACAATGTTTAGTGGAAACCTAAAGAAAATGAAATTTTGTGTCAATTTATTTAATTTCCATATAAACTAAATACAAGGCAAATCAAGTGGAAAATAAAAAACAATTTTACATACTATTTTGTAGCAAATATCTGCATATGTAAAATTTAGTTTCTCCTAAACTAAAACAGACCATCAATACGCTATGATGTCATTCGCCCTTTGAGGTTTTAAACTATTTGAAAATAAAAATAAAAATGATAGAAAACGGCATTATATTTAGTAATTTATTTATTTAAATTTTATGCATATAAATTTATTGTTGGCTGTTGTATAATGGAAACTTTACGAGTACAACTTGTATTTCTCAAATAGAAATTTTTGTTGACAATAAACGAATAAATAATAGATTCAACCAAAAAACTAACAAATTAATTTTATAAATAAATAAATTAATAGAAATAAATAAATCTAAGGAGAGCACTAACTGCCCTATTTGAATGAATTTTTTAGTTTTTGCAAAGTTATTGCACTAGATTAATAAAAAATAGTACTTTATTTTTAACGTAATTTTATTAACTTGCTACCTTTTTGAAATTAAATGCATTTATTTAAATAAAATTTTCGCTTAACCGGCAACGTCGATTATCCGGGAAAGAAAATTTTTAATTGTTTTCTTTTTTCCATCCATTTAATTTTTTTTTCATCGATTAACTATGATTAACTCTATTATCCGGGATTCTAAGCATACTTTTTTTCGATTGTTCTTGAACAATCAAACATAATGTGAATAAAACGAAAAATATGAAAAGTTAGTTAACGAAAATATGAATTTGAAAAAGAGGAAACAAACAACATTACATGATTTTTGAAGAAACTACGTAAAATGGAATCTTTATGTATTATATACAATGTTTTTTTTTTTTTTTTAATTATTATTTTTTCTGTATATTATTTAAACATTTATATTAAATCCTTGAATAATTGAATTATATAAATAAAAAATTTTAAAAATATCACTCAAAATTATTACTCAATTAACCGGGAAAATAGATTATCCAGAATGCTTACGGTCCTGACCATTACGGATAATCGAGGTCTCACTGTATTAAATCACTAACTTTTTTTACAAGTGGTATTTTTTAAAATTACACTGGTCGACAAAAAAATCCTCCCCCAAAGACGAATAATTGGACTTAATGCATTTTGATGTGCTAAACATGAATCTGCTATCAGTTTTTTCCATCAGGTCTGGATTTTTTTATGGGCGTGTCCAATATTTCGCCCATAGTATATTTCCTCAATAAGTGTCCGAAAAAAATTTTTTCATGCAAAATTTTAGATTTTTTTGTTACTAAATTTATTTTTTTTTTGTAAAGATGATGTTTTTTTTTTTTTTCACTTTTAAAAAGAAATTTTAGTAAAATAAAAAAATCTTCAATTTAGCATGAAAAAAATGTTTTCACTTATCTCCTAAACTATTGAGGGGATAATTTTTTTGATAATAGAACGACTTAAAGATATTTTTATTCCGCATATTTTGGTGTATCATTTATATAAATCGGGCGCAATATTAGACACGCCCATGGAGAAAAACTGAAAGCAAATTCGAGTTTAGCAAGCGGAATTTCATTTTTTTTTTTTTGAAGGAGGACGAAAAAAAATTTTTTTTCGACCAGTGTTATTTTTGGTAAAATAGTACTTTCTTAGAACTAATATTGATACTTTGTTTTAAATTGTTTTTGAAAAAAAACACTTATTTGTAAAGACACCGTCCCGTAAATTTCTTTAACATCCATATACAATGCTCAAACTTTCTTAAATTTTTATACCCTTCACCACAGGTGTAAAGGGTATATATAAGTTTGTCATTCCGTTTGTAATTTCTACAATATTCATCTAAGACCCCAAAAAGTATATATATTCTAGATCCTTACTGATAGGGGAGTCGATATAAAGATGTCCGTCTGACCGTCTCTCCGTCTGTCTGTTGAAATCAGTTTTTAGAAAGCCCCAGTTATCGGATATATATGTTTTATACATCAAATTATAGGAAATATTCCTTAGAAAAACACTAATAAAAATGAGCAAAAACGGTTGATAAATAACTGAGATATCGGAAAAAAAACCGAAGATACTCCCAAAAAATCGTATTTGTTGTCGGCTTTTCTCGGCTCCTATACAAGCTAGCGACTTCGTTTTTGCACGAAAAACTCCAAATCTTTCTTAATTTTTTTTTTCTAAAAAAAAAAATTGGTCCACTATATCCCAGATATCAGCCAAAACACATTTTTAGACTTTTTGAAGCTCCTATATAAGCTACGGGTTTCGCTCATAAATATTTTTACAAAATTTCGGTTTTTTAATCAACCAAATTCGTCCATAAACAACCGAGTTACGGGCCAAAAACTAAACAAAAATTGTAATAATATATAAAAATATTTATATTATGCGTTGTTCTTGTTGTTGTTTGTATATGCAATCAGATTGTATATGCAGTCAGTTTGTATATACCCGCTTGACTACAAAATTCGATAAAGATATTACCTTCGAATAAATCACGAACATTTCTCTAACAAAACCTTCGAGAACGACTATCGAAGGCGTTTCGAGAATGAACTCGTAGAGTTCACCTGTCGTTCAGTTTGTGGCAGCAAATCGATCGATATCGAAGGTTCGTTTATGATATCTATATCAGATAATAAGTGATATCATTAGCGACACGGAAAAATATTCGTTTTCGATATCGAAAATTGTTCGATATCGATATTACTAACGAATCGTTGGCAATAGTTCTATTCTGTTTCATTTTCATTTTGTTTCCCATTAAAAATAAAAGCTATTTTAAATTTTCAAGCAATTTTTTATTTTGAACTTAATAAAACAAATATTCAAAAATACATTTTAATGTCAACTTTCTAATACAATTAGAACATAGTGATACATGTCGATGGTCCCAGAGGAAGTCTCAATAATATTAGTTTTTCTGTTGCCCAAATCCACATTTTTTTGGTCAAAGTTTACTGAATTAATCTGCAAGAAAAAAAATTATCATTTAGATAAATATGTTATTTAGAGAATGTCTTTAGACATGTAGCAATGTTTCTTACTATTTTTACTATTTTTCAGAAAGGGTTTTTAAAGTTAAATTTACATCCTAAACTTTAGTCTAATTTACAACCGATCAGTATGAACTATGACTAAAGAATGACATGTACAGACTTGAATATGCGTATTTTTTTTTTTTTTTTTAAGTAACAAAATATCGAGAAATTGAGAAGAAAAGATAATTTCTCGAATCATTTACTTTCGAAATTTTATCGAAAAAATTTAATATTGCGATAATCCGATATATTAAGAATTCTCGAAAATTTCTCGAACCTTAACTATCGAGAAATTATCTAGTAAGTTACGATGCTACGAACATTCACTTTTTATTTAATTTTCGATAATTTTACGAATACATTTGTTTCGAAAATTCCTCGTTTTTGCGAACATTCACTAATTTCTTATATCAGGTCAAGCGGGTATGTACATACATACATACAAAAAAATATAAATATTCAATTGTTGTTGTTTATATTTTTAAAGCAATGCTTGCCATGACTGTTTTTTTTTTTCGTATTCAAATGTTCGCAGTTTGGAAAAAAATTTAGATTTATAAATGTGAAAATATGAAAGCATACGTTAAGGCGAAAATTTTATTATTTGACGGCAAGATGCATAACACCATCTTATGTCGGTAAGATGGTAATATGATAATATAGTAATATGTTAATATGGTGAAGGGTATCAAAGATTCGGCACAGCCGAATCTTTTTTTAAATTTTATTATAAATATTTTACTAAAATTTTATGTATAAAATCCAACAATAAGAAATATAATTTTCTAACAACCAACTAACTTAAAGACCTTATATTCTTTTCATCAGAAAAGAATCTATTGTGAAAAAATACAAAAATTTCTTCAAGATTCTAAATACATAACGTAGGGTCTACACGAGAGATTTTTCTATCATAAAAAACGTAAAATTCTTATCATGATAAGAATTTATCACGTGAAGACCAATTTTATTTATATTATTGCAGCGTTATGGTATAATTGTTAGAGCTCAGGCGAAGATAAATTTGTTTTGCTATAATGAGAAATAAAAAAAAAAAAAGATTTATTATAATAAAATTGTATCTACATATTCCCATATATGCTGATAAATAAAAAATATTGCAGTAGCTATGCTGAAGTTTTGTTACTTATTATGTTAAAAAAATCTCTCGTGTAGAACCTACGTAAAGGTTAAATAAAATTATATCCCATGAACGAACTAACTAATAAAAAAGTCTGAAAACAGACGGAGCAAATGATGCAAAACACCCAAATGTTCTGAAATTGAAAAGAACAATCATTTACACAAATTTAGTGTGATTTGTATTAGAATTTTTTGATGAAAAATATGATTTTCCTTATTTTCATTGTATTATTGTTGAAAAATTCTAGGCGATTTTAAATATTTTAGATATTTTATATAGACTCTAGTTAAAAAAATTGAGTGAAAATGTTTTTAATTTTAGTCGAAATTTTTTAGTTTATGGTTTAGAAGTGATTATATTTTTTAGGTTTTTTATACAAAAATCGATTTTAGTGGAAAATATAAGTGATCACAAATTTTCTTTATTATTGCTAAGTACACGAATATTTAGGAATACAAACTTAGTACTTAATTTATTTTACGAATCTAAAGAAATAAATATTTAGTACAAAATTTTTAGTACTAATTTTTTGTTATAAATTTCAATTACTAAATTTTTGGTTTTAAATTTTTAACATTCAATTTCCTAATACAAAAATTTAAAGAAAAGAAATTTCAAAAATTTTGGTACAAAATTTTTATAACTAAATATTTAGTACAAATTTTTTGATACTAAATTTCTAGCACTAAATTTCTAGTACCAAATATCCGGCACTAAATTTTAGTATGTACTAAATTTTCTGTAAAAAATTTTTAGTAGTTATGTACTAAAGCTCAAAATTTTAAAAATCTAATTTTTAGTTCTAAATTACACTTTTTAGTACTAAATTTTTAGCTCTAAACTTTTAAAACTAAGTTTTTAGTAGAAAATATTTAGCACTAAATTTTTAGTACTAAAACAAAATTTGTAGTACTAATTTAGTACTAAATTTTTAGTACCAAATTTTTAGCTATAAACTTTTAAAACTAATATTTCTAGTACTTCATTATTAGCACTAAATCTTTAGTACTAAAACAAAATTTGTAGTACTAAGTATTAAGTACTAAAATCTTGGTACTAAATTTTAAGTATTTCATTTTCTTTCAGTACTTAATATCTAGTACAACATTTTTAGTTTAACAAATTTTGGTACTAAATTTTTAGTTCTATATCTTTTCGTTCAAAACTTTTAGCACAAAATTTTTAGAACTTAAATAATTTATTTCTAACAGATTTATACATATTTATTCTGTGAAGCTTTCACTTCAAAACATTATGTTCTAAATGATTTGCACTTTAATTTTTGTAGTTAATTTTTATAATGAATCTATAGTACTCAATTTTAATGATTATATTTTTGATACTAAATTTTTTAGTACTAATTTGTATAACAAAATTTTTAGTACTTCATTATCTTACGAATTATTTATAAGCGATTTTAAACATTTTTCATATAAAATTCTATTTTTAATGTAATATATAAGTGATCACAGATTTTCATTAATTTTGCTCTAAACCCTCTAGTTTACGATTTAGAAACGATTTTAGATATTATTGAGATTTTCATATAAATATCAAATTTTGGTTTTTTTTTGCCTAAACATTCTAGCTTAATTAGAAACGAATTTAAATATTTTCTGGTTTTTTATATAAAAATCAAATTTTTTTGGAAAAATGAGTGATCAGATTTGCATTATTTTCTCCCTAAACCCTTTAATTTACAAAATTAATTTCCCTATTATTTTCTCCCTAAACCCTTTAATTTACAAAATTAAGGCGATTTTAAAATTTTGGAATTTTTCATTAAAAATTAATTTTTAGAGGAAATTATGAGGAAAAACTTATTTTCATAAATTATGTTATTTTAAGATATCTTTGATATAAATGTAAATTTTTAAAGAAAATATAGTGTTTAAGGGAGTTTTGAATGTGAATGATTTTACTTTTTATAATAGTTTGTCTTCCTTTTACTTCCTTTTAATATTTACTTCATTTAGAAGTAAATATTACAAATGAAACTAATTTTATTAAATATAATGGACCATTAGAGGGAGAAAAGTAAATTAAATCCATAGAAAAGATCACAAGATATTATGTAGACATCAAATATTAAATTAATAAAAGCAGAAGTAATGCATAAAGAAATGATAAATGTAACAATAAGTAAAAGAATAAAAAATATTTGGGAATTTTTATATAAAAAAGTTGTTAAAAAAATTAATAAATTTGCCATAAAAATTGTTGTTTATAACATCATTAAATTGTTACAAAGACAATAATCCTATTTATTAAGAAGGAGAAAGTAATTATAGAAAAAAACATAAATATCATATTAATTAGAAAAATAAAATACAAGTATTAAAATATTTAACTATTACCTCAGTAGAAGTTTTTAAAACAAACAAAATCCATAGATAAATGTAACTTAAGAGTATGAGTGGGTATTAAGGTTTTTTATTAGAGACAAAGAGGGTGTTAAAAGGACATTAATACAATTATACAAACAGCAAAAAACACACACATACTTAATAAAATTACTTACAAAACATACTGACATTCATCAACTTCATCATCTTTAAATAAAAATTATCATTATACTTAATACTTACATACATGTGTATGGATACAATTTTACACATACATGTATATGCATCTGTATTTTTTATCCTATGAGTATCCTTTATGTGGGGGGTGGGTGTCATTTGTTAACGCCTTTAAGCAACAAGTTGTTTCCTCTATCGTTTCTTATCGTTTGTACACGAACGTAATTTTTTTTTTCTATTAGCCAATAGCATTTTTGTATTATTTGCCTGGCAGGATGCTGTTGTCAAAATATGTATAAAAAGTGATGTCCTTTCGTCAAAATTATCAGTGAAGTTTACGAACTCAACAAGTCAACACAACTCAAGTTATCTAAACATCTAACTTATCTAAGACACTAATAAATTTATAAAAATGTAAGTTAATAAATTTGAAGTGTAGAAAATTTATAGTGAAAAAGTGAAATTTAAACAAAAAAGTGAAATAATAAATTTTATATTACAGTTTGTATTAAGAAAAAATTAATTTTATTAAAAAAAAAATATTAATAATAGTTTTTTGGCCTTAAATTTAATAAATTTGTTGAAATGTGTTTTGAAACTGTTTAAAATAACAATTGAAATATTAAAAATTTATTAAGAGAAAATATCTGAATCTGTTATAATTTTGTTTAAAACATATTTTTTATTATCCTTAAAATATTTGATATAAATTCAAAATAATTTTATAACAGAAATTTGCTATAAATTGTATACAAACTAAATTTAATATAAAGTTTTTTTTTTTTTATTCTTTATTATAATTTAAAAAGTAATAATTTAAAATATATAATATAAAAAAAAAAAACTGTTATACTATTATATATAATATTTTTTTAAAGTTATATGTATAATAGTTTGTATTATCCCTGAGATATTTTCATTATCCCAAAAATATTTTAAACTATTTATAAAACTGAAATCAGTCTTAAAGATTTTTAAAGAATTTCTTATCAATTTTTAAATGATGTATTACTTTTATAACACTTCTATAAAACAAATACTGTTATCCAATATGACTTCATTAAACTGGTTTCAAATAATTTAAAAATTTTAATTTTTACTTTTCTGATACATTTTTTATAAAAATTATTATACATTTTAGCTAAAATAGCAAAAAAATACTTAATAGAACAATTTCTTAACTAGTTCTATATTATATGACTCTATTGTTTTATAAAATGAAAAGAAATTAAATAATTTTTATTAAAAAATGTATATTAAAATTAAAATTAAAAAAATCTGTTCTAAGTGTAATAAAAAATCATCGATCAGAGAATAAATTTTAGAACCCTTCAAAAAATAGTTACAGGTCGCCACAAAACTAATTCTACTGTTGACAAAACTTAAACTAATTTTGGAACTTGACATTAATTCGCTAAATATCATGTAGAACTCTTAACAATTATTTAAAATAGTTTACCAGATTTATTTATTTTTCAATATTATAATTATTCCAATTCAATTTCCTAATAATTAAAGAATAAAAAACAAAATCATTTAAGAAAATTGTTACTAACCCAATATCAATTCCCCAGAATTAGTTCCAAAGCTGACAAAACATACCAAAATTAAAGAACAAATTTCTGTTTCGGTCAGTAGATTGGCAAAGATTCTAAAGAATTTGAATGAATTATTTAAAAAATCTTAAAACAGAAATCAACATTATTTTTTAAATTTAACTCCTTAATTCTTAACTGAATTTAAATATTTAATTCTAGTTAATTATTTTGCAATTTATTTTCTCTAATATTTTTGCAATTTAAACTTTTTTTAATTTTAATTCTTATTTTATTGTTTACGTGCATAGTGTGAAGAGCCACTAAATACTGTTTACATTTTACGTCTATGCAATTGTTGTGAAAGATTTGAAAGTGTTCTTCAGAAAAATCGAAGTTATCTCTTCAATATTATCAATTTCTTCTTAAAAAAAAAAATAATAATAATAAATATTTTGCCTTAAAAATTTTCCAAAAAAATAAAATAAAAAAATTGTGCTAAGGAATTTACAGGTACAAAAGTTTTATAGGATCTAGAATTCATTCTTATTTTATATTACCAAACAAAGATTTTTGTTTAAAATTATTAATGTTTGTTCAGACTAGCCAAATATTTGACCAAAATGTCGTAACCATTATATAAAATAGTTTTTAACTTCCTAATTTTAATGGGACATTTTAAGTATAGCTGACATTTAACTGACACTGTTTTATATTACAAAGCAGTTACAAGATCAAACAAAGGCAAACTATTTTTTTGTAGAACTAGTGTTCACGCAAATTTAATCAAATATTTGACAAATGTGAACATAGCTTTAGTTCATAAGTAATTGCCCAATAGAGTAGTACTTCTTAGGAACTTGAGCATGAATCATGCTGATCTTTCATCAGTGATTCTTAAATAAAATCATCATGCTTGAAACTCGTTTAATATTAAAATCGAAAAATAGTTTTAAAGCCAATGATTTTTAATTGAAATTGTCAATCAGCTTCGGAACTTGTTTTAGTATATATAAGTTTTCATTCTCTAGTAACTTTGCTAGAACAAGTTCTTCATAAATGATTTTTTTAAAGCTAATTCTTATATTAAATAAAAGAAAATTTGTGTTATCCGATTTTCATTGGTTCACTAATTCTTTAACAGTGATTCTGCAAATAAATTATCATGCTTGGAACTGTTTTATATTTGATTCAGCTTTGATTTTAATTATCAGCTTCGGAACTAGTTCCAGTATAAGTTTTTATTCCCTAGTAAATTTACTAGAAAGTAGTTCCTTATCAATTATTTTTTTAAGGGAACTTTACAGCTCACTTAAAGCTCATTCTTATATTAAATAAAAGAAAATTTGTGTTAACATTAGTTCTTTAATTGAGTAGCAGTTCTTAGAAACTGTAGGTGAACTTGATCTTTCATAAGTAATTCTTAAACTAAATAATCATGCTTTGAACTTGTTTTATATTTGATTCACTACTGATTTTTTATTCAGAAAAAGTTCTAAGTAGCAACGGTAGCAAAGTTCTAAGTAGGAACCAGTGATTTTCTATTGAAGTTATCAATGTTTAAACCAGTTTTTTTATTTAATTTTTTGGTATTATTAGCTTCGGAACTAGTTCTAAAATAGTATTTAATTTCTTAGTAACTGGGTAAATTAGTCAACATATATGAACTTTAAAGATTAGTTTATTCTTATGTTTAATAAAAAAAAAAAAAAAAATTGCTCGGAAATCAAACTTTGAACTTTGAAATTATTTTAAATAATAATCGAACATCTGAAATTGATATACTGTACTGTGGAACAATCAATGGATTAAGAGGTTTTTTACTTCACAATTTCTATCAATGATATTAAAAAAAATCTGAAGTAATTTAGATTTATATATTTTTCTTAACATTTTTTTTTTTAATAATAAATAATTTTTTATGTCAATTTAAAATAAAAAAGAAACTTTACATTTCTTTAATTTAGCCATAATTAAAAATGTGTTCATTAATTTAACAATAACGTTCATAATTACTAACATTTTAGAGAACTTTTGTCATTGTTTGACATGGTAAACTTTAAGAAATAATCTTTCAAAAGACAACCGCAGCACGTTGCATAAAGAACACTAATGATTTGAATGCTGTACTACTTATATATAAACAAAAATGCAACATGTAAAAAGTATTAAATATTGCATATGTAACTAAATTAAAAATTTAATATAAAAATTATATTAATAAATTAAATACTCTTCCTTTTCAATCATCCCCATATGATAAAAATTTACTAAAAAATAAAAACAAAGTAAACATGGTAAATAATAACAATATGTCTTCATTTCCTTATATGTATATATTTACACATATGAATACTTGTACCTGTATCTCTCTACATAAACATATCCTTGTTGTGTTGGTATGTTTAAATATTTTCTTTTTTTGTTTCTAGACAACATCATTTCATTGTCATGATGATGATAATAATGATGATGCCGATGTTGATTTGATGTCTTTAATACTTAAGACATTCCATCCACTTGTTACTCGACGTCAATCAATGCTAATATCCTTTTCTTCTACTATATCTAATATTTAGTCATTTTATCATGTTTAAAATACATAATGAATAAAAATTGTCAACATGTTTCAATGCAATTTACACTTCTTAAGAACTTAATGCTTTTCTAAATACATTCATAGAAACAATAGCAACAATATTATTTCAACCATTTTATTCTTATAGCAAAAAAAAAAAGAAAAGGATGCCTATGAAGGAGAGAGCGCGACATGATTAGAGATTAATGTGTTATTTTTATTTAAAATGTTATTAGTTGTGTGAAATGTACGAATGATTGTAAAAAGAAAAAGTAAACAAGTGATAAATGTTTAAGTAATTTGTAATTTCGAAATGCCGAAAGGTGTGATTATAAAAAAAAAAAAAAAATAAATACAATACTAAAACGGTTGCTTTGTGAAAAGTTGTAACTTTTTTTATTGCTTTAGGCAGATTTGCAAAGGAATAATATAATCCGGAAAATATATTAAAATAAAGGATTTGCCTTTAATAATAATAGTTAATAAATTCATAAATTATTTTTTTAAACATTTAAATATTCCAACTGGCTTAATGGACCTACGAATCTATTTTTGGTCCTTCAATTCAAAGAAAGTTTTTTCTCTTTTCTTAAGCTATCTTCATATAGTAGATATATATAAGTATATTTAAATGATTGCAAACACATTGTTTGACTAGACGGATTTAAAGTTATCTTCTTTCTGTTTTTATGCTTCTGCGAACCAATTTACACATTCTTTAATAATAATTTATTTTTAAAATTTTCAAATAATAATATTTTGAAAAAAATTATATCAGCCTTAAATGATAGCAATTTTAAGTTCATAAAATAGTTTTTAAACTATTTAAAATATTACAGTTGGCTGCCAGCATTTTTCACTTCTTTTCTTTATGGTCCTGTGAACCAATTTACTTACTTATTGTATATGAAATATGTAGGAACTATACCAAAAACATCCGTGAATGTTCCCAGTGTCACATTTCTTATACTTGCCAATTTTGAGTTCCTTACCTAAGCTTTTCCCGACTTTGAATTAGTTGGTGTCATCCTTACAACCTAAACTAACCTATTTATGACCCTTCTTTTATCAATTCATAATTTTAAAAGCATATTTTTAGCTTAGCACCATATTTTATCATATTTTAATAGAAAATTCTTAAGTTAGAACAAATTTTAGCTACTTAAATAACATATTTTGTACTAAAGAGCATATAATAATAACATTATTTAGCAAATTTTGCTCTTAAGAGAAAAAGTTTGTATATAATTCTAACATTTCTAAACCAGAGATACAAGCCTACCGGCTCAAACTCGACGGCGCGCCACCGCCGATTGATTGTTTACTTTATCGGCCGCCGCCAATTTGGTCGGCTCACACCGGCTTAAAATCAACCGCGGACACTTTTAAGTTTTTATTGAAATTCAATGCAAAAAGTAGTTATAGAAAAAGAACGTTGCGCCGCCGCCGCCGCCGCCGCCGACAATTTTACTTCGGCTTGTCCTAAATAGGTACAATTTGAATTTATGTGCGGACATGTTCAAATTTAGCTTTAAAAAGCTTTAAATCACTTTGCAATTAAGTCCTCAAAACAAAAACACTTTACTTGCGGAATTGAATTTTATTTATTGTAGAATTTTATCATTTGAGAAACTTCAAACATATTTCTAATCACAAATTCCAAATCTTAACATTATTATTTAAAAAGAAAATAATTTAATTAACTTACCAGTTCTCAATTCAATTTCGCTTTAAGAGCGGCATTGAAATTTATTTATTTTAGAATTAAAAATCTCAAATTTGTGGTCCTTCGGTTATCAATTGAGATATTGCAGACATTTGTAGTCACAAATTCCAAATCATTAACATCATTTCTATTTGATGTTCCTTCGAGTTTTGGTTAACCCTTAAATTTATGAAGAATGTCGCCAAAAAGTAGATCGAACTAATTTAAAAATATCGGCTAAACATGTAATGGAAATACATTTGTGTATTAATTTATAGTATTTTTACGATTTGTAATATTGTATGTTCTAATTTTAACCACTCTGTACCTCGTTAAAACTGGGTTTTCAACACTTTTGTTTGATTGTAACGATGTACCATATATGTTACGTACATATAAGGGTTAACAAGAAAATATATCTCTTTGCAATCAATTTAAATAATTCAAATATTTTTAAATTCATTAGTCATTTTTTGTACTATTTTTATAACTGTTAAAACATTATTTTTGGTTTATTCTCTTTATTGTCATTTTAAGGTCCTTCGAATTTTGCTTTAAAAAGAGATTAATTTAATTCTCTTTACAATCAGTTCAAATAACTCTATAATTTCAAAATTTATTAATTTTTTTTTTCAATTGTTAATGCAAATTCCAAGTCTTTACATTTATTTTAGATTTTTCTTTTTACCTTCATTTTATGGTGCTTTGAATTTTGCTTTTTTAAAAAAAAAGAGAGTAATTTTATTCTCTTTGCAATCAATTCAAATAATTCTATAAATTCTAAATTCATTGTTATTATTTTTTTTTTTTTTTTTCTATTGTTAAGACAAATTCCAAGTTATTACCTTTATTTAAGATTTTTCTATTTATGTTAATTTTATGGTCCTTCGATAATTTTATGCTCTTTGCAATCAATTAAAAAAATTCCATCAATTATAAATTCATTAGTATTTTTTGTGGTATTACTTTTCTAATTCTTAACCCAAATTCTAAGTCTTTACATTTATTTTAGATTTTTTTATCTTCAATTTATGGTCCTTCGAATATTGTTTTAAAAAGAGAGAAATTGAATTCTCTTTGCATTAGATTTCTAATAAAACTAGCATTTATATATTCTTCTCTCTTTCTCAATTCAAGTTTGCTTTATGTGCTAAAGTTGAAAAAAATATCCTTGAATTTAAAACCTCTAATAAATGATTACATTCTTTTATTTTTAACAAATAATACTCTTCATTTTTTCCATCTTTTTTTTAAATTGTTTTTATCATGAATCAAATTACTTTGATTTTGATGTTTTCCCTATTACAGTTACAAAGGAAAACACGTATAACTTTCCAATTGTTTCAAATCCCTCATGATAGAGGAAAGAAAATAAAAAATGATAAAAATAATGCATTTTGATATGCTTGTGCAACGCAAAGTAAATAAATAAAAAAGGAAACAATAAAATTATAATACATTCTATTAATCATATGCATAGTTACATAGTTACAACATAACAATCAATTTTACCACATTTTTTTTTTTTTTTTTTTTTTTGTTCTGTTTCGTTTTTAATTTAATTTATTATATATATTTTTTTTTTTTAACAGGATGTCCCATCAAATCGTATCCGTTGTTGCCTGCGCTCTTATCTTCTCTGCCGTCTTGACATCATGCTATGGTGCTACCATGGCTCCTTTGTGTCAACCTGGCATTATTGAGGAAATGCCAACTCACATTAAAAAAGTTTGCATGGCTTTGGAAAATTCTGATCAATTATCTACTGCTTTAAAATCCTACATTAACAATGAGGCAGCCAGTAAGTTTTGAAGAATTAATTGTTTGAATTTCTTTTTTATTTATTTTAAAACTATTTTATATTCCCTTTTTAGCTTTGGTTTCTAAATCTGATGAACTTATTAACAACTATGGCAAACGTACTGATGTTGATCACGTTTTCTTGCGTTTCGGCAAAAGACGTTAAGCTCTCAATACTTCCTCTTAAACTGCTTAGACCACAGACACGTTAAATCTCCGCAATTCAAACCCCCTCTAATGGCTAATGGAAATAACTAACCACAGCACCACATTTATTAAAATTAAACCTTATAATTTGTTTATAATTAAAAACAAAAAAAAACTAAAAAAAATCATTTATTTTATAAGAAATATATTAAAACTTGTATAAATACTTAAGTTGATCTCTTTGTAATATTACAATATAACACCACCAAACCACCTTTAGACGGCAAAATAAAAAACAAACCTTTGTAGTGAGTGACACTTTCTTAACCTAACTCTATTTACATACAAACATAAAAAACGTCATCATACAATACACTGAATAGAATATTACAAGAAATTAATACATTGTACCCAACAACAAATATCTAAAATTGTTTGTATTGTATTTTGACTTTAAATAATTTATGTATATAAATTTAATAAAGTATTGTAAAATAAATTAATTAAAATCATTTAATGATTACATACCTACAGTATTTAATCCATATAAGTGTCACAATGTTACAAGAAAAAAAACAAATCAAATAGTATAGAAATTACATATTATGTAAATTATTTTATATGGGGCAGAGCGGTACATACATACCTTTTCTATTCGTTATTGAATTCATTTAAATGTAGTATTTATAATATTTATTTTTTTGATTTACTGGTAATGAATAATTAATAAAAAATAAAAAAAAAAAAAACAATTTGCAATCATAAATTTTAATAAAAAAAAACTTAGAGCATTTTGATTAAAAAACTTTAAATGTTGAATGTCAATTTGTTTTTGCTTCGATTAGCATTTATAAAAAAAATCTGTTTTCTTATCTATGTAATTTTATCACTTCATCTTGAATGATTCATAATAGGGGGGTATACTTCTTATTTATTTATTAATATTACTTATACGCTTAGATGTCGTATGATTAATATTATATTAACAAATAAAAATAATTTTCGTAAGGTTATACCAGGGAAACCGAAAATATGCAAAATCATATGTTTTCCTGAGCTTTTAATAAACTAAACTTTTATTTACTTATCCCTTTCAGACAATTTGTAACATCATATTTTTGTATATTTTAAATTTAGCATAATTTGTCATATTTTTATAGAAAATCCTTATTTTAGAGCATATTTTAACAATTTAAATAACAAAATTTAACATTTAAAAGACAAATTTTTCACCCAATAGAATCTTTTACATATCTCGCCATTAGTGAAATTTTATTTTTACTGTCACATAAGTTTTTCAAATGTGATCCTCTAATAATTTTAATTTTATAAATTTATCGACATTTAGTAATTTTCTGATAATATTCAATTCGACAGATTTTTAAGTGCTAAAAGAAAATATGTACATACTTTTAAGCAATTTAGCCGAAAAAAATAAAAAACACTATACATTAGTATTTTGGGACGGAATCATTCCATCTGCAATTGATAGCATTAGATTTTTCGCTGATAGGCAAAATTTTTTGTTTTATGACTTTTAACTTTTCCTTTTTTACACCAAAATAGTCTTAGATAAGTCGAAAAAATAATATAGTATACGGATATCTTCTACATTTTATTTTCACTAAGTTTGTGCTATTCGATTTCATTTCGTTTCATGAATTTTTGTATGTTCTGAAAATACCTTTTTTGTATATGATTTCAAATCGAAGACAGAAGACTAAATGAAATGCATTAGAAATTTAATTTTTAACAGAAAAATATATATAGGTTTCTGCAAATATCAACTAAAAAAGTTATTGTTGTTCAAGCCCGACTATATGATACCTATACCAGTGTTATAAATCGATTTTCGTAAAATTTGGCTAATAATTTACAATTATATGAAACTTTTTTAGCAGAATTTTATTAAGAAGGATAGTGGTATGAAGCTAGGTAAAATTTTATGCCAAATTTTATTGAATAATCTGCGTTTGAGGACAAAGTTTTAAATATTTACTCATTCTGGACATACTAATATACACAGAAAAAAGTAAAAATGGACTTCATTTAAGAAATTTGTAATATTAATTAATTTTTAATTGATTTTGCTCCAATCATCAAAATGGTAATATTAATAACTAGAATAATTGATATTATTATTACTTCTTTTCCTTAAATAGATGAAATGAGCTGAAAATTTTTGAAAATTTACTTAAATTTAATTTATTTCTGTACTTTTATAGACAAATATTTAATTTTTCTCTATATTTTATTAACAGCTGTCAATTTATTAAAAAATAAAACTGAAAACCAATTAGAAAATGAATTATATTAATAAATCATATGATTAAATTCCAATATAAAGTTAATTAATAATTTTATTAAAAAATTATTCGAAATATTTTTTTCTGTGTATGCTTATAAAAGAATTATTTGTGCCAAATTTTATTAATACCGTTTAAACCCTATTAAGAGGAGGTATGTGAAATAACCTTTACTTGCACACAAAGTTTGCTTGAACACACTAAGCGGCATTTATCCTGAAAAGCTGGCCAAAAAGGTAAAAATGAATTTAAAGAAATTCTGCATTATATAGTGAATTTTCACGACTTTAAGTTGAGATTTGTAGATTTGAGACGATGTCAAAGTCAGGAAAGTGAAGAAAATTAAATGCGTTTTTGGTGTTTTTTTTTTTTGAAATTTTAACAGGTTTATATGCTATTTTTGTGGTTAAACGAATAGAAGTTTTATATTGATTTTTTTTTTTTTTTTTTTGAAAGGTATGAGCAACTGCTACTTTCAGTTTTTTTTTATATATATATCTCATATATTAATGTTAAAATTATTCGTTCAAAATTTAAAAATAATAAAAATTTCACATTCAAAAAAGAAACAAAGTTTTAAAAACTGAAAGTAGCAAGTGTTCAAAAATTGTTATATACCGCAATAAAATATAAAATCTCTATTTCCAGAAACAAGAAAAAAAGTTTGTGCAAATTTGCGCAATTATTTTTGGCAATTTTTCGAAATTTTTACTTTTTTTTTTGAAAAATTTACCCTTTTTCTACCAAAAAACGAAACACACAAGATTTTTAAAACTGATAGTAGCAAGTTTTCAAAAATTGTTATATACCGTAATAAAATATGAAATTTCTACTTTCGGAAATAAGAAATAAATATTAAGTATCATAGAACAATTTGAGATGTATGTTTGATTTTCTTAATGGGCCGTATGTGGTACCTAGGGCACTTATGATCCGATCATAATAAAATCAGGTAAAATGATCATATTAAACATGTTCATGTCGTATTTCATCGAGGTGATAAAATTTTTAAGCCAATTATAATTGCTAAACATATTTTCTTAAGGGGCCTTATTTTGAACCTAGGGGCAATTATAGACCGACCATAACAAAATTTGGTAATATGATTTAAATTTACGTAATACACGTTCATACCGAATTTCATCACAATACCGATGTTTTTAAGCCATTTATAAGCGTAAACGTGAATTTTTAAAGGGGACTTTATATGGGGACTAGGGACAAATGTGATCCGATTTTCACCAAACTTTACACCATGATTTCTTAGTACACAGAACTGATCCATGCAAAATTTTATCATGATTGTTGCATAATTACCATAATTATGTGTAAATAAGTGCAATTTCGAGGGGAATTTGTATGGGGGCTAGGCGAAATCACGGACCGATTTGAACCAAAATCAGTTGGGTTCATCCTTGGGCTATTATTAAACTATTAAAAAATTCCAGCCATTACCTCAAAAAATACTTCTAATAATTTTGGCCAGATTTTCAGCCAAAATGCCTGTCTGTGGAACAGCCAAACTTACCAAACGGACGAACCTCTAATGAAGGGGATGTGTACGGGGGGAAAATGCATGTTTTTTATCAAAATTTATCTATATATATAAAAGAGTAACGTTATTGACTGACTGACTGATTCATCATCCCACAGCCCAAAAGCCTAAAGTTAGAGAGATGAAATTTGGAATGTAGGTTGGTCTCCCGTCGAATAGATTTTTGAAAATTCGATTATTTAGGGGGTAAAGAAAGGGTAAAATCGGTAACCTTATATCTCTTAAATTAAAATAGATATAAAAAAGTTGAATAGTTATCGTTATTCATTTAAAAAATAATCGGACAGGTGTCTGGTACTTTCCTGAAAATCGGCCCTTTTAGGAAGAAAACGGGTAAAAACTGTATTTTTGTACTTTGGTACTTTTTTTGGCACCATATGTATCTTTGAAACCAATCAACATACAAATAAAATTTATATCGTATTCATAACTTATCAAAAAATGAGAAAAATAAATTTGGTACTTTTTGGAAATTCGAACGTTTAAGGGGTAAAAATCTTACCTATTTTTGGTACTTTTTTCATAAAACATTTTTTATATTTATTGACTTAAACAAATGCGTATTTTAATATGGGATCCCACTATAATTTAGAAACTCATTGGAATATAATTTTTGAAACTTCTATGGGTGAAAAAAAAAAAAATACCAAAAAGGGGGTAAAGGCGGGAAATTACATTTTATTCAAACTTAATAATGAATTTTCAATTACATTAAACATAGAAACATGAAATTAAGAAAATGTACTTAAAGATACATTTTCCTGTGGATATGAATTCAAGAGGATGGACTTTGTGGTAGTTTTTTCTTCTTCTAATTGTACTTTTTTGCATTTTCTGTATTATTTAACCTAGAAACATGAAATTGCATGGTCCGATGTGGGACAAAATTTACAAGGGGTGACTTTGTGGTACCTTTTCGTTCTTCTAATGGTACTTTTTGAATTTTCTATAATATTTAACCCAGAAACAAGAAATTAAAGATATGTGGTCCTAAACCAATTTGGTACTTTTTTGTTCTTCTAATGGTACCTTTTGAATTTTCTATAATTATGAACCTAGAAACATGAAATTGAAGATATGTGGCCCTAAGTGAGTGAGAATTCATATGGGGGGCTTTGTGGTACTTTTTCGTTCTTCTAATAGTACTTCTTTAATTTTCTTTAACATTTATCCTAGAAACATGAAATTAGAGATATACAGTTATTCGCGGATGAAAATTCTAAAGCCATATTAGTCACGTTGTCTACTAAAAAATAATGATAAAAATACTTTGGAAGTTTTTGAACTTTCGAACGTTAAAGATGTAAAAAAATTGGTATTTATTGGCACCCTACGAACTTTCTAAGCTAAAAACATAGAAATAAATTTAAAATATTATCTTTTTTTTATCAGAATTGATATATAGTTCTGATAAAAAGATAATTATTGTAAAAAAACATTATTTTATTTACATTATTTATTGTGTATTTTGGTACTTTTTTAAGTAAAAAATTTAAAAACTTTATGGATGCTAATGCCGACACGACATCATTGTTAAAAATGTTCTTACGAGAGTTGGGAATCAAAATTTAAATTTGTTATATACATATTATGGTTTTTATTAAAAAAAAAGTAGCGGGTTCACAGCTCGTTAACAATAAAAGTTTTCGCTGAAAAAAGAAACATGAACTCAATAAAATGAAGGCATATGCATTCAGGATTTATGTGCGAAATTTTATTAAAATAGTAATATGTATGTATATGAAAGGCATTTTTTGAATGTTAAAACCCTATTCCAGGAGAAAAATTCAATGTTTCTATTATGTCGTTTTTCGTTTTTTTAATCTCTACAAAACTATTTGCATTACCGCAAAAGTTTAATGGTCATTAATAGACTTACACATGGATGTATTAAATACATAAAACTCATACTTCTAACTAAAGAAGTTTAAATGTGGTGATCGATTCAATATTAATATTATATACTGTGCCAATACTTTTTTCGACCTCTGTAAGATATCTAGAAAGGGATAATACGGCTGAAATACAGCTAATTTTATCCAAACTAAAATGATGAAATACATAAAGGATTTTGATGTTAAAAAAACTCTATAAAAAATGAATATGCCCTCAATAAAATGGAAGCATATTCCGTGAAGAGACCAACAACAATTTATGTCGCAAAATATGGAAATCATCTCTAGAGTGATCTATACTATACTATTGAAGGAACATCTACACAAACGTTTGACGTAAAAAGAGATTTAATTAAAATAGGAGCACTTTTAAATGACCAACTTGTTTTCTGTTGAAGAATTGCCCAAATTATAATAGATATGCGCGTGTTTCTCTAAAGTTTAATAAAAAAGTTTCTTTTAAATATTTTTATTTTATTTTTATAAAAGTTATTTGCTACCAGTTGCTAAAACAAAATTAAAATGAAATTGATGAAAAATTAAATCGAATATTATTTCATTCGATTTACGGAACATAGTAAAAACTATAGATCGATTTAATTTTTACTTTCGTAAATATAACAAAATAATCCAAAATATGCTATATTTTGAAAACGGGTAAAAACTGTATTTTTGTACTTTGGTACTTTTTTTGGCACCATATGTATCTTTGAAACCAATCAACATACAAATAAAATTTATATCGTATTCATAACTTATCAAAAAATGAGAAAAATAAATTTGGTACTTTTTGGAAATTCGAACGTTTAAGGGGTAAAAATCTTACCTATTTTTGGTACTTTTTTCATAAAACATTTTTTATATTTATTGACTTAAACAAATGCGTATTTTAATATGGGATCCCACTATAATTTAGAAACTCATTGGAATATAATTTTTGAAACTTCTATGGGTGAAAAAAAAAAAAAAATACCAAAAAGGGGGTAAAGGCGGGAAATTACATTTTATTCAAACTTAATAATGAATTTTCAATTACATTAAACATAGAAACATGAAATTAAGAAAATGTACTTAAAGATACATTTTCCTGTGGATATGAATTCAAGAGGATGGACTTTGTGGTAGTTTTTTCTTCTTCTAATTGTACTTTTTTGCATTTTCTGTATTATTTAACCTAGAAACATGAAATTGCATGGTCCGATGTGGGACAAAATTTACAAGGGGTGACTTTGTGGTACCTTTTCGTTCTTCTAATGGTACTTTTTGAATTTTCTATAATATTTAACCCAGAAACAAGAAATTAAAGATATGTGGTCCTAAACCAATTTGGTACTTTTTTGTTCTTCTAATGGTACCTTTTGAATTTTCTATAATTATGAACCTAGAAACATGAAATTGAAGATATGTGGCCCTAAGTGAGTGAGAATTCATATGGGGGGCTTTGTGGTACTTTTTCGTTCTTCTAATAGTACTTCTTTAATTTTCTTTAACATTTATCCTAGAAACATGAAATTAGAGATATACAGTTATTCGCGGATGAAAATTCTAAAGCCATATTAGTCACGTTGTCTACTAAAAAATAATGATAAAAATACTTTGGAAGTTTTTGAACTTTCGAACGTTAAAGATGTAAAAAAATTGGTATTTATTGGCACCCTACGAACTTTCTAAGCTAAAAACATAGAAATAAATTTAAAATATTATCTTTTTTTTATCAGAATTGATATATAGTTCTGATAAAAAGATAATTATTGTAAAAAAACATTATTTTATTTACATTATTTATTGTGTATTTTGGTACTTTTTTAAGTAAAAAATTTAAAAACTTTATGGATGCTAATGCCGACACGACATCATTGTTAAAAATGTTCTTACGAGAGTTGGGAATCAAAATTTAAATTTGTTATATACATATTATGGTTTTTATTAAAAAAAAAGTAGCGGGTTCACAGCTCGTTAACAATAAAAGTTTTCGCTGAAAAAAGAAACATGAACTCAATAAAATGAAGGCATATGCATTCAGGATTTATGTGCGAAATTTTATTAAAATAGTAATATGTATGTATATGAAAGGCATTTTTTGAATGTTAAAACCCTATTCCAGGAGAAAAATTCAATGTTTCTATTATGTCGTTTTTCGTTTTTTTAATCTCTACAAAACTATTTGCATTACCGCAAAAGTTTAATGGTCATTAATAGACTTACACATGGATGTATTAAATACATAAAACTCATACTTCTAACTAAAGAAGTTTAAATGTGGTGATCGATTCAATATTAATATTATATACTGTGCCAATACTTTTTTCGACCTCTGTAAGATATCTAGAAAGGGATAATACGGCTGAAATACAGCTAATTTTATCCAAACTAAAATGATGAAATACATAAAGGATTTTGATGTTAAAAAAACTCTATAAAAAATGAATATGCCCTCAATAAAATGGAAGCATATTCCGTGAAGAGACCAACAACAATTTATGTCGCAAAATATGGAAATCATCTCTAGAGTGATCTATACTATACTATTGAAGGAACATCTACACAAACGTTTGACGTAAAAAGAGATTTAATTAAAATAGGAGCACTTTTAAATGACCAACTTGTTTTCTGTTGAAGAATTGCTCAAATTATAATAGATATGCGCGTGTTTCTCTAAAGTTTAATAAAAAAGTTTCTTTTAAATATTTTTATTTTATTTTTATAAAAGTTATTTGCTACCAGTTGCTAAAACAAAATTAAAATGAAATTGATGAAAAATTAAATCGAATATTATTTCATTCGATTTACGGAACATAGTAAAAACTATAGATCGATTTAATTTTTACTTTCGTAAATATAACAAAATAATCCAAAATATGCTATATTTTGTATATTCTCTTAAGTAACTAAAAGTTTGGTTCATTTGAAGCCGAGGAAAATATATGATTTTTTATATTTTTGGTTACCCTCGTTATTACATATTTCAATATTTTTTTAGTTCGAAAATTCTTTTTTCTATTATATTTTAATAAACTCTTTAGAGTCATTCAAACAGGATACACAGCAATTTATATAGTGTTGATTATGATCAAATGCACACTTTTGATAGTTTTTAAATTGCAAAATTCCAGCGAATTTTGTCCAGATTAGTTTAGCACACACAAAGAAATAAAAATTTGGCAAAGGATCAGAGGTACCCTAATTTGAGACCTAATAGCTCAGCTCCTGAAGAGTATGTATGGCTCCCCTTTCAAACTTAAAATTATACACTCATCTGCTACGCCTGTGTAAAATTTTATGTAAATCTAACCAGTCGATTAGAAGTTACATATTTATTTCCAAAAATTTTAGATTCTGCCCCACAGTGCACTGTGTAATACTCATAATTAATTAATCTAAATATGCATAAAATTTCATACAGTATTCAAATTTAAAATTAAAATTAAGTTTTACTTCAAAAATCGTGGACATTAATACATTAACTACACACAGAAAAAGATTGGTTGGAAAATGGTTATAATTATTAAAATTTAGTTCTATAAACATAAAAAGTATTACAAATATAAAAATAATATGACGTTAACAGACTTTCTTTATTTATAAAAGTAAAAGCATAATTATAATAGATCTAAACCAATTTGATACTTTGAAAATAATTTGAAATCAATTAGTTGACTCAACCAATTTAATTTTATGTTTTTAAACGAATTATTTATTGTTGCTAGCAAAAATTTATTTGTAATAATAGAATTTAAATGTTAACTATATTTTTAGTTGTAGTAGCTGGTAATATAATAGTAATTCGGTCATATTTCATAATATAAAATCAATTCGGCTATCCTAACCAATTGAAGATTGTATTAAAAAAAGTCTGTTATTTGTGTGACAATTTGAAAAAATAAATATTAATTCTTATTAATTTTAGTTCGAAATACACATTATTTGCATGTATATACAAATATCTTCATAAATTTATTTTAAAAGGGTAAGTGTTGCTTTACTAGATATAGAATTATATATTTTTATATTGTTTTATTGTGCTCTTACTATTTCAATAGATATATTGTGGAAATTCATGTCTTTAAAGACTTTGCTGAAACCCAATTCATGTTTTCGTAAACACAGTTTGGTAACTGACATTCGTTAGAAATTACACCCATTTCTACAAAAGGCTAAGAAATTCAGGATTTTCAGTAAGTACACATTGTAAAGATATCTTCCCAAATTAATAATTTGACAATTTTTGTATCTTACACCCCAATGAGTAAATATCCATTTTTTTTCTGTTTAATGATCCGACACCCAGGTACTGATTCAGAAGCAATTGATTTCATCATTTTGTGATAATCTCGAAGATGCCGCCATAAAATGTTATCCTAATTAATGACGATCTCAAACAAATTACTTGAATGGTCACAAATGTTTTTCATTTCTATCTTCAAGATTATTCTTCTTCTGTTACAGTTATTGGGTGCCATAACAAAATATCTAAACAAATTTTAAACTTGATCGCCAATGAACAAAACATTGGCAGAGCAATGTATGCAAAATGTTTCCATTTTATTTGGGGTTTGTTTTTGCAAGCAGTGCCACTTCTTTCGTACAAAACATTGGCCTAATATGATTAATATTTAAACAAGCAGTTAATTTTGCAATAAAGACATATTAAATTTGTATAAATCCCTTTATTTACACTTATATTGTAAATATTAAAATAAAAATATTTTTATTTATTATAAATAATATTAATATTAATATTATAAATAAATATTATGCAAATATTCCAACTAAATTATTTTTTTAAAACAATTGTGATTATCAATAAATACCACAATCGCAATCGAATTGTGGAATAGTACTCACAACCGACAAAATTCGATTGGCAAAAAATTCGATTGCCATAACGAAACTGTCTTCTCTGTGTATTTTTATAAATATTTATTCTCTTAGCATTTGAATTTCAATAAGTTACTTCTGGTAAAAAAATGTGTCTACATAAATTTCAAGCTTTTACCCAGCAAAAGCTTTGCTTTCCTGGTAAGCTAGCAGGTATAATTGGAAATAAAAATAAACTACTTATTTTTTGTCTCAATAACTAGTTATTTTTGTTCGAGTTGTCCATGAATTCTAGTAGTTATTTTTAGACTCTAGTGATACTAAAAAATATGTACCTAAACAAAAATAAAAAAAAAAAAACGAAAAAATTTTGCCGTCAGTGAGGTTTGAACTTGGGACCCCAATTACTAGTCGTTTTTAATGACTAACGTCTTACTCAGTACACCATCTCGTACTTAATATTCAAAGCTAAAAAACTTGTTATAGCATAAAATATATTTTTAAAACATTTTGTTAAAAAAACGAATAGCATCAGAATGGGGTTGAACCGGCAACCTTCTGATTGCTAATCCTGCGCTCTAGACAACTGATCCATGTGATTGTAATTTACTCTGCAATTATACTATTGAGTACTTATTTATGTAATGTAGAGAAGGCAAATAATAATGACGCCTACTTTCCAGGAAAGTACTTTAATAAGTAGTCGTCATTATCGAAAACCAAAAAGTTTTTGCTGGGTAGTTCCAATGGTTGGAAAATACTATTGTTAATAGAATAAATTAAAAAAATAATAATTTAATAAAACAAAGCCAATATGAATATGAAAATATATTTTAATGAAATATGAAAATATTTTAATATAAATAAATAAATGAAATATACAAAAATAATGAAAATATGTATGTAAATGCCCTGAAAAAGATTTATAATTTTTATAAATCCAAAGAATTCTCATGGTAATACAACATTGTCAGCCAAAAATTTAAGTTACAAGCAAATTTGTTAAAAATATACATAAACATATTTTTATTTTACCTGAAAAAGAAGTTGATTATGTATAAAACTTAATTTTTTTACTTAAGATATGTTCAGACTAGTCAAATATTTAACAAAATGACGCAACCACTATATAAAATATTTTCTAGCTTCTCCATTTTAATGGGAAAACATTTTTTACTTATCATTAGTCATAGCTGATATTTTATCGAATATTGTTTGACGCTGTTTTTTTTTTTTTTTTTTCTTATAAGACATTTGCAAGATCAAACAACGGCAAACAATTTTTTTGTAGAACTAGTGGTCACGCAAATTTGATCAAATATTTGACAAATGTGAACATAGCTTTACACATTATTCATAATAAAACATAGCTTTACACATTATTCATAATGAAATTGTTTTAATGTTTATCTTTAACTTTTGATAAATTAAAAAATTTATTATGATAAATAATAAAAATATTATTATAAATATTATGATAAATATATTAACATTGTAAGTACTTACCTTAATATTAAATTTTTATTTAAAAATTTTTATTTCACTTAGCTTTAATACGTTTTTTCATAAAAATAATAATATTTTGCAATACGATTGTATAAAATAAAAAACTTTTTAATTTTATTAAAAAAAAAAAAAAAAAAACTTTATTAAAACGAATAGATAATTGTATTGGCAAGTTTTATTTATTGATTAATTTTTATTTTAAAACAAAAAAATTATTAACAAACTAAAAGAAACAAAATAAAAATTATATAAATAAAAAAACATAAACTTAAAAGCAATAAATATAAAAAAAAAGGAAAATAATAATTTTGTTTGTTTTTGTTTTTCTTTTAGCTTTTTGTTATTTTCTTGTTTCCTATTTAAGGGAACTAAAATTATTTCATTCTTGAGAGTGGTTTTTAATAAAAAAAATGTTTGCTAGGGATTTGTTTTATCATTTCAAACATATTTTTTGTTTATAGATTTTTTTTTTTTTTTAATTTTAAAAATGGTCTGCTTTTATTTATTTGAATAGAATAGTTTTCTTTTTATTATTTTTGTTATTTGCAATTTAAACCAAAAATTACTCCTATTAGTTTTTGAAACTAGCTGTTGTTTTAAATATTTATTGTCTTTATTTAAAATTTTTAAATTTAAAAATTTTGTTAATTTTTTTTTTTTTTTTTTTTTGGATTGGGACTCTTTGGTTTTTACTCAGTTATACTGAGTTGTTTAAATAAATTATGTTATTTATTTTTTAATTAACTGAATCTTATTTCTGTTTGTTTAAGTCATAAAAATACGTTTATACTTTTCTTTAAATTAGTTTTTTATCATTTTTGATAAGAATTATTTTTATTTCCTGTTGGTTTTTATAAATTAATAAATATTTTCTTAAAAAATAATAAATTGCTAGATGAAAATATTTAAATTTTTTATATAATTTTTTTATTTTTTTAACAAAAAATACCAATATGGTTTATAAAATTAAAAAATATTTTTTAAAATAAAAATATATACAAAATGAATATTGCACCAATATGGTTTATTAAATAAAAAATATTATTATTTTTTTAATTAATTTTTGAAAATTTTTAACTGTCCTAATAAATTATTCGTGTTTTTTTCTTTTATTTTTTTAAGGATTTCCTTTACTTTTTTCTTCTTAAGATTTATTTATTGTCTTCCTGTTTAAGTCTAATTCTTAGAAAAACATTTTTCTTTCATCACTTTTTTTTTTTTTGTAATTACTATTCATTATTTGCTTTTAAATTTCTTAATGGTTTTATTATTATTTACTTTTTAACGTTTTGCGATATTTCAAAATAATTTAAATTAAAATTGTTTAAACAAAATTAAAATTAACAAAAAAAAAAAAATAATAATAATAATATAATTAAAAATAATTAATAAAAAGATAAGTAAAATCAAAATTATATAAATCTATTTTATAAAATATTTATCCATTTAATTAGTTTTTTTTAACAAGAGGTTGCAATTAATTGATATTTTTGTATTGTTAATACTTTTTTCTGAAAAAGATATTTAAAAGTAGCTTTAAAAAAAGAGAGAGAAAAAAAAAACATTTCTATTTCTATTAATTTCGTTTTTTGAAAATAAAAAAAAATAGTTTTTTTTTAATAGGTTAAAAAGGGGAGCAATCGCCACTCATATTAAAGTCCTCTTTTCTCATAACTGTAAACGATATCTGTAAACTTTCTTTTATCCTAAAGACTTTGATATTTTGACGTTATGAATTTTTGAATTGACCAAAAACAGCGAAACTATGCCAACCATGGCATTAATTCGCCAAATGATTGAGCAGAACTGCAATTGACAAAATAAATAAATTGGGTCGGTCCGGCCTACCAGTAGTCTGGCAAATGTTCCCCAGGAGTAGACTTTTTCACCAAATATACTTTAATACATTTTTGAACTGACTAAAAACGCAGAAACTATCCCAGCCATGGGGTTAATTTTTGGTCCGGCTTACCAGTTTTTCGAGTCTTCCTCAGGAGTCGTCTATTTACCAACAGCTGTTGTCAATTATTGTTTATTACTATCAAGTTTATAACACCGCACATTGGGGTAAAATGGGTTGAAAATAGCGCATAACTTATATTTGTGCACCAGGTACAACATAGATTTTTTTTTTGTAGTATATTCCCTTGAAAATTTGTTCATGAAATGTATTTTTTTTTTTTTTTTTTTTGGCACAAAATGTGTTTTCCCAGAAAATTGTCCGTGTGTAACAGTGTTGCCAGAACATGTAATTGGTAAAGTACTAAAACGTCGAAAAATTATGCTAAATTGTTCTACATCAGCAAATGACAATGCTAAATTGTTTTGTAAATAAAAATTTATATTTTTTTGCCCTTGCTTCTTGTAAAATATAGTTCAAATGACAACATATAAAAATCTTTTCTTCAGAGTTAATGGTAATATTGGGAAATAAAGTGAAAATAGGGCTTATATTTTAACAACTAATAACATCAAATTTTTCAAAAAATTAAAAAGTATTTAATTAAAAATTACTGTAAAAAAGTGCTGAAAAACATTTAGCATATTTTTATAAATTGTCAGTGCATTTTATCCTCTTCAAATGCTAAATCTAGCACTGAAAGTGCAAAAATGGCAACACTGGTCTGTGAAGCTTTTATGAACTAGAGAGTGACAATGATGAATATGTCTGAAAGATTTTTATCGAATGGCCTAAAGATTATAGCGATATTAGTTACGAAGGCGGCGCTAGTAACGTTTCTAATAGTAGTATTCCTAGTTAAGTTCTAGAAATATTCCTTTAAACTAAAATGATTGTTTATCATATTCAATTTTGCCAGTTTAGCATTTTTAAGGCTAATCTAGCCTTTTTATTTAGCTTTTAGCCTCAAAATTTTCATTAGCTTCTAGCCTTTTTTGATTATTAAAATAGCATTAAAAAGGCTAAAATTTTAGTATTTCAACAAAGAAAAAAATTATTTCTTATTTGCTTTTACCAATTTTATTTTTACAGTATCATACATTTAAGCATTTTTGTGGTTTAATTCGCACAAAAAAAAGACATTATTCATATTTGACTAAAATTTACGCCTGCGGCAAAAATAACAAAAATAGTTTATATTTCATGGATTTACTTAATAAATTGTTATAATTATTTTTTCATATTTTGAATATACAGTGTCTCACATAAGTTAGTGAATTTTAATTTTTAAATAAAAAAATGAGTTATTTTTAGTTATAAAATTAGGTAAATAAAAAATAATAATTTTTTTATGAATGGGATTTTTTGACTGAGTTGTCTTCTACCAAATGCTGCAAAAAGTAGCACAAAATGTTGAATCGTTTCCGAGAAATTGAGAAAAATAACACGTGCAGTCATTTCAGGTACCTCACAAAAGTATTTGAATTTTTTAATTTTTTTATATTTGAAGATACTCAAAATACAAAAAGGCAAAAAAAAAGATATGTTTTTTTATATTAATTGTTATTAAGTATTACTGTTACGCGTTTACTAATTCTTTTTATAAATTTGGGGGTAAAATTTTAGGGAAATTAAGCGAAGTTCTTTACATGTAGCTTACAAAAGAGAAAATTGGAATAATCGGGTAATTTTTCCTAAATTATTTCTTAAATTTAATTTGTTTTATTCGGAAATATAAATGGACTTTTTCATGTCTTCGAAAAATAATTTTTACTGCAAAAGTTCTAAATATTGACATTCTGTAGATATTAGTTGTTATTAAATGGGCGATTTAGATACCGGCTACAAAAATACAAAGAAATTGGTGCCATAGTATAAAACGCGATAAGAGATATATTTTAAGTTACATAACTATATGACTTTCAAGGTATACGGGAAGCTATAAAAAGGTAAAAATACCCGAAAAAGTTCACTACTCCGTTAATATTACTTATGTTGATGAAAATATTTTTCGCTCCAACATTTCTGGAGTGCAAGTTATTGATCCAAAAATAATATGGCCAAGTAATTTGAAAAAAAAAAACCAAGTACAATTATGTCGGGGTATATTTTGGAGCTATATCATAAAGTCAGGTATTTTAGTCTCCAAATTTATAATTGGCTATATATCGGGAAGATATTCCCCAAAATCGTGATACCAGCGGATTTTTTTGTTATTTTTAAATAGCTTCGTCTATTTGTTTTCCATTTTATTTTTTATTAATCAATTCGGTTTAAAAAATTTTAGAAATTAATTTTACTTTAAATAACTTTTCTTTTCACTTAAAATTTTTAAAAATGCTTACTTTTCCCACTTAACGAAAACAAAATCAAAATCAATTTACTTCGATACTTCAAAGTTAAACATTTTTCATCTTTGTCGTATTTCACGCATCAGTTTTACGTGTCGATTTGGTTCCTTTGTATATAAATACATGTATTTTACTTCAGCTGTCAACTGCAACTGACAGCGAAGCGAAAGTATTCTATGTAGTTGAGCCTTTATTCCAATATCTAAAAAATGACTAATGATATTTATTGCTATTGATGCATAATTTCATCTATTTTAATTCGGTATCAATTTTTATTGTCAATTGGGTGACAATATGTCCCTAGGGCTTATGCTCCCCTTCTACCCAACTATTTTAAGTTTTACATTTTGAAAATTAGTATCTTTTTAGAATTCTAATAGATTTAATATTTTAAAATTTCCCCTGATGTTTAAACTTTTCGAAACTAAAATTACAATAAAGTTTTACATTAGAATAGATTTTGCCCTTTTGTTTTAAATTATTTACATTGACGAAACTTATTAAAGATCAAATTTTATAATTTTAAATTGAATCTAAAAGTGAACGAACTGTTTCACTTGATTATTAAGCATTTATGCCAAATACAAATATGTACTTATTGAATACAATTATTATTCTTAATTTTTACATTTAACATTTACAAAATATCAATAATATTAATATATAAACCTCTTGTTGTTTAAAACTAATCAAGAGAGTGTTTTATCCATTTAGGGTTTTGTTTTTTAAATCTTTGGTTTTTTTAATTATGATTTGTGTTTAGCTGAAATAAAATTAATTAATTTATAATAGGATTGACTTAATAATATATTTATCTTGATTTTTTTAATTTTATATTATTAAATATTGAAATAAATATTTGTTTAAATTAGTTTTCTTTTAATTTCACTTACCACTTATAACTTCTAGTTTTCATTTAATTGTTATTTAAAGAATTGTTAGTAGTATTTTTTCCAGTCTTTGCTTTTTTTAAACTTTGGCAGTAAATAAAATTTGTTTAAAATATTTCAACTTTTTTAAGAAATTTTTTGTTCATTTCTTTTGATTGTTACTTAATTAGTTGAGTTTGTAACTTTTTTTTTTTTTGATATTGTGTGATTGTTAAAATTAATTATTATATAATTTCAACTTTTACGTCGATTTTTAGTTTATATTATTTTATTTCATGTTTTAAATTATTTGCCATTAAAGATTTAAGAATTCTTTAAAACTTGTTTTAATAAAAAATGTATGAATTGGATTATGGAAAACTTATTTCTAGAATTTTTTAATAAAGTGTGAATTTTCAAAAGTAAATTGCCTTTAAAATTAAAAAGTATGCTTATAAAATATTAACCGACACACACACAACCTTATTATTTGTTAAAGTATTTGTCTAATTCACAATATCTGTCATATCATTTTAAAATTATTTTGTTTTTGCTATCAAAACTTGTCTTTGAAAAATATATACAAAGATACAACGATACGGCAGAAGTTGTGAATTGGACAATTATATGAAGAAAAATAACATTAATGAAAAAAATAATACTCTTTGTGAATAAGTATATTATTTTTAAAAGTATTAATTGTATATATTTTTTTTCTAAATAGATGTTAAATAAAAAAATTTGAGAAAGTCTTATTTCTTGAAATTTTTTTTAATTGATTAACAAATTTTTTGGGTAAAAATTATTGCTGCTTTTTTTCTGAAAAATTTTATTTCTGGTGAAAAAAAATTTAAGTTCAGTGAAAAATCTTTTTTATTTTTGTAAAATCGGATTTTTAGTAAAAAAAGGGTTTTATAGTGCATATTTTGGTTTTTGATAAAAATTCAAATATTTGGAAAAATTGGAATTTTGGTGAAAAATCGATTTTTTATTGAAAAATTAAAGTTTTTAGTAAAAAAATCGTATTTTTAGTAAAAATCTAATTTTTGGTGAAATTTTTGATTTTTAGTAAAAAAAACATATTTTTGGTGAAACATTTGAAGTTTTGAACGTAAAATTTTTAAGGAAATTATTAGGGAATATTATTTAAATAATTATATATATATATAAAAAATTCGATTGGGTGTAAAGTATCCAAAATTATGCTCTTTAGTGCAATATATGACAAAGTATAAAATATGCATTTTAAATTGCTACAAATATGCACTAAAATAAGGATTTTCTATGGAAATATGACAAAATATACTGATATGCCCAAAATATGCTTTTAGAACCGAAATATGCAAAAATATGCAATAAGAAATCTATCGCAAAATAATTCAAATTATCTGAAACATTTAAATAACAAACATTAATCATTTGAAGCCCATAAAAAATATTTCTTTGCATTAGGTTTTATCCAAACGACTTTCGAATCGAACAATTGAGTCGAAATCGAATTTTGCCAGATAGTCGAAAAGTTGTAAAATAGTCGGAAAATATTTAAAATAGTCAGAAAATTTCGAAAATAGTCGGAAAGTTAGAAAATATTCGGAAAGTTAAAAAAATTTACTTTATTTATGAGGGAACAGTTTTTTAGCAGTTTTTATTTCAACATCATTGCATTGCATTCTGTTAAGTTATCAATATATCTGACTGTATTGTATATATCTTTTAAATTTTAATTTTTTTTATACTACAAATAACAAGAAATAGTCAAAAGAGTCGAACAATTTCGAAAATATCGTATAAAATCGAAAATAGACGTAAGGTCTAAAAAAGTCGAAAGGTCGATAATAATCTAAAAGTCGACTATTTAAAAATTGAAAAGGGAGAAAAATCTATTATTTTAAAACTGAAAAAAGTAGAAAAGTCGACTTTTTGTTCCAACAATAAAACTATTTTGCATTGAGTACGAGTTATAAGATATAGATTCGTAAGTGATCGGTCAACATGATGAGGAGTGCGTTCAAAAAAAATCTTAACACACGTTTTGCCTCATAAATTTTTTCGGAAACAAATTAATTTTTTTTTTTTTTTATCTAGTTATCTTTGAAAAATATGTGTTATTTTTAGTGACAACCATGTTGATTTGTTGTGAGTTTGATCAAAATGAGTGACAAAAAAGATGAACGTGCTATAAATTATTTAAAAATTTCAAAAAAGTATTAAAAAAAATTTGCCAAGAAAAATAAAAGTCTACTGTCAGACTGTTTCCAATGTTAATAAAACAGTTTTAGGATAATTTGAGCATTCGGGATATTGGGAAGGCCAGAAAATTAAAAGCATATTGAAAAAAACACCAAACACATCTGTTAGAAAAGCAGTCCGGTTTGCTCAGTGCTCTGACTATTTGGTGTGAAAAGTTAAAGCAAATGCGGTGTTGAAAACATATAAGGTCCAAAAAATTCCAGACAGGAATTCTGCAAAAAATTTAGAAGCAAAGAATAGGGCACAAAAATTAAAATCAAATTTCATACAAAAATTCTCATGTTGTACAATGGACGACGAAACGTATGTGCTGGCAGAATTTTCGCAGCTTCTGGGTATTAATTTGTATGTTGTTAATGCTTGAGGAAATGTTGAAGATACGTTTAGGACACAAAAGCAGACAAAATTTCTTAAAAAAAATTCCTGGTATGACAAGCTTTATTCAGTTGCTGCAAAACAAGAAAGTCTTTTGTTAAAGTCGGCTCTATAAGTACCGAAATATACATAAAAGAATGTTTGCATTCTTGTTCCTTTTATAAGAGAGCACAATATGCACACATTTTTGGCTCGATTTGGCATTATGTCACTAATGCAAGAAAGCTCTGGAGTGGTACTAAAACAATAACATAGTTTTTTGTACCAAGAGAGGTCAATTCTCCAAATTGTCCGAAGACCAGTGGAGAGATATTGGGCTCTTGTGTAAAGAGAATTGAAGAGCACAAAAAAGGTGTCCCAAAATATCGAAGATTTTAAAAGGAGAGGAGGAATCAAACTGTTTCAAAAAAAGTGACTGAAACAACTATCAAATCTCTAATGGAAGAGTTATCAAAAAAGGTTCACGAGTTCCTAAGTAATGGTTAGAACCAAAGTATAGAAAGTATACTTTATATATTAGTAAAATTTCTCTCTCACATATACGGCTACTGTATGAATTGTGAGAGAACTAATACAAAGAAAAAAACATCGAAATTCTATCACTAAATTTTGAAATTATTAAGCATTTTTGCACTGTATTTCACTTGTACACATGTTTTTAAAATTTTTTCTCACACTATTAGCCCAATTTTATTTTTAAAAAGGGTCAATTTTACGCAAAACACAAATATTTTATTTTTACAAATTTTTGACAATTAAATATAAAAAAGCCAACATCTAAATTATTGAATTTTATATATGTTAAGATTTTTTCCAACGCACTCCTTATTTGAGTGGAGAATGTATTCCTGAAGTGTCAAACGGTTCTACCAGAAAATATAATCCGACCATTTTTTTCACTTTATCAATTCCCATCTGCCATTAAAAATATTAATCATATATACCATCTTCTACTTTTAATCGTTACTATATTTAATACATTTTTTAGATATTACTAGGAAATCCAAATCCAAAATATTATTTTAATAAACTGAGGAAAATATTTATAAGAAACTGTTTTCCAAAAAAATCCAATTCAATTAAATTAAATTTTTGTTTGTTATACACTCTTTAACTTTAGTTAGTATTGCATTTTTGTTAAGCTCATGGATTTTAAATAATCATTTAATTAAATTTATAACAAAACTTAAAAATAAAATAAAACTAAAAAATATATATATTGATTGTGTAACATAATCTTCCATGAGCTTTTGTTTAAGAATGATTTTCATAAAAATTATATTGAATTTTATCAGATACCGAATTATTTTATAGCATTTCGTTAATTATTCATTTAAAATATTGTTTCTTTTTTTTATCCACTAATTAATGTAATATGTTTGCTGTGTTTAATTTATAATTATAAACAGGGTAAAATACCTTTTGCTTTGCATTTTCTTTAGTCTAACCTTTTTCGACTTTGTTGAATTGATTTAATTATTTTATATTAAATATATATTTAAAACAAAAAAAAAATAAATCATAAATATTTAATAATAAAAAAAAGGTGACGGCTCTTATTAAAAATTCATTCATTAATTTATACGTTCATATTTAATGATAATTATTCCTTTAGTGGTATATAGAAAATTATTAAATTTTCATGTACTTTTATATAAGTTTGTAAGAGAAAAGTACGTACTTTTAAAGTACATTAACATTGTGGCTATTAGAAAAATTGTTTTTTTTTTTTTTTTTTTGGTAAAATATCACAGTTTAGTTTGAAATGAGTAGTGTTTTTTTATCACAGTTTGTTTTTTCTTCTGTTTCAAAAATTATGTTTTTATCAGTTTTTTTTTTTGGCTTTAACTTTAATACAAAAAATATAAATAAATTAAAAATAATAAAATATTTTTGGGATTTTTTTATGAGGGTTGTTAATAAAATTCTTGTAATGCTTTTTAGTTTTAATTTTTTTTTTTTTTTTTTTTTTTATCAGTTTGCTTTTTATTTATTTTTAAATATAATTGTAATAATTTTAATTTTTATATTTCCACTTGTTTATATTTTTCTCTGAAATTAAGAAATATCATGCTTAAAAATAAAAAAGTTATTTTAACTTGATTTTTTGTTTTGTTTTATATATTTTTTGTAATTACAATTATTGTATTTTAAATGTTTTAATTACTTAAGCTAATAATTTTATTTTTTAAATGTCAATGAGGCAGAGAAAAAGGATAAGAAGGTAGAGATAGTGGGAGAAAAATTATTTTAATAGTCAATATTTAAGTACAAAAACAACTTTTTACAGAATTTCGAAAATGTTTGTTCCTATGCTAGCTGGATAAAGTGTAACTAGTATTTTTATCTGAAATGTATTTTAATTATTTTAGATAATTAATAGTAAGTGGAGAAAGAAATCATGAAAATAATATCAAAATAAACAATAAATTGCAGAAATTGGTAATTAAGTTTGAATTTTCAAAAATGGTTTAAAATGTAATTTCTTTATCTATTATATATCTATTTTTGATAAATTTAAAATTTTTGTTTTGAAAAATCCATGTACGAAATAAAAAAAAAAAGCATAAAAACGTCTCTCATTAAAATCAAAAATTCTTTTAGTATTAAAAAAAGTTATACAACAAAAACAAAAAAATATATATATTACAGAAACTCGAAATTAATTTCAAATTTTCGAAAATGGTTTAAAATTCATTTGTTGTTATGTTCCTTAATAAAATGCATAAAATTAATTCCAAATTCCATATTCAAAAAAATAAAACTTCATAAAAATGCCCAAAAAATTAAAATTTTTTTAGGTTTATTGTTTAAAAGCTAAATTTAATAATTTCCAAGTAATTCTAGAAATTCGAAAATGGTATAAAATACATTTATTTTTTTGTTCAATGCTACTTTGATTAAATAGTAAATTATTACTATTAAATTAAAAATTCCATGTTCGAAAATAGAAAAATAAATATAAATGTCCAAAAAATGTAAAACTCTTTTAGTTTTATTGATTGTAAGCGTATAGTAAATGTTTTGGAAAATTTTAGAAATTCGAAATTAATTTCAAATTTTCGAAAGTGACAAATTTTTAAAAATTTAGTGAGAAAATTTCATGTTCGAAAATGGAAAATATGTAAAAAGTCAACAATTTTAGTTTTGTTAACACAATTACTAATTTTTAAATGATTTATAAAAATTCAAAATTAAGTTCGAATTTATGATAATGATATAAAATTTGTTAGTTTAATATGTACACTATAAATTAAAGAAAACTTTAATTTTTTTAATTTTATACATCTTCGAAATTTTTAAAATATTAAATTTTTACTTAAAAATTCGAAATTATGTATAAATTTTTAAAAATTTCTTAAATTGACAAATTTAAATTATAGTCCAAGATTTTTTCTTTTTAATTTTTTTCTTGAAGTGTTTGTACTTAAACATTGACTATTGTAAAGATTTTATAAAAAAACGTTAAATAAATAAAAAGTAAAACACATTAATTGTTTTAGCTTTGTATCTTAGATTTACAAAATTGATAATTTATATTTTTTTCCGTTTTTTATTTATAATATATTTTGTTGTTGCAGTTTGTTTTTTTTTTTTTTTTTTTAATAAAATAAACAATAATCTTATTTATTGGTAAAGTGTTTGTCTAAATGTAGAAAAAAAAAAAAAAGAATTACATAAAAAATGTAAATTTTATTGCATTGAGTGAGAGAGAGAGAGGGAAACTAAAAAATTTATATTGGTTATTTATAGAAGAAAAAATCAAATCGTCAAATAGTTAAAATACAATTTATAAAATAGAAAATAATAATAAAAATTCTTAAACAAAAATTAAGAAAAATTATGTTTTGACTTATATATGCAGGAGTCAATAACTTTGTCCGATTAATTATTGTTATTTTTATAATATATGTATTTAGATTTCTTTTTTTTTTTTTGTCACTTGTTTCTTTTTAAGTAAATATAGAATAATTTAAACACTTTTTAGCTTAATATATATAAAAAAGTTGAATCACTTAATTAAGAAAGTGTTACAAAAAAAATTCTAATAGTTTGGATTAAAAAAAAAAAAATTAAACAAAATAAAAACGTTGTCTCATATAAAGAAGTTTTTCTATTCTATTCTGATTTAATTATATTTTTACCTTTTACTTTAAGGGGCATGCAACACGTTGATTTTATTTAAGTAGATAATTTCTGTTCTATATATTTTAGGTTTTTATTTTTTTGACATTACTCAATGATTTTTTTCATAATTCAAGGTTGCAGCAAACTGTATCATCGGCACGCACAGCGTTATTGTGGTTGTTGTTGTAATATTATGTCAATCTGTTTTTTTTTTTTTTTTTTTTGTTAATATTATGTTTATCATACTTAATAGTATCCTGTAGAGTTGGAGTAGCTTTGCTGATACGCTTGTGTGTCTAATTGAATGAAGAAAAAAGATTTTTTGTTTTGTCGAGCATAAAACGTAATGTTAGTTATTTAAATAATAACATTTTAATTATTAAAACATATTTTTAAAGTTTTTATTACGTTGCATTTAATTGTGAACAAAGATTTTTTAAAATTTCGACGGACAGACTTAAGTGCAATAGAAAATAATAATTAGGAAAATATAACAATAGACTTACCGTAACCGGCATATGCTCGTTCGTCATAGCTTTGTTGAGCATGTTGTGTATAATCTGCCTGAGATGTACTATAATCTACAGCTGGTGCACCATACTGTTGTGTATAGTCTTGTCCATATGTTTGGTAACGTGTATCTTGTTGGCCATAAGCCGAACTATAATAAAATAATTATTCATTTTTAGTGTTTAATATTTTTATTATTAGTAAATCTATTAAATGAAAATAATTTTAAGTGAATGATAAAGTAAGTTTATATTTTAAAATATAACAATTGTATAAAAACAATTTTTTTTTAATAAAATTTGTTTAATAACTTTGAAATTATTTGGCAGATCAAAAATGGATTCAATTATAATTTGGGGTAGTTTAAATTAAAATTTTTAAAACAAATCAGAAAAATAATCCTGGAAATATGCACTCATTAATTTCCTTTATACCCGTTTATCTTGGGAACTAAAATCAATATAAAAAGAGTGTATCATCTGCTTAGAACTCAATAATCACCTGTAGAAATACGTAATATTTTACTTTCGAAAAATCTTAATACTAAATATTATAGTCTGAAAATACCTTTATGAATATTCGAATTTAATTTCAAATTTTCAAAAATCGTTATGTTCTTTGATAATTATACTAAGTTATTAATATGTTTAATATTTTTTATTATAAATTCCATGTTCGAAAATTGAAAACTATATAAAAAATTAATATAAAATTTTTTTTTAAGTTTATTGTTTGAAAGCAAATTGTAATCATTTTTGATAAATTTTAGAAATTCGAAATTATGTTCGAATTTTTGAAAATAACATAAAAGTTTAATTTTATATATACTTAACAAATTATATATAAATTTAAGTATTAAGTCTAAAAATTATATATTCCAAAATGGAAAATGTGTAAAAATAAAGAAAATAAAAAAAAGGATAAATGGGAGGGTCAATGAACTATAGGAGAAACCGCAGCATCATAATAATTGAATCAAAAACCCAAAATTTCACAAAATATTCGAAATTTCACCAAAAACTCCAAATTTTATAGAAAATTTTAAATTTAGCAAAATTAAAAAAAAAAACAGAAATTCACCAAAAATCTTAAATTTTATCAAAAATACGAAATTTCGCAAAAAAATTGAAATTTTACCAAAAAAGGTGATCCTAATGCTGATAAAAATTTCGTGGTGTGTTTCGCTAATTTATACAATTCAAAATTTGTAACTCAATTTTATTAAATAGACTGACTGAATGGATTAATAAAAATAACATATTAAATGAATCCCAAGCTGGTTTCATATATACAACATATTTAATTTGGTAAACATCGTGAAACTTAACAAACTGGTTGGAAACAGTACTTATGCCTTTTTTGTTGATTTCTCCTGTGCTTTTGACAAGATTTCAAGAAACTATCTTTTTATTAAGATTATTATGCGGAACTCGAATGAAAATACCACCAGTCGTATTTGGGAAGGTATCTCTTTCTCGGATCCTTTCATATTTGATATCGGTGTTAAACAAGGGTATATCTTAAGTCCTCTCTTATTTTCATTATATGTGAACGACTAAGTAAATGGACTACCAGGTGGAGTTTACGTTGCTGGTACGAACATTAAAATTGTCCTGTACGCTGATGATATAGTTATCCTATCGGATTCTGCAACTGAATTTCAAAAAATGATTGATACCCTACACACATACTATACAACTTGGAAATTATCGGTTAATTTAAGCAAATAATGATATTTCGTTCAGGCACAAGATTTTCTAGATTACTTAATTGGCATTTTGGAGATGAAATCATAGAAATTGTAAATAGTTACTAATATTTAGGAATTGATATCACCTACAATTTATCTTTTAACAAAACCCAAAATTTTGGCAAAATCAAAAATCCTAAATTTTACCGAAAATTTTACTATAAATTAGAAAAAAAAAAATCGAAATTTCGCCAAAAATTTGATTTTACTTAAATCTTAAAATTTCAAATAAATTTGATTTTTTTTTTTTTTTTTTTGCAAATTTATACCTTTTTTTTTTCAAAATTTGTACTATTTTTTATTTTCAAACAATTTGTACTTTTCTTTTTTAAATTGCTACATTTTTGAAATATTTCTAATATTTTTTTTTAACTTTTATTAAAAAAATACGTACAGTACGAGATTGACGTGCTCAACTACATATTGTTTCAACTCCCCGATTTGCGCAACCAGTACTTTTTTAAATTATAAGGTTTACTAGTGCATGTTTTAAAAAAAGTATAGATAAATGCAACTTTTTATTGATATTTGTACTATTGTATCAATTTTTCGTAAGATTTTTTCTCATTCAAAAACGTAGTTTTAATGATCTAGAGATATATTCAAACGCATTGAATTATATACCAATCAAAATGTATCATTTTATAGTAAAATTCTTAAAACCTTTGTCAATATAATTGTATATAAAAAAAGTTGAAAAATATACGCAATTTATAACATATCTGAGAAAAATGACCCAACATTTATTAATGTTTAAATTAAGGTTTTTAAATAGAAAAATCTCCCTGCAAATTGCAGAATTAATTACTTTAGTTACATGTATCTAATAAAATATTCTCAAACGACTTTTTTTAATAAAATTTATATAAATTTAATTCTCACCTGTATCCTTGATATTGACTCTGATCATAATCAGTTGCAGCATGTGTTGCATAACCACTATTGGCTTGGTGGGCCGTGGGATGTGCTGGTGCTGCATGAGAATAGGCAGCTGTTTGTCCATAGCCATTATAGGGTGCTTGAGTTTGAGGAGCTGCATATGATTGGGCATATGGATCCATAGTTTGAGAGGGATCATGTTGAGCATAAGCATGATGGCTAAAATAAAAAATAAAAATACACAAAATAACATTAATAATACAAATCGTTAAAGCTGCACAACTAAAAAATTATTACCTTTGCGGTGGTGGTGGTGGTGCCGGTTGGTGTTGTACACCATAACTCGCTGGTGGTGCCATATGAGGAGGCTGATGATATTTAGGAGCTGGTGCACGCTGTGAATATGGTCCACCTTCATAACGACCACGTTTAGGTCCAGGTGGTCCTCCAGGTGCTCCACGTTTTAGAGATGTTTGTGGTGTAACTTGTGTATTAACAACATGTGGCTGTTGTTGCATCATTGGTGGTCGTGTCATGCCGGTATTTGAGTATTGTCCACGGCCTCGAGGTGGACCACCACGACGCATAACACCCTGTTCACCCATTTGTGGTCCACCATACATTGAAGTCATGCCTGCAGAACCATTGTGGGGATTATAACCACCACGACCTCCACCACGAGGACCAGCTCCTCTACCACGTCCACTGCCTCTATAATTTGGTGAAACTCCCGTCGATATAGGTTTGGATGTGATGGGAGCAGCCGTTGTCACCGTTGTTTCAGCATTAGGATCAGCAATTGTTACAGGTGCTGTTTTAACGGAATTTGTGGTAGTTTCTTCAGATCCGGCAACCACCTGATTAGCCACACTGCCTTGTACAGGCGACACAGTTTTATTGTTATCCACCCCAGTATGTTGTTTTGGTGCTGAAAATTCAATGAATACATACATAATTATAAAATCTTACGTCTATGGTGTGATTATTGATTTTTTTTACTACTTACGTTGGTTATACAAAGGCATACGGTTAGTTCCTCTCATTGGTAAACCTCCACGAGGAGCACCTCGCCCTTGATAACCCCCTGGACCACCCATACCAGGACCACCACGCATGGGCGGTGCACCACGAGGTGCAAAACCACCACGCCCAGGATAACCCATTGGAGGTCCACCCATACCACCACGTGGTACAAAACCACCGCGTCCGGGAAAACCTCCAGGTCCGCCCACACCACCGAAATGTCCCCTACCCATACCTCTACCCCTACCACGTTCATAAGAACCACGCATTTGACCACCACGTCCACGTGTGGGTGCTACACCACCGGTCACCGGTGCCGTATCGACAGTTGTTGGTGGCGCTTCCATTTCAATCAAATACCAAATTACACTCGACTTTTTTTTTATTCTTGTCTCACTTTTCCGATTGCGGCTATGTCCCCGGCAAATTTATTTTCTTACTTATTTTCAATGAAGTTTTTATATATTATTAACAAAAACTATTTTATGCACTTTATTTAATCAATTGGCATTATTTTTATGTGGAAAATTATTAAAATTGTTTAATTTTATGTATTTTTTCCAAGACGCTGCAAATTTTTACGTTTAGGTTCTTAAAAAAACATGGCTGCCAATAATAATATCGATTTTTTTTTCAATCGCATCTATGTGTTGCAGGGATGTAAAAGTGAATTTTTAAATTGTACCAAATAGCTCTTAAAATTGTACTTTTTTGATTAACGACGGGTCTACACGAGATTCAACAAACGTCAAATTCTTATCATAAAAGGAATTTATCACGTGTAGACGAAGCTTACATTTGTCACCCCTAGTCGCCACGCAGACATTTTTGTGTCCGCAATTGTCAAATTCTATCTCTCTCTTCAAAATGTTACGTGTGGACCAATAAGAAATTTATTGCGCAATCTATTTCGCAATAAATGTTTAAACACAAAGCTGAGCAATAATGTTTAACATAAAGCCCAAATTACAATAGTGCGTAGTCAGCAGCAGTGTGTGCTGCCATAATCAGCTGATTATTTAGAATGCACTACGCGCTATTGTAATTTGGGCTTTAGGTCAGCAGCAGTTTGCAGTGCTGTTTCATTTAGCCCTGTTTCTAAATTCACTGCGCTGCATTCAGATTGAGAGCGAGACAAAGAGAGTAAGCAAATAAATGAGAGGCTAAAATACACAAGTAGAACAAAGCTAGATGGTGGTTGTAAATTGTGGCTGCCTACGCTGAATTGTAATTATAACAGCAGCAACATGTTGTGCTGAAAGTGATCAGCTGATAATTTTTGCTGATACTGTTGCTGACTACGCGCTATTGTAATTTGGGCTTAAGCTGTCAAATTTATTGTTCTTTTTAAAAATTTGAATTTTTTTAACAAAACAAAGATGGAAAATTAATTAATTTTGTTTTAAAAATACAAATTAAAAATAAAAACGGAGAAAAAACTAAAATTTTCGTTAAAAAAGACAAATTAAAATTTAAATTTCTCATGTACGTTTTCTCCACCCCTTAACATAAAGTTGGAAATAAAAGCTTGTTCCCGTTATTCTGCCGACGTTATTTCTTATGTTAGGAAATAAAAATGTCTGCGTGGAGACGTAGAGTCACATACAATCGATTTTGTTAACCTAATTTTTAAAAGATAGAATTTTGGTGGAGTACCATATAAAACTCGAATTGTTATAACTTTTATATCTGATGATTGGTGGAGTACCAGATAAAACTCAAAGGATTGATAATGGTGGAGACCATTAGACTCAGAGAGCTAAATTCAAAAACTCTAGCTTTCTATACAAAGGTGTAGATCGAGTGGATGGTTTGCGATTATTTGACGACAATGTATCCTCGAATACTTTGGAGTCTGTGAGACTCTACACAAGGCTAGTAGTAGAATTATATATTACGTTTATACGCACGATTATTGCAAATAAAAATAAGTTGCAAATAATTAACTCACCATTTACACGCAAAATAATAACTTACCAACTCTTTTAGTTCACTCAGCAAAATTAAATTATTTTCTTTACATGTATAAGAGTTTTTAGTTGCTTTTCTACGAATCGTTTCATTAGAGATGTTAAAACATCATGTTAAATTTTTTTGCTGAGTTTCAATGTTTTTTCGTTGTTTTGCTGTTGCCTTTCATCTTTATATTAGATAATTTTTATCAATACAAACGTCAACATTAACGCAAATTTATAGGTTGTTTTTGCATTGCCATCTCTTATGTCAACTTTAATTTTGTCATTTCACATGTTTCTTTACAAAAAGCAAAAACAATTCATGTAGTAAAAAGAGAGGAGAAAGACGCAATAACACAAAAGTAAGCATAAAAATGTAAACATAAACAAAAATTTGACACTTCAAATTACAAAACACAGGCAGTCATATTGATTTCAAAAAGAAAAAAAATTCTCAGCTGTTTTAATGTCGTTACCTTCTTAATCTACCTTGGCAAATGCAATAACATAGTATAATTCATAGTAAAATAATAAAGTACTCGCACATCTACAAAAACAAAAATTGCTTGAATTTTGTTAGTGTAAAACTACTGCCCACAATGTCAGAATGCTTTGAACGGAAAAATGAGAGAACGAAAGAGAGCAAGAAAAAAAAAACTCAAAAAATATTTTACATGTGAATACAAAAACAATTTGACAGTACCGCGAGGTTTGCCAATGAAAAAATTGTAAAACAGCTGGTCTTACGAGTATACTTTATTATTATACTATGGTATAATTATAAAGTATACTAGTAAGAACAGCTGTTTTAAAATTTTTTCATTGGCAAACCTCGCGGAACTGTCAAATTGTTTTTGTATTCATACGTACAATTTTTTTCGAGTTTTTTTACTCTTTCTCTCCTTCATTCGCTCATTTTGTGTTTATAGCATTTTGACATTATGTGCAGTAGTTTTACACTAACAAAATACAAGCAATTATTGTTTTTGCAGATGTGCGAGCACTTTCTAATTACGCTATGATGCAATCATAGTATTATAATAAAGTATTAGCATGGTACAATAATACCAGGTAACAGTATAAAAACAGCTGATAATTTTTGCTGCTTTCAATTTTGTAATATTTCTGTCAACATTTGTTTACATTTATGCCATAGTATAATAATAAAGTATACTCGTAAGACCAGCTGTTTTACAATTTTTTCATTGGCAAACCTCGCGGTACTGTCAAATTGTTTTTGTTTTCACATGTAAAATATTTCTTGAGTTTTTTTCTCTTGCTCTCTTTCGTTCTCTCATTTTTCCGTTCAAAGCATTCTGACATTGTGAGCAGTAGTTTTACAATAACAAAATACAAGCAATTTTTGTTTTTGTAGATGTGCGAGTACTTTATTATTTTACTATGATTTATGTTTTGTTTACATTTACAGTTTGTTTATATTAAATGCAGTGAGACCTCGATTATCCGTAATGGTCGGGACTGGAAGCATTCTGGATAATCAATTTTTTCAGTTAATTGAGTTACATTTTTCATTTATATAATTCAGTTATTCAAGGATTTAATATAAATGTTTAAATAATATAAGGAAAAAATGATCATGATGATAAGGGCTTCATTTTGCGTATGTTTTTCAAATCCATATTTTTCTCAACTAGCTTTTCATGAATGCAGTAAAATTGGATTTTACCTTTCTCTGACTCATCTTATTCAAACGAGGGAACTCCCCTTTTTTGTTTTATTTAAATTGTGTTTGATTGTTCAAAAACAATTAAAAAAATTGAGCTTAGAAACCCGGATAATAGAGGTAAACACGGTTAATCGATGGAAAAAAATTAAATGGATGCAAAAAAAAAAACAATTATAAATTTTCTTTCCTGGATAATCGACGTTGCTGGTTAATTGAGGCCTCACTGTAATATACATTTATATATTTTGTTTTGCTTTTTGTTATTTTCTTTTTGACATTAAGGAAACAAATTAACCAACAAAAATTACTGATTTTGTTTCCTTGTTGTATTTGTTGTGGCGATACTGTTACCTGGTATTATTGTACCATATATTTTTTAGTTAAAAACATTATGAGTGAGGCTTGGTGTTTAAACATCGTTTTTACCATAAACATTAACAACCGTATTTAAACATCAAGAAATTAAATTAACATAACCCGTGGTCCTCACCTAACATAAAATATTTAACATTAACACTAACATTATGTTAATAGTAAATGTAGACCGTTTAAAAAGGCTCGTGTAGACCTCAAATTAGTTTCAAATTCAACAAAAAAAAAAGTACAGTTTTACCAATTTCACATCCCTGATGTGTTCCCATCAGAGACCTGCGCCGCACAAATTTAACGGCGGCGGCATCTTTTGTAAAATTTCTGACGGCGACTCAAAATCGTCTGTTATGCGACGGAGAAGTAAACATAACGTCGAGTCTATATTAGAGAAATTTGTATCAAGACAAACGTCAAATTTTTGTTTGAGTTGCAGATAATTTTTTATCTCTGTCAATTATAGGGGAAAACGTATGTCATAATGGCGTCTTTTACCAAGCATTATCAAGACAAAGTTGTCAGAGCTCGAGCGCTGACAATTTTCTTTTAACGCTGCTATAACACTGACAAATTCAGTCTACATTAGACAAATCTTTATCTTGATAAAATTTTGATGTTTGTCTTGATAAAAATTTGTCTAATGTAGACTCAAAGTAAGATCTTTTTAATTCCTTAATATGGTATTTACACTTGCTTACATCTAACATCTACCATGAATTTTACAAGATGTTAACATCTTCATATATAAATTGTATAGGGCTCAAAACTCAACATCTTTCAACATATTTAAAAGATGTTCCTAACTCATTTTGTTCCACTTAACATCTATATTTTATTTTAGTGTCATCACGAGAAAAATGACATGGAATTGAAAAAATGCAAACAAAATACAAATAGGAACACAACAACAACAATATACAAGTTAATTTATTTTATTATTTTATTTTAATTTTAAATTTTATTCTTTTCATTTCCCAACTGTTTAGTTTTTTAATCAAAGAACGAATGAATATAATTTTAAATAAACTTAACTTAAAGCTTAAGCAAGAGTTATAAAAAGCAAGAGTCATCAATTTTATTTCAGTTTTACTTTTATTTATTGCAGACATGGTGTCAGCAAAAACGGAGTTTCAAAATTTGAAACAATTTATTTTGAATAGATTGCAAATAATAAAAACGAATCGTGTAGTTAAAATAAAAAAAAGGTTAATAACATTTAGGTTGTTAACTCTTCCCCCTTTAAATCGAGTGTCCTCAATCGTTTTTATAAATTTTTTTTTTATTTTTGTTTTTATTTTAAAAAAGTGGAATTTTATGTAGCCTCGGAGGTTTATCTGGAGCAATAATGGTGATTTGTGTTGTTTGTGGTAAGTTAGTAGTTTCGAATGGTTTTTCTATTGCAGGTACCTGAGGTTCCCATACAACGACTTTCTCTACTGTTTTGTAACACATCTTTAGGAAAATAATTAAAATAACAATTAGTAACAACATTCCAGAAATTGTCCATTCTCCGATTATAAGACGTTTTCTCACAGTTGTGATGATGTCTGTATTATTGATTTGGAGTTCACTAAGTGCCTCAAGAGATAAAAGATTAAATCGACTTTTTTCAAAGGGAGTGGGTTGTAACATAGCTGGCACGGTTTGCAAAGGTGAAGCTTGCCAGTTGCTAAATGTTCTATTTTCAATTTTAATAGTCATATTATGGAACTTAATTAAGAATGTTCCGGAAATATTATGTGTTTTTTCGTTTTCAAAAAAAAATGTAAACATAAACAAAAATTTGACACTTCAAATTACAAAACACAGGCAGTCATATTGATTTCAAAAAGAAAAAAAATTCTCAGCTGTTTTAATGTCGTTACCTTCTTAATCTACCTTGGAAAATGCAATAACATAGTATAATTGATAGTAAAATAATAAAGTACTCGCACATCTACAAAAACAAAAATTGCTTGTATTTTGTTATTGTAAAACTACTGCTCACAATGTCAGAATGCTTTGAACGGAAAAATGAGAGAACGAAAGAGAGCAAGAGAAAAAAACTCAAGAAATATTTTACATGTGAAAACAAAAACAATTTGACAGTACCGCGAGGTTTGCCAATGAAAAAATTGTAAAACAGCTGGTCTTACGAGTATACTTTATTATTATACTTTATTATTTTACTATGATTTATGTTTTGTTTACATTTACAGTTTGTTTATATTAAATGCAGTGAGACCTCGATTATCCGTAGTGGTCGGGACTGGAAGCATTCTGGATAATCAATTTTTTCAGTTAATTGAGTTACATTTTTCATTTATATAATTCAGTTATTCAAGGATTTAATATAAATGTTTAAATAATATAAGGAAAAAATGATCATGATGATAAGGGCTTCATTTTGCGTATGTTTTTCAAATCCATATTTTTCTCAACTAGCTTTTCATGAATGCAGTAAAATTGGATTTTACCTTTCTCTGACTCATCTTATTCAAACGAGGGAACTCCCCTTTTTTGTTTTATTTAAATTGTGTTTGATTGTTCAAAAACAATTAAAAAAATTGAGCTTAGAAACCCGGATAATAGAGGTAAACACGGTTAATCGATGGAAAAAAATTAAATGGATGCAAAAAAAAAAACAATTATAAATTTTCTTTCCTGGATAATCGACGTTGCTGGTTAATTGAGGCCTCACTGTAATATACATTTATATATTTTGTTTTGCTTTTTGTTATTTTCTTTTTGACATTAAGGAAACAAATTAACCAACAAAAATTACTGATTTTGTTTCCTTGTTGTATTTGTTGTGGCGATACTGTTACCTGGTATTATTGTACCATATATTTTTTAGTTAAAAACATTATGAGTGAGGCTTGGTGTTTAAACATCGTTTTTACCATAAACATTAACAACCGTATTTAAACATCAAGAAATTAAATTAACATAACCCGTGGTCCTCACCTAACATAAAATATTTAACATTAACACTAACATTATGTTAATAGTAAATGTAGACCGTTTAAAAAGGCTCGTGTAGACCTCAAATTAGTTTCAAATTCAACAAAAAAAAAAGTACAGTTTTACCAATTTCACATCCCTGATGTGTTCCCATCAGAGACCTGCGCCGCACAAATTTAACGGCGGCGGCATCTTTTGTAAAATTTCTGACGGCGACTCAAAATCGTCTGTTATGCGACGGAGAAGTAAACATAACGTCGAGTCTATATTAGAGAAATTTGTATCAAGACAAACGTCAAATTTTTGTTTGAGTTGCAGATAATTTTTTATCTCTGTCAATTATAGGGGAAAACGTATGTCATAATGGCGTCTTTTACCAAGCATTATCAAGACAAAGTTGTCAGAGCTCGAGCGCTGACAATTTTCTTTTAACGCTGCTATAACACTGACAAATTCAGTCTACATTAGACAAATCTTTATCTTGATAAAATTTTGATGTTTGTCTTGATAAAAATTTGTCTAATGTAGACTCAAAGTAAGATCTTTTTAATTCCTTAATATGGTATTTACACTTGCTTACATCTAACATCTACCATGAATTTTACAAGATGTTAACATCTTCATATATAAATTGTATAGGGCTCAAAACTCAACATCTTTCAACATATTTAAAAGATGTTCCTAACTCATTTTGTTCCACTTAACATCTATATTTTATTTTAGTGTCATCACGAGAAAAATGACATGGAATTGAAAAAATGCAAACAAAATACAAATAGGAACACAACAACAACAATATACAAGTTAATTTATTTTATTATTTTATTTTAATTTTAAATTTTATTCTTTTCATTTCCCAACTGTTTAGTTTTTTAATCAAAGAACGAATGAATATAATTTTAAATAAACTTAACTTAAAGCTTAAGCAAGAGTTATAAAAAGCAAGAGTCATCAATTTTATTTCAGTTTTACTTTTATTTATTGCAGACATGGTGTCAGCAAAAACGGAGTTTCAAAATTTGAAACAATTTATTTTGAATAGATTGCAAATAATAAAAACGAATCGTGTAGTTAAAATAAAAAAAAGGTTAATAACATTTAGGTTGTTAACTCTTCCCCCTTTAAATCGAGTGTCCTCAATCGTTTTTATAAATTTTTTTTTTATTTTTGTTTTTATTTTAAAAAAGTGGAATTTTATGTAGCCTCGGAGGTTTATCTGGAGCAATAATGGTGATTTGTGTTGTTTGTGGTAAGTTAGTAGTTTCGAATGGTTTTTCTATTGCAGGTACCTGAGGTTCCCATACAACGACTTTCTCTACTGTTTTGTAACACATCTTTAGGAAAATAATTAAAATAACAATTAGTAACAACATTCCAGAAATTGTCCATTCTCCGATTATAAGACGTTTTCTCACAGTTGTGATGATGTCTGTATTATTGATTTGGAGTTCACTAAGTGCCTCAAGAGATAAAAGATTAAATCGACTTTTTTCAAAGGGAGTGGGTTGTAACATAGCTGGCACGGTTTGCAAAGGTGAAGCTTGCCAGTTGCTAAATGTTCTATTTTCAATTTTAATAGTCATATTATGGAACTTAATTAAGAATGTTCCGGAAATATTATGTGTTTTTTCGTTTTCAAAAATTGACCCATGATAATCATTTAAAAGAATTATACCTGAGTCTATTTCTTCAATTAAAGGAATTTGATGACTATTACTTATAATACAAGATGAATTCAAATTATTAATAAGCTTAGGAATACAATTTGTTTCTGTTATATTAAGTAAATTTTTTTCATTACAGATAGTTAAATTATTATAACTTTTACATTTTTCTCTAATAGCAAACATTTCATATTTGTTAAATATAATTTCTTTGAAATTTAAATGAATTACCTTATTTTTCTTTTTTACTGGTCTTATTATTACATTTTTATAATTTTCATTTTTTGTTAGTGGAATTTTAATTAAATAAAATATTTCTCTTTTATCATTATTTATTATTGCTACTTTTGAAAATTCTAGTGCCTCTTCTGGGCTGGAAAAATTTATATTTTCTTCTATTAATGTTTTCATAGCAATATTTATTTCTTTTTTACTTAATAAAAGTGGATTTACAATATTAATTCTTGCCCATAAAATGGCGCGTTCGATATTTACTAATTCTTCTTTAACTAGTCTTATTTTGTTTTGCAAATTAATTACAATTTCATTTTCCAAATAAACATCTTTTCTTATTTGATTAGTTATTGTATTAAATCTTATAGTTAAATTATTTAATCTTTTATTAAATGATTCATTAATGAATACTTGCTTATTATTATTTTTATTTAAATCAGCAATATTACTAGCTAATATTTGGAAGTCATTATGATCAGGAGTACCTGCTATGTACTTCCATACAGTTCCAATGGCGTCTATAGATCTTCTCTGTCGATTGTTAGGGATAGGGGTAAGGTCTTCTAGGATGTTAATAGTTTGTGTTAATTCATGGATAAGAAGAGGATATTTGTTGTGGGATTTGGGGATGTTTTGTTCAATGAATGATTGCACATTATTTAAAAATTCTTCATACTCTTTCATTTTTATTACGTGAATTATTGTAAATGTTCCCTGCTGTATTTTTGCCGTTCCCTTATCGATAGTTATTATATGGGACGATGAATAATCAACCATTTCGAACTCCGCCTGGATGCAGATTAGTTGGATCCTGTAGAACAATTTACCTTTTAATATTACTTTTATGAACTATCTTTCCTGAATTAGTTAAAATCGTAGTATTTCTATCTTCTTTCACTATTTCCTCTCTGTACCGAGGAGACAGTTTCGATCCTAACCTTTTGTTTACCTTAACATAAATCTTTTCACCTACTGAATAATTTTTAATTTTATCTCTATCCTTGTTATGTTTTTCTAAGTCTTGTTCTTGTTTTTCTTTTAATCTATTACTAATTTCTTTTCGCTCATCTTCTACCTCTGTCAAATAATTATATGTGCAATATTTGTTTTCTGGTTTTTATATATTCCAAGAGTGATATACATTTCTTTGGTTTACAATTTTTTTCATTCTTACCTAATGTCCCTATTTGCAAAATTTTAGGTTCCTCTTGCCATTGTATTTAAACTACCGTTAAAACAAACATATCATTCTCTAAATTTTAATAGAAAATAATTATATGTGCAAATTGAAATGTTTACTCAACAGACTGACATGAAGTCCGCAGTTTGAACCGTTTAACCAATTAAAGTTAAAATTAAAGTTATTTGGGGAATATTTAAAATGATTAGACCTAAAATACCAAAATTTATTTTTTTTTAATTTATAGCCAAAATATGTCACCAGGTCATGAACTGTCAGTTGAAGTGCTGAAATCATGAAAGTAAGACGACAATTTATGTAAAATTCCAAAAAATGGTGTACACAGAAAATGTTTATCATAATACTGTTGAAAATTTTCAAAAAATCTGAGAAATTGCTATCATTCTAGGAGCGGTAACCCATAATCAATTGCTGATTAGCGGGGCTTAGGGAAATTTTTCGAAGAAAAACAACATGTGTTACAGAAAAATAACGGCCAAATAAACGGGTTTTAATAATTGGACGTGAGCATACAATAATAAAAGAGGTTTTAGATTAAAATTTATGACCTTTGGGTGGCAAAAACATAACATAATAGAGCGTTACAAAAATCCAAACGCAGGATTTTATGATAAATGTAATTTTTGTTTAAAAACTTAAATTACACCATGAGTTTATGTGCATAAGGGATAAAAAATATTATATTTAAATTATCCAAGTGTTTATCAAAAATATTACATGGGTATTCGACGTCTACAAAAGACATCCTTGAAGCGTAATCATAGTGTCGAATCGCACATAATATAAGTCAATTTTAGTTCTAGATAGAAGTTGAAAATATTTATTGGACGTAGCTAAATTAGTTCACAGCGCAACATAAATTTACTGGACAAAAAATCCAATAGCTTCGTTGATGAATTTCCTACAAAAATTAGATTTTTCAGTAAATTAATGTGACGACGTTACTATATCGGGCCTCAAAATCGATTGTTAAGTCACAAAATATTATATTTCTGGAGCAACCAGTAATGATCCTCAGGCCTTCATGACATAAGGATTTCCAAAGAATACTGTATGCTGAGATATATTTAGATTTAGAGCTATATGACAATATCAAATGTTTCAAATTGATTTTGTATAAGTATACTACAGTTTTGACCTATATATATGTAAAGCAAAAAGGACGAATCGGTATAACGATGGATGCATCTGGTAACGTTATATTAGGATAACACAATTCCTTAACAACTTTCATGAATATTGAAAATTAACTTTATTTAAATAAAGGATTTTTATAAAATTCTTGTCATGCACATATAATTATTTTCTATGAACAATTTTAAAATCAATTAAATTTTGCGACAAAATACACATAAGAAATAAATTTTTCATTTGACTTATAAAGCTCTAATAAACATTAAAAATAAAAAAAAGATTTGAATTTGAAAATCCTATTTTTGAAAAAAATAAATTACTTTATAGGTATGCACATATAATTATTTGACTGGGGTATTTCCTTTTGATTTCTACACTTCCTACCAAAAAATATTTCTATTGGTTTTTTTCTAGTAACAGAGTGAATTGAGGAGTTGTATTCATAAATTGACTTTGTAAGTAAGTCATGAAATGAGGTGTGAAGTTTTTCCGGTTTTAAACATCTCATGATTTCCGAAAGTGTGGAATGAAATCTTTCTACTTGTCCATTAACAGAACTGCAGTATGGGGGTGTAGTATAAATATTTATTCCAAATTGATCTTGAAGCAGAAATTTTATTGTAGCAGAATTTAGGGATTTTTCATTATCTATTACTATTGAATTAGGGACACCAAATGCCAAAATTAATTCCCTAAGAGGTTCTTTTATATCCTCTATTGCTCGTGATTTCAAAATTTTTGCCTGCGCATATTTCGAAAATTTGTCAATAGCTGTAAGGACCAGATTTTTCTCGGTCGAGTAGATGTCAACATGAATTATCTCTCCTGGTTTCTTTGGAATTGGTGTGACTTCAAAACTAGGTTTATTTGGATGACGATCATATTTTTGTTCCTTACAAATTTTACAGGTTTTCACTATTCTATTGGTTTTTTCCGCCATTTTGGGAAAATAATATTTTTGTCTAATTTGTTCTCTGTTCTCTTTTCCATTCCGATGTGCCCTTTTATGTTCCGATATTATTATTTCTTCTTGTTCACTTTCATTTGTTATATCTTGTACTATGCTTTGGGTAAATCTGACCTTAAAGTTTTTAAAATGTTCAGGATAAAATTCTTGTATAATTCCCATAATTGGTTCACTTGTGAAAAGTCCATTAATCACACTTGGGTTCAAATACTTCTTTAATACAGTTATTAAATCTTCTTTCGAATAATGGGGTTGTTTTATAACATGCCTGTGATATGTTGGAAAAGGGATTTTAAATTCGTATTTTTCCTGGTCGTCTACTAATATAAAGAGTTGATTCTTAAAAGCATTTATGGGACATTCTATAGCGGGTATTAAGTTATGCGACGAACTTTCAGAGCTATGTTGAGTCGCCGTCATGGAATTTATTTGTGGGGGTCTGGATAATGCATCAGCGACTACATTGGTCTTGCCTGGTTGGTATTTTAATTCGTAATTGTATTCCTCTAGGATGGCTTTCCATCTTTTCATTTTGCTGTTTGTATTTTTGCTGCTAAGAGCGAAAGTCAGCGGTTGGTGGTCTGTGAAAATATTTATTTTTCTTGACCCATACAGATAGTTTCTTAATGTGGTGAGTGCCCAAATTATCGCCAACATCTCTTTTTCATTCGTTGCGTAATGTTCTTCTGTCTTATTTAATGTTCTTGAAAGAAATGTTATTGGTTTGCGATCTTGTGATAAGACTGCTCCAATTGCATATTCGGAAGCGTCGGTTGTTAAGTCAAAGTCTTTTTCAAAGTTTGGATGTGAGAGAATAATATCCTCTGAGGTCATTGAATTTTTTATTTTTTGAAATGAGTCTATTGCATCTTGATCCAAGAATATTCTTTTATTTTTGGATGCGTTTTTAGAAACGCGTCCATCCTCCCCTCTTAAAAGGGATGTCAGGGGTTTAGCTAGTTTCGCATAATCTCGTATAAAACGACGATAATAACCTGACATACCAAGGAAACTTCTTAAATCTTTCAATGTTTTGGGTGGAGATATATTAACTATTGCCCTTACTTTATCGGGGTTGGTTTTTATACCATTAATGTCTACAATAAATCCTAAAAATTCTATTTGTTGTTTTGCAAATTCACATTTATCGAGTTGAACTTTGAAGTTTGCAGATTCTAGTGTTCGGAAGACTTTATGTAAATTTTGAAAATGATCAGTTTCATTCTTGCCAAATATAATTATGTCATCTATATAGACATAACAAATTTTCCCTATGTGTTCCCTCAAAACATCATCTAAAGTGCGTTGGAAAATTGAAGGAGAATTCTTCAATCCGAAAGGAAGACGTACAAATTCAAATTTTCCATTATTAATGGAAAATGCAGTTTTCTCAATATCACTTTCCTTAAGTGGGATCTGATGAAAACCACTTTTTAGATCTATAACGGAAAAATATTTGTTTTCCCCTAGGTTTGATAATACCTCATTTATCTCCGGAATCGGATAACGGTCTGGCACAGTAATTGAGTTCAATTTCCTGTAATCTATTACCATTCTATATTTTTTCTCTCCTGATGCATCCATTTTTTTTGGAACGATCCAAACAGGTGCATTATATGGGGACTTTGATGGTCGAATTATTCCATCATTTAAAAGCTCAAGTACTTGTTTCTCTATTTCACTTTTTAGTGCCATAGGGTAGGGATATGTTTTTGAAAAGACTGGTGTATCAGTAGTTGTTCTAATTTCTCCCTGCACTCGAGAAGTGTAGGTTAATTTATGGTTAGGTTCTGTAAATAAATTCGGATACATGTGAATTGCTTCTTCTAGCTTTGCTATTTGGGTTTTGTTCAAATGGTCGGTTCTTAGTTCAACCTTATTGATTGATTGGGAAATATGCTGATAAATTTTAATTTTTTTAACATTATCTATTAACATGTATTGTTCTTTTACATGGATTACTGCATTAAGTTCTTCTAAGCTGTCATGACCAAGAATGCCATGAAAAGATTTCAACGACGGCAAGATATAAAATTTTATTTTATGATTTGGTATGTTGAAGATATTTACGAAAGTGTGGTGTGTAATTTGTATGTTGCCAGATATAGAATTCGCAAAAAAGGGGTTTTCATTTAGAATTGGTTTGGTTACTAGAGAAGGCTGGATATAATTTTTATTAGAGCCAGTATCAATTAATATTTTTAATATTTGGCCATTCTCTGTTTTACATTTAAAATATGGAAGTGAAGAATGCGCTAATCTAAAAAATGGATATCTGATAAATCTTCGGTGTGGGTATTTCCCTGTTCGATTTCTTGTTGGTAATAATCTTGTATGTAATCTTGAAGATTTTCGTCTTGAATCGCTTGTCGGTAATTATTTTCGTAACTATTGGAATTGTCATTTTGGTTATATGACATATCATTAGAAGGAAGTTCTTCATTGACTGCAATGTGAAAATTTCTTTGCAATTTATTATGTGGCATTGGGGTGTTTAGAGATGAGGGTATAGGCCTTTTGCCATGAAATTGATTTGTTTGACGGGGTCTATTTTGGTAATTAATGTTTTTGGACTGAATAGAATGATCAATGTCCATTGGTTCGGGTCTTTGTGGCTTTGAAGCTGTAGGTCTTGATGGTATGAAATTTTGTTGAAAGTATGGAGCTTGTGGTTGGAATTGTTGTCTGGGCTGATTGTGTAACTGGGAATGTGGGTTAAAAAAGGGTTGTCGATATGACCTTTGATTATTCTGATATTGAAATGTGTCCCATTGCCTTGCGTTACTAGGCCGTTGTAGGGTAAGTTCAGGATAAAATGGTGCTTTATTTAAATTAACATTTCGTTTTGGTTGAGGTGGTTGAAATTGTCTTTGTGGTTTAATATTATTGTGATTATAGGCGTATTCTGCTCTAAAGTTTTGGTTTTCTAATTTTAAGCATAAGTGCAATGCTTGTGGTAAATCTGATGGTTCGCGGATTCCTAATAATTTGGGTAATTCTCCATTGAGACCTCTTATAAAGGTATCTAAGGCTTTATCGCGATATGTCTGTGTCAGTAACATAGCTGATTCCTTGCCTATCTCCATACATCCTATTTTATTTAATATTAAGGACAGATGGGTATAAACTTCCTGATAAAAACCTTGTATAGAGTTTTTGCCTTGAATCAATGAAGTCATCTGATATTCTAGAGTACCTAAATCACGCTTATCCCCATAGTGAAGTGTTAAGCACTTAACGATACTCTTCCAATTAAGAGGAGTATTATATGATTCTAGGGCTGCGTCTGCATTACCTATAATTTTGTTGCGGATAACGCTTAATATTCCGAAATATTTTGCAGTTCCTTTAAAATTATCATAAATTTCCAGGACCCTTTCTACGCTTTTCCTCCAAGAATTAAACTCAGCAGGATTACCTGAAAATTCTCTCAAACATCGGACAATATCAGGAATCTTATCTAATTCACCTATGTTGTTCCTATGTCTTTCTTCTATTACTATATCTGATCCATTAGGTAAATCGTCATTTGAAATATTTAACGCTTGAATTGTTGCTCTAACTTGTTCTACGACAAAGGATGCTATTTGTTGCTGTAGTGCAGCATTCATTTGTGGTTGATTTTGGGGATTAATTGGTTGAGGAATTTGGTCTTGGTTAAGGATGGGTGGTCTTATTAGGTTAGATGGATTTGCCATGATTAGGGTTATGAGATTTTGTTAGTAACAGAGAATTTCTTAAAACTTTAAAAAAAAAATTTTTTTGTATTCAAAATTATTTTACTTGTAATATTGTTGATCAATTTAACCTTCACTTCTTTCCTATGATTCAATTACTTTTAATTTTCCTTAATTTAATTCTAGTTATTCTAGTTATTTTCAGTTTATTATTTATTACTTGTAAAATTGTTGATCAATTTTATCTTCACTTCTTTTCTATGATTTAATTACTTTTAATTTTCCTTAATTTAATTCTAGTTATTCATTTCTTATTTCACAATATTATTGATAATTTTAATTTTTCTTTTTTCCACTTTTCTAATAATTTACTTGTATTAAATTTTCTTAATTAATTCACTTTTTCCACTTTCTTATTTTCTATAACTTAATTTCTGTATTAAATGCTAACTTACATTAATATGATGATACCCCACATCTTACTACCGACAGTTTTGGGTTGTTCCTTTTTGTCTTTCAACTACTAGTGGTCCTCCGCTGTACCAATTGTAGTAATCGCTGTCTTGATAAATCCAACGGTGATGTGTCCAGCGGTGAGCTTCTTTAGGTCGGGCTGGAATAACTTGCTACTTGTTGTAAATGTGTCCAGATGAGCTTCTTGAGGTCGTGTTTGGAACATGTAACACAGTGCTAGTTAAAAGGTATCCTTTTTGCTCGGGCGCCAGTTAATTTATTTTATTATTTTATTTTAATTTTAAATTTTATTCTTTTCATTTCCCAACTGTTTAGTTTTTTAATCAAAGAACGAATGAATATAATTTTAAATAAACTTAACTTAAAGCTTAAGCAAGAGTTATAAAAAGCAAGAGTCATCAATTTTATTTCAGTTTTACTTTTATTTATTGCAGACATGGTGTCAGCAAAAACGGAGTTTCAAAATTTGAAACAATTTATTTTGAATAGATTGCAAATAATAAAAACGAATCGTGTAGTTAAAATAAAAAAAAAGGTTAATAACATTTAGATTGTTAACTTACATATGTATTAAAACTTTAATTAAAACACTAACATTAAAAAAATATATAAATTGACGTATTAATAATTGTTTTTATTGTTTAATTGCAATATTTAATAAAATTATTGATTATTTTATAAAATTTATTTTATTCGTCAAGCATTTTTCCTTCACCATGCGACTTTTTCATTGATGAATGATGGTAGATGTTGCAAGTGTGAACAAATGTTTCACATTTTTAACATCTTCCATGCATTCCTTCAAGATGTACGGAAGTGTGAAAACGGCATAAGGCTCAACTACATAGAATACTTTCGCTTCAACTGCGACTGACAGCTACGCAACGCACAAATTATATTAACCCAGTCGTTGCATTATTTTGTTATTAAAATTTTATATAATAAAATATAAAGATGTAAAAATTAAATTATGTTCTTAGTTGAAATAATGAATTGCACTTTAAAATTTCCGACTCAATGAAAAAAAATTAAAATAAGAATAAAACAACCTACAAAATATATTTACGTACTTCGGCACTTCAAAGTTGAACATTTTTAATCTTTGAAGTACTTCACGCAGAAGTTTGGCGTACTGATTTGGTTCCACACAATATAAATGCATGTATTTAACTTAGCTGTCAGTCGCAGTTGAAGCAAAAGTATTGTATGTAGTTGGGCCTTTATTTCCGCATTGACTTACACAGCAACTGTTCCCAAATGGGCGGGTTCACGTCGTGTAATAAGGCGGTGGCGAAGACCGTTTGTTTGAACGTAAAATATAAGTACATATTAAAACATTTTATAAGCAATACAAATTTATATACAGTGGCCAAAAAAACTATTCGACATAAGCGATGCTATTTGATTTTTTTTTTTTTTTTAAATAATACAATTTTCACAGAATTTTTAAATAAGAAAATGGGTTAAAGTTTAGTAGAACATAAAGATTTCAAATCTGCATATATTTTAAAGTTAATACAAATAAAAGTTAACTTAGAAAGCCATTTATATAATGACGTTGAAATTCAAGGCAAAAAAAAGTATTCGACATCATACTTTATGCTTAGAAAAATCACAAAAATAAAATGTTCTATTAACACGTAGCTTCTTATTTTCACTTTATAACCTCTTTAAAGCGTTTTGATACAAGTTTGATGTTATATATTGAGGATCAATTTTGTTTCATTGCATTTACAATATCAATTTAATACCATTTTTATTCGTGAAGTTTTTAAAATTTCAATTTATGTTAATAAAAACTCCACAAATGTTCATTTAGATTGATATCTGGTGATTATAATGGGTTTTTGTTATTATGTTCGTGCAGTTACAGAGAAAGTTAAGCTTTATAATTAAGGCTGAATGCTTTGGGTTATTATCCTGGTAAACATAAGTCTGTCAGATATTCCTAATTTTTCAGCATTTTTATGTGAATTTTATTTTAAAATGTCTATATAATATTGATGATCCATTATTCCATCTATAAATACTAAAATACCTACTCCAGACCCCATCACATACCCCCTAACCATAACACTTCAACCACCGGTAGCTACCTTACTTCTCTCTTCTAGCTCGGTATATGGCTTTCGATAGACTAAAACATTCATATTGTATACAAAATGATTTAGCTTGATCCTAATTGCAAAAATGTTATCCTTTCAGAACTTTTTTGACTTCCTGCTATATCCTCTTACAAATTCTAATCTCAAATTTTATAACCCTTTTGAGATGTGGGGGCTTCTTTATACCAGACCTGGCTCTAAAATTATGTATTTCTTCAATATCTCTAAATTTTTAGAATGCAACTAGTGTTCCTAAGTATTTTTCACTATGTTTAGCCATGTTCGATGAATTTAGTTTGTAATTTTGTTTCACTTAATATAAAATTTTACGTTCAATCAGTTTTTGTAAACCTTAATATCCTGCTGATTCAGATTTATTTATCGGTGAATTTATTTTTTTTTTTTTATAATATAGTGGGACGTTTTTCTTAGTATCTTCTCCTTTTTTACAATTTAATTTTCCTATTTTCCTTGCTAAAAATTATTAATTATGAAGTTTTTGGTTTCAACTGAAGTTTCTTTTTTTAAGTAATTTGATTAAATATATTCATGATTAATCGATTAATTTTGATTTCATTTGTTCAGAATTATGATTAATCAATTAATTTTTTTGTTTTTAATTTTCATTAAAATATAAAAAAATGCATGCAAAGTCGTTTGAAAACATAAAATGTGGGTCGTTAATCACCAAATAATATATATTATATATTTAGCTTTTTTTGTTTCATTTGTTTAATTGTAAACTAAATTTGAGAACATTGAATAATATTATTCAAATTTGATTAATCAAAATTAAAAATAATTAATCAGAATTTTTTTATTAATTAGAATTGTTGATTAATCGATTAACTGATTAATATGTGTATAGATTAAATAAAGTTTTTTATAACCGATTAATCGCACATCCATAGTATTGACAAAAGTCAAATGATCGTAACATTAATTTCAAAAACAGTCATAAATTTTGTTCCATTTAAGAAAAATTTTATTTGAAAAGTGTTTTTCTATTTATCTAGTATTGAAAACAGTATGACAGCGGACATTTAATTCTTTGACCAATTATTTGTAGGACCAATTTGTTTTTTTTTTTTTTTTTTTTGAAAATTTTTAATAATTTATAGCACGAACATCATTTTCGTTACTCATTTTGGTCAAACTCACAACTAATCAACAGGTTGACTTCAAGAATAATAACTGACATAATTTCAATGATAAAATAATTTTAAAAATTGCTTCGGAAAAAAGTTATGAAGCAAAACGTGTGTTAATATGAACTAAAATATGAACTAAATACATACTTACTTACCCAATTCACAAAGTATATTATTTGAGTTATTGTGTTATATCATAGTATAATAATAAAGTACTCCCACATCTACAAAAACAAAAATTGCTTGTATTTTGTTAGTGTAAAACTACTGCCCACAATGTCAAAATGCTTTGAACGGAAAAATAAGAGAACGAAAGAGAGCAATAGAAAAAAAACTAAAAAAAAATTTACATGTGAATACAAAAACAATTTGACAGTACCGCGAGGTTAGCCAATGAAAAAATTGTAAAACAGCTGTTCTTACGAGTATACTTTATAATTATACTATGTGTTATATCATAGTAAAATAATAAAGTACTCGCACATCTACAAAAACAAAAATTGCTTGTATTTTGTTAGTGTAAAACTACTGCCCACAATGTCAGAATGCTTTGAACGGAAAAATGAGAGAACGAAAGAGAGCAAGAGAAAAAAACTCAAAAAATATTTTACATGTGAATACAAAAACAATTTGACAGTACCGCGAGGTTTGCCAATGAAAAAATTGTAAAACAGCTGGTCTTACGAGTATACTTTATTATTATACTATGGTGTTATATGTTATTTAATATTATGTTCAGACACATATGTTTTTTACTACACAATTTTTAAGTTAAAATAAGAACTTTTTATATGATATGAAAACAGCAATTAAAAATGAGGTTTATGAATTCAGTTTCAGAAAAGAACAAATGAGAATGAGAAATTCCAATTCAAAATTTGAAAATATCATTTTAATTCAGAAAGGAACATATTAAAAAAATATTTTTCTTTTAATTTCAGAATATAACAATTGAAATTTACATTTTTCACATAAATTTCAGAATTGATCATTTGAAAGTGAGATTTTTTATTTAGAATTGAGAAAAGATTAATTGAAAATTAGGTTTTCCATTTATATTTTTGAAAATAACAATTTAAATTTGAATTTTTTATTTTAATTTTTGAAAAGAAGAATTTTTATTTAAAAAATCAGAAAAATACAATTGAATTTTTGAAAAAACTAAATTAAATTCAGAGCTTCATATATATAGAGTGAAATATGCATAAAGAGTAAAAGTAATTAATACTTTACACTCCAGAAGTATTTTATACAATTTCTAAATATTATTTGCTTAAAGTTAAAAAAAATTAAGTTGACCTATCATTATGTTATCATTTAAATCTCTCTTATTCAATGTTCTAAGTTTTAATGAATTTTTCTCAATTTCAATTGTTCTTTTCTAAATTTTAAAATAAAAAACTGAATTTTATTTGTGCTCTTCTGAATTTAAATGTAAAATTTAATTATAAATTGATCTTGTCTAAATTTAAAATATAAAAACTTATTTTAAATTGTTCTTTTCTAAATTTGATATAAAAAACTTATTTTCAAATGTTCTTTTCTGAATGCAAAATAAATAACTTAATTTTCAATTGATATTTTCCAAATTTTGTATAGAAATTGTAATTTCAATTAATCTTTTCTGAAATATTAATGAAATATAGAAATTTCAACAGTTCTTTTCTAAAATTTAAATGAAAAATCTCATGTTCAATTGTTATTTTTAAACATTTTAATGAAAAATCTAATTTTCCAATGATCTTTTCTAAAATTTAAATAGAAAATCTTATTTTCAATTGATTTTTTAAAAAATACCGTTAAAAGTGGTGTAGTTTTTTAAGAAACACAATAAGTTTAAGCATCACTGTTCACATATAATTTTATTATGTGTATCCTTTTGGCCTGTTTTTCGTTTGCCAAAATATTTTCACAAATTGTTGATTTAAATAAAAATTTTACACACAAATACTTTCTAATTCCAAAAATAAAATTTTTAAACAAATAATAAATGTGAACAAATATAAATTTAATTTATAATTTTTTGTTTGTAAACTTTTCGGCAATTTTTACAAATCCATTTTTAAACAATTTTCTATGTACTAAAAATACTAAAAATTTCTTCCCTGTATGGAAATTTAGATGTTTTTATTGTGTTAAATAATTAAATAACTCAAATCGAGATGTTTTCTGGCTTTGAAATATATGAAAAAACAAGTCAATTTGTTTTTTGGAATAAACATCTGTATTCTGCATTTTTCAATATTACATTTATCATTAAATATAAAATTTAAAATGTAGAATTTGATCCCCTATTATGAAAATATTATCCTGAAGAACAATTTTTAAACAAGAAATTAAACAAAATGTTTGGATCATTTTGATCTATCTAACAGGAAAAGCTTAAACCGCTAACTTTAGGATAAATCTTTAGTACTTGGCTCGTTCATCAGATATTTTTTGTTAATAAAATAGTAAAAACGCAATGAATTAAAATATACATATCAGTAGACATAGTAAAATATAATTTTCTAAAGTTTAATTTTTGGAGGTTGATAATTAGCATTTTTATACGATTAGATTAGAAAAAAATCTTAAAGAACTTATTAACATTTTTTGGACGCTTAGGGAAAATCGGTTTTTTCTTCAGCCGTAGGTATTCTTAAAAATTTCCACTGACAACACTGCTCCAGCTTGAAATTTTACATGTGTAGGGAGAAGATCTGTGTCAAGATCATATATACGTTTTTAATAATTTTAAAAATATAAATAATGTTCAAACAAAAAGTCTTCCGTTTTGACACATTAGAAGTACAAAAAAACGGTACTCATTTACCTCTCTAATTCACTTAAAATCGTAAATATTTCCCATACTATTTATCCGATTGCAAAGATTAAGGTATCAATTAAAAGCTCTTACTTGCGCATTTATAAAAATAAATAAAAAAAAATATAAAAACTTTATAAAAACAACTTTTTTTAAATATTTTGTAATTTTTAGTACAAAAAAATATTTTTTTTGTGGAAATAATTTTTTCTAAATAGTCAGCCTTCGGCCGGGCGGAAGGACTTTTAACTCTGTGGTATGTCCAAAAGCGGCTTCGCTTTTTACTCAACTTTTTTTTATAAAAATTATTTTTTTTAATGCGAGTTTCTTAGGGAAATTCGATTTTCAAAACCCTATAACTTCCAAAATATTTAATTGCGCTGACAAATTTTTACATCATTATTTTCAGGGGGGTCTTCGGACCCCCCTATATCTAATGGGACACATTTGTGAACCAATGTTCAGCCGGCTAACAGCCGATTTTGAGCCGCCGCCGACAATTTTTAGCAAAGCCGCCGCCGCCGTTAAAATCGTTCGGCGCAGGTCTCTGCTAAGGAATTCATAAATGTTGAGTGTTTTAAGATTGTAAAGCTATTATTGCTTATTCTCGCCCAGAAAAATCCACCAATAACCATGCCTGGCAAGGTGGGTGTCAAGATAAAAGCTGGCAGAAATCTGCCCGTTATGGACAAATCATCGGACACAACAGATGCCTACGTAGAAATCAAATTGGGTAATGTGACACACAAAACTGACGTTTGTAGAAAAAGTCTTAATCCTCAGTGGAATACAGATTGGTAAGTTATTTGACCATCATTACAATAGTTTAGAGCTGTTATCAATAGTGATAATAATTGATTAAAAGATAAACAATATGTATAATAAAAATAAAAGTTTTTATTTTCTCTGTATTATTACGAGTTTGTCTTAATGTTTTTGTTTTCTTTAACCAAGGTTTCGTTTTGAAGTTGACGATGCCGAACTGCAAGATGAGCCTTTACAGATACGTCTTATGGACCATGACACCTATTCGGCCAATGATGCTATTGGCAAAGTAAATATTGGTTTAAATCCTTTGTGTTTAGAAACTTCCGGCCAAACTACACAGGGTAAGGGAACTGTCCTATCAGGTTGGATTCCTGTGTTTGATACTATGCACGGTATACGGGGAGAAGTAAATGTTATTGTCAAGGTCGATTTGTTTTCAGATGCCAATAAATTTCGCCAGAGTTCTTGTGGTATACCGTTCTTCCATTGTAAGTAAAATTTATAGGGGAAATGTAAGACGATATTAATTGCTTGTGTTTTTTAGCTCCCTGTATTCCAATTGGCTATCGAGCTCAAGTTATTCATGGCTTTGTAGAGGAACTAGTGGTAAATGATGATCCTGAATATCAGTGGATTGATAAAATTAGAACACCGCGTGCTTCCAATGAAGCTCGTCAGGTGGTTTTTCTTAAATTGTCTGGTCAGGTGAGTGTTTTTGTATTTATATTTGTTTTTTCCTAATAAAAAAATAAAAAAAAAAATAATTTTTAAGGTTCAACGAAAAATGGGCTTAAAGGCCATTAATATGGGCGCCAATGCGGTTATTGCTTATACTCAATGTTTCGATTTAGAAGGTGATGTAGGCGTGGTAGCTCGTGGCATAGGCACAGCAGTGACCTTGATCAAAGACACTACTAATCAACCAGTTTCTGCCGATAATGCTTTAATTGAAGAGTGAGTATTTAGTTTTTATTTTTTACGAATTTACATATCTTAAAATGTGTTCGATTAAAAACGAGTTTTAAACAATTAATTTGAATACCGATTTATATATATTTGGCAGAAACATCTGGCATCTTTGTAAGTCTGTTAAGTCAAAGTTCATTCTGTTATCTGAAATTTTGTTAACATGAATATGTTATTTAACAGTATTTAATTTGTTATTTACATAAAACAAACTGAATATCATTCTCAATAAAATTGAAGGTTATACATTATATACATTGTTGCTGTGGTTTTTTGATAAAAAAATATATATATTTTCTTTTGTAAAATTTTCGATTTTTTTTTTTTTTTTTGGGAAAATTTAATTTTTGTTAAAATTTCGAATTAACGTAAAATTTAATATATATATTTTTTTAAAATTTGTTCGAAAAAATAGGATTTTTTGGTTAAATTTTGAATTTTTGGCAAAATTACGAAAATATGATAAAATTACAAAAAGTTTGTTAAAAAAAAAGAATTTTTGGTAAAAACTGAATTTTTATTTAATAATTTAATAAAATTAATGAATTTTAATCGAACACTATTTTTTGTCTTAGAACCTAATTAATAATAAAATTAATATTAGAAAAAAGAATTAAAAATCTGATATTAAAAATTATACTCCTTCCCTGAAAACAGCCAAAATAATATAAAGAACAACATACAGGTTTTACACAGATTTCTAAATAATATAAATTTTAATTTTTCTCTTTTTTTGTATCACAAAATCAAAAATATTATCGTTTAAAATATTTTAACTAAAAAATAATCATTTGTTTTTTTAAACGTTAATTGTATTATCAAACTGTCCTTAATAATATATTGTATAAATCCTAAATTAATCTTAATTAATCCCCCCGGCCAATTTGCTTTAATTTATGCTAAAATAGACGCACTCTTGAATATTTAGAATTTCTAACAGGCGGTAGTGTTAATCCCCGTCTAAAGTCTTCTTCAACGTTGTCTTTTAGTAAATTAAATTTCGATAGTTCTTTGTTAGATGTCCGAGAAGCCGATTCAGATCCAGAGTCACAGCTAATGATGGATCTTATACGACAAGAGGAGGGTCGAGGTGGTAGACGTATTAAAAAGTTTACTCATAAAATGAAGCATCTTACAAATTCATCACGCAATATATTTAATGATAAATATGCTTTATTGATGCGTAAAATTGATGAACATTCAAGATCTTCCTCTAGTGGTTCAAGATCCCTGAGTAGTGTTATATATTTTCCCACTAAAAATGTAACCATGAGATCAGAATCGAATTCTATGCTGGATATACGCAAACCAAAAAGTTGGACAAATAGTGAACCTATGGCTTGTAGTAAACATTTACAAAGAACTACTCATCCCATAGTAAGATCAGTTAGTGATGATTCGGCCATGAAACAAACATCGCCGACTTTTAATACATTAATTAATAAAACAAAACCTGTGAAAGTGGGTTCGGAAACTTCATTAAGTTCACAATCTTCACCAGATATGTGTTCCACAGAACAATGTTCTTGTAGTATGGAACAAAGTCTTGATACTTCGTCTTGTCTAGAAATGCATAAAATTGTTGCTGACAGAGAAAACTCAGTTAAATGGGAAGATAATTTGGAAAATACAAAAACTTATATTTTGGAATCTCTTAAGGAAGATAAAGCCAATTCAAATATTCACCAGGTTATATTAAAAAGCTTGCAAAATACACTCCACCTTAGTAAGAATAAGAAAATATTAAAGCTCTTTTTTCTTTACTATGGGGGAGTTTGTATTTTATCTTTACGATTGTTCTTCTTATCATATAATCCTCACTTTTATTACAGAATACTGCCAATAAAAATTCAGACATTTTAGAAAATCCTCAAGAATTTAGTTCCAATTCTAGTAGACGTTTTTCTTCCCAACCTGATTTAGTGAATTTCGCCTCTAATTGCGCTAGTACTACTACTACTAATTTGCACTCACAATCTCTTGATAATGTAAATATAGCTCAGCCAATAGCTAAAGTAGCTTGCAACAACTTGTTAAGTAAGAATTTAAATACTCGTCCCTCATCTATAGTTTTAGCTTGTACTGAGGGTAAATTTAAATTTCCCATCTTAAAACTATGTCCCTCGACTCCTACCCCCTCAGAATCAGAAAGTTCAGCATCGCAACTATCGCCATATATTAGCAAATCTTTAGATGGTCATAGAAAAGCCCACAATACTCTGTTTCCATTTAGCCACACAATAAATAAAGATTGTGCCAGCTTAATGCCTGCATCTAAATGTCGCTCTAGCAAACATTTTAATGCATCCATGTTGTTCTTCCCTAACAGTGATACGAATTTAGGACTCATTGATAAAAATACTAATTGTAATGCTAAAAAATCATTGCTTCTCCCATTCACTTCTAATGCTGACATCATCAATAACACCGCCACATGTCACGAACTTGAACATCATCACAATCATCACCACAACCACCAACAACAACAACATCATGGTCAGCATAGGTCTTTAAATGAAATCAATGGCAGCGGTAGCTGTACTTCGAACAACAATAGTCCCAATTTAAGAAATTCTGTTTCGCCCAATACTTCACTCATGGATGAGACAGTAACTGCGGAAAAGGTTTTTGCTGCTGGTCCCCAAAATGCCATCATCAATCGTAATAAGATATCACCTACACCTTCTCGTACAGGCGCTGTAGCCACTCCCTTAAGTTTACAATCCCAATCGGATAGTTTATCATCGGCCACCACTGTATCAACGGCTACAACAATAATCCCTAAAGAAGTTGGCGAAATGGCTAGACGTTCTTCTGATTCGGATTTAAGTGTTACACCTAAAGGTATGTTCGAAATTTTTTAATTCGTATTTGAGTTTTTTATGTTTAAGCTGAGTTTATTTGTTTTTACACGGAAGAATTTTTAATTGAATTTCATAATTTAAATTTTTGGCATAAAACTTAAATTATACAGAGGACAGCTATTTATGATTTTTGTGAAAAATAATGAAAAAAAAATCAACAAATCGAAAAAACGAAAAAAAATCGCTTAAACGAAATCAGCTAAAATTAAAAAAAAAAAAACGCTGAAGTGAAAAAATTGGGAAAAGGGAAAAACGTCGACAAAGCGAAAAAAAATCACCAACACGGATAAATGCTAAAATGGCGTTTTTTTATTTTAGCGATTTTTTTTTTAATTTCATTTACAATTAAAATTTAATAATACAAAGGATAAAAGCTATTTATTTTTTTATAAAAAGTAAAATAATCGACAAAACGAAAAAAATAGCTTAAATTAAAAAAAAAAAAAAACGCTAAATGAAAATAATGTAAACATTTTTTTATTATACCCTTCACCAAAGGTGTAAAGGGTATATATAAGTTTGTCATTCCGTTTGTAATTCCCACAATTTTCGTCGGAGAGCAAAAAAGTTGACATTTTCGGGATCCTTGTAAGAAATGATGACGATAGGACCATGTCCGTCCGTCCGTCCGTCCGTCCGACCGTCCGTCCGTCCGTCCGTGTGTCGGTTGAAATGGCGTTTATGAAGCCCACCGATAACTGACATATATAATATATATATCAAACGATCGGAAATGCTTTCGAGAATTTTGCTATTTGAATTCAGCAAGATCGGTTCATACAATGCGGAGATATGTTAAAAAAACCGGTTTTTAGAACCGGTTTTCCAGTTTCTGAAGCCCCTGTATATACTAGGGACTTCGTTTTTACAAAGAAGTCTCGGACATTTTTTTCTGAATTTTTGTTCTGAAAAAATGAAATAAATCAGTTCAATAATAACTGAGATATCGGACAAAACGCATTTTTTATTTTTTGAAGCCCTGGTTTAAGCTATAGATTTCTATTTTTATACAGATCGGTCACAAATATTTTTATAAAATTTCGGTTTTTTGAATCAGCAGGATCGGTTTATAAATGGCGGAGATATGCTTTAAAAACCGGTTTTTGGAACCGGTTTTTCAGTTTCTGAAGCCTCTACATATACCAGGTACTTCGAATTTTTAAAGGGGGCTCGGAAATTATTTTCTGAATTTTTGTTCTGAAAAAATTAAATAAATCGGTTCAGTAATAACTGAGATATCGGGGAAAACGATTTTTTTATTTTTGAAGCCCTTGTTCAAGCCACAGATTTTTATTTTTATATAGATCAGTCATAAATGTTTTTACAAAATTTCTTTTTTTTTAATAAACCAAATTCGTTCATAATCAACAGAGTTATGGCCCAAAAACAAATCTGTTAAGAATTTAAATACACAAACAAACATGTATATTAAGCATTGTAATGACTAATAGTGACGTTTTTTGTTTTTTGTATAGACAAGTAGTTTAGTTAGAAACAGCAGTAATATAATGAATAACAGTGTTGTTGTTGTTCTTTGTATATGCAGTCTGTACAAAAATAAATAGATATGGAATTGTTGTTGTTTATTTTTAAAAACTAAAACATATCTGTTAAGAATATACATAAATACATACACAAACATGTATATTAAGTATTGTAATGACTATTAGTGACGTTTTTGCCTATAAGACAAGTAGTTTAGTTAGCAACAGAAGTAATATAATGAATAACAGTGTTGTTGTTGTTCTTTGTATATGCATCAGTTTGTATATACACACATAAAAAAATAAGTAAATATGGAATTGTTGTTGTTTATTTTTTAAAAGCAAAGCCTGCTATGATTGTTTTTTTTTATATATTCAAATTTTCGTAGTTTGAAAAAAATTTAGATTTATATATGTGAAAATATGAAAGCATACGTTAAGGCGAACATTTTATTATTTGTCGGTAATATGGTAATATGATGTCGATAAGACAGTAAGATGGTAATATGGTAATATGGTGAAGGGTATCAAAGATTCGGCCCAGCCGAATCTTTTTTCAATTTCATTTTTATTCTCATTTTCAATAAAAATTAAATAATATTAACCAGCGACGTTAACTGCTATGAATTTTATCATAAAAGTCAGAGGATAAAAGTTATTTTATGATTTTTATAAAAAAATTGAAAAAATGCCAAAGCGCAAAAACGCTGAAACAAAAAAAAAAAAAAACAAGCGCGAATGTTATAAAGGGCTCAGCCGAATCTATATACCCACCATCAACTTTTTCAAATTTTACATTATCAGGCCTGTCACAGAAAACCATTCCGAAGTGGAATTAATTCCGTTCAAAAAACATGAAACGAAGAATTTTTTTCGGAATGAAACCACTTTAAATTTTCAAAGTGGAATTGATTTTTGAAGAAGCAAAGTACGGAATTAATTCCACTTTCGATCATAATGGTTTTCTGTGACAGGCCTGTATATGTTTGGTATCCGAGTTTACATTGGTCCTTGAACTATTTGAACATATTTCGATGATTCACCTTATATGTGAGGTAAAATGGGCGGACCACGCCCATTTTTGGTTTCCGAGTTTATATCGATCCTCAAAACTATTTATACAAAATTTCGTTGTTATACATGCTTTTGTTTAAGAGATATCAGCAGAAAAGTGTGAAACGGACACCCTGTGTTTCTAGTTTTTAGCCCATAACTTTTTTGTTTATTATCCGATTTTGCCCATTTTCAATCCTTATATAAGATAAATATTTGTGCCAAATTTCGTCCCCCTACGTTGTCCCATTCAATCCCTATCCTGCTTTCAACAGATCGACTCAGAATCTAACCCAGAAAATATATACTTTATGGGGTCTTAAATGATTCTTTCGACATGTTACACACGGAATGACAAAATCAATATACCCCCCATCTTTTTGATGTTGGGTATAAAAATAATTAAAAATTGGTTACATCAGCAAGTGGTAAACGACATGAACAAGACCACACAGTTTTATGATCTTAATATTATTTAAACTTATGGAAAATAGTAAATCAAAAAAGCAATGGTGAGCAGGTCGGTGGAGGACCAGAGAGACTCTCCTTTGGCTCTTTTAAGCTTGGACAGAAATAACAATGCTAATAATACACAAGCCTATTTGTTTAATTCCTAATATAAGCCTAAAAGATTCTCTGAAATGGTCAAATGGAAAGTAATTCTTATAGAATATTCAGCTCAACCTTTGTTCAATTAGTTTTGTCGCGCAAAATTTTGACTTTTGAGTTTATTTAATAATCTTATGAATTTTATGTAAGAAGTACGCAAAATATTTTTTTGTTAATTGTTAACTGGTGTTCAATCTTTTAATATAGCCAAAATTTTTCTTCAAAACGAAGAAAATTTAGTGTTATACCCAAATTAATAAAAATGTAATTTTTGTTCGGTTAGTTTTGGTCGACACTGTATGTATAAATTTAATACACAATATTGAAATTATTTTATTATCATTAGCAAATTTTGGAGGTTTATTTTCTTTTTTAAATAATTGTAATTGTAGTACAAATTTATTATTGTAATGTAGACTAGCCAATTTAGGCTCTATGAGCTAGCGGCAATTCTTATTTTAAAATAAATAAATAAATAAAACGCAAAAAAAAAAAAAATAAATAAATAAAAAATTGAAAAAAACGTCAAAAGGAAGAAAACCTTCAAAACGAAAAAAATCGCCAAAATGAAAATATATCGCCAAAAGTGAAAAAACAAAAAATACGATTTTTTCTGTTGGCGTCTTTTTTAAATTTCTTTTATTTTAGCATTTTTTCACAAATTAATTGTTGGTGCTGCTTGAAAAAATTAATATCATACAATAACTTTTATTTTTAATGAAAAAATTTGATGTATTTGAAATAGTTTTCCGACATTTAGTTTGAAAACTCAGTTTACATACATACATAACTCGAAATGTAATAAATTATGAAATTCAATTGTTTTTGTTTTCAATGTACAAATTTATTTTGTATAAAAATTTAAACAAATTGTTCGTTTATTTAACTAAAAATTATTGTAAAAAACAAAACATTTAATTATTTTTAGTTTTAGCTCTGAAATAAAAAGGAAAATTTCTTAAATTAAAAGTTAATTAAAGTCCCAAAAAAAAATAATAATAATAATAATAAAGGATTCTATATATGTATACTACATATTTACATTAGATTTAAATTGATTAATACATATTACAAAATTTATATATTTATATAATTGTGTGTGTCTGTGTGTGCGTAATCTCTTCTGTTCATGCGTAGAGTTTCATTAAATAATAATTATTTAATTTGTTTTTTTTTTATCAATTAACATTTCATCCTAACATTATTATTATTACTATTGTATATGTATTCTACTTTACTCTCCAATGCCATGCTCTCGTTAAAAAAAATCTAAAACCAAAAAAAACTGCTCTAATAAATTAAAATCAAATAAATAAAAAAAAACACAGTTATACATCGTAAAAGTAAGTAGTTTAACAAATTGTACATTAAATCTATGTATGATGATGTACAGTATTGTATTTCTTTGATTTTTTTTTTTTTTTTTGATGTATCCTAAATTTATTTGTATGTACTACTATGTACTTTCTTACATACGTAATTAATGTGTGTAGGTGTATTGTAAACCTAATTTAACTTAAACGTTTTTTAATTATTCTGAAATACCTAAATACTTCAGTATATATGTATGTTTATTCATATGTATAGTATTTTTTTGTCTAATTTCTATTCTTTACTAGCCTGGCTCACAAGGAATTTTGTAATAAAAATATTAGTTTTGAGAGATTGTTTTTAAAATTTAGACGTACACCAATGACTTTCAACAGATTTTTTGACATTCAACTTATATGAGAACTAAATTTGTATACATTCCAAATATGTGAATATTTAATTTGTTCTCTACTAAAAGTAGGCCTACCAGAGGCAGATCTTGACTTCGAATTTTCGAATATAACTTTAATCAATAATTCTTCATGGTAATTATATAAAAAAAGTAAATTTATTAAAATATGTAAAAATAACAATTTTGGTCGTATTTAAAAATTCGGTTTAAAAATTTCGAAAAAAAATTATTAAAAATAAATTGGCTAATATTTGTATTTTTATAAATTAAATTAAATATTAAATTTTTGTTTATTTCGAAAATTCGAACTTAATTTAAAATTTTCAAACAAAACAAAAATTAAGAAAAATGAATTATAATAAAAAAAATATATAAATTTTTTATAATTTATAATTTGAAATTTTTCATTATTATAATATTTCATTTTGTTCGAAAAATTCAAATTAAAAATTTTCGAACATAACTTAAATCAATCGATATATTCATGCTAAATATTTATATTTTTGGTCATATTTAAAAATTTTAATTTTTATTGAAAAACATTTTAAATTAAAATTTTGGTACAAATTAAAAAGAAGATTAAATTCTTTATAATTTTGAAATATTAGAATTATTTATTATAATAAAGGTATTCACCTCAGAAATTGTAACTTTGCTAGACCCTTGCAAAGCAGAAAAGTTGCATCGATTTCTGTAAACACAACAACAATCACATAGAACAATGTTTTGCACAACTTTTGCAAAATTGTCAGAGTAAAACCAATTACAAAATTATCAGAGTAAAAAATAGTAAAAGTTGCAACAATTTTTATAATGTTGCCACTCTGTAAATATGTGTAAATAGTAATAAAAAATCAACTCTAAACTAAAAAACACAACTGAAAAATTAAATTCAACGTAAAAAAATAGTGGTTGGAATTCAACAACAACAATAAAACAAAAAAGTTAAAATAAATTAAATAATATAAAAAGAAAAATATCAAAAAATATTAATATGAATATAAAAAAAATATATATATATTTGAAATGAATTATCACTTCTTTCAGTGTCTTGAAAAAAATGCTTTTACTTTTTTTGCTAACTTTATCTACTTTTTTTAAAATTGGTTGCTCACGTCAAGTTAAAACAGTGAAAAATTGCAAGGGTTGCAAAATTTTGAAGTGAATACCTTTAATATTTCATTATGTTCGAAAAAATTCGAATTTGATTTCGAATTTTGAACATAACTTTCAAAATATTTGTAATTATTGTATATTTTGGTAATTTCGAAAATTCGAACTAAATTTAAAATATTTGAAAAAAAAACTCCAAAAACTTTAATTACAAAATGTATTAAATAATTGTAGTTAATTTATGTATGAAATAATACAAAATGATGATGTTCGAAAAAATTCGAATTTGTTTTCAAATTCTTTTCAGCTTTTTAAATCTATTAAATTTTTTGTAGTTATGAAATATATGAATGTAATATACATAAATTAATAAAAACGTTCATTATTATAATATTTCATTAAGTTCGAAAAAATTCGAACATGATTTCGAATTTTCGAACATAATTTAAATCGATTACATTTTTCATAGTAATACTGAAAATAACATACATAAATAAATAATTACACTGGTCGACAAAAAAATCCTTCCCCAAAGACGAATAGTTAAACTTTTTTGCATTTTGATGTGCTAAACAAGAATCTGCTTTTAGTTTTTTTCCATCAGGTCTGGATTTTTTTTTTTATTTTTTTTAATATTTCGCCCATAGTAAGGTCATTACTCTAGTATATTTCCTCATATCTTCGAATCACCCCAACTTAATTTTTATATGTGTTCAACAGTTTCGGAGTTATTTTGAAATAAATGTCCGAAAAATAACTTTTTTATGCAAAATTTTAGATTTTTTTGTTACTAAAATTTCTTTTTAAAAGTGAAAGCATCAAAAATGTTTCAATTTATCATCTTTATCTTAAAGCTAGTAATGCTGCGAATAAAATAAGGCATGAATCTTGATGCACACATCTTGATTTTATTATATAAGTAAAAATACCCATGTTACATAAAATTGAGTAGAAATACAGTGGTGGGCAAACAATTTTTTTTTTTTATTTTTTCTTGAAACAAAATTAGGTGGACTAAGTGAATTTTGACGAGTTAAACAAGAATCTGCATTCACTTTTTTTCTATCACGTACTGATTTTTTTTATGGGCTTGTCTATTATCATCACCTTATTCAGCAGTCAGACTATAAAACTCGAGAATGGTTTGTACAATTTGGACTGAAAATCAAAACGTGATAGAAAAAACTGAAAGCTGATTCTTGTTTAGCACGTGAAAATCCATATAATTCACCTATTTTTTTATTTAAGACGATTTTTTTTGCTCACTAGTGTATCTCCACTTAACTGTAGGTATGTATGCATGGGTATCCTAACTAAACTGTAAGTAAAAAAAATTTAATTTCAAAATTTATTAAATAATTTAAGCTATTTAATGCAGTCTTTACTTGTTTACTCCCATCGGACGCGTCCCCAGGTGGCGGATAGGGGGGACTGGACGTGAGGCACCGGATATATTCATGTCCGGTGCTGGAGTCCTCTCCCCTAGCCAACATGAATATATCCTTTGTATCACGCCCGGTCTTAGAAACGGCTAGGCTATAGGGCTGAATGCGGTGTAATTGCTATATTCTGTTTGGTGCTCCTGCCAACATGAATATATTCGCTTATACTTCGTTCAGTCTCTGTGACCTACGTTTCTCGCGGACCAAATAAACAAGTACTATGCACTTTGAAGATCAAAGTGGTTGGTAGCAGTGCCGAGAATCTGAATGATTAGTTAGTGCGAAAAGAAACTAATCGGTACTAGTGCGCCGGGGAGGTTGGAGGACCTGACTTTTGGATCGGATGAAGAGCATGAGACAACAGTCATCTCTGCTCTTGATAAGAACCGAGAGCATGGTGCACTCAGTAAGGAGCAGGATAGTACGACGGGGGCATCAGACATGTCCAGGCCTCTGGCCAAAATACTAGTTCGGCAGGAAGCAGTAGGTCATCCACCGGATGAAAATGCCGCGACCGACAGCCGAACAATGCTTGAAAAAACTAAAAACGGCGTTAGAGCCTCCATAGCCGTTCTTAACAAGTTGGCTAAGAAGGACCCATCGCTACCGGAAGAGTATACAGAGGTTCCAACGAACCTACGGCTCTATCGGTGACATCCTAGGTATGTCTTATCCTGAATGTTTTAAAGTGAAGTACGAAGGTCCGGTAAAAAAAAATTCAATATAATTCCAGTAGATATTTGAAGCCATAGATTAATAAGTAGATATTTATGTGAGAGAAAAAACCTAATGGAATTGTCATAAACCTAATTCATACATCAACAAAATACATGTAGTCACATATATTTTGTTTTTGATTTTTGAAAAAAATTAGCAATTTTTTTTTTTTTTTTTTTTTAAATTTAATGTGAGGTGCCTCTCACATAAACTTCTAGTTCTATTCTATGTTTGAAGCTATCTTGGGCTAGTTTAAAAAAAAAAATTAAAACAATCATTTAAATAATATAATTTTATTATAAAAATTCCTTGTGAGCTCGGATTAATACGATCAGCATGGATTTTAATAATAAACATAAATAAAATAGATAACTAAATATATGATGTTTTTTGTTTTTTGTCTATGTACATACGTAATAAGAAAAAAATGCGCATGAGAGCAATGGTAATGAAATGTGTCTATTGATAGATAAAATAAAAATTAACCATTCACTTCAACTTCTAAAACCTACTACTTACTTACTACTTTTAGTCTAAATATTTGTGGTATTTAAGTTGGAAAATAAATACAAATGTATATCCTTGCCTGTAGTTCTTATATATGCATCCATTTCTCATCACAATTCATTTCACTTAATTACATTTATTCATTTCACTCCAATCGCCCCCATTATCATCCCCCATTCACTGAATAATTCACCTCCAGACTTACTCACACATAATATCTGGCCCCAAAAATGGCTATCTATGTTTAACTCTCAGTATTTTATTGAATATCCTTGCTCGTGTTCTTCACATATTGAAAGTTATCTCAATGATTTTAATGATCTTTAGGAAATTCGTTTTGTGTGGCCAGTGATCGTTTGATGGCAGCAACAGCAATGATGCGTATGGGTCCAGCCATAGGTAAATCATCCAATTCTGAGGGCATGGATATGTTGGAATATCCTTTTTTGACTATGACCAAATATCCACCTGGTCTTATTTTACATATTGGAGCTACAGTGGCAGCTAGATCAGTAAAATTATTAGAGAGAGTACCCAATCCAGATGAGCCAGAAATCAGAGATTCCTGGTGGACAGAATTACGCATGGAGATAAGATCACATGCCAGATCTTTAGGTTGTAATGTGGTATTGGGTTACTCGGAATTGACAACAATATCGTAAGAATAACTTAATTATTTCTTTTGTTTTATAAGAAAATTTATATAAATAAAATTTATTTATGAACTAGTGATGATGTATGTGTTCTTTCGGCCACTGGCACTGCTGCCATTATAAATATGGGCTACAATCGTTCCATATCCCAAAATGATATTTTCAATATCACAAAAACAGCGGGCGGTAGTGGCATGTCAGTATCTTTAGAAGAAAGAAATATTATTAATAGTGATCCCACGGCCAAGGATATGAGCTGTGGCATATCAAATGGCTCTATAGGTAAACGTTATGGACTTCCATCGCTTCTTAATATAGCTAAGGCCTCATGTACTGTGTGTCATGTGCCCTATAATGTCACATCGGTGCCCTTCAATGTTAAAATGAAAAAATGTGCAATATGTTTAAAGGGACGTGTGCCAGATGTTCTACTGGCTACTTTGGAACTACCCGAGTGTATACAAGTAACAGGTTAGTTTACATTAAAATAAATAAATAAAAGAAGATGGAAAAAATAAATAATTACTTTTTTACAATTCTTCTCCAGGTCGTGGTTGTTTTCTTCAGGCTCAAGTTGTGCGAGCCAAAAAAGATTTACGTTCCGAACTAAATGCCAAGGAAATTTCTGATGGTCTACCCTTTTTAGAGTACGAACTTCATCGTGTACTCATCAATAAACTAAAAGCCAAAGGCATGAATGCTATCTTTGGCTTAAAGGTACAAGTTTCTATTGGTGAACGTATGATTGCCTTGGTGGCCACTGGCACTGCACTCTTCATTACTGCTTTACCCGTACCCCAAGTACCTAAAATAGTTGCTGGCAACTCTTGGACTGATAAACAAAAACTAAATGAATTACAAAAGAAACTACAGGAAACATATGAACGTTACCAGGAAATTTATCAATTAAAATCACTTGATCAGGATATGTTGGATAAAAGTTCCGATACTGATGATTCTGATGAGGAGGGTGTAGATGTTGATTTGAATTGTGGCAACAAAGATACTTGTGTTTTAGAAGTTGATGATATAGAAGATTTAGAAATTATATCTTTATTAATGGAACCTCAACCACCGGAAGGCTTTCATGTAGTTAGTACACAAAAAGTACCCGGTATGATGGATATGGAAGCGGTAAAGAATTTACAAATGTTTACACAAGTGTGGAGGGCTAAAACAGATACGGGTCAGACTGTTAGTGGTTTTCCCAAACATTTTCAAAGGTTGACATTTATATTAACTTAAATTTATGGATTTTTTTTATTCAAAATGGTTTTGTTTTACAGATTATTGCAGACTATTTATTTTAAATTACGCACCATGATACCCTGTGCCATTTGCGATTTAAAATTTAAATTGGACTTTCCAGAAAGTGTAAGTTAACATATTTTAATTTTATTAAAAATGAGCAATTCAAAAAAAGAAAAATATATAAATTTTTATTTTTATCTCTTTAGGATCAAATTCAAATTTTAGTTACCGGCATGGCTTTGGGCCTTGGTGATCCTAGTAAATTAAAAAGCAAACGTAAAAACATCACAAATGGCCAATCAGACAGTAATGACTCTATGAGTCATACACATTCGGGTAGTGAGAGTATTAGTAAAAAATTACAACAGCTTCAACAAGATGAAGATTATATATTTCCCTTGGATGAAGATCATATGGTAGAAACACCAACACCAGCCACCAATATACCATTATTTGGAGCCCAATTATTTAAAAATCGCAAATCATCACCCATACAATTATCTTCAGCGCCAGGATTAATGCGTCAAAGACATGTAAGTTCTAAGATTAGAAAAAAACTCTATTACACTTCTATAATAAAATTAATATTTTAGATTCGTGTTTATGAAAGAAATGGTGTGGATATAACACCCTTGAGTTTTGTACCAGGTGGTAAAATAGAAAAGTATTTGGGTAATTTAAATTTCTTTTTCATACGAGAAAGTACTTCAGTACGAGAAAATGGTGGCATAAGTGGTTTTGTTCATGGTTTTATAACAGAAGTAAGTTTAATAAATTAAAAAAAAAAATAATAATAATAATAATGTGGAAATAACATTTTTTTTCTTTTAATAGGTATTGGCTGTTGTTAGAGCTCATATTGCGGCTTTGGGTGGTAATGCTATGGTATCATTTTACTTAAACGAATTAATACTATTCGATAATCAGCATAAAAATCAAGTAAGTTTTCTAATGTTATAGATTTTTTCAATAACTCGGATTAATTCTTATTCTTTTCAGGGCCAATGTCTCATTAGTATTGGTGGCGATGCCGTCTATGTGTCATATCATCAAGATGATTGATATGATGCTGTCATCAGTGACAATTAATTTAATCAAATTTTAGCGCAACCTTATATCACAAATGTAACTTAAAGTTGTTGAATTATACAATCTTAAATTGCAATAATATTTTTAGCTAATTTATTTTCTAAAAGCAATCACTTAGAAGAGAAAAAAACTACTACTTATTACTTTTTACTGTTGCTCTCTATTTTATTTATTTTGTGACTTAATTTATGTGGATTTGTACCACTTTTTTTGCTATTTATTTTAACAATTTTTTATTTATTTATTATATTTTTGACAATTTAAAATTTTGCTTCATATATAATTTAACAAAATTTTATTTTAGCTTATTAAAAATTCAATTAATTAATGCAATATTTTCAACTGTGACTTATACATAGAATGTACTTCTACTTGTATTGAAATTAAAGGTGTTAATCTAATCCCCCCTTCAAAACTTAACAAGTTTTTGAAAATGTATTTTTGTAAAAAGTGCATATATGTAACTAAAAAATTAAATTAAATTGTGGAAAAAATAAATAAATTTTAAATTAATTAAACAAAAAAGTTTTAAAGGACTTGTGTTTTATTCAGCTTTCTAAATTAAATAACAAGAACTCCTGAAAAAATATCAGAATATTCCAAATGCATATTAGAGGTATGAAGAAAAACATTTCAAATATCTAGCGTAAGGTATGAAAATGTTTAAATGTTTACGTAATTATTTGATTTTTTTAACTTGTTAAGATTTCTGAAGGAATAAAGTAGAAACTTAAATTGTGATCTAATATTACGGAAATATTTAACAATTTATAAGATTTAATTATATTTTTTTAAGGTACTTTCAAAATGAACCAAGGTTGGCAACCAATTTAAAAAGGTTACGGTAACGGTATTTTCATTTATTTCGGTAACGGTATTTTAGCGTTATCGGTATTTTGAGCTCTTTCGATGAGGATATTTAAGCGTTATCGGTATTTCGAGCCATTTCGGTAACGGTTGTTTCAGAAATTTCGATTATCGGTTCATAACCAAGAAATATAAAGTGGAGTCAAGTGTTACAGGGACGTTTTAGGATAACCATATTTAATTTTATTAAAAAGTAAAGTTTTTTATTGAGGCTTCTTTTCTCTTACAAAAATTAGATATATATTTGTACTATATTTGTCTTGCATCAATACGTAATGTTTGAATAAGCTATTTTCTAAAAATAAAAAGTGATGTAATATAGGAAATATATTAAAAAGAAAGGAACGAATAATGCTTGCTCCCGGCATTAATATAAGCGTACAGAGCATAGGTCTGTTAACAAACTAAAACTAAATAACACTTAAACTAAACAAAATAAAGCTGTAGAATAACAGCGAAAAACAAATTATCACAATATGTGATAATTAGTAAAATAAGTTACAAAAATTAACATCAAGAATAAATAATCACAGTCAGATAATCTAAAAAAAAGATAAATTAGCTTCTATTGGCTTGAGGTTGTGCCTTCATGTAAAATTCCGTTGTAGTAAATAGGTTAGGATCAACATCCGAGGACTCCGAAAGTATACCATTGGAGACAAAAAAGCTGAGACAGACCATGATGAGTTCTTTTCCATTTCATAAATATTATTCATGATAGTGTTGTCGTGTGTCTCAAGTTTTTCAACAAATCTTCTTTGCAGTAAAAAGGCGTATCGGGTAAATGGAACAACTTCAAATTTTTTAAAGATGTATTCGTAAATTATATTTCATCATATTCAAAGTTTGAAAAATTATGTCTTTTTTCTTTAATATCAAAGCTTAATTCAAACCTTATTTCAAATGTATGCCAAAATTGGAGAAAATTTTTCAACCTTTTGTTGAGAATGTCATTATTCTTAAATCAACAAATCGTTCTCAAACGTTTACTTTTGAGAAAAAAATTTATTACAGATCACTCTCAAATTTTAAATCAAACCTTTGGTTTTCTGGGTATCTTCTCAAAAAACTCTGGAAATTTCTGTTAATACATTTCCTCAGAATTTTTCTCTCCCAGGCTTCCAATTATTTAGCAACTACTGGCGAGATAGAAAACCAGATTGGAAACGAGTAAATAAGTGCCGATCTTATTGCGACTTTATAAAGTAGAAGTTTCGTACTCTGGAAAGTATAAGTTGTTAGTACTATTTCAAAATATTATATATTTTTTTTAAATTTTTATTTAAATTAGTATATTAATACTTTTTGAAAATGAGAGTATATTTTTAAATGTACTTTTTATTTATTTTTTCATAAAATTTAGTTCTTTCTTCAAATAGTAATTGACATTGAATATTAGTGCTTTTTTTTAATTTATACTTATTTGAATAATGTTTACTTATTTACTTTTTACTAATAATACTTTTTTTTAATTGGTACATTTTTGAAAATCTTTACGGTTTTTTTTTTTAATTTTATTTATTTTTATTTTTTTGTTTTTCTCTCTTTTTCAATTAATTGGAAGTAGTGCTTTTATCAAATTAGTTATATGTATTTTGAAATATTATATTTTCCTAATTAGTTCTATTTGAAAATTAGTACTTTTTTTGAAAATTAGTGTATTTTTTTGAAATATATTTTCCTAATTAGTTCTATTTGAAAATTAGTACTTTTTTGAAAATTAGTGTATTTTTTGTAGTTATTTATTATAATTATTTTATTGAAAATTATTGCAAATGTAGAAAATAAGTATTTTTTTTTTTTTTTTTTTTTAATTAAAATTAATACTTTTTAAATTGGTTTGGTATAAATAGACCACCCTAATTCAGCTCCGATTTATTTGATTTTTTTTTTTTGCCATTGATAGTATTTTTAACGGTGAATATAATGATGTAACAATTTTTGGCCGCAAATAAATATTTTGGAAGTTATAGGGCTTTCTTAGGAAAATTGAATTTTCCTAAGAAACTCGTATCAAAAAATTTTCGTTATAAAAAAAGTTGGGTAAAAAGAAAGAATTTCGTTAGCGAAGCCGCTTTTGGACATACCACAGAGTTAAAAACCCTTCCGCCCGGCCCAAGGCCGGCTATTAAGAAAAATTATTCCACAAAAAAAAATTATTTTTTTCCACAAGAAATTATAAAATACTTCAAAAGTTGTGTTTATGAACTTTTATATTATTTTTATTTTATTTTTGTAAATGCAACCTTAAGAGCTTTTAATTGACACCTTAATCTTTGCAATCGGATAAATAGTATAGGAAATATTTACGATTTTAAGTGGATTAGGGAGGTAAATGAGTACCAAATGTTTTTTTAATTGATTTTTGTTTTGATTTTTTTCATCTAAAAATTAGTACTATTTTGAATATTTTTGAAATTTTCTAATTTATTTCAAATTATAACTATTTAAAAAATTCGTGTACTTTTTAATGTACTTTTTTATTATTTTTTTAAATTTTTTGAAGTCTGTTATTTATTTGTTTGTTTATTTATTTATGTTTTCAATTAAAATATAGCAAACTGTGTATTTACGTACTTTGGTACTTCATCTTTGAATTACTTTACGCAGAAGTTTTGCGTATTGATTTGGTTCCGTTCCATATAAATGCGGGTATTTTACTACAGCTGTTAGTTGCAACAAAAGTATTGTATGTGTTTGGACCTAAAGTTTTCATTAATTTATATTCAGTAAGAAAATAAAAATAAATTCAACTTTCTCTTCTCACCAACATTTACTAATATATTTCTCTTTTTGTGTATAATAACCGTCATTTAACCCAAAATTTCCTATTGACCACTTAAATGATGTCATCATTTGCGGTGAATGACTTCAAATTTAATCAAAAAGAAGAAGCACACAGATGAGTAATGTTTTCATTTTCTGTTGTGAACAAAAATAATTGCGATTTTTAATAAATACCTACATTTCTTCCATCAACTTTGATAAAAAACCAATTCATTGAAAAGTAAACATTAATAAAATTTAGTTATTTCATAGAAAAAAGTATTATAAACTAAACAAAAATGGATTGGTTGTTTGGCAAGAAAATCTCACCCGATGAGATGCTACGCAAAAATCAAAGAGCTCTCAATAAAGCCATGAGAGACTTGGACAGGGAGCGTATGAAAATGGAACAACAGGAGAAAAAGATAATAGCCGATATCAAGAAAATGGCCAAGGAAGGGCAAATGGATGCTGTCAAGATAATGGCCAAAGATTTGGTACGCACACGTCGTTACATTAAAAAGTTCATGCTGATGAAGGCCAACATCCAGGCGGTATCGCTGAAAATACAAACATTGAAATCACAGAATACCATGGCTCAGGCTATGAAGGGTAAGTTGTGTTTGATCTTAGTAATATGAACAATTAATATCAATTGATTTTTTTGTTGCTTGTTAACTAAGGCGTTACCAAGGCTATGCAGAATATGAATCGTCAGTTGAATTTACCACAAATCCAAAAGATTTTACATGATTTCGAAAAGCAATCTGAGATCATGGACATGAAAGAGGAAATGATTAACGATGCTATAGATGATGCCATGGAAGATGAGGGTGATGAGGAGGAGACTGATGCCGTTGTCTCTCAGGTCTTGGATGAGTTGGGCTTGCAATTGGGCGAACAGCTAGGAGAACTGCCTACCGCTTCTGGTTCTTTGTCGATAGCTGGTGGTGTTAAGAATACACCAGCCGCTGTTGCTACTGGTGCAGCAGGTGGCGCTATTAGCAGTCCGGTTGCTGGGGGTGGCGGAGCTACAGGCGGTAGTGGTGGCTCTACGCCTATGTCAGATGCCGATGCAGACTTACAGGCTCGCTTGGATAAATTGCGACGAGACTAAATACTACACTAAATAACCTCTGCCACACGGTTAAAGTCATAGATTATTAATCTATGGTTAAAGTATTGTGTTGAAAATAGTTTTTGTTTTTTTTTATGATTTTATTTTTTAACGCAAATTTTTATTATTTGATATCTCATTGTCGAATAACCACCACATATAAACAAAAAAAATTTACAAAAATATATGAAAAACTTATAGTTATGGAACGAATGAAAAAAATATTTTGCAATAAGGGAGTTAATTGTGGTAAATTATTAATCTCGGGAATTTTATTAATAAAACCAGGTAATTTTAATTACCTTAATTAATTTTGTTTGTAATTTATTTTTTAAACTTCGAAAATGTTAGAAACATTGTTTTTTACATTTTGGATCCCTTAAAATATGTATTTTGGATCTTTATAGTTAAGTTAAATGAGATTTTCCTTATCTCCTTAAAAATTCAAAAATACAAATTTTTAACAAAAATTTAAAAATCTGGTTATTTTTTGGTACCCACAACTTATGAATTTTTAATAAAATTAAAATTTTTAATTTAATAGGTATTTTAAATAAAAAAATCTAAACTGAAGAGTTTTTAATTTAATTAAATTCTCAATTTTGATGACTTAAAATTTTTAATAAAATTACAATTTTTAATAGAATTGCAATTTTTAATAAAATTTAAATTTTTAATAAGATTTCAATTTTTAATAAGATTTTAATTTTTAATAAGATTTCAATTTTTAATAAAATTTCAGTTTTTACTAAATTTTTAATCAAATTTCAATTTATAAAAGATTTTTTTAATAAAATTTTAATTTTTAGTAAACAAAATTTAAATTTTTAATAAAACCCAGGAAAAATTTTAGAACATGTTCTAAAATCATTAGTTCTAGAACTGGTGTAATCAGAACCACTTCTGATTCTTTAATAACATCCTTAGAACTAGTGGTATTACAATCAATTCTGACACTAATGGAGTACAACCTTATTCTGATTCTAAATTCGTTTTGAAGAATGTTTTAGAGAACTAGTGCTTAAGAACTAATTCTGTATGATTTCTACATCACTTCTGAGAATAAATTACTAGCTCTCGGATGATTTCCTGTTTAAAATACTTGTATACAAAATTTCAAAAATTAAAAAAAGAGTATTTACAAAATTAAATTGATTTCAAAAGTGGTATTTAGGCAATAGCCCATTAGAATAAAAAAAGCAGATTCTGAAACCGTTCAATAACGATTCTATGAAACTAGTTCCGAATGTGTCAATTTCGAACAAAAGTCACTGATTAAAGAACCCAGTACCCATTTTATGGAACGTTTATAGAAACGTTCCATAAAATGGGTACTGGCTAGCTAACACTTCCACAGAACAAGTTCTGGAAGTGAAAACTTCAAACAAAAATCATTGGTCGCAACACCAAAGTAGAACATGTATAGGCTATTTTCATGTGTTCTGGAATTAGTTGTAGAACTAATACAATTTTTCCTGGGAATATTTATTTTTAATAAAACTTATTTATTTTTAATTTTAAAAAAATTTGAATTTTAGTTAAATTTTAGTATTTAATAGTTTTAAATATTTAAATTTCTTTTTGTTGAATTTTTATTCTTAAAATTAAAATAAATGTATTTGCATATTAAAATTTTTATTCAATTTATAGTAAAAAATTCAAATATAAAAATATTCTAACCTATTATTTCAAAAACCTGCGCTTTTTGATTTTTTGCGATAATTAAAAAAAATTTAAACCTCAGTGAAGCAAACAAATATTTAACAATTTTAAAGTTTTAGTACACATTTTTTAAAATTATTACTTTTTAATTAACTTTTGAAATAAAAATGTATATAAATAAAATTAGTACTAATTTTGAACCAAAAAATTACCAATTTTTTATATCCGAAAAATATACCAATCCTCTTTCTATTTTTCAAATACAGTAGGTTATCCGTGATTCTATTAACCGGCAACGTTTTGCATCGATTAACCGTGATTACCTCTATTATCTGGGATTCTAAGCATAATCATTTTTCGATTGCTTTTGAACAATCAAAAACAATGTGAATAAAATAAAAAAGGGAAATTCCCTCGTTTGAATGAGTCAGGGCAATGTAAAATGCAAGTTTACGGCATTCATTACTTATAACCGAGGTCCTACTGTATCTTCAATTTTTTCCTTTAAAAAATGTGTAACCCTAAAAGTTCTTTTCTTTCAGCCCACTGTGTAACCTTGAACGTAATCTTTAAAACATTCGTACAATATACATATAAACAATAAATATGTATTTTTTTTTTTTTTTATATACACACATTTTGTTTTCTGACTATTATTAATAAAATGACCCCTAGAAATAGTTTAATTTACCAGTTTAGATTTATTTATATTTAAATAATCTTTTATTTTAAATTGAGCTTATTAACTAAATAATTTTATAACCATAAATATCATATAGTATATCGTAGTAGACTTTTATCGATTTTTTTCTTTTTCAGTTGAGAATTGAACTAATGTTAATTAATTATTAATATAATTAAAAGACAAGACAAGAATTTAAAAGTAAGCAAAACGGCATAATCATTGTAAAAGTTTTTCCTTTGACAACCTCCCCCTCCAGGAAAAATTGACAAGGAATAGCACAACAGCTAATATGTTTGAATATAGAAACTACCACCACCTCAAACAATTTTAACTGTTTGCCAGTGTTAAGTTTTTACTCAAAGCCGCTTTCAGTGAATATCTGTTCAACCTTGGCAAACACTTCTTCAGCCGAGGGACTGGCATCGATTTGTTTCACTTTACCTAATTCTTCGAAATGTTTGATAATAGGCAGAGAATCGTTGTTGTAGGTTTGTATACGTTTCTTAAGACTTTCCATATTATCATCTGAACGACCAGAACCACTTTGACCACGAGACAAACAACGATTAACACACACTTCCTCTGAACAATTGAAGAATAAAACAAATTGAAAATCTACCTTGTCGGACATTTGACGATTCCAACCATCTAAATTATCTTGATTGCGTGGAAAACCATCAATTAGGAACTTTGTTTTGCCTGACTTTTTCATGGCGGCCTCTAGCAATGAACACGTCACCTCAACCGGCACAATTTTACCATTGCGTATGTAATCTTCAATTAAAGCACCTACTTCGGAACCCTCACGGGCACGTTCCTCACGTAACAAATCACCCGCAGACAAATGGACAAATTGAAAACGTTCGACAATTTTTGCACATTGTGTTCCTTTGCCAGCACCAGGACCGCCTAAAACAAAAACAATTTTTGGTTTTTCTGCCATTTCCGCTTGGATTTTTGTACGAGTTGCTGTGATTAGAAAACGTTTGGTTTGCTGCTGCTGACAATTGCTGGAATGATTTGTGATAAGTGGCGTAAATGTGTGGTGGATAGATCTACGCAAGACTTTTAACATTAAAGTAAAATAATGACAAAATAGATAAAACGAAAGACGTGTGTATACAAGGTTGAATAAATACCACCGCTTTTCCAATAATATTGCACGGCAGAGACCTGCGCCGAACGATTTTAACGGCGGCGGCGGCTTTGCTAAAAATTGTCGGCGGCGGCTCAAAGTCGGCTGTTAGCCGGCTGAGAGGTGAACATAAGAGACAGAAGACCGTTTGTTCGAACATTATTTATATATTTAAAATTATTTAAAAAAAAGTATATATGATCTTGACACAGATCTTCTCCCTACACATGTGAAATTTCAACCTGGAGCAGTCTTGTAAGTGGAAACTTTTTAAAATACCTACAGCTGATGAAAAAAACGATTTTTCCCTACGCATCCAAAAAATTTTAATAAGTTCTTTAAGATTTGTTTCTAATCTTATCGTATAAAAATGCTAATTATCAACCTCCAAAAATTAAACTTTAGCAAATTATATCTGTCTACTGATATGTATATTTTAATTCATTGCGTTTTTACTATTTTTTATTAACAAAAAGTATCTGATGAACGAGCTAAGTACTAAAGATTTTTCCTAAAGTTAGCGGGTTAAGCTTATCCTGTTAGATAGATCAAAATGATCAAAACATTTTGTTTAATTTCTTGTTTAAAAATTGTTCTTCAGGATAATATTTTTATAATAGGGATCAAATTCTACATTTTATATTTATATATGATAAATATAATATTGAAAAATGCGGAATACAGATGTTTATTCCAAAAAATTAAATTTCCATACAGGGAAGAAATTTTTATTTTCCTCAAAGGAAAAACATAATAAAATTATATGTGAACAGTGATGCTTAAACTTATTGTGTTTCTTAAAAAACTACACCACTTTTAACGGTATTTTTTAAAAAATCAATTGAAAATAAGATTTTCTATTTAAATTTTAGAAAAGATCATTGGAAAATTAGATTTTTCATTAAAATTTTTGAAAATAACAATTGAACATGAGATTTTTCATTTAAATTTTAGAAAAGAACTGTTGAAATTTCTATATTTCATTAATATTTCAGAAAAGATTAATTGAAATTACAATTTCTATACAAAATTTGGAAAATATCAATTGAAAATTAAGTTATTTATTTTGCATTCAGAAAAGAACATTTGAAAATAAGTTTTTTATATCAAATTTAGAAAAGAACAATTTAAAATAAGTTTTTATATTTTAAATTTAGACAAGATCAATTTATAATTAAATTTTACATTTAAATTCAGAAAAGCACAAATAAAATTCAGTTTTTTATTTTAAAATTTAGAAAAGAACAATTGAAATTGAGAAAAATTCATTAAAACTTAGAACATTGAATAAGAGAGATTTAAATGATAACATAATGATAGGTCAACTTAATTTTTTTTAACTTTAAGCAAATAATATTTAGAAATTGTATAAAATACTTCTGGAGTGTAAAGTATTAATTACTTTTACTCTTTATGCATATTTCACTCTATATATATGAAGCTCTGAATTTAATTTAGTTTTTTCAAAAATTCAATTGTATTTTTCTGATTTTTAAATAAAAATTCTTCTTTTCAAAAATTAAAATAAAAAATTCTAATTTAAATTGTTATTTTCAAAAATATAAATGGAAAACCTAATTTTCAATTAATCTTTTCTCAATTCTAAATAAAAAATCTCACTTTCAAATGATCAATTCTGAAATTTATGTGAAAAATGTAAATTTCAATTGTTATATTCTGAAATTAAAAGAAAAATATTTTTTTAATATGTTCCTTTCTGAATTAAAATGATATTTTCAAATTTTGAATTGGAATATCTCATTCTCATTTGTTCTTTTCTGAAACTGAATTCATAAACCTCATTTTTAATTGCTGTTTTCATAATATCATATAGAAAGTTCTTATTTTAACTTAAAAATTGTGTAGTAAAAAACATATGTGTCTGAACATAATATTAAATAACATATAACACAATAACTCAAATAATATACTTTGTGAATTGGGTAAGTAAGTATGTATTTAGTTCATATTTTAGTTCATATTAACACACGTTTTGCTTCATAACTTTTTTCCGAAGCAATTTTTAAAATTATTTTATCATTGAAATTATGTCAGTTATTATTCTTGAAGTCAACCTGTTGATTTGTTGTGAGTTTGACCAAAATGAGTAACGAAAATGATGTTCGTGCTATAAATTATTAAAAATTTTCAAAAAAAAAAAAAAAAAAAAAAAAAAAAAAAAACAAATTGGTCCTACAAATAATTGGTCAAAGAATTAAATGTCCGCTGTCATACTGTTTTCAATACTAGATAAATAGAAAAACACTTTTCAAATAAAATTTTTCTTAAATGGAACAAAATTTACGACTGTTTTTGAAATTAATGTTACGATCATTTGACTTTTGTCAATACTATGGATGTGCGATTAATCGATTATACAAAACTTTATTTAATCTATACACATATTAATCAGTTAATCGATTAATCAACAATTCTAATTAATAAAAAAATTCTGATTAATTATTTTTAATTTTGATTAATCAAATTTGAATAATATTATTCAATGTTCTCAAATTTAGTTTACAATTAAACAAATGAAACAAAAAATTCTAAATATATATGTTATTTGGTGATTAACGACCCACATTTTATGTTTTCAAACGACTTTGCATGCATTTTTTTGTATTTTAATGAAAATTAAAAACAAAAAAAATTAATTGATTAATCATAATTTTGAACAAATGAAATCAAAATTAATCGATTAATCATGAATATATTTAATCAAATTGTTAAATAAATCAAATAATTAATATGAATAAGAATATGTTTATCTATAAGCTAATTCATTACAATCAATCTTGGATGTTGAAATAAAAAGATACCAGTACCTATGCTACTGAATTACCTCTTATTAAAAAATATGATGAACCATATCCCATAGACGGACATCTCCTGATAACGGACAAAATCAGCTTTCGCTGTATATGTAATTTCCTATAGTAGCTTCTTGGCTTGAGATTAATGTTGAATTTTTATTATACAAAAAGATTGAGTGAATGCGTCCATAATATGGATGAACAAATAATTCATATAACCATCGACGATTTATGATGAACACGCTAAAGTTGTTACTGACTCCGGAGAGAGAGAAATGTATGTATGTTTGTATGTATGTATGTATTCTATAGCGTAACGTGTGATAATCTTGAAGACATGTGTCGTTATTCCTCTTCCTTTTAAAGTGAATAACAAATTACAAGACTCTTGAGATTTTGCTACACACTAATATACAGTGGCTCAGCTGTGATAGCTTAAATTATGCAATATACAATTATAGGAATTAAAAATAAAATTTGGTATCATTAGAAAGAGGAAGATTTCTAGTTTTATATAGAATCATTATTTAGTGTTAAAGTTTACCTTTAAGCAAATTAAAGATATGAAAACAAAAAATCCAATATTTTTATCTCACAGCTTATTTTAAGCACCCACTTATGACATAAAAAAATTGAAAATAACGACCAATAATTACATTCAGATATGTGATGAAATTCGGTCAATTTCAAAAATAAATCGTATTCTTAAATCGATTAGGTTGTGATGTTCAATATGTTTCTTGTCAAATCACAACAAATTAATTTTGAAATTTGTATTATTTAAATGAAATAAATTTTATTTTAATATTTTTATGTTAATTTTTTAATAAAAAATCATCAAAAGTTAAGTTTTGCGTGAAGCTGCCACAAAAGAGATATTCCTTGCTTCTAAAAAAAAAAAAAACATTGCCCATAAAAATAACATTTTGTGGAGGAATAATAAATTTACATTTTTGGCGATTATTTAATAAATCCTACAAAAATAAAAATTAATGCAATATTTTAATAGGAACACTTTTTAGCATATGCAGTTTGGACTTTGCATTGGTTTTAAATTTTTACTGGTGATTTGAAATTGGGTTAGCACAATGATTATTTTGAATATTCAAAATCAGTTTTTTCCTTTGTGATTATTTTGAATATTCAAAATCCAGAAAACCTTAAAAGTTAAATTGTAAAACCCATATGTGAAGTTACAGTTTAATTCGAGTGTCTGATAGGTTTTTAAACAATAAGGTACATCGCTTCATTACAAGTTCCATCACAAATTACAAAATATATTTTAAGTTTTAAACTTTAAATTCTGTGTTTTAAAGCAACAGAATAAAAAATTTTAGGATTTACAGAATTCCTATACTTTTCTTAACCTCTGCCTCAATATATATTCTTTAAAATGTATTATTTATTTTATTTTTCTTTCTACAATATAGTTTTTATTTTTTACCCATATGATTCTAATTCTTTTGTAACAGTTTTAATCAAATTCAATTTTAAAACGAGTACCAAAATTTGTTCGATTTGAAAACGATAAAATCATGTCAATTTCGTTTTTATCACAACCATGCATTTATTTTCAGTTTGTTTATGTTGTTGAACATTTTTTAATTTTAATATTTTTATTTTGAAGTTTTTTCCAAATGTTTATGTTTTTTATTTTATTAGAAACACAATTTTTGAAAATTTAGATATCACAATAATATCGTTTTCAGCAATACGATATTATAATCGGCACATAAGATGATATAATAAATAACGAATGATTTAAATTGAGATTGAAAAAGGACCTTTAACTTTAATTATAAGTTGTATTTTATTAAGAAACTTATTATGAAAGGAAATTTTAAAAATATTGCTTTACTCGAATTATTCGATTAATCGTCCTATTGAACTATAATAATATGATTCAAAATTATTGCATTAAATTCAATTGAACAAATATTTGCTTTTAATTTGTCAAATAATTGAACAAACGTTTTTAAAATATTTCAAACTCTGGCATCACCACTCACAAGTGACATTTACTTCTACACGTGAGAAATTTTTTTTAGTTTGTTTATGTTTTTTGTTCGGTCGGAATTTACCAATATCTATTTTATTTTTATTATTTAAAATGAGTTTTTTAAAACCTAAAGATACAATCGATGAAGGTGATACAGTTATTTTGTATTTAAGTGTCAACTCCATGTATGTAATCGAAGCAACACCCACAATTGTCAATAAAAAAGGTGAAACTATCGAAAACATCTTTCAAACATCTTTTGGCGCTCTAAAAGTGAAAAACATAATTGGCGTCAAATATGGTAGTCGTGTGGAATTATCAAAAGGCTGGGCTTATGTCCTACAACCAAATCCTGAATTATGGACACAAACATTGCCACATCGAACACAAATTATCTATACACCTGATATAAGTATGATTTTACATCAACTGGAAGTTAGACCCGGTTCGATAGTAATAGAATCTGGCACAGGGTCAGGATCGCTTTCCCATTACTTTCTAAGGGCTGTTAAACCTCATGGTCATTTGCATACATTTGATTTTCATGAAGCTCGTGCCAATCAGGCCAGAGATGAGTTTAAACATCATGGTTTGGGAGATTTTGTTACTGTTTATCATAGAGATGTGTGTCAGAATGGTTTTGGTGAGGAGTTGAATGGTAAAGCTGATGCAGTATTTTTAGATTTGCCTGCACCCCAGCAGGCAGTGGAGCATGCAGTTAAGGCTTTGAATGTTAGTGGTAGGTGTGGGGACTTTTTTATAAAGTTGATTAGTAAAGTAGATTTTTTTTAATGTTTTTTTTTTAATTTTCAGGTGGTCGTTTTTGTTCATTTTCTCCCTGCATTGAACAGTCACAAAGGTGTTGCATTGCTTTGCAAGAACAGGGTTTTACTGAAATTCAATCATTTGAAGTTTTACAACAAGAGGATATAGTCAAAACTAAAACTTTTCCGGTTATTAATTTGGAATTTTTGAAGCATAAGGTAATTGTCAACAATTGTTTCTTCAATTATGCAAAATAAAAAAAAAAAAAAAAAAAAACAATACGGAAAGACGTAACTCCATGCGAACGAAAGCGTAGGAAATACAGAAACCCAAAATTATTCGAATTCGTTTGAATTGCTTTCGTTCGCTTAGATTTTCGTTCGACATAGAGACAGGCTATTAAAAATTTTTAATTAGTTAAAATTGAAATTCACTAAAAATAGTTAAATCAAATAAATTGAGATTATTGGTGCTGGTAGTCCACTGCCTCTTTATGAATTATTTACATTTACACATTCTTCTAGGAATCCCCAAATTTTTATTCCTAGAATATCATCTAGTCTTTTTGAAAAATCTTTTTTGGTGAGAATTGCACGATGGTGGAATAGGTTACCATATTGTCTGCGGATTTTCTCCCAATCTAATAATGTTTTTCGTTTAAAACTCATTCGGTGGATATCTAGTACATCAATTTGACTGTTATTTTGATTTTCGTTTTGGTGTTTTGCTACTGATTGGACCTTTATTTATAATTTTTGCTTTAATTTTTTATATGTACGTACGGCTGGGGAGCCATTGATTTAAATGAATATATATATAATAATTATTTTTTTATGTATATAGTTTTATGCATTAGTTAAAGTTATGATCTCGAGTCTTATTGCTATGTAATATTGTTATTTTGGCCTTTTTTAAGGCTTTATATTAAAAATAAATGAATTGAAATTGAAAAAATTTAAAAAATTTGAAATTTATTAAAAATTGAGTATTTATTAAAAATTTATTAAAAATTGGAATTTTATCCAAAATTTATATTTTCTGATTAATTAAAAATTTAAATTTAATTAAAAATTTAAATTTAATTAAAAATTTAAATTTAATTAAAAATTGACATTTAATTAAAAATTGAAATTTTATTAAAAATTTAAGTTTTATTAAAAATTGAAATTTTATTCAAAATTGAAATTTAATTAAAAATTGAAATTTTATTAAAAATTTAAATTTTATTAAAAATTGAAATTAACTAAAAATTTAAATTAACTAAAAATTGAAATTAACTAAAAATTGAAATTAACTAAAAATTGAAATTAACTAAAAATTGCATTTTATTTTGCTAATTTTTATTAAAAATTAAATTTTTACTTAAAATTTAATTTTTTAAAATTTTGCTAAATTTAAATTTTAGAAAAAATTTTAACAAGTAAATAAAATAAAATAATTTAGTTTTACTTAAAAATTGTAATTAAAAAAAATGTTAAATTGAAATTTCACAAAAAAAAAAATTAGACAAGAATCCTAACTTCGCTTAAGATCTAAATTTCAAAAAAATTGGATAACTTGCAATAAAAATTTAAAATGTAATAAAAATTTCTACAATTAAAAAAATGATGAAGTTTTTTCGTTGCAAAATAGAGATTATATTTTCATATTGTAATTTCGTTAAATCTTTCTTTACATTTCAGAAAGAAGATGATGCTTCAGATAAAGATATAACAAGTCTTATGAAACAACCCAAGGAAACATTAAAGGTTTTAACATCATCAGCACCTCCCACACAACCTGGTCATACAGGCTTTCTAACATTTGCCACACTACCGCCGGCATTTGCTAGATAATTTTATAAAAAAATCGCACAAAATTCAAGAAAATAAAACAAATACATAAAAAACAAATCAAATCAAGATTCCAAAAAAACTTTATTCAAGAAATTTCAAGATACAAATAATTTTTTACAAAATCAAGATAAACATAAATACAATCAAGAATTATTTCGTAAAGGTGAGTGTAAGTTAGTAGCAAAAAAACATTTGATAATATAAAAGTTATTAATAAAATATATTATCAAATGTTAAGGTAGTAACACAATATTAAAATAGACGATTATTTAAAGTTTTTATATTAAAAGAAGAACGTGGGGGTTGCCATGGTATACGTTCTTCGGGTATAATCTAATAAAAAAGAAAAAAAAAAATATATATATATATATATAATATATATTTTTTATATCTTACTATTTTTGGTCTTTCTGGCTGGCCTTTACATGTGGGACATCTTTTGTTATTAGCTCCTTTAAGGGATTTTTGTTCAGCCTCCTGTAAACTTTCTAAAGGTGACCAATTTATATGAGCTGTTTGAGGTCTTACTTTAAATAATTTTTCTCTATTTAAAAAGCTTGACAAAATAATTTTTATTTAATAAATTTGATTTTTTTTTGTAAAATGTAAAGCTTACTTTGGTCTTGGTTCTCTCCAAAAGTCGGGCATACGTTTTGTTCTCATGATATCAGCTAAACGTTGCAACAAACGTACATTTTCATTTTCTACATGAAGTATACGTTCCTTTTCTGATTGTTGTTTTTTGGCTTTTTGTATTATATGAGGATAAAATGTTGGTGGTGTACGATCTATGGCTGCTTTAGCAGATTTAACTTTTTCTCTATGATGTTCAAAGCGTCTTTGTTCCCAGGGATAATTTAAAAGTTTATCTCTGCGCGATATCATAGTTAAAGGTTGACTAAAGGGTGTAAAAAAATTTTGTTAACATTAAAGCTCTATAGTTAAGGAATTTTCTTTCATATGTTTATATAATTAGAAGAATTTTTATAAAACGTTGCTTTGGTTATTATTTCTAGGGAGTTTTTTTATTTTTGTTTTCCTTCGTCAAATGTGTTATATAAATCTCCATGGAATTTTGACATTGAATTAATAATAAAAGGAAATAAATAAACAGTAGGTATGTAGGCTGAATTATATAAAATTAATTTTATATATTAAACATTTGTTTTAAATTTTATTAAACCTTATTTATTCTCACTGCTTCTTAACATATTTTTTTATTTAAATTCCTAATTTTTGGTTTGTAATAAAAACTTAAACCCTTTAGAAACATACATGTAAATATGTTTGTAAACACTTAAGTACCTACAAATATGTGTTTAAAATTCAGTTTATACTCCTGGCGCGTTATTGTCTGCCACTGATGCTTTGTAAATACTGCTGCTGATGTTTTTGTTGGTTTGGACTATGACGATGTTGATGATGATGGCGATGACGATGATGCGCAATAAATGCGGCGGCATCATTTCTTTTGTATGTCCGACTGTTTACTCACATGTCAACTGTCCTGTAGTTCTGGTGTTCATTGCCTGATTGATGTTAAGTGGTACTTTATGTGAGTATCCACTTCTACTTTACTCTTCTTCTTTTTTTTCTTCTCTTTACCAACCATCCATCTATACATTCGCAAGTTCATCCAAATGTCCGTATGTTTGTCTGTCTTTATGTCCATTTATTCATACGTAAACTTTAAGACAGACGTTTGTCTTCGCAGTTTTATTTTCACTAAATTGTAAATGCTGATGTCACTACATATTAAACACATCTACACAAGATTGTTGCATCAACAGTTGTTCATTGCTCGCAGCAGTTGATGGAATGCAATCTTTTTGTTTTCTTGTCCGTTGGCTTGTTGTTTAATTTATTTGAGCAGTAATCAAACGGCGAAAAAAAAGAATCACATTAAAGTTGTTAAAAACGACAATGAAACCAAAAGAAAAAAAAAATCACAAATTGTCGTCACATTGTAAAGTGAATGAAATAAATTTAAAAATGATGAACATAATGAGAATTAGTTACCACCTCAATTAAAGGTTATTTACATGTTTATATGAGATTTTATTTTTTACTTTTTAAAGAAAAGCTTGTGAATTGTTCAGAGATATTTAAAATATCTATGAAATGAGGAAAATAGTAACAAATTAATTCACGTTTATATCCCAAACAAAATAGTCTTCATTAGGATTTTTAACTTAGGAATATAGGAATCAATTTTAAGCCTTATATATTAAAATATAAAGGATTAATTATCACAAAGTTCCTTAAAACAATTTTATTTTATTTTTTTCCTTTTTTTATTTACCAAAGAAAATTACAAATCCTTTTTTTCTCCTGTTTTTATAGGCAATTGTCATTAGTTTTTTACAAAACTTTAACTTAGTTTAAACTTAAATTAAAACAGTAGCTGAATAATTTATGGTGAAGAGCTACTAAAACTACAAACAAAACTAACAAGATTATGTTTTGTTTTGTATTTCTGTTGATATTTTTAAAGGTCTAGGTTCCCAACAATAACAATTACGGTTAACCTCACGTTTTATGATTCTATATGCATCAGTGCATTTATAAATAAAATAAAAACAAATACATACATATGTGTACATATCTGTTTTTTAGCATTTTACATACATACGTATGTAAATTCATGTTACAAAAATATTTAAATGTGACAAAATATGTAATATTTGTAGTAGAAACTTATAGCAAATAGTAGAACTTTTAGAGTCTTCAAAGTAGAAGAAAAATATGATTAATAAAGCGATAAAAATCACACATACATTGTTGAGAGAGAAAAAAAGTAAGGAAAACAAAAGGTTTAAGGGAAATTTCAAATACCCTGCTTTAATCCGAAATAATAACAGATGAAACATACTAATAAAATACCAAATTCGTTGCTTTTTTTTTTTTTGTCAATACTCAATAGTATCTACATACATATTACTTATTTAACAGGCACAATCGATTTCTCATGCCTATCATACAACTCTCTCAATTTATATTTTTTACAAGGTATTTAGTTGTCCATGCACTTTTGAAGTAGTATCTGGTACTACCTCTTATAACATTACCAGGCTCAACCGTATTAAGAATATGATTGCTCGTTATGTATACAATGTTTCTCTTCGAACGCATATTTCAGAATATTTGAAACAATTTTTGGGTTGTTCTTTTAAGAGTTTTATTTCATATCGTAATATGGTAATGTTTTTTAAAGTTATTAAATCTGGGTGTCCAGTCTCCTTTTCACATTCTTCTAGAAATCCTCAAGTTATTATTCCAAGAATTAAAGCCTCTGTTTTTGAGCTATCATTTCTTGTTAGAATTGCCCGTTGTTCGAATTTTTTGCCACTTGAGCTTCGTTTATTTTTTGTTGGTATATTATTATATATTCTGGCTGGGGAGCCGTTTGAATTGGAGTATTGAATATGAGTGGAGTTTTTTGAACAATTTTGGCAAAAAAATGTTTTTCAACATGTATTTCAACGATTTTTGTCTGTACTAAAACTCTGATGAATGTTAGTAACATCATTTTCGATATGCTCTTATTGGAACCAGATTACGTTACAGTTTCCTGAAGTAAATTCCTATAATGAATTTATTCGAAGTTTATTTTAAAATAATGTCAATATCCACTGATATTGGATAAAGTTACTCAAAAGATAATGAGTTACGCTATAAACTCTATTTATAGCATTTTTTGTCTTCTCTGGTAATATAATATAAAAAAAACACTAAAATGAAAAAAAAATTGCCAAAACCATTAAACTGCAAAATCGCAAAAAGAAAAAAAAAAAAAATCGCAAGAACAAAAAAGTCTCTAAAGCGGGAAAAATTCTAGAATGAAAAAAATCGCCAAAAGAAAAAACTACAAAATAAAAAAGATCACCAAAATGGAAAAAATCGACAACAAGGAAAAAAAAAAATAAATAAAAAATTCAAAACGTGAAAATGAAAAGATAGAAAAACGGAAAATACGTCAAAATAAAAAATCGTGAGACTTCCCCTTTGGTTAGGGGCGGAGCTCATCTAAAACTCCTGCCGTTCTATGGGTCACGGCACCCGGTTGAAAAATGCAACTCCACATCGGAAATTTCCAAAATGAAAAAAATGCCAACACGAAAAAACTTGGAAATTAAAAATATAAAAAACACTAAAATAAAAAACGCCAACAAGAAAAAGTAAAGATAAAAAAATACATTACAAAAAAAAAAAAAAAAAAGCGAAAATCTATAAAGAAAAAAAATTGCCAAAACGAAAAAAAAACATAAAATAAAAAAAGAAATCAAAATCGGCAGAACGAAAAAAAACGTCAAAATAAAATAGATCACCAAAATAGGAAAAAAAGATAAAAAATCGCGAAAATAAAAAAATATCAAAAACACTAAAGAGAAAAAAGTCTAAATAAAAAACGTCATAATAAAAAAATCACCAAAACGAAAAAAAGTCTCCAAGGCCGAAAAAAACTAAAACTAAAAAAAAGTCATCTATATTCGTTCTTCTTTATAATTTAAATCCAAAAAAAATCGCAAAAAAACGTTATAGGTGACGTTTTTTTTCTTTTTTTTCTTTCTTCTTTATAATCTTTCAAAGGAAAAAAATCTAAAACCAAAAAAGTCGCAAAAAAAAAAAAAAAAAAAAAACGTCAAAATAAAAAAAAAAAATCGAAATTCCAAAACCTATTGATACAAAGAAAATCAAGTAAAATAAAAATGTAAAAAACGCCAAAAAGAAAAAAATCATAATAAGAAAACGCCATAATAAAAAAAAATCGATAAAACGAAAAAATGTTTTTAAAGTGGAAAAAAAGTCTAAAAATAAAACGGAAAAATCTACAAAGAAAAATAATCGCAAAAAACTTCAACACAAAAAAAAAATCGTCATAATGAAAAAATACCAAACATCCCCAAAAACGGAAGATTATTTAAGTAGTTATTTCAGTATCTCAGAGTTTTATTCATCTTCTCTGCTTTAAGAATTAGAGTAGAGAGAAAAAAGAGTTCAATTGTTTAAATTCGCGTTAGTTTTATGTTGGTTATTTTATCTTTCACGAATTTTGACGATAACATTTTTATAATTGTAAAAAAATGTCAAATATGAATCTGACTCTTATGTGTTCAAATTCAACACTTTGCGTTCAAATCATTAACGACAATTGATACCAGTTGTCGTCAAGATGACACCCCTTCAGTATCGAGTTATTGAATTTCATTATATTTATTTAAAATTTGTAAACAAGAAGCACTATTTATATGAACAATCCAAAATTAACTAAAATCGCTAAAAAAATTTTTAATCAGAACGTTATATCGCAAATAATGAAAATCTGTGATCACTCATATTTTCCATCAAAAATCTTTTTTTTTTTTTATATGAAAATTACAAAACTATTTAAAATCGCCCCTAAATTGTAATCCAAAGGGTTTAGAGCATTGGTCGGAACCCATAGCACCCAGGTGCCGAGAGTATTAACTCTTTTTACCTACACAACATGAACGTCAACAAAAAACGTAAAAATTCGAAGTAAACAGTTAAATCGCACAACAAACAACTTAAGAAAATTAAAATTTTCAATTTCAGTTCTATACAGATCGACCAATGGATTTGTATGTCCTCTCTTTGTGCCTATCAATGGTTTAGAGCGAAAATAATCTGTGATCAACCAAAAATCGATTTTATATGAAAAATCATAATTCATCAATTAGATCAACGGTTCTCAAATGGGGGTCCGCGACCCACAAGGGGTCCGTAAGAACATTCGTGGGGGGTCGCGAAGAGTTCCTGAAACATATTCTTAAACATACAATTTTTTAATATAAATATTATTTACAAGTTCAAATGAAAATTCCACATGAAACTATTTAAAAATGGAAATACATCTTTTTACAAAATATATCCAAATTAAAGACAAGTGTAAAATGAGTTATTTTTAGAAACTACTAATGAAGAAACCTTCAATTGAAAATATTATGCTTCAAATAGAGTGTCGATATAGGAACACCCCTCGAACGATGCGTAAAAATTTGCTTGGGTCATGGGTCCCATACATTTTAGTAAAAAAAGTTTAGATTTTTTAATCGAACTAGGTATAAAAAAATTCGTAATTTTATGCTGGTTATGGAAAAAATATTTGAAAATTTTTTCTGTGGGATTTTGTTTCGCTAGAAGACGTTTTAAGACATTTGATGAACATTTTTTTGGACAAATTTGGAAAATCATATATTATCAATAGTACTTATTACTACAATGCAAATATTTAATATTTTAGCCATAAAGGGAACAAAATTATAAAATTCTTATAAATTTTTTAAGAAAAACATCGAATTTTATTACGGTTAGGAACCAAAATTTTTGCGAAAATTTGTTAAAATATTTTTGTTATAATTGGCAAATGATACCCATTTCAAGACCCAACACAATACTATTTTTTAGATGAAATTTTCTAGACCCGTGACTTTTAATCGATGGTATGGAACTGAAGATCAATTTTAATTTTTTTTTAATATTTTTCCCATATTAAGTAAATTTTTATGCATCGTTTGAGGGATCTTCCTACAAAATTTTTGTCTACGGGACACTTCTGTCCAATGACACAATTTTGAATCAACAGATTTAAAAGCATCTTAAATAGTTGAAATATAGCAAAGTATATCCTCTTGTTGGCTCCGAAGCCCTAAAAATATTAAAAAAATTTTCTTCAACATACATTTTTATGTATCTTTTTTACTCTTTTGTCCCTCAAAACAGAGATTCGATCTTAATATTCTTAATATTCAAAGAAAACAATGTCGCAATTATTAATATTATTTTTTAAAATTACTTTATCTTTACATTTTCTCTAATTTTTAAATTAGTCAAAGTTGTAGTGGGTCGCGCTTCCATTGCAATATCAAAAGGGGGTCGCGAAGCGAGGTCTTGTGAGAACCCCTGAATTAGATAGTTTAAAGCGAAAATAATGAAAATGTGTGATCTTTCAAAAATATTTAAAATCGCTTTATAATTCGTTAGGATAAAGGTTTAGTGGCAAACCATACCTAGTATTCCTTAAAAACTTATGCAAAAAAAGTCTCCTAAAACTAACTTTTTATATTCATTCTGCTTTACGTTTACGTATTTTTTTCTTTTATAGACAACATTATGCAAATGTAAAACACTCTCTCCCGCTAATAGAGCATGTTAAACTTCCAAGAATAATGGACACACAATAAAAAGAAAAAAAAAAAAAAGCTACAAAAAAGGATGCTTTTTTATTTTCTAAGAATTGCCTTTATCACGTATTTAAAGCGTTGTAAATGTTGATATGTTAAAAAAAAGAAACAAAATAAAAAAATCACTATATACAATAGTTTAGCTACCAAAAAAGAAATAAAAAAAGTAGCAACGACAAATAGATGGACAGACGGACAGCTGCATTAAAGTGAGTAGTGAGGAAATAATATGAAAAAAAAAAGACAATGTTGAATTTAAGTAGCCAAAACATTTAAAGTTACATTTAGTATTTCTAAGTTAACATGTAACACAGAAGGAAGCAGCACAAACTTTTTTATTTCAGTTGAATATTTTTTATATGTTTTAAATTTTTAACATACGAGTACAATGCAAAATTTAGTTTTGTTTAAAGAATTTCTTCATCTTATGACTGCCAATATTTTCACACATTTTGAGAAATTTTTTAAATAAAAATTTGAATTAGAGATATGTTGTTCATAGTTTTAATATATAAAACAAAATGTGTTTTTATCTCAAATTCTTTCAAATTCAATTCTTATTTTATTTATTTTCTATTAATTAAAGGCAAACCGTCCCGTTGCCGGCGGTGTTGTGTTTCTACACTAATACATTTTCTATTATATTGATTTTGTCATTCCGTGTGTTGTTACACACGATTCCTTCCTTCGATTCCTTACATTGATCATATAAGACCCCATAAAGTATATATTTTCTGGGCCCTGGCTAGATTCTGAGTCGAACTAGCTATGTCCGTCCGTCTGTCTGTCTGATGAAAGCAGGATAGGGCTCAAACGGGACAATCAAGGGAGATGAAATTTGGATCAAATATTAATCTTATATAAGGTTTGTTTGGTATTAATTTTAATCGGTTAATAAACAAAAAAGTTATGGGTAAAATACTAGAAACAGGGTGTCCGTTGTAGCTTCATTTTATACTTTTATGCTGATATCTCTGTAATACTGTAAGATATCAGCAGAAAAGTATGAAAGAAAGCAGAGGGAATGGTAGCCCCATGCAAATTAAATATTAATTATCACATATCTCATGAACTATTACATATATAGACCTAAAATTTGGTGGAAATAATTTTATTATCAAATTACATAACTGAGATGAAAATAGATCACGTGGGGTTTCTAATTCTAATTATAGAATAACTTAAATACTGTTAAATCATCCACCAAACTAAGAATAATGAGAAAGAAAGAGATTCGGGTCAAGCCCGACCATAATATTGTCGGGCTTGACACTATTATATACCTCAAAATTCCAGACCTGTGGCCAGTTGTGGACCGATACTTCTACTTAGTGTAAAATAAAATATACAAATTAGAGTGATCGACTCGCTTTTCCAACCGGTTTTAAAAGCGGTTTTTTCAAGCAATATGCTGGTTTTTCCAAATTTTTCGAATGTCGAATAGACCGGTTAAAAAAAAAAAAAAAAAAAAAAACGGGTTTCAAAATAGCATTTTATTTCAGAAAACATGTACTATATAGTGATATATGAATCGAAATTTAGGAATAATTTTTTAAATATTCATAAAGATTGACTTTTTATATAATTTTTCATGATAATTTTTCTACAATTTAGTAGTTATTTCCAAAAATAATTATATTTATTAAACTTGAACTTGAATATTACAAGATTTATTGATTTTTCTTTCTAAGAAATGTAGTTTTTGATAGAAATATTAACTGGTTTTCACTGAATTTCAAAAAGTGCAACCGGTTTTTTTAAAATACCAACTATTAGAAAACCGGTTTCTCCAAAAAGTCGAATAATCGATCACCCTAATACGAATAAGAAATATTACGTCGATACTAACATTTATATGAATTTATTCACTTCTGGTTGATTCCCGAAAGTGGACCTTATATGGGGGCTTTGGTAAAATATTGACCGATCTTTGTAAATTTGACACTATCATTTATATTTATATAAAACTTATTTTTGTCGAATATTAACTTCATACTAACATTTTAATGGGATTTATGTCGGTTAAAGTGATTTAAGGTTATGGTCAATTATAAACCGATTTTCTTGAAATTTGGCACACAGATTTAAACTTATATGGAACTTGTATGTGCCAAAAATTGATATATTAAAGAAATTTATGATAATTAAACCCCTGTATGAAAGTTTGATGAAATAATGGACCGTTCATAACCAATGGACAATAAGTGGTGTAGGGTATAGAAATGGAACGGATAGGACCAGGTGAAATGGCAGCCCCAGGGCAATGGTACTATTACAGCATAAGTTTAACATTTTGAAAGAATAACATTCTCAAATGTGATGAGTAGGACCAGGGGAAATGATACCCTACAAATAGAGCAAACATTTTTAATGGCATATCTAATGAACATTATAGTGAGAGCTCTCATTTTGTGGAAACTACTTTATTATCATATTGTATTGATGAAATGAAAATAGTACGGATAGGACCGTATATAATTATAATTTTCGTATATCTGAAAGAGTAATTTACTTAAAGTCTTAAAATTTATAAATTTCCTAAAAATATAAGAATTTCCCATAAGAAGAAATTTATTATTATTATTTTTTTAATTTTTATAAAATCTTCTGTATCTTTTTTTAATTTTCTATAAAAAAAATGTACCGAATGTTTTCCATAATTAGAATATTTATCGGATTAGCCTTATAAAAATAAAGTTTATCGAAATTTTCTATAAATTAAACATTTACTGTTACTTTCTATTAAGAGAAAAAATTCTATAATTTTCTATAAATTTAAAAATAACACAGGTCAACACTAAAAAAGTAACAGTTCGGTTTTTCTCCATCATTTCACATTAATTAATCCTCATAAAACCATTGAAAAATGAGGGGTAAGGAGTGGGTGTAGAGGAGAAATTTGTATGAAAAAATAAAAATCCAAATTTAAATAACATAAGGATTTCATATGCCTTGATATAATCTCTCAGTAAAAGCGTTTTGGTGTAAAAGCTCCCATTGTTCTTCGCTAATTTTTTCTATTTTTTCAGTGCTTTTAGCAATTTTAAAGACTTTTGCATATTCTTTACTTTTGTTGCATTATTCTTTCTCTATAAAATACAGATTCATAATTAGCTCTATCTATTACCCAGAAAATTATAAAACCTAAACATTTCTTATAGGTACATATTTCATTTGGCCATCAAAGAGTTAAAAGTTAAAAAACTCTACACCTCATTTTTCATGGTTTAATGAGGGTCAATTTAGAAATTCTCTATTTTTACAACTTGTAAAGTCTTCTAGGGGTTACAAGTTAGAGACTTGACTAGTGCTACATTTTTGTACCTCCATGTCTTGGCTATAAAACATCAGTTACTGAATTTCCTAAACTTATTACCTGGAAAATTTTATATTATAAAAACTCCTCAAAGAAGCAAATTTTCTTTGGTCCTCAATGGGTTAAAAATGTGACGTGATGTACAATTTTCATTTGACTTTCTACACTATATAAAGCTTAAGGAATAATAATTTTGCAGAATTATTCAAGATATAATTATTTTTTTCGATTTTGTTAATCTGTGTAATAATCGAAAATTTTTATAAAATGAAAGTTATTGAATTTTTTTTGATTCATTATTGAGTTGTATAAACGTTACATTTTTCTAAATTTCTTTGGTCTTTAGTTTTTGAATATCATATTTAAATTATATTTTATCTATCTCTTGAGAATTGAAAATAGTTAATTTTTGATTTTCAACTCTGAGCATTTTTCATCAGTTTGACAATAAAACTTTTTCAATTCAGTTTTTTATTTTTTTTTTTATTTTAATATTCACCGCTATCATAGTATAGTAACTAGTATAGAAACTGACTCTCTTTTTTATTCAACACTCTTCACATACATATGCTGTGTGAATTCAACACACTTGAGAGAGACCTAAACAACGCAAAAAATTAACAAAATTATCCTTTAAAATAACATTTGCAGCACATTCTTTCATACACATATAATATTTTAGTATTTTTTTTAACACTTTTATCACATTTTAATTTCCGGCACGTTTTTATTTTTTCCAAACGAGAAATATTTTTTTTACTATTTTTGAAATTTTTTATTGGCTGTTGAATTTTAAACTAAATAAAAACAGTTGCAATTTTTGGTATTAATAATGTAGTAAATTTTACAATAATTTATATTTTTTGTTGATATTTAGCAACAAAAATATAATAATTAAATCATTATAAATACAATAGACGTTAAAATCTTTTATATTTGTTGAGAAATATAAATATACACGTAAAAGAAAAATTTAATAATTTTTTAATACAATTTTTTGCAACTTTGTGTACATATGAAGTGTGGTGAATGTTAATTTTACACCAATACATGTAAATAAAATTTTACTAACACATTCTTAGCGTTACGTACTTTTGATTAATGCGTGATGTACCAAAAGAGAGATTTTCCGTACTAGTTCTTATACTATGACCGCTATTATGTAAATATGTCGTTGTCGACATAAAGTCACCTCGACAAAACAAGTCGACTCAGAATGAAATTTGGTAACAAAGAATACTAAGAATGGAAGGCTTGTCAAAAAAACCTAACTCTGTTGTCAAAAGAACCTAACTTAAAGATTGTGTTAGCAAAATTTTATTTATATGTATTAGTGCTGAAAGCACTTTCAACACACATCATAAGCACACATAGTTGCACAAAAGAGTATTAAAAAATTATTAGATATAATTCATCACAATTATATTCGCAGATTTTCATCTTTTGATGCAGTTTACATCCACAAATAGTAATATAATTAAATTTTTTGGCTTTTTGTTGATGAATATGAAAATAATTTAAAATTATTTTAAATTCTGTTTTATTCTTAATACCAAAAGTAGCAACTTTGTTTGTTCAATTAAAATTTCAACATACAAAAAAGGAATGTCAAAAAAAAAAAAAAAAAAAAAAAAAAAAAAAAAATAATATTTTTTCAGTTTGTGGAAAGTATTCGTTTATCGGGAGTCAAAATACAATTAATGTGCGTGAAAAATAATAAAAATATCGTGTGCTAGTGGAAAAATGTGTGGCGTGTGTAATTTTCCTTAAATTTTAAGGACAATATTTGTTTATTTTGTGTTGTTTCTCTCTCACAAGTGTGTTGAATTCACACAGAACTTGTATGTGAGGAGAGAGAAATGTTGTTGTTGTACGAAATTGACACATTTTCTATTCTTAGTATTCTTTGGTTGGTAAAATTAAAAGAAAGTCATAATAATTTCACTTTTTTAAGAATGAGATATAATTATTTCTTTATTTATATATTTGGTTATGGATTAAGGTAAAAAAATAATCCATAATAAAATAGTGAATGCAAAAAGTTGACAGGAAGCAGTGTTGCCAAAACGGTGGTTTTCCCGCTAGATCTGGCGTTATTTTGTTGTACATAGCGGGTACTTTCCATAAAAAACCGCTAAGTAGATTTTCTTGTTGCAAAATTTTTTTATCTGGCGGTTTCTAGCGACTTTTCTTTATAAAAAAAAACATAGTTTTAAAGCACAAATAAGAAAAATAAAAAATATTATTTTACTTCTACAACAAGCTAATTTATCTAAAATAAAAAGTTCCCAGAAAATCATAAATTGTACATAAAGTCAACTGATTTTTTTTTATAAAAAAGATATTGAAATTATCATTTTTTTTTTTTTTTCAAAGTGTTAATGACATTATTTTGTAAAACACTTCGCCTCACTTTGAAAAATTTTAAATGTAAATTGTTTTTGTTTTTCAACAATTTGTATGGAAATTTTATCAAAGTGAACTGAAGTGATTTACAAAATAAGTGACTAAATCATTACTACATTATAGTATGGAAATATTTCTAATACCCTGGAGTATCATTGGGTAATTTGATTCGAAATAAAACGTTTTCGAAAATTTATGTATATACAACAAGCCCCTCGGTTTGATGTTTCGCTATATGATGATACAATTGAAACACAATTCTTTAAAGAATTACAAGCTAATTTTACGAATATAGTGAGATCTAAGCAAAAAATATATTACAAGTCAAAATTAATTTGATGACTTTGAATTAGCTACCAATTTTAATTGTGTTTGAAGAGAGGAAATGTTTTAGCGGTAAAAATAGGTGATTTTATTTTAAGTGTTGGTGGTTTCTAGCGGTTTTTCAAATACAATCTGGTGGGACATGGCCTCAAAGTTTTGGCAACACTGTCAGGAAGTACCAACAGAGTAATTTTTTTGCAAAAAAGGATAAATCGTCACTTTTTTTTAGCAAAAGTATTAAACAAAAATACACTAATATATCTTGCAAAAACACATTATTGTGCATAATTTCAAAATAAAAAAAATATACAATTGTCACAAAATATTTAGAGAAGATATTTATTTCCTTTAAATTATCGATAACAAGAAAATACGGATTTAGCGTCAAGGTGATGACGATGTCGACTTAAAGTGACAACGACTACGAATTGACGACGACATCGACGACTTACATAATAGGGGTGATTATTTTAGATATTTTCTTATTACAGTTCCATTAATTTAATGTGCTAATAAATTGGTTCTGATCTCTGCTAGTTTAATTCAAATTTATCTTCAGATTCTGATACAAAATTTATATTAATTTTTAAGATTTTATTGTGTCTTTCCTAAAACAAATTTTAAAATTTTATTATACAGCTTGAAAGACAAGTTAAGTAAGTTTTATTTCAACTAAATTTTAACAAAAACAATAAGAAAAAATAATAATAAAAAAAAAAAAAAAGAAACAGATGAGCATTTTTTTGTTATTATTTTGGTTTGAATAATGTTTAAAATGTTATTACAACTTTTTATGGAGACAATACTCGTAAAACAATATGAAAAAGTTTGAAAGAAAACTTCTGTAACCAAGGTACTCAAAAATATAATAAAAAAGTCAACAAACAAAGCAGCATATGGATTAAATTGAATTGATTTGGAAACGAATTGTAATGTTTTGGAATAAATATGTATGTACCTACATACATACGTATGTATGTTGGCTGGCATATTTGTTGGTAACACAATATAAGTATGTATTCACTATATATAAGTACTTATGCATTATGTTTTGATTTCATATTTGCTCTGATTTATTTGGCGTCAATTGTTAACCATTACATTCATTCGAGGATGTCATCTTTGCCATTGTTATTGTTTGTGGGTACTTATTTTGTTGTTGTTAGCTTTTTTTTGTTTGCTGTATTTTATTTGTTTTAGCCTAAAGAAGAAAAAAATCGTATATACTTAAAAAAACAACCTTAAATAATTTTTAAGACTTTTGGTAACTTTTTTGTTAACATTTACAACTGACTGTAAATGTAATATGGTTGCACATTAATAGGTATCCTCATCTTCGAATATAAGTATTTTTTGTCATCGTCCTCATCATCATCATTATTATTGTTATTATTGTTTGTTGTTGTTTTTTCTGGCATTGCACAAATCGTGCACAAAATTCCCACGGACTATATTATAGAAAATCCAAAAAAAAAAAATTTATTCATTGTTATTTTTTTTCTCTTTTAAAGTTAATGTCTAGGCGCTTAAAAAGGCAAATGGAAATGGAAATTTTAAAGGACTTTTATTTAGGGTTTAAAATTTTAAAAAGTATTCTTATTTTTGTTTAAATCTTTAGCATAATTTTATGTATGTCTTTAAGGACAATTTGAATTTTAAACATGAGAATATTTTTTTTTTTAAGTTAAATACATTTTTACAATCGTAATTAATTTGAAAATAATCTGGTTCAAATGTCTCACATTGTTTGGCCCTTTTTTGAATGTTTTTTTTTTTTTTTTTTTTAAATTGTTGTAGTTGTTGTTGCTGATTGTTATTGTTATTATTGGCCACAAATCATTTACTCAATATTAAATGTAACAACGCCCCTCTTTAGAATAAAATAAGCACGCCCACAAAACCATAAATTGAACTGTTAATCAGCCTTCAAATATAATTTAATGCTGATTTTTTGTTGTTGTTGTTGCTTTTATTTTCGGTATTGAAAAGTAAATTTTCGCATAAAAGTAATCATCCCAATATGAGATCAATATTAAATGGCTTATGATGAACTGTGGGTTGGAATGAAATAAAATTAGAAATATTTTTGATAATAATTAACTTCTATAAAGGTAAGATATTACATCTGGTCAAGTGTAAGTCACTCCTTGAAGAATAGACACGCTGCACTCCTCAAGAATGGAGTAAATAAAACGTTTAACGATTATCTAACCGGATCAATTTAATAAGTACCCTGCAAACATTTTTTAAACATATTTTTTTTACCCATTTGAAAATGTTATAATTCCTTGTTTTTCTACAAAAAAATTTCGAGAAATTTTGTCTTTCTCTTAAAATTTTTTAAAGTAGAGGGGGCGAACAAAACTGAGACTAACTGTAATATCTTTCGTTTTGGCGATTTTTTCATGTTGACTGTTTTTTTTTTATTTTTACGTTTTTTTACATTTTGGCAATTTTTTTGTTCTAGAGTTTTTCCGATTTTTAGGCGATTCTAGTATTGTTTGAGACAATTTTATATACTTTTGCGCTTTTTATACTGGCGATTTTTTTACTTCGACGTTTTTTACTGCAATAACTACCGCTTTTCACGTTTTTTGTTTTGACGATTTTTTACATTTTAGCAATTTTTTGGTTCTACAATTTTTCCGTTTTGATTTGAGTCAATTATATTTATTTATGCGTTTGTCTTTATTTTTATGTTGTCGTTTTTTATGTTGACTGTTTTTAATTTTATTTTTTTTTTTGCGATTTTAGTATTTTTTCTTGACAATTTTATTTATTTTTGCATTTTTCTTTGTTTTTATGTTGGTGATTTTTTATTTTGGCGTTTTCCCTTGTTTTTTTTGTATTTTTTCCATTTTGATGTTTTATTTTCGTTCTGGCGATTTTAGTATTGTTTAAGTTTATTTTATTTATTTTTGCGTTTTTCTTTGTCGGGGTTTTTTTTTTATTTTTGCGTTTTTTTAATTTTGGAGTTTTATTTTTTAATTTTAACGATCTTTCAGTTTAGGCAATTTTTTTATGATTTTAGTATTGTTTTAGCGTTTTTTTGTACTTTTTTATTTTATCGATTTATTTACTTTTGATAATTTTTTTCGATTTTTTCCTTTCTTTTAGACAATTTTATTTATTTTAGCTTTTTTTATTTTTACCTTTCTGGCCATTTTTTTAAATTTTGGTGATTTATTACATTGACGTTTTTATGTTAACGTTTTTTGTGATTTTTTCCGTTTTGGTAATATCTTCTTTTTGGCAATATAATTCTTGTTTTACCATTTTGGTGTTTTTTTTTCACCTTTTGGCGATTATGCACTTTTTGGAGATTTTTTTCGTTTTAGCGATTTTTTAGGTTTTGAAGACTTTTTCTTTCGTCAGCATTGACGACCTTTTCCCTTTTTGGCGATTTTCATGATATCAGGTCAAGATCTTCTAAGCTTCAAAAAGTTAAATTTGTGCTTTTGGGGCTATTTATTATTACACTTTCGATATTTCATTAGAATTGAGTTGAGTCTCTATCCAATAACATTTAAAAGCTTTTGAAGACATAATTTCTCTTAATATTTCTATCAAACATTTCAAACCACTGTATAATTTTTTTTACAAAAATCATATTGTACAATTGTTTGGCAGTAATATCTAAAAAGGAGCCACCTCCTTCTTCTCACCCAAAACGAAAAGGAAAAACAACAACACCACCTAGCTGATATAATATTAAGAATTTCATTTCAATGGGTAAAAGTGTGAAGAAAGGGAATTAAAATAAAAAATAAAAACAACATTCGAATTAAAACAACAATAAAAGCTACAAATGCAACAGCAACAACACAAACAACATCAAAAACATATTGTTCAAACCTTTAGGGTCACAGCCGTTTGAGTATTGAGTCGATCGATACAATTGTTGATAAATACTTGTGTTGCATTGAAGAGAAACAACAAATAAAATACCTACAACAAGTGGCGTGTTAATCACTTCACGCAAAGGTATTTTTTGTTCATTTTGTTAGGAGTAATGCAGTCTTTTTTAGTGGCAGCAATTTTAAATTTTTCTTATTCTGCTTGCCAAAAAACCAATAAGCAGGGGAGGAAAAGAGGAAGGAATAAAGAAAAAAAAAAAAGGAAACAAATCATTTATGCATTTTGTTACTTTACAAATTGCTACAAATCATTGATGATTTTGTCTAAGATAATTTGCCACAACCATAGCCATAAAATATATTCTCATTTAAATCATAACAGGGATATGGGGAGAAAGGCAGGGAGTAAACTTTAAGTAAACTTTAGTCATCATAGTTTTAATGGTATTGAAACAGATGTTTGTTAAAAAGATTTATAAAAAATATTTTTTTTGTTAGTTTTTGTATACCCTGTCATAGGTGAAGTTATTCTAAATTTGTCCAGTGATTAGTAAATATTATTCTGATATATTTTTTTCTAAGAAAGATTCAGGCCTGGACAGTAGAAATAAAATAGTGATATTAGTTTTTGTAAGGTTTTAAAATATTATTCTTTATAAGTAGCTAGGAGGTTATTTTTTTCTAGGCTTTCTATATATAAAATATTGCAAATGGTCCAAATTGTATTTGGTGTGGATATCCAAATCTGTACAGACAGTTAAGTCGCGATTAAATCGCTCTCGGGTGTCTTTTCTATACCCAGGCTGGTACATGAATGCCGGTCATCTCTAAACGAGATGGCGAGACATTCAAACCTGGAGCTGGTCTGGGTTTGGGGTCACTCAAATACCCCGGGAAATCTCATTGCGGACGAACTAACCAGAAACGGTTCTCTTCTTCGACATGAAGAGATCAACTGATCGGAGTAACACTTTCTTCCTGCAGATCGACAATACTGCGGAACTTATCAGGGATTGCACAAGATAGATGGACAAATGCGTCCACATGTTCAACCTCTAGGCAAATATGGCCCCAATATTATTGATTTCGGTCAAACCTCATCTTGAGACTGCCAAGTCACCGGTCTCGAATTCTAGTATACGTTTTCACAGGCCACTGGATTGCTGGTGCGCATGCTAGGAGATTAGGTCTCCCTTTTAAGGACTTCTGTAGGAGTTGCTACGATGAGGAAGAGATAGTGGAACATTTTCTATGCCACTGTCCAACTCTCACTGGAATAAGGACTGCTAATTTTGGTAGTTCGTTTGTGCATGTATTATCGACATCAGAGCGATCAATTCCATCATATATGCGTGCACAGAAAAATAAAAAAATAAAATCAATCAACAAATATGTTAGTAAATAATTCATTCAATTAACAGCTTTTTTAAATTTGCACCTCTCACCAGAATGATTATATCAATTACCAAAAACTGTAAAAAATTAAAAACAGAAAAAAATTTCCCAATTAAAAAATTAATTAAATCAATTAAGTGGGTGATTCAATGAATTAAAAATTTAAATGAGTAAACAAATATTATTGAAATTTGATTCTTATTTTAGTTTTATTTGAATATATTTATTAAATTTTGAGGCAAAATTAAACAACTTTGTTAAATAAAAAAAAATATATGGTAATATTTTTTTCTGTGTTGGGTTGGTTTGACTCAAACGTAGTATCGGACATGTGAGATAACATCATATGAACCCTCAGGGTTTACAACGGACACAAACCTGGACTCAAGTGAGCTGTCCTGTATTGTTCAGGAAGCTACCCATTGAAACTTACATTACCTTCTTCTTTTATATACAACTTATTTTTGTTAAATAACTATTATTTAATTCTTTAGATACAGTATTATCATTACCGACTAGCATTAAAAATTAAAATAAATGATTTAAACAAGCGCGAATGTTATATTCGGCTCGGCCGAATCTACATACCCACTATCAACTTTTTCAAATTTTACGTTATATGGGAGGTGGGCGGTAAAGTGGGCAGACCACGCCAATTTTTTGTTTCCGAGTTTACATTGGTCCTTGAACTATTTGAACACAATTTCACCTTATATGGGAAGTGGGCGACCAAGCCCACTTTTGGTTTCCGAGTTTATATCGACTCCCGAATTATACATACAAAATTTCGTTGTCGTACATGCTTTTGTTGAAGAAATATCAGCAGAAAAGTATGAAACAGATACCCTGTGTTTCTAGTTTTTAGCCCATAACTTTTTTGTTTATTAACCGATTTTGGCCATTTCAATCCCAAACAAACCTTATATAAGAAAAATATTTGTGCCAAATTTTGTCTCCCTATGTTGTTCCGTTCGAGCCCTATCCTGCTTTCAACAGACGAACAGACGGACGGACATAGCTAGATCGAATCAGAATCTAACCAGGACCCAGAAAATATATACTTTGTGGGGTCTTAAATGATTCCTTCGACGTGTTACACACGGAATAATATAATCAATATACCCCCATCTTTTTGATGGTGGGTATAAAATGTTTTAAATTCCGTACTTGGGACACTAATGTCTAAATATTTTATTTGGGAGCTATGATCAATTGTTGACCGATTTTCTTGAAATAATACCCTCCAAAAAAAAAAAAAAAGAAAAAAAAGTCGTCAAAACTGAAAAAATCTTAAAAACGACCAAAAAAAGTTAAACCAAAACTAATATCGCCAAAAAGAAATTTGCCAAAAAGGAAAAAAATTGAAAAAACGTCAACATAACAAATCACCAAAATTAAATAAAACTCTAAAACAAAAAAATTGACAAACCAAAAAAATGGCCATAGCCGAAAAACGCTGAAACAACACTGAAATCGCCAAATATAAAAAACGTTGAAATTAAAAATTCATAATAAAAATTAACTTAACATGGATATAGTCACGATTAAAATGGCTTCAATATAAGCTAACATATCAAGGTTTTTATTACTAAATAAAGTTTTTTGATATATTGAACCTTTTTGAAAATACAGCATTTTAAACCAAAAAGTGGCAAATACTAACCCGTCTAACCTACTTCAAATAGGATTATAATTTTGTACGATATGTTTGCAATAATAAATTCCCCAGGAAGATCGTAATTATATTAAAATCTTATTTAATGCAGCATAAAATATATAATGTCCCAAATTCGTTTTTCCCGAAACAATGTCATTTTAAGTTGTAGGTATTTAAGATAAAAAATCATATAAATTTATATTTTCAAGTTTTCTTCAAAAAACAATCCTAACTTTTTTAGTTTATTTTTTTTTAATACGTCCAGTTATTGATTTCAGATTTGTATTTAGTTTCTGTTTAGTCATCCTCTATGTAAAATGGAAATAAACAAGGTCTCCCAGATTTTATTTAAAGTTTGTTTTATTGTAACAATATTTTTTGTCCACTATTTATTTCATTGTTTCTTTCCAAGCATTGTGTTCTATATATTTTTTTACTTATAAACTCCTCAAAGTAAGGATTATAATGGTATGAATATAGGAAAATATTATAAATATTTATAGGCAAAAGCCATTGTTTTTGGTTATTGAATAAAAAGAAAAAAAAAAAACTAAATGTAAAATGTTCTCACAATTTGAAACACTACATAGTTATTGTTAATAATGTAGGTACTTATGTTATTTAGCTAGTTGTGGTTATTGTTTTGAAAAGGAAAAAATATTATTATGACTGGAAATAAGTAAATGTTGTGTTCATATGCAGAGAGTCTTTAGCTTAGACAGAACTTTTGCCAGTCTATAGTTTTTTTTTTCTTATTTTGAGTTTAAAATCATATTAGTCCTTGGGTTAATTTGATTACATCAATGTTGACTTTTTAAATTTACTTAAGTTTTAATTTTATTGTTTAATGTTTAAGAAATATTTATACCTAAGTAATGTATTTATATGATTTGAATTAAGTAGTTTACTTTTTGTAAAAGATTTTTTGTTTAAATTATTAAAACTAGTTTTCAGTTCTAAAGTATTAAAATTGACAATGATATTTTCGGACAGGAATTAGCTAATGTTATAGCTAAGAACTAAAGCAATTTTTTTTATATGCTCTAAACTATTAACTATTTAAAATTTCCATATAAAATATTTATATTGTCATTGATATTATGTATTAAAAATAAAATATCTCATTAGATCATTTCTTTTTTTAAAATTGATTTATTTAAACTATATTAAAACGGTCACACGTTTATCTAGAAATTATTTTAAGAAATAATTTATAACTATTGTACGTTTCTCTTATAACAAAATTTCTTTCTCATACATTTATTTAATTTTATTAAAAAAACTATAATTCTTTATAATCTCACCTAATTTATTTTTCAATATAAATAATTCTATTGGCCATTTTCTCACTCCTTATAATAAAAAAATGACACTAATATCAATTGAAAATATTTGCGCCTTTTAGTCCTCATTCTTTCTATTTCTTAGTATGTAAGTTGATTTTTTAGTTTTCTGTCCTATTGCCACAATTCATTTTGGTCAATTTGCAATTTATTCAATACCAATTATCCATTGCGGTTGAAAAGAAAAAAAAAAAAAATATATATATATTCAACTTTATATTTGTTTGTTTGATCTTCAACTTGAAATTGAAACACATGCAATGCCGGCTTTTTCTCTGTAGTATTTTCAAGTGGCCAACAAGGATCTAAAGACAACTAGCGTGAGAACTAATTGAGTCATTCAATTTTAAACTATAATCTCCTCCAAGTCGACACTTCCTTAAGAAGTTTTTTTTTGTTTTAAAATTTTGTTGAAATTTTTGCAAATGCAAATAGTTAAATACTAAAAAATGCTATAAGATAAAAATGAGTACAGTGGGATAAAGAAGGAAAATTTTGTATAAAAAGTATAGTGTAAATTATAGTCTAAACTATAGTGTAAACTATAGTGTAAACTAAAGTGTAAACTATAGTGTAAACTATAGTGTAAACTATAGTGAAAACTATAGTGTAAAATATAATGTAAACTATAGTCTAAATTATAGTGTAAACTATAGTCTAAATTATAGTGAAAACTATAGTGCAAACTATAGTATAAACTATAGTGTAAACTATAGTCTAAACTATAGTGTAAACTATAGTGTAAACTATAGTCTAAATTATAGTGTAAACTGTAGTTTAAATTATAGTGTATACTATAGTCTAAACTATAGTGTAAACTATAGTGTAAACTATAGTGTAAACTATAGTGTAAACTATAGTCTAAACTATAGTCTAAATTATAGCCTAAACTATATTCTAAACTATAGTGTAAATTATAGTGTAAACTATAGTATAAACTATAGTCTAAACTATAGTGTAAACTATGGTCTAAACTATAGTGTAAACTATAGTGTAAACTATAATCTAAACTATAGTCTAAACTATAGTCTAAACTATAGTCTAAACTATAGTCTAAACTATAGTGTAAACTATAGTGTAAACTATAGTGTAAACTATAATCTAAACTATAGTCTAAACTATAGTGTAAACTATAGTTTAAACTATAGTGTAAACTAAAGTGTAAACTATAGTGAAAACTATAGTGTAAACTATAGTATAAACTATAGTGTAAACTATAGTCTAAATTATAGTGAAAACTATAGTCTAAACTATAGTCTAAACTATAGTGTAAACTATAGTGTAAACTATAGTGTAAACTATAGTGTAAACTATAGTGTAAACTATAGTGTAAACTATAATCTAAACTATAGTCTAAACTATAGTGTAAACTATAGTGTAAACTATAGTCTAAACTATAGTGTAAACTATAGTGAAAACTATAGTGTAAACTATAGTGAAAACTATAGTGTAAACTATAGTATAAACTATAGTGTAAACTAAATTATAGTGTAACTATAGTCTAAATTATAGTGAAAACTATAGTGCAAACTATAGTGTAAACTATAGTATAAACTATAGTATAAACTATAGTGTAAACTATAGTCTAAATTATAGTGTAACTATAGTCTAAATTATAGTGAAAACTATAGTCTAAACTATAGTCTAAACTATAGTGAAAACTATAGTGTAAACTATAGTGTAAACTATAGTGTAAACTATAGTCTAAACTATAGTGTAAACTATAGTCTAAACTATAGTCTTAAATGTAGGCTAAACTATAGTGAAACTACGGTGTAAACTATAGTCTAAACTATAGTGTTAACTATAGTGTAAACTATAGTCTAAACTATAGTCTAAGCTATTCTATACACAAAGTTTAGTCTACAGTCCAGTCTTTAGTCTAGACTATGGTTTTGTTTGTAGTCTAGACTATAGTTTAGTCTATAGTACTAGACTGTAGCCTGAACTATAGACTAAACTATAGTCTTGACTATAGTATAGTCTATAGTCTAGACTATATTTTAGTCTGAACTATAGACTAAACTATAGTCTAGACTATATTTTAGTCTATAGTCTAGACTATATTTTAGTCTATAGTATAGACTATAGTTTGGTCTATAGTCTAGTCTATTGTCTAGCCTATAGTCTACATTCTACTGTATAGTTTATGTAACACTGTACCACCAAAGTCAGTTAAAATTTTAAATTGAATTATAAAATAAAAAAAGCACAACAATAACAACAAAAAATTAGCGTTTTGTTTATGAATGGAATTGAAATTATGCAAGACAATTTAAAAGATGTTGAAGAAAAATCTAAGCATAAGCTGAGTTAAGCTTAGCTTTTGATTTTATTTCTCATTTTCAACTCTTTGAACATCTTTTATAGTTCATCTTCTAAACTTCTTACAGGGTAATTGCTGGTACTTCATCTAAATGTCAGGCCGTAATTCACAACTAATTTGATACCGCCAATGTTACATACAACAACTTAAAAAGATTCTCTCTTTTTTTCTGTTTCTGTCTCCATTCTAAACATCTTTAAATGCGTCGCAGTTTTGTAATTTGAATCTAAATGCGGCTAGTCAAGGTTTTTTTCTTGTTGTTTTTATTGTTGTTACTCTTTATTATTGCTTTTGTTTGTTGGCAATTTAATGCTTTGGTCCGATGTTGCGGCAAAATCAATTACACTGCATGAATTCACATTCACAGTTGTGAATTGCCTCGTTTAAATTTGGCTTATATGAGTATATGTACGTACGTATGTATGTTTGTATGTTTTCCAGATAGAGTGTCTTGTTTTACACTGTGATTTCATTTGTAAGTAAAATAATAAAAATTGTTATAAAAGTTAATAATACGAAGCGATTAAGCCACACAACCAACACTAAATATTACCATCGTCATCGTTATCCTCATCATTTGGATAATTTAAAGATTTATGCCTGTTTTAAGGATTGATGACATGTGATGATTTCGATTTGTAGAACAAGCTGTTAAGTTTTGTTGTAATTGAAATTATTTCTTATTATAAAAGGCCACTTTTTGTGTCATTTTGCAAATATTTATATTTGATTTGTTAGTTTTGTTTAGAAAAAATCTTAAGCTAATGTGTTTAGGCTTTAAAGTAGTGATTTAAAATTTATAACAATTTAAAGAATTTTGTTGTATTTAGCTTAATAACTTATTAATGTTTATAATATAAATATTAATGCTTTGATTAGTTTTTGGGAACATTTCAGAATTTATAAGGTAAACATTACCGTAGTATATACTTATAAAAGTTATAGATTATCTGCCGTATTTAAAAGAAATTAATGTAGGTTTGATAACGAGTTACTAACTTTTTCTTATGGAAATTTACATACAAAATGTTAGTAACCCGTTATCAAGCATACATTATTTTTTTGTGAATACGGCTGTATATCAATTTTTGTGTATACAGATTTTCCATTATATTAAGTATCCAATTATAAAAATTTTAAAAAATTTCAAAATTCGTATTATTTTGTCTGTGGTCCAAGAGTGTAAAAATCAACTTTTTTCTAGTTACGACCTAATGTAAACCAATTAATGTTATAAGCTTTCGTATGCAATCCCTAAATTGTCTTCATTCGTTTCTGCCAGAGTAAGAAGAACGACGAATTTAACTTTAATTTTTAAAACGATTTTTAATTTGTTTTAATTTTTTCCGTAAATCTATTATAAAAAGTAAAGAAAACTAATTTTATTTGTTTTTTTAATGTGTTAAAAAAAAAAATATATATTTTTGGGAAATTAACTTTAATTTTTTAAACAACTTTTAATTTTTTTTTTAAATTAATTTTGTAACTCGAATATAAAAATTAAAGAAAATTAATTTATAAAAAAGACAAATTTTATTTTTATAATTCTCAAAAACAATTTTTAAAACTGAATAGAACAAAAAATTGCATTTGGCTTGATCCATTTCTGACAGAGTAGCAAAAATGTTCATATTTTTAGTTGTTTAAAACGAATATTTTTTTCAAATATAACTTAAATTTTTAAAATGATTTTTGATTTGTTTTAGATTATTTTTATAACTTTTTATATTGGAATTACAATCAAGAAAACTTATTTAATGAAGAATGCGAATTTAATTTTTAAAATTCTCAAAAAAATTAAAACTGAAGAACATAAAATTGCGTTTGTAATTCAAATTTGTTTGCACCCACTCCTTAAAATGACGTGACTGTTTTGTGAAAGAACAGGAAGAATGACTTGGTACAAAATTCTTCTTTTCGAGAATTTAACTTTAATTTTAAAACCATTTTAATTTGTTTTATATTATTTTTATAATTTTATTAAAAAAAAAAAATAATTTTTAAAATTCTCAAAAATATTTTTTAAAACTGAGGAATATAATAAAGCGTTTGTAATCCGATTTTTTCGTATCTTGGCATGAAGTCTAAAAATTACCAAAAAGTTGGGAAAAAATTATAGCTCCCGATGGAAAATATTTGGAATCTTAACTAAAAAAAACATGGGTAACACATCGAAATATTCAGTTAAGACCTTATGTAGTATACACTATATGTAATTTGGGTCCCTGTGAAATTCTAAGACGATCTAGCAATGTCCGTCCGTATATCAGCCTGTTGAAAGCAGGATGGGGCTCAGGATCATCTAGGGAGACAAAATTTGGTGTGTTCAGTGTTGAAAATAGGCAAAATAGGTTAATATATAAACAAATTATGGGCCAAATACAAGAAAAAACTGTATGTCTGTCGTAACTACAATTCAATGAGTGGTTAGAGCTGAAGACTATAAACTTAAGAATGTAGGTTCGATTCGGAGTGCCGCCATCGACATTAACTAAAATTAATTATAAAATAAGTATAGTTTAACAATAATAAATTTAAAAAATAAAAAAAAGGTTAAAAAATAAATTTTGTTCATATTTGTATTATATCAATCGACTTTGATCATGTCCTCATGAACCAGTCCTGTGACCTGTCCCAAGGTGCTAATTAGCCCCTTCCAATGACAGCCTCATATAAGAGACAGGTTACTCCCATATAAAGTTCCGTAATTGGAACGGGTCACTATCCATGAGAACCTGTCACGTAACTAGTTTTGAATCGGTTCTCTTTCCTCTAGGGTCGTTTAAGGATTAATATAATTGTCCCCCCCCCCTAAAATTGTTCTATGGGTTATAAAAATACGTCGTGCAAAAAATTAGGGCAATAGGACTACGTTAACTGGTGCCGCAACGGCTCTGAAGTTTGAAGATGCATTTACAAGGGGAAAATATGCATTTTTTTCAGTTTTCACAAACATTTTGTCATTAAATAATTAGTTTTGCATTTTATTGTAAAGGAATCGTAATGTACACAGAATTAGTGTTACAATAAGATATAAAACACAAAAATTGGTTGAAAAATGTAAAAGTTATTGAAAATTCCCCAGGCCATTAACGTGTCTCAGAGCACTTGAATTCGAAATGTGACAAAAAAAATAAATATATTTTTGAAAATATTCGAACAAAACAATTGTATTACTTAAAATACATCTGTAGTTACTTGAATATGAGATTTTGCCCTTATAGAATAACGTAAACCTGTTCTCAGCTATGGTCAAAAAATTTTGATATTTTTAACGGTCGTTTCAAAACTCAAATTTCAGTTTTTTTGGTACTTTGTTAAACAAATTTCAATATTTTTGGGAGATCTCATAGGGATTTATGGAAAACAGATTACGGAATAAAACAGTAAAAAAATTAGGTCAATACCTCTTATAGTTTGCCTGTACCTGCATTTTGAATTCAACGGATTTCGTGAATATTTTGTGTATTTTAAATTGAACTTTTTTAAAATTTTATAATCCACATAATTCCAAATATAAATCAAGAGTTTCATACAATTTGGACGACATTAACCCATAAACTTTAAAGGTCAAATGTCAAATTTTGTAATATTTGCAATTTTTGATGGAAACTAGTCGAAATTTTATCTAATTTTCGGTAGATTATCATAAAAATTAAGAAATTTATTTATTAACAACCGATATTTACAATGATAGTGAAAAAAATGAAATTAACCCTTTAACGGCCTTTGGGTCAAAATGACCCCGATGTTTTAAGAACATGCCAATTTGAATATATTTCAATAAAACCCGTTTGAAATCCCATTAATTCAGCAAATTGATAAAAAAACAAATTTGGCATTAACCCTTTTTGAATATGGAGTCTCATTAATTCGGCAAATGTAGGATACATTTTTTTTCCTTCTTACAAGCTTGGAGCACTCTAATGTATATGGATTAAGTGAATTTTTAGATTATTTTCCATTTTAAAGATTTAAGAGTCCTTTTTACAATTTGTATTAAAAAAAATGGTTTTTATTTCGTTTTTCTATTTTTAGTATTTTTTTAAAAATAATTTTCAAACATTTTTTAATATAATTAATATTAACATTTTCAAATTATTACCTTGACTATTAACGTAATATATTGCAATCACTAAAATATTTTATAAATGCAACAATAACAACAACAACAATATGCTTATAATAAAAATTTTAGATGATCCGTATGAAAAAGAATCCAACATATACGAATAACATATATTCTTACTTCCATGGATACATTTATTATGAAGAGAAGAAGAAGAATATCTTTAGTGAAATCATCTTTGCGTTTCTTGAAACAAAAGTGATGTTCAATAACAATTAGGCTGGTGTTTATGCCACTTATAATAGTGTGCAATGAATGACTGCCAACAAATTCTTTATTTTATTTTGGGATTCAAAAAGCAATAACAACAATAAGAATAAAAAAAAAATAAGAAACGTATTTTGCACAACAATAACAACAATAATTTTCTTCTTTAACATCTGCAGTGCAATTTGATTCTTGTTAATAACCATAATTTTCAATGTTGAATATAAAAAACTCTTTGTTGTTGTAGGATCATTCTTTGCTAAATCACTGCAGTTATCTTAATCGATACGCTGGGGTGCGAATCCCTGGCAATAAAAATATGTACCTACAATGTGGTATAAAAATGGGTGGGGGCGTGGGACACGCTGTCGCGTACTAAGACTTAACGCGACACCGTTTGGTCATGGGGTCGTCTGTCGTTGGCTCTTTTTTTTATTTTAAAGGTGCTGAATAGGTGCTGCTATTAAAAATTGAGCAAACTGCTACGAAATGAAAATGAATAAAAGCGAAACGATTGAGTAGTCTCAATCCAAATGAAACAATAAGCAGCTACAAGTGTTCACTACAATATTGCAGTATAGTATAGTGAAGCTGCAAAGCCGTCTGTTCATTTCTAAATGAGGTAAAAAACAGCTAAAACACTGTTTTAGTATATGTTTGGTATTTTATCGAGACATCATATTACACGCCTCAAAGAGTTGTTTTATATTATTTTGTTAAGGTTTTTCTTGTATCATTGTATGTTTTGCTTATAGCCAACATTGTTATTGTTGGTGTAGTCCAATAGCAGTAAGAAAAAAATATTTACTATTTACTTGTAGTAGACCTTACTCATACTCATGTCTACTCATGGCAACTGTTATAGCACACCATCTGTTGCGTTTTTTTTTTCTTCTCTCGGTTTGAGCTTTCCTTAATGCTTCCAATTGTTGGTGTTAAACTTGGTAACGAAATGAAAATACGAAAAAAAAACTGTTAGTGTAGGTAATTCCTTTTAGCATTGCTGTTGGAAAATTCTTTGTTGCACTTGTAACCACCACTAGCACCAGCACCTTCACCAGCTAGTATTAGCTCCAGCACTGTTTTGTGGACCATGTGCTGGCATTATGTGCATGTAACAGAACCATAACCTCAGACATTTTTCATTGTCCAAACAATCAAACATTTACAAACGTTATGCTGTTTTTTTTTTTGCTTACACTCTTTATCAAAGCTTAAGAAATATATTTATAAATAAAAATAGTTTCTGCCCAAAAGATGTATTAAATATTTAGGACATTTTTCTTGTTTTTACTTTTAAGAAGATAATTACTAATAAGATCTTAATAAGCAGTCTGCATTTTCTTTTGAAATCCTTTAAAATTTTAATAAAAAATTTAAATACCTAAACAAGTTGAAAGTTTGTTGTAGCGAGTTCAATAATGTTAGTCCTTTGATAAAGTACGAAAAATTTACATTTTAAAGCATTCAAGGAAGGAAATTATGAAAAAATTACATTATCTGTAAACGAATGTATAAAGGCTCCATTACTCTACCGTAAATGTAAAATTTAAACGGAACGTAAGTTAATGGTTACTCAAAAAACGTTAATGTAGCAAGTACTTTGTTTTTGTTTTGAACACATCAACATCAATGATGTTAATTATACGTATTTCCAGTAAGTATATTGTAGTTTGAAAATCGTTAGATTAATTGGTTTTTATTTTAGCGATTTGTATACAAAATGAAATTTGTTTTTTTATAACAAAAATTTTTAGTATTAAATTATTGATTCGCTTTAAATTATTTTAATTATTTTTTTAGTGAAGAAAACATTAAAAAAATTGCCGAATTAATAAACCTTTTATAACGATTACTTACGCAGATTTAGTATATTGAAATAAAAAGCTGTCAACATTGTTCTTACAGCAGTCATGTAAAAACGTAGAGCGACCGAATTTATTTTATTATTATTATTTTTTTGAATTCTCAAGTTTAAATGGCGGAGGTACGTAACCAAAATGCCAGGGTATCCCACGTTGATCCAAGTGGATTCCTAGTCGACCTATATCTTCATATAGGAAGCTGGAACGCTTGGATCATTTAGTATAGTCTTGAGTTTAAATGGTCTCCACCAGGGTAAATCCAATTAAAAACACGCGGTCATTATAAACGACGCATAACTTTTACAGTTATGCGTGGTAATACACTGCACCGGAGCGAGCGAGACACAAAATTCTCGAAGGCCGAACAACAAAAACCCGCCTGACTGTACTTAAGAAATAATTACCGCGACGCGATAGTTGTTCCTCAACCATGATATCCAGCTCTATTATTAGTAATATGAGCAAAAACGTATACTTAACATTAATTTGTGATTCAGGTCTTATAGTAGTCCCAGATTAGCTTCAATCGAAACTCTTTAAATATTATATTTTCCAAGTCGTCCATTTTTACAACTATGTCACATGAAAGTACTGTCATTAGCCTTTCCTCCTCTGTATGTGCCATTTTGTTGAAAAGCAAATAACATTTTCTTTTTAAGCTTTAAATACTCATATGAAAATTTTCCTTCAAAAAGAGGAGTATTTCTTGAAAGCTGCGGAAAGCCATTGTTTCTTAGTGGAAGTTTATGCGGATAATTTTGAAAAAATTTATAATTTTGTTGTGCACAATATTTAGCGTCCTGACTAGCTGAATAACTTTGAAGTTAAAGAATTGCAGGTTTCGATTGATCAAGACTTCTGTCGAACGTGAAAAGTTCTTGCATGCAATATAGTTACCCAATTCACAAATTCTGAGTATAAGAAAAAAAATCTACGTTAGGTTAGGTTTAAAGAGAATCAAACAGATCTATGTGTGTTCACAAGACTAAGGATGCTGATCCATAGTGAATCCCCAAAAAGAAAAAAAAAAAAAAAAAAAAAATATATGTATACAAATAATAAGTTCCTTTAGTTTCATACAGTTAATCCTTTGATTCCTAGTCAGTCCGTTTGGGGCCTCGATTGACGTGTAGCTGGACCTCCATTATTACTTGTTACATGTATTTTTGTTTCCTTAATAAATTTAAAGATCTTCAGTGGACTTATCCCTCTTAATTCTTTCAAGTTCTGAAAAAGACAAAGTTCTAAGTATAAGACTAAATTCTGAGAATAAGACAAAGTTTTGAGTACAAGACAAAGTTATAAGTATAATATAAATAAAATTTTTGGTAATAAATCTGTATCACCTTATCTACTAGTCGAATCCAATTGAAATGTATGAGAGAGTTGTAGAGGAGGACCTAATATTTCAAAAAAGTCATCTTGTAGTCACCCTGTTGTAATACGAGATAAGCTTTAGGGTGTCAAAGTTGACCACCTTGGGAATGTTAAAGTTTCAAAAAATTGTAACTTTTACAAATCAAGTACGATTTTAAAGATTTTATATTTCTATAAAGTGTTTGATGAGATTAAGAAAAAAAGGATGCTTACTCACCTAACTAATCTCCTATAGTTAAAAAGATATTTAAGCTAAAGTATTGAATTGTTGATTCTTTGCCTCGACTTTATTACGTTTTTCGGGAATAAGTCCTGAGGTTTTTTGATTATCTCAATTCGTCTAGTATAGAAAAATGTTCAAAGTCAAGCCCAAATTACAATAGCGCGTAGACAGCAGCAGTGTGTGCTGACATAATCAGCTGACAATTTAGAAAGCACTGTTTGTTATGGTGTTAATTGCATTTGGTCAGCAGCAGTTTGCAGTGCTATTTCATTTAGCCCTGTTTCTAAATTCACTGCGCTGCTTTCAGATTGAGAGCGAGACAAAGAGAGTGAGCAAATAAATGAAAGGCTAAAATACACAAGCAGAATAAAGCAAGATGGTGGCTGTACATTTTTAATTTTTAATTTAATTTATAATTTTTTCTGATACTGTCGCTGACTACGCGCTATTGTAATTTGGGCTTCATGTTTAAAATGTTAATCTTATTTTGTGCTAATTTACCATCTAACACTTCTTTCTTTAACTCCCTGTTCTCTATATATTAGTAAACATTAGGAGTACAGCTGGAATACAGCTACAGGTTTTAACAATTGATCCCCACACTTGGTGTTTGTTCGGTGGCCTCTATCAGAAAGCCCTGGTTCACTATGTCTACTGCTATGGCTGGGACTATATAAGTTCGTCGTCATCATCATCATCGCCGTTGTTGTTGTTATTATTATTGAGCATCATTAAGCTAAATTTAAAGACTATTTTTTTGGTTTGGCCTTATCAATTTGATTATGTTGTGTGAAAACAAATTACGTTTCAGCCTTACAATATTAACCTTTTCCCCAATGATTTTGTGGCCTATAGCATGATGAAGTGAACTTCGATTTTTTCTTTTTTTCTACAACAAAGACTTTTTAAAGGAAATATTTGTTAAGGAAAATATTTAAGTGACGTAATATTAAAAAAAAAGAAAAATAAATAACTTCAAAAATGTTTATAAACATGTATAAAATTAGAGCATTATAAAAATTACACTCAATTAAAAGAAATCAAAAAAGGAAGTTTATTTTAACAAATTTAAAAAAATTTGGATCAAACTAAAAAAAAGAAAACCTAATTATTTTTTTTGTTTAACTAAGAAACTAAAACTTGTTTGAATTATATAAAGTTTTTGGAAATTTGTTTGTGTTATTTTAAATTTATTTTCCTCTTTTTTTTTTGAGTTTTTGCTTAAAAGCAGAACCACTCTTACTTAAATTTTTCAAGTCAATTACTAAGTTTTAGTGATCTTAATCGTTTGCAATGACAAGTAACCTTGTTAATGACTCCTTTGTGTTGTAAATGACACACATACTGACTGCCAAATCCAACAATTGTGGCATGCAACAAACGTAGGCAACATCCCAGCCTTAAATGTAAGCTTAGTTGTTTGTACTTTTAGTATTTGGCTAACAACAACATGTAGATGATTAACGCAGTATTTAAATTAAACAAACATTATTGCAAATGTTTGTTTTGTTGTCGTTTTCATATCAGATTATGAGAGCTACTATGTTAAGAAGTCTGTTGGTCTGTTTGCTTTTTATAAAGAGGACTTTATAAGATGAATATTGGGAAGTAAATTTGAAAAAAAAGGAAAAAGACCACCAATTGACTAAAGCAGACCACACAAACTTATTGGAAGAAATGAAAAAAAAAAAAAAAAAATGTTGCAAAAAGATGACTGGTAATGAAAGGAAAATTGTCAGTAAAGAAAACCTTTTTTGGAATTAGTTTTGTTTTTATTAAACTTGACAAAGGTTAGAGTATTATAGCTTCCTAAATAAATTTATGGAATGTCATTTATTTATTTAATATGGAAGACAAATAAATTTTGTATACATTACTTAAAGGGTCTATGAGAAAAATAAAATTAACTGGTTTCCAATTCGATGAACTCATTTACACAAGATGTTCAAATTTTCTCTCATTCCTTAAGTTTTTTGAAAACTGTGTATGTCAGTTCTTTATCACAAACCTTGATCCTTTTTCGGTAAATTACTCTTATTTTTAATTAATTTATTTTTTATTAAATATTCTTCTTTTGTTTGACCTTAAACTAGCTTAAAATCTTAAAATCGTTTAACTTAATCAGTATGATTGGTCCGCACAAACGAAACATTTTTGGTAATAAATCTGTATTTCCTAAACTACTGTTTGGATCGAACTGAAATGTATGGAAAAGTTGTATAGAAGGAACAAAGCTTTCAGTTACCCTGTGTTAACACGGGATAAGCTACAGGTTGTCAAAGTTGACAAAAGTACATACTTCAAAAGGCAAGGCTTCATAATAAAGGAATTTTAAATCGATTTAGGTTTTCTCCCTACGAAAATGGTGAATTTCAGAACAAATTTTCATGTTTATCAAATCATAAAAAAATTTCACCCGATTTTCCAATTTATTGACGATATTTATCATAAATATATTTAGATCGATTTGACACTAAATTGCTTCCCGTTCATCCAAAAACGAATGCAAAAGTGCAGATTTTATGAAAAAAGTAAATTTTTTAAACGACTTTTTTAAATTGTACAAAAAAGGCTTATTAGCGGAATACTTCATATTGTTTTTTATGTAATATATAAAATAAATATCAATCTTTCATTCCTAAACAAATCGTTCAAATAGCTTCAACAACCAATTTTTGGCAATTTTTCATAAATATAAAAATTTTTGAAATTGTAGCAGTTTTTACATACTCGAGGTAGACAACTTTGACACCTTTTTCTCGTGTTATCATAGAAATATTCTAGAACTGTTTACTAACAAACCCAACTTAAACGATCTAGTTATCGCCATCTCAATATCTCATCCTAAGGATCACAAAACTATGGTGACAGCACGCTGACGTACCATGACACGAAAGTGATAAAATATTCTATCTTTCTAGCAAATTTTACACACAAGACAAAGAAGAATATTGCAAATAAATTCTAGAATTATTTATTAATTAATAAATCATCGTTATCACTCTCTCCGTTTAAGCCTTATGGCACAGATTGTAAGACTTGTATTTTTTTGGAGGAGTAGAAATATTTTCTTTTCATAAGGCTTATCGAAGCTCCAGTACAAGCCGATTGGCTTCAAGCTGGATTTGCGTCGCCGCCGAAGAATTTTCTACTTCATGCGCCACCGCCGTTTTCATCGGCTCGAAATCAGCCGGCGAAATTTTTAAATTCAACAAGAAACATATTTTTCTATCTTATTCGAAGAATTGAATGCAGTGGCTCCATCTATTATTATAATTTTACTTACATATGATAAATTTATTAGAATTAAGGATAATAGAACGTATAAAAGTGTATTAATAATTCTGAAATGATGAACTCCTCACTTCTATTTTAACTACCACAAGTTTTTTTGTAAATAGGGGAGCACCCGGGCGGCACAATGTAATATTTACTAAATCCCAGCCGAAAATTTAGCCCCCGCCGAATTAGTTCAATTTGCACCGCCTCTGTCGATTATAAGGTGCTGCGCCGCCGCCGAAAATTTTGCCTCGGCTTGTTTCTCTGCTCCAATATGATGTAAAAATTTTACGAAAAATCTTATTTTCAGAGGAGGAACATTTTCATGTTATGTTCGTTAAGATACGAAATTTTGAGCATCTGAAGATCATAAAATCTGCTCGAATATGTCAAGGTTGATCATGTCATGCAATTGATCAAATAATCGATCTTTGGAGCACTGAGTTCGTGAACAACTTTAAAACTTCATTCACAAAAATTGTGTATAAAGTTTTTTGATGTGTTACAAAGTCCACTGGAGTCTTAAAATCAAGGAAACGATTATCGTTATCACTCTCTTAGTTTAAGTCTTATCGCAGCTCCTATTATATGATAATATTATACGAAAACTCATCTTCTTCGACGAGGAGAATATTAATCTTGCCAGAACAGCTAATAAACAAAATTTGAATAAAATAAAGAAGGAGGTATCATGCAACGCTATTGATCAAATAACACAGGGAAACACTGATTCTGCGGCGCGGGGTTTCTCACGTTTAACCCATTTGTTTTAAATTGACTCTAGTTCTCGCGATAAATCGCGATTTGTAAAATTAAAGAGGTTGAACCATATATTGAAGCATATCTCGAAAACGACTTGTCTGATTTTGTTAAAAAAAAAAGAAAATCAAAAAATTCTAATTAAAATTATCTTCAAGTCGTTTTTAAATTACTTTTTAATACGGTCAACAGTTATGGAGACATTTTCTGAGAAAAAATTAAATTTTATTTATTTACTAGAGTCAATTCAAAAAAAATGGATTACAGGCTTAGTGCTTACTAATACCGTGTATCCGAATCGACTGAGAAATCCCTTGCCGCAGATTTCTTTTTTCATTTTGTAACTCTGTGTACTTGATGTTTAGATCTCTGACATTGGTAATAAATTTTCATATAGTTTTTTTATTTTTTATTTTTTGCTAAGAGATTTCACTAGAGACTTAAATTATAGTGTTCGATGCGCGAGTTTATCAGGAAGATCTTTTACTACAGCAAGATCGATATTATAGCACAGAGTTCAGAAATCGTATCTTTACGGAACCTAAATTTCGTTTGACTCATTCGTGAGATAGAGCCTGAAAATGTCAACGGGATCGTAAAAATTGGACTTATAGGGATCAAGTATTACATAAAAACTCGTCCATATATCGATCTTTCATTTATCCTGTTATAAACAATCCTTGTAAAAATTCTAATAACGAAATTTTTTATAGAAAAATTCTAATAACAAAAATTTTGTATATTAAAATTTGAATAGCGAAAATGTTCTATAGAAAATAGCAGTAGCAAAATTTTGTATAGAAAGTACCAATAGCGAAAATTTTTAAAAAATAGCAATAGCGAAATTTTTCTTTAGAAAATAGCAATAGCGAGAAATTTCTATTAAAAAATACATAGCAATAGCGAAATTTTTCTATAAAAAATAGCAATAAGAAAATTTTTTATAGAAAGTAGCAATATGAAAATGTTTTTATAGAAAATAGCAATAGCAAAAAATGTTTATAAAAAATAGCAGTAGCGAAAATTTTCTTTAGAAAATAGCAGTAGTGAAATTTCTATTAAAAAAATAGTAATAGCGAAAATGTTCGATAGAAAAAAAAAAAATTGTCCCCATTACACTATTTTGTTTTATTTTTTTAACTCGGTAATTTTCAGATCCTTAAGGATAATAACGTTAGATCCATTCATAAGATAGAATTGTTGTGACTATATCGAAATTTTTTTATTAAAGAGTGATGCTATGAGAAATAATCTGTAAACATTTTAGTCCCTCAAGATTTTCGTTGTCTGGGCCATTCGTAAGATATCAATTCATTGGTAGTTTGCTTACCATGTTACAAGTCAATCTAACGATATAAATTATAGTACATTAGGCAATTTATTTTTGCGGATAACTCAGAAAATATCTAAACCTTTAAAGAAAATATCATGTGAGCCGTTTGGAAAATAGATTAGACACAAGGTCGTGGAATATTAGCTTCAATATAAATATCAGCATCAGTCAATTTGACGCCAAAATGGCTGCCTTAAAGAGCGATTTCATAGTTATTGGAAAATCGACGCTTTTAGGGAAAATCTAGAAAATTTATTTATAATATAAAAATGAGAAACTTTAAATAAGGTTTTGAAAAATTCGGTAAAGCTGCTGTGAACGAGTGGTTGCGTCTGCGGAAAAAAATATTACATGTTCTTTCTAATTAAGTTCCAGAAAAAGTTGATTGTATTCTATTAACTTTTACAGCATGCCTTTAAAAGCTCTAATTATCAATTCCAAAAACAAATTTTAATCTTAAACCAAATTTGAGATTAATTCACAACTGATTTTTACAATATTCTGTCTAAAGTATCAAAGTTTATCAAACATTAAACCAAAAAAATACTCAAGTCAAGGATACGAAATATTTAATATAACCGCACAATCTTACACACACATACGGGCACATAATCTTAACTTAATCCTACAAGTACTAAGAATTATTGTAAGCCCAAACACAGCATAAGTGAAAATCAGTTTTCCTCCCACTATTTCAATATAAGCGGGGAATAATCACACGTTGTACGCTTATCGAAGTATTATCGTTTCCATACTTTTTTTTGTTTTGTTGTTTTTTATATTATGGGCGCTGTGTAAATTGATAGCAACCAGAGAGCAAAAAAAAAAAAAATAATAAAAGGGAGTTTGTTGATACTTTTTAATTAGCACAAACTTGGCATTAACACAGGTTTTAGGCTTAAAGCATCATCATCGACAAACAAACAAACAATATCAGTAGATGATGTTGATGATGCTGCTGTCGTAGCAGCAGCTGCAGTTAAACAGCAGCAGGCGCCAATGTGGGAGATCCCTGTAAAGATAGTAAAGTTTCGTGCGCAGTTACCAAATCGATCTACGCTTTTATAGGTATTTTGTTAAATATACTAAGTCTTTCTCTCTCTCTATATATAAATTTATTTGTGAGTTGTTGATGTCCAAATTCAGCCAAAAGGCATAAAAAAATATATAAAACAAAAAACTACTACTTGTTGCTGCTACGTGGAAAGTGGAAAGATCAATCTCAGTTAAATACAGCAGCGTCTTAACAACAAAACCACTGCAACAAAAATGAAAAGAAAAGATATTGCTAATGATTATTATCACTTTATGGCCAGGACTTTATTTGATTTAATGAGTTTTAAGAGCGGTTATTAGTAAAGATTACAAGTCAATCTCTAGTTTAACTCTGATGATGTTAATGTCGTTTGCTGGTACTTGTGTTGCTGACTGGTATGGTTTTGGTGTAGATTAAAAAGGAGTTTTTTTTGTTGTCATTGGTTTTGAAATATTTTTTTTTTTTTTTTTTTTTGTGAGCCTTGGGAATGTGTATGTTGTAATTGATTATGGCGAATATCAGTGATGTTTATATGTATTTATAATCTATTTTTTGTGATCGTACAAATATTGAGAAACAGTGTGACAATTATTGTTAACAACAATACATATTATTTTAAAAACCAAAATTAACGGAAAATATCACAAAAACGAAAAAATCGCTAAAATAAATAAAAATTGACAGAATAAAAAAAAGAAAACAAAGATGACCAAAACGAAAAAAGTCAAAATAAAGAAAAAACGCCAAAATAGAAAAAATCTCATAAACGAAAAAAGGTTAAAATAAAGAAAAATCGGTAAATAAAAAAAAAAAGTCATAGTGAAAAAAATCTGCGAAGGAAAACAAAAATCGACAAAACGAAAAAAAAACGCGTATACCGAAAAAGTTGAAAAAATCGCCAAAACGAAGAATACAACAAAACACCAAAATAAAAGATAAAAATAAATAAAAATCGCCAAATTGAAAAAAAAAACGCCAAAATGTAAAAATCTCATAAACGGAAAAAAAATCACAAAAACGAAAAAATCGCAAAATAAACAACATTCAAATAAAAAAATAAATAAAAAAACACAAAATTACAAAGAAACACAACAAAACAAAAAAAAGCCGTAATAAAAAATCGCTAAAACGAAAAAAGTAAAAAAAAGTTTTCTTTCGTCGCGAAAATTAAAATAAATCGTCGAAATAAAAAAGTAATGGTGAAAAAATACTGCTCAGGAAAACCAAAATCCACAAAACGAAAAAAAAATTATCAAAAGCGAAAATAATAAAATAATCGAGTATACAGAAAAAGTTAACAAACAGAAAAAATACGCCAAAACGAAGAAAATCAATAAAACACCAAAATAAAATTTCACCAAAACGAAAAAAGTCAAAATAAAGAAAAATCGCCAAATTTAGAAAACGCCAAAATAGAAAAATGTAATAAACACAAAAAATACCAAAATTAACGGAAAAACGCGGGAATGAAAAAAAAAAATACAAAATTACGAAGAAGACAAAAAAAAAAAAAATCGAAAGGGAAAAAAGTCGCTTAAATTGAAATAAATCGTCGAAATAAAAGTCATAATGAAAAAAAATCTGCGAAGAAAAACAAAAATCAATAAAACGGAAAATCTTAAAAAAAAGTTGTCAAAATTAAAAAAAAAAAAACGCTGAAATAAAATAAAAAATTTCGCAAAGAATAAAAAAAATCGCGAATTCTGTATACAAGTTGAAAAAACTCTATTACAAAAAAAAAAAAAAAAAAAAAAAAAAACGAAATAAAATAAATACCAAAAAAAAAAAAAAAAAAAAAATAATAATAATTACAAATTAAAAATATAGAGAAACGAAAAAACGTGAAAATAAAAAATGTGAAACGAAAAAAATTGCTAAAAAATTAAAAAATTGCCAGAATGATAAAAAAAAAACACCACAATAATACAATCGTATGAACGGAAACAATCACAGAAATATAAAGGAATGCGAAATAAATCGCTAAAATGAAAAAAATCGCCAAAGTAAAAAAAAAATACAAAATAAAAAATCGTATAAAATCAAAATATCATAAAAACGGAAGAAATCACTAGAGCGAAGAAAACGCCAAAATAAAATCTGTAAAAAAATCGGCAGAATGAAAAAAAGGCAAGCTAAAAAAATCGCCAATATTGAAAAAAAAAAAAACCAAAATAAAATCGTCTAAAGGCAAAAATTTCAAAACAAAAATGCAAATCGAAAAAAACGTTAAAATTAAAAAAACCGACAAAACGAAAAAAATTCCCAGAATGAAAAAAAAAAACGCCAAAATAAAAAATTAAAAAAATCGACAAAACGGAAAAAATTCCATAAAAAAGAAACCTTTTAGAAGAAAAAAAATAAAGCCAAAATAAAATGAAAAATTGCCAACATAAAAAATCGCCAAAACCGAAAATAATTATTTCAGTTACTCAGATTTTCATTTCATTCTAGGAGAGCAATCCAAGAGTTAAAGGGTTTAAAGGTCACAAGTTGTTTTATTTTTTGTGGAAAATCCAGCCTTATAACATTATTAACTTATTAAAAAAATATTTAAAAGGTACATAAGTATTTATTTCCTTTACAAATCACAAAATATTTGATTAGTTACAATTGTTAAACGTTTCTACTAATATTTTTTCAGTTTCAGTATGATAGTTGTAAACTAGAAAGTTTAGAGCAAAAATAACGAAAATCTGTAATCACTCATATTTTTACCAAAAATCTATTTTTATAAGAAGAATCTAAAATAGCTTGTAAATCAAAAACAAACGGGGTTTGGAGGCAAAATAATAAAAATCTATGATCCGTAAACACTCGTGTTTTCCACAAAAAAATTTTATTTTTTTATAAAAAATCTAAAAATATCCCAATTTGCTTCTCCATTATCATCAATCTATGATCATCACCTGTTTTGTCTGTATCAAAAATTCTTTGTTTCACTGTTTTTATTAGCTCTACATATGTGGGAAAATACTAGTTAATTTAACATCCTCTTAAATGACTATTTTTTTTTCTTTATACACCTACATTAAACATACCACATTATAAGTATCTTTGTATATGTCAGTTAGTTAGTGTATGTGTTTATATCTTGTAAATGTTCTAAAACGTTAATATATTTAGGTGACCTCTGTTGATCGTTTTCATCGTTTTTATACAATATCGTGCCACATATTCATTCTATAACTATTGAATAATAATATTTAAACATAGAATAGAACGAAAATTCAGCAAAAAATATATAAAAATATTCTCTAAATGAAAATACCATGGTGGAGACCATTTACGCGGTAAATGATGACCTAATTACCATAATCATATAAACGTAGCTCATAAATCTTTTTTTGTATTTCGTTCGTCGTTCGTTTAAAAGTTTGAAAATTTTTGCTCTTTACTTGCTGATATTTTTGTTGTTGGTGTTGTTGTTGTTGAGCTTGTGTAGTTGCAACCACATGCGGTGGTTAGTGTTATTTTTGTTTTTAACTTTTTTAAACTTCAGTTCTAGGTTTAACCGTCGGTAGATTTCGCTTACGAATCAGAAAAATTCTCTTAAATGATTTATGGTAACAACTTGTACGAGTCTGTTCGATACCTTAAGTTTTTCTGCCAATAAAATTTACAATTTGAGGGAAAATAAAAATAAAAAAAATTATAATAAAACAAAAAGTATTAATACTTGAACTTGCAATAGATAAACATTTTAAAGTCAATTTAAAAACTGCATTAGTTTACACTAGAAAAAAATTGCTGAGAATTAAAGAAACTAAGAGTTAGAACTTTATTTTTATTAAGCAGAATTTAAATCTCTTTTAAATCGGAAACGAAGGGCTCTCTCTATCTCGAAAATAGATTTTTATATTAAAATTCTAAATTTACTTATAAGGGATTTTAGAGCAAAAATAATAAAATTCTGAGGTCATTAATTTTTTCCACTAAAATTTGATTTTTACATGAAAAGTCTAAAAACGCTTGTTAATTGTAGAAGTTTTATTTTTGGCGATTTCTTTCAGTATAGAGGTTTTTTCGTTTTCGTTCTGGAGATTTTTTCCGTTTTGACGACTTTTTTATATTGTCATTTCTTTTGTCTAGACATTTTTTAAGTTTTTTTCTGCTCTGGCGATTTTTTATTTTTGCGGTTTATTTTGGTAATTTTTTAATTTTGAAGTTTTTATGTTGTCAAGTGCGTCCTTTTTGATGTTTTTATTCATTCTACAGTGTTTTTCCTTTTTGGCGATTTTTTTTTAATTTTAGCGTTATTTTTCTATTTTGAAAAATTTTGTGGCTACTGTTTTCGTGCTAGAGTTTTTTACGTTTTTGCTTTTTCCACTATAATTTTTATGTTGGCGATTTTATTCGTTTTTTTCTTTATGGCGACTTTTTTCGCTCCAGAGTTTTTTCGTTTTTGCGATTTTTTCATTTCGGTGATTTATTTTTGCTATTTTTTTTTCATCTTTACGGTTTTTTATTTTTGCATGTTTTTTTTCGTTTTGTCTTTAGACGCTTTTTTATCATGGAGGTTTTTTATGTTGAGATTTTTGAAAGTTTTTTTCATTCTTCTTATTTTGGCTTTTTCGTTTTTTCGTTTTTTTTTAAATTTTTTTTGTTCTGGCGGCTTTTTTTTTATTTATTTTGGCGTTTATTTCTTTCGGTAAATTTTTACATTCTGGCGATTTTATTATTTCATTTTTAGCGTTTTTTTTTTCGTTTTAAAGTTTTTTCTTCGTTTTTTGCAATTTTTCTCCCTATTTTTTATTTTGGTGATTTTTTTCGTTTTGGCGACTCCGTTCTAGAGGTTTTTTCCGTTTTTGCGATTTCTTCATTTCGGTGATTTATTTTTGCGATTTTTTAAGCTTGGAATTTTTTTTTTGTTCGTTAATTTTTGTGATTTTTTCCGCTTAGAAGTTTTTTTTTACTTTGACGATTTTTTTTTCATCATGAAGGTTTTTTTCGTGATTCTTTTTCATTTTGGAGATTTTTTTTCATTCTGACGACTTTATTTTTGCGTTTTTTTTCGTTTGGAAATTTTTTAACGTTTTTTCTGTTCTGGTGATTTTTATATTGGTATTTGTTTCTTTTAATATATTTTTTATTTTGATGACTTTTCCGTTATTTTTTTTTCTATTTAGAGCGATTTGTTCATTATAGCGTTTTTTCCGTTTAAATGGTTTTTACATTTTGGTGTTTTCATTTTTGCGTTTCTTCTTATTTTGTCGTATTTTCGTTTTGGTACCTAATTTTTTTTTTTTCATTTGTCCCATTTTTATTTTAAAGATTTTTTTTTTTTAATTTTGGCGATTTTTTTCGATTGGGTGATTTGTTCGTTTTGCATATTTTTTTATGTTGATGTTTTTTATTTGGATGATTTTTCTTTGGAAATTTTTTTCCGTTTAGGCGATTTTTTAGTTTTAGCGATTTTTTCGTCTTGTCTTCATCCCTTCTAACGACTTTTTGTAATTTTTATGTTTTTTTATGCTGCATTTTTTTTTTTTGTTTTTTTTCAGAGATTTTTTCATATTGGCCTTTTTCTTCCTTTTTTCCTTTTGTCGTTTATTTTATGGGCAATTTATTCGCTTTTGCATATTTTTTTTATTTTGACGTTCTTAATTTTTTGACATTTTTTTCCGTTTAGGTGATTATTTTTTATTTTGTGTGATTTTTTTGTTCATTTTAGTGATTTTTTTTCGTTAAGGAGATTTTTCGTTTTTGGGGCTTTTCCCGTTTTGAAAATTGAATTGTGAGAGTTTTATGATAGGTATGAGAAATAAAATAGAAGAGTTTAATAATTATAGTCCTTCTTTTGTTTGAGACTTCCACACATAAGTATGTGTTTCTAGAAACTTTTACCGCTTATAACTTTTAGAATATTGAAAAAATGTTAATAAATTTTATATTCTGCACCTTTCTAACGGTATATTTTGTTTTAATATAAGATATATACCGTGATTACAAAAGGGATTACAGTAAATGTGTGACTATATGAATCAGTGATCACTTATCTGCCCAAAAATCGTTTTTTAAATGAAAAGTTGTTATAATAACACAAACAATTTTTTTCCAGTGTATTTAAGGTAAAACATACCTAAATATCGACTAAGCATTTACTTTAAATCGCCTTCTAAGTAGTAGACTAAAACATACTATGTAGAAGTATGAATGTATAGATCATTATTAATTCATTTTGCATCACTTGTAATGAACAATTAAATTGTTCATGTGTTATTACTTTTTGTATTTAAAGTTTTGGTCTCTCAACCCCAATTCCCAATCAGACAATTCTATTGTGAATTGTATTTTTTTTTCTGTTTGTTTTACTGTTTGTTTAAAGGCGTAGTTTTAAACAATATTGACCATGAATTTAACATTTGGAAAGTGTCAATAAACGCAAAACATTTACAGTCAACAAAACAATAAAATTCGTAAAAAAAAAAAAAAAAAAAAAACGGCGAAACATTAAGTTCGTGCAATTTGAAAAAAACTTGATATGATTATTGAATGTCCAGATAAATTTTGAAATTCAATTTTCGCCAACATATTCTCTAAAACATACAAACGCAATTAAAATTGATATTTATTAAAATCGCACACATTTTGAATTTTAAAATTTTCTCATAAGCTAAAAAAAAGAAAAATCTGTTTAATCTTTTAACTTTAAATTTATTTAGTTGTCTTTTTATGGTATTGTTTTTTTATTCTTATAATATTTTTTAGACTTTCGGTTGTTTAAAATTTTCTTTCAAGTCACTAATCAATCGCTCTCTTTTCACTTATCAATCAATTGAAAAAAAGACTTCGTTTTGAATTAAATGTTGCTTAGAAACAAAAAAATACTCTTGTAACAAAATGACAACACCAATAAAATACTAGAACTCTACTTCATCAATTTCCCTGGACTTAGACAACAGTTTAAGTAACCAGCTAAACTACCAAACGAACGTTACTAAAGGCTTGTCTATGGCTAAGAGTAAAAGTAAAATATCAACAAAAAAATTGACCAAACTAAGAGAATCAGATGAAAACAGATCAATAATCCAAAAACAAACAAAATTTTTCACTTTAAAACAATAACTAAGAGAGAAAAGAAAATCACCAACAGATCACTTTATTTCTCTTGCTGCCATATCCAAAAAATCAAATCAATTAAAAAGAAAAAATTACAACCAAAAACCGAAAATCTAAAATGAAAACAAAAACTAAAACTTATAGACAAGCAAGTTCTAAATAAAAATGAAAATGTTTTAGAAGATCCTCGTTCTGCCTGCAGAACGAGTATGATCTTATAATGATTTTGCTTGTTGTTTATAGTTCAGTGGGAAGGAAGTCAGAAGTTTTTAAATGACGTTGAAGATGACGATATGAGGCTATTGCTGCAAACATATTCGTTAATCAGAAATTGTCATCATTTTTTGTATTTTATTTTTTTTTTTACTTCAAAGCTGTTTCGCTTATGATCCGTATCTGAATGAAATACACTGTTGAGTTTTCTTTTTGTTTTGTTTTTGGAGCTGTTTTTCTTACTTTTTGGGACCCTACACTAAGCAAATAAAAATAAATGGATACCTTTTTATAATCAGTTTGTCTCGTAATAAAACTACTGACCACTAAGTTTCAAATTTTGATGAAAAATATAAGTGATCACAGATCAATGTCCTTTTTTCAATTGGAGCGTTATTTAAGAAACTACAGCCAATTTTAGTTTTCTTATGATTTTCCGTTGAAAAATCTTAATTTTAATGAAAAATGTAAGTGATCACAGATCAACGACCTTTTTTCAATTGGAGCTTTATTTAAGAAACTACAGCCAATTTTAGTTTTGTTTGGATTTTCAATGAAAAATCGAATTTTGATGAAAAATATAAGTGATCACAGATCAAGCTCCTTTTCTCAATTGAAGCGTTATTTAAGAAACTACAGCCTATTTTAGTTTTCTTATGATTTTCCATTGAAAAACTCAAATTTTGATGAAAAATGTAAGTGATCACAGATCAACGTCCTTTTTTCAATTGGAGCGTTATTTAAGAAACTACAGCCAATTTTAGTTTTCTTATGATTTTCCGTTGAAAAATCTTAATTTTAATGAAAAATGTAAGTGATCACAGATCAACGACCTTTTTTCAATTGGAGCTTTATTTAAGAAACTACAGCCAATTTTAGTTTTGTTTGGATTTTCAATGAAAAATCGAATTTTGATGAAAAATATAAGTGATCACAGATCAAGCTCCTTTTCTCAATTGAAGCGTTATTTAAGAAACTACAGCCTATTTTAGTTTTCTTATGATTTTCCATTGAAAAACTCAAATTTTGATGAAAAATGTAAGTGATCACAGATCAACGTCCTTTTTTCAATTGGAGCTTTATTTAAGAAACTACAGCCAATTTTAGTTTTCTTATGATTTTCAATGAAAAATCGAATTTTGATGAAAAATATAAGTGATCACAGATCAACGTCCTTTTTTCAATTGGAGCGTTATTTAAGAAACTACAGCCTATTTTAGTTTTCTTATGATTTTCAATAAAAAAATAAATTTTGATCAAAAATATAATATCCCTAAACTAATGAGCGCATTTTGGTGTATTCTTTATATAAATCCTGCATACCGTTCTCGTGTTATAGTAAAATACACTCGATTAATCGGAATATTTAGAATTTCGTAGTTTATTAATTTTATCAAAAACATCTAAAAAATTACTGTATTTTTATTTTCAAAAATAATTAAAAATGTAATTATTTAAATCCAGTTATGGTCTTGTAATATTTAAGCAAACTATAATTTTCGTACCCCGGTGAATATTAGTGCCGGTCACTACTTAAGAGTCATAGCAAAACATAATTATAAAAACATTATATTTCAGCTTCATGTTATTTTATTTGCTTCAATTATTAAATTAACCTTTTCAAATTAAGTTTATATACAAAATAATGTTTAAAATTATTATTTAAAATAATTAAAAATGTCAAATTTTTAAATCTCATTATGGTTTTTTAGTAGAACGGCATAAATCCAATTTTATTCCACACATTTTGGTGTATTCTTTATATAAATCGTGCATACCATTCTCGTGTTATAGTAAAATACACTCGATTAATCGGAATATTAAGAACGCAATATTGGACAAAAAAATTTCGACCTGATGGGAAAAAACTGAAAGCAGATTCGAGTTTATTATGAGGAATTTCATCTATTCCACTTTTATTTTTGAAGGAGCACGAACATTACCATTCTAATGATCATCATAATCAGATATTCATAACAATTAGCAGCAGGGTATTATGTTTTCGTTTTGATGGCCTCATACTTCATTCTTCCTGGAGGTTGTTTGTTTGATTTTTTTTCTTAAAAAAAACTGCAGAAGCGCCAATACAACAACACATTATCGTCACTTGAAATCAAATGCCCAATAATAAAAAAAAAACATTAAACAGCAACAGACACACCGGCCAAATCAACATACAGCCAGCTAGAAATCAAAGCTCTATTTATTATGCCATATACGAAATAAAGAGTATTAAAATGTATTCTAAACATTCATTCGTCCATCTTAGCAAATACAATATTAACTCAATATAAATCCTTTAGTAAACAGTCATTCAATGAAATTGATGTGACCATTTCATCAATATTCCATTGTTTGTCACATCATAGAGGGAACATCATTCTGTGGTCGAAACGACAACATCATTTCGTAAAGTTATTAATTTCAAAATGGGATTGATTGAATGACAAAATCTCTGGACACTAAATCGGTAAATAGTAAATGACAGACAATATTCATCACTTGGTAAAATGTTAAAAAAAAAAGAAACGGAATACAAAAAGATCTTTAGGTTAAATAAGTAAAGATAGAAGAACGAATATAGGAATGAGTGAATGAATGAATGTATAGATAGTTGGTAGCTTAAAGTTTTTAGATATGTTGGATATTTTTATGGCTTTGTCAATTGTATTAGAGACTCATGAATTAAGTCACTTTAGCAACGAACTCACTCTGGCTATAAGAGACAATAGAAAGTTTATTATTGTTTTTCCTTTTTTTTTTTTTTGTTAGAGTTTAAGAGAGAAAGAGTAACTTAATATTAGTGCTGTTTAAAAACCACTGACAATTGAGTGATTTGTCATGGGCGTCTCAGATTAATAGTATGTATTATATACAATATAGTTTCAAATAAATAACTAGACTTGAAATTGGATATAAACAATACATTCATGTCTTAAGAGTATTTTAAGTATGAGAATAAGGATTAAGGCTTTTAGAAAAAATAAAAACACAATTACAAAGAAAGAACTACAACAAAAATACAATAATGACGATGACGGCTACGTCAACAACGACTTCACTAGCAATTATAACAAAATATATGATCTTACTGTTATACATATTTAGACATGTGGCTTAACAATAAGTTTAAGTTAAGGTTATGAGTATTTCTTTAGTTTTTTTTTTTTTATAGGCGTATTTAGTAAACATTTGCATTCATTTTTTAAATTATACCAAACAACCCTCCTTCTCTTTTCTTTTTTTCTATTTTAGCTTTAAAATTGTTGCAAAATTTATATTTAGTTTTTTGTTTGTTTAGTTGATTTTTTCAAATTACATTTTTCGCAACAATTTTCTTGTGCTGTAGTTGTAGTAGGGGGAAAAAAATCAAACAAATAGCTAGACTGACGTACATTCATACTTTTATGTGGATTTAATATCCACTTTGCAGTTTGTTACTAGATCGAGTTCAAAGTGCTTCAATGTTTTTGTAGAGACCGTTTTAAATCCTCAACCATTGGCAATAGTTTCACTAGTAATAGTGTGTTCCAGCTTTATTTTTGTTGGTATTTTTCATAGGCTGCCATGACTAGCACATGTCTCTGTTATAGGAACTATTTTGCAAAAACTTGATGATCTACGTACAACGGCAAATAACATTAATTTCAATCAATAGGGTAAGGGGAAAATTAAATTTCGTAGTTCATTAATTTAATCAATAACATGTATAAAATTAAAATATTTCTATTTCCAAAAATAATAAATTGTTAAATTTTTTAAATTCTATTATGGTCTTGTAGTATGTAAGCAAATTATGATGTTCGTACCCCGGGGAATATTAGTGCCGGTCACTGCTTCAGAGTCACAGCAAAACATACGGCCAGTACCACAAAGTCGAGCGAAAAATTCGTTTGACCAAATTTATAAACAAAATTTCAAATTTATTTGTTGTTTTCCATATAAATTGTCGAAACGAATTTTTCGTTCGATATCGTAGATAAAAAAAAATAAAATAAATATTTCAGCTTCATTTTTTTTTTTTTTTTTTATTAATAAAAGAATTTTTGATTAATAAAAGAATTTTTAAACAAATAATTTTTGTTTAATTCAAAATTTTGTACAATAGTTTACAAAAGTACATTTACACTTATTTAATTTTATTTAAAATAATTAAAAATGTCAATTTTTTAAATCCTATTATGGTCTTGTAATATGAAATCAAATTATAATGTTCGCACCCCGGGGAATATTAGTGCTGGTCACTGCTTAAGAGTTATAGTAAAACATAAAAATTATTTCAGCTTTATGTTATTTTATTTCTTCGATTTATTTTTTAAACAAAAACTTCAATTATTAAATGAACCTTTTCAAAGTAAGTTTATAAACCTTTCTGGCTTAATTCAACATTTTGAAAAGAATGTTTAAAATTCTTTATTATTATTTAAAATAATTAAAAATTACAATGTTTTAAATCCTGTTATGGTCTTGTAATATTTATGTAAACTATGAATTTCGTACTCAAGGGAATATTAGTGCCGGTCACTGCTTAAGGGTCACAGTAAAACATAATAAAATAAATAATATTTCAGCTTCAAGTTATTTTATTTCTTTTTATTTTTATTTCGAATTAAGTTTATAAACCCTTTTGGTTTAATTCAAAATTGTGTATAATAAACTACAAAAGAAAAAATTATTTTATTTGATTTTACAAGTCAAAGTTCAAATAGTTTAAAGTCAAGATCATGCATCATGAAAACTATTTTCAACTAATTAAAAATATGTTATGTTATTTTATTTTTTATTTTATTAATTTATAATCTTTTATTTAATTTTATCTTCTTTTATTTTATTTAACTTTTATACCCTACTCCACCGTAGGTGTTTGGGGTATTATGTGTTTGTGCTAATCTTTGCAATGCATAGAAAATGTTATCCAACACCCACCAAACGACTCCAATCGACTCAGAATCACTTTTTAAATCGTACTGACGATGTCCGTCCGTCTGTCTGGCTGTCCATGTAAACCTTGTGCTCAAAGTACAGGTCGAAATTTTGAAGATAATTTAATGAAATTTGCCACGTGAGACTTTTATGATACAAAGATGAAGCCGATTGAAATTGAAAGTGATCGGTCCATTATTTCACTTAGCCCCCATACAAATGTCTCCTTGAAAAAGAGTTTAAACACTCAAAAATGTCTTAATAATAAGAATATTTTAATGAAATTCGGCGCAAAGAAATTCTGTACAAGTATCAAATTTTATGAAGATGGGTCCACGATTAACCATAGCTCTTGCATATAGCCCAGACGAATATTAGTATCAAGTTAATATTCGACACAAATAAATTTTATGTAAGTAGAAACAACATTGCAAAATTTTATGAGAATCGGTCCAAAATTTACCATAGCTCCAATATAAACCCATTTCAGGGAATCGCTCTATAGTGCATAAAATCATCTTTAAGTTATTAATAACTCATTATTCTGTATTTGTAAATTTTATTTTACATTTAGTAAAAGTGTTGGTCTACAATTGGTAACAGGTCTAATATAATTCCCGAATTTTTATGCTCATACACAATGGTGTAGGGTATCATATATTCGCTCATGACTGACTATATATTCTTTTCTCGTTTTATTTTCTTTAAGTTAATTTTACTTTTATTTTATTTTTATTAAATTTTATTTATTTATTTGTTTTTGCTTTAGAAATTTCTTTTAATGACCCGCACAATAATTTGTTCCCTCAACCAATATTTTAAATTAAAGTTTGTTTGTGTGCACCTAGACCTAAAACGGAATTACACTAAAAATAATCATCATCTTATTTTTTTTTTTACCAACAAAGATTTTTTCTGTTATAGTTGTAGCTGTTTTTGTTGATGTTCCCACTAACTAAAGCGTAATTTAAACTAAATCGATGTGCGAGTCTTATGCGTGCGACTTACATATATTCGAGTAATAGTCTGACATACGTTTGTACATAGGTTTCTTCACTAACTGAAGGATAATGGCCTTCTTCATAAATATCTATAGACGAAATATAAGAACATATCTGTGTGAATGTATGTCTAAAGACAGAGTGTGAGGTGATAATTGGAACAAATTCTAGTAACTAAGATGTTTTTTTATGGAATTTAAACTATAAACGTTGAGATTGTAGATGTGTTCGTAAATCTTCCTCCAATTCGAAGGACCTTAAGCAAGTGTCAATTGTCCTGGTGTAATTGTCCTGGTTGTCTCAGTTTGACAGTAGCTTAGCATAGTTTTTAAACTATAATTCGACACAAGCAGAATGAAGTTTCCATTTTTACTCTTTGTTAACAAATAAAATTAACACAAAAGAATTCACTGGTTATAATATCGAAATTTCATCCTAAAAAACTTTACATTAGTCCCGAAGCATAAATGATAAATCCGTCACAAAACCTGGAGTACAGAACTCCTAACATCATTATTCTATTTGAGTTTATCTATAAATTGAGAGGGATATTTTTTGAGAGTGATATCGAGTTTTTTTTATTTTTTTTTTTTATTTTTTTTTATTTTTTTTTAAGCCGCTAAGAATAATCTTTAATGAAAAGGTTTGATCGAGGATACGATTCTTTTGCATGAGACTGTTATTTGGTGGCTTGCTTGGGAGAAATTACAAATGAAAGATCCATAATGATATCGAGAAGGTGTTGTTAAAGAAAAAATCATGTTCCTTTCACGCCATGTTCTAGTGAAAAATTTGGAAATTTTCTCGTCTATTATGTAAACAATAATTCATTCTACTCTTTAGCTTGGGTATATTGTTAGATACTTGACCACCTGATTGTATTTAATATGATCGAAATTTTAAGTAAAAGAACACTGAAGTATAAAAAATATCACCTATAGTATAGAAAAAGTCACCAATCACAAAAATAATTAATTCAATTAATAATAGTTTCAAACCAAAACCATCAATTGCTAAAAACTGTACAAGTGAAAAACAGAAAAATGTTTCAAATTAAAAAATGTATTTAATTAATCAAGCAGATGATTGAGTGAATTAAATTAAATGAAAAACAAATATTACTTGAATTTAATTTATATTATTTTGCACTTTGAAGAGGAAATATACTTCAGAGAGTGATAGACTATTTCTATTTTGGTTTTGAGAATTTTACAAATAAATAAAAAAAGTATTGAAAACTGACGAAATTCGAATAAGACTAACAGGGACACCGTTACCCCAAATACAACCAGATAGTTTTATATGCATTTGTGTTAAGTTTTTCTTTGGAAACATGAACAAAAAATGTATGATCCCGCGGAAAAAAAACTAGTTCAAAACATTTTCAAAAACAATCACAATTTTTTAATGGTTTTAATTACAAATAATATAATTTTGGAAACTACATATTTATTTTTATGATTCTTTCATCAATATTATTAAGAATTTTGTACAGAATACAGGGAATATTTTAGGACTTAAATTGAGAAAAAAAAATGTAGCTTCGGTCTAAATATATCTAATACTAAAAAAAGAAATGCCACATCATTAATGATATTTTGGCGACCAAATTTGAATGTCCTGTTAGGAACCTGTTCTCCTTCAAACCAGTTGAAAAACTCATCATCCTTAGTTATGTGAAAGTTCCTTCAAATATATCTAGCGGTTCAGATGTAGCAGAATTATTTAAAACAAAAAATCGTTTTGGAATTTTTGTACGGTGGCAAATATGACTGAATTGGGTATCCTGTTGTTATCCCTAAACGTATCTATACAATGTTCATACCATTAGTTTCAGTAAAATGAAACCTTTAAGGATTCCAACACAAATAAGAGCCCTATACTTCAAATCGTCTAATCACAGACCATATATTGGTTGTGCAGAATCACACCATCAGTCTTATATTATGCGTTTGTGCTCATATTTGTAACGCATAGAAAAAACCATCATCACTTTAAAATATGCCATTTGACTAAGAATCACTTCCTGAGTCGATTAAACGATGTCCGTCCGTTCGTCTGGCCATATGAACCTTGTAATCAAACTACAGGTCGCAATTTTAAATATAAATCAATGAAATTTAGCACACGGTCTTCTATTAGGCCAAGGATGAATCCTATAGAAACTGGTTATGATCGGTCCATTATTTCAACAGCCCACATACAAATGTCCTCCCGGAAATCATAAATCCATTAAATATATTAATATTTTAATGAAATTTGGCACATATAAGTTTGATATAAGCCTAAATCTATGTGTTCAGGAAGCTCAGGAAGTTCGGTCCATTATTGACCATAGCTCCCATATAAACCCCTTTCAGCAAATCACTTTAAAGGGCATAAATACCATTAAAATGTTAGTATCAAGTTAATATTCGACACAAATAAGTTTTATATAAATAATAGTGCCGAAGATTGTTTCATAAGTTACCATAGTTTTCATATAAGGCCCTTTTTCGGGAATCATCCAAAAGTGAATAATTTCATATAAATGTAAATATCGACGTAATATTCTGTATTCGTATGTTTTTTTACACTTAATATGAGTATTGGCCCCAAGTCCAATTAAATACCTCTCCCCGAATTTTGATGTAAATAATGGTGTAGGGTATCGTATGGTCGGGCTTGACCGACTATATCTTTTTTTTCTTGTTTTTTTTTTATAGGTCTTTTTAAGGTGAGCACAAAATTCATCTTCGAGCCAAAAGCATTACCAGCTATGTATAGCAGGTGACTACATCCACGTACTGATATTTATTTTGTAATGCAGTTTTGCTTCCAGAAACAGTTTTGTTTCTTCAAAGGTCTGCTTCCTTTGACTGTTACCACAGAGCTTCCTTGTTCCTTCGTGACAAGAACTACGACGAAATGGTACCTAGCTATGAGGGGAAAGAATAGTGTTGGCAAATTTAGTTCTAAGTTCAGTTAACAAAATAAAATCCGACGAGACAAATTCTTCAGCTCTCGGTCGGCTAACTACGGGTTTCGTCTCTAAAATATAATCCGACGAGATAAATGTTTCGGCTCTCAATCGGCTAGCTAAAATCGTATTAGCTATGCTACAGTCCGACAAGAGAAATTCTTCGGCTCTTGGTCGGCTAACTACAAGTTTCGTCCTCAAATAAAATCAAAATAAAACTGTGTGAGCTACGCTAAATTCTGAATACAATCCGACGAGATAAATGCTTCGGCTTTCTGTCGGCTAACTAAGATCGTATGAGCTATTTTATGAACTAAATACAATCCGACGAGATAAATGCTTCGGCCATAGAAAACAACTAGAAGTCCAACTCTTTTCATTCGTCCAGAAACAAAAAATTACTCTCTTCACGCATAAATTTGTTCTGTAGAAAATTTTACTAACACATATAAAGAGTTAGGTTTTTTTGATAATTGAGTTAGGTTTTCTGTGAGCAAGTTGGAGTTCTAGTTATACAATCCGATGAGATAAATTCTTCAGCTCTCAATGGGTTAACTACGGTACTACTACAATCCGACGAGATGAATTCTTCGGGTCTCGGTCGGCTAGTTACAGGTTTGGCTACGGTTCGGAAGAAAGAACTTCGGTCGTGTCTGGGGATACTTTGATCCCTAAGAGCAAAGTATAACAAGATCGGTACTTCGGTTCTTGCTCCAATGTGTTGTCCTAATCTTGACTATTTATGTTTAAATTAACATAAACTAAATGAGAATTATAAATTATCCTAACTACTACAGTAGTTACAATATGTTAATATGTTGGTGTGTAATATTTCTAACTATACGTTACAATTTAATTCATGCCGAAAGTTAAGTTGACGATAAGTTATTTTTTAAAATGGAAATAAATAAACCTCGTATTAAAAAACGTTATAAGAACATAATAATTTTAAAGATATAAACATTTAGGATTCAGAAGTCAGATTTAACATACGTTATCCAATTTTGCCGATTTGCAAATATGAAAGTCACTTTTTCTATAAAATAAAATATTTGAATTAATTTCTTTTTCAGTTTTTGTTTCTGCAATTCTCTATCACTCTCTTTTTTACCTATAATACTTACGTAGTATATAATTCACTCTCTTAAGCTTCAGTTACTTGTTGTTGTATTATTATCTTTGTTGTTGTTATTGCTAGACTACCACCAACAACTAAACAGTACTTAAATTCATATACAATCCATATGTAGTATAGATGCTGCAAAATACATACATATTTACTTGTATTTACCTTTACCACCGGAGCACTTGCTCCATCTAAAATGTTGCAATGAAATATTATTAAATGCATATGTTTGTGTGTATATGTGTGTGTTAGAATGTGTTCCCTTTTATTCGTTGTCTTCTTATTCTTCATGAGATTCATAATAATCAATTATTTCTATGTAATTTATGGTAATGTTTATCCATGATGGATTGACTGCTCTAATGTCGTTCTAAATCTTTTTTTTTTTCGTTCGTCTGTCTATCTGTGTATGTGTTTTTTGGCCAAAAACTACAGCTGCTCAGTCAGTTGTAAAATGGTCTAAGAAATAGAAAAGAAATGTTTTAAGGATGTATTGCGTATAAGAAGTGTGGAGCAAATATATAGGCAAACATTGAATATGATGATTTTTGTTGGGAGTTTATATTCTGGAACTTATGTTACTGTAGTTTAAGTTAGAATTATGTTGAAACTGGCGCATTTTATATTTAAAAGTTTGCTATACGTACATATGTGTTCGTTTTTTTTTTGGTGGCTTTATAAAGTTTTAGAGATTTTTTTGTTTGTTTGTATGGTTGTCAGTTATAGCCAACAATTTCAGCCAGCTTAGGTTACAAGTGCATCATCAAAAAATTGTTTGTAAAGCTCAACGTTCAGTGTGACTATGTAAGTCAAATCATATACACATACATATTTGTTGTATTGAAAAACTAAAATCATACGAGTAGAGATTGAAGGACAGACTTTATATTGTAAGTCAGCCAAAAAATATGTAGCCCAGTCTCAGCTTGTATTTAGTATTAAACAGACTAACATATCTTACATTTCTTTTTCTACTTACATACATATGTAGATATATATTTATTAAATTTATTGTAGCATGCGTCAAGTGTGTGCGGTACGAGTGTTTGTTTGTTTGTCTGTCTTTCTGTCCGTCTGTCCGTGTTTATTTGTACTTGTATGATGAGAAGATATAAGTTTTTCTTTTTGTTTTCACATGTTAAGAATTTTAGCTACAAATAAAATTAATGTACAATGTTTACATGCTCTATGTAACCATTGAATCATTTAGATGAATGTTGTTAGTTGTTGTTTGTTGGTGTTGCTAGAGTGTTTGTTGTTGTCTGTTCAACTGCTATGTATGAAAAACTACCGTGAAAAGTACAGGTGCCTTGAACTATTTTTATTTTTTTGTTGGTTCTATTTATTGTTGGTGGGTTTTAATTGAAAATTCATCTAAGAAAGTTGGCTTTTTTAGAGCGAGGGTGTTTCGAAATTTCTTAAAAAAGAATTGCTACAAATCCCCTTCCCTGGAGGGAAGTTTTTTAAACTTCACCTAGCTTCCAAACTTGATGTGGGATTTAGTGGAGATTAATTAGAAATTATAAAGGAAGACCTTCACCGAGAGGAAAAACAATTCGAAATCCACAACGGTTGTAGTCATATTGAAAATTTCCATTGTCGACTTTTTGACACCGTTCGTTTACTACTTTGGAACACACAGAATATTATATATAACGTTATTTATTAATTCGATACTAAAGTGCTGTTAAGTTGATACCAATTGGGTAGTTTTGTCTTTCTAAGTATTATTTGCAATAAAAGTAAAATTTTAAAAATTTTCTAGAAAAATCGGACTTTTTAAAAATTTTATAATAAGTAGATTTTTAAAAAATGTTTTTAAAATTAAAGAAAAGAAATGTCCTATAAAAACTTTTTTTTTTGCAAAACCTTATAAAATCGGATTTTGCAAAAAGTCCGAAAGTTTATTTTTTTCAATTATCTCGTAAAAAGCTAAAAACTTGACTTTTAAAAATTAAAATAAAATAAAAAAATACGGTAGATTTTTAAGATTTTTTTTTTTTCAATTTCCTATAAAAAGATTTTTTTAAAAATTTCTAAAAATTATCTACAAAAAAATAATTTAGCAAAACATTTTTTTAAAAATTTTCTTTTTTTTTTCTAATTTCCTATAAAAAATAGTTTTTTTAAAAATTAGTTTTTTTTTTATAATTTCCTATAAAAATTAATTTTTTCTTGTGAAAAGAAATTTTTTTAAAAAAGACATTTTTCTTTTTGAAAATTTGCTATAAAAATTGGATTATTAAAATTTACTATAAAAAGACATTTTTATTTTTTTTAAAAACTTCCTATAAAAAAGCATTTTTGAAAAACTTATAAAATTTTTTTTTCTATAAAAAAACGAAACTTCCTATAAAAACATTTTTTAAAAATTGACTATAAAAGGAAAAAATTAAAAAAAATCATGTATAAAAAAACATTTTTTTAAAACTTCCTATATAAGAAAAATTAAGATTTAAAAAACTTCCTATAAAAAAAAAATATTTTTTAAAAACTTCCTATAAAAACATTTTTTAATTACTTGCTACTAAAAGAAACTTAAAAAAAAAACATTTTTTAAAAACTTCCTATAAAAAACCTTTTTGAAAAATTTCGTTCCTTCCGATAAAAAGAACACTTGCGATAAAAATTGGATTATAAAAATTTCTTATAAACATTTTTTTAAGAAAAACTTCCTAAAAAAAACATTTTGGTAAAACTTCCTATAAAAAGAAACATTTTATGAAAACTTCCTATAAAAACACTTTTTTTTAAATTTCCTATTAAAAGAACCTATTTTTGTAAAACTTCCTATAAAAAGAAACATTTTTGAAAAACTTTCTATAAAAAGAAACATTTTGAAAAACTATAAAAAAAACACTCAAAAACTTCCTATAAAAAGAAACATTTTTGAACAACTTCCTATAAAAAGAAACATTTTTAAAAAACTCCCTATAAAAAGAAACACTTTTGAAGAACTTCCTATAAAAAAAACACTTTCAAGAACTTCCCATAAAAAGAAACATTCTTGAAGAATTTTTATCGCAAGTTTTCTTTTTATCGGAAGGAAATTTTTCAAAAAGGTTTTTTATAGGAAGTTTTTAAAAAATGTTTTCTTTTATAGTTTTAAAAAAAATATTTTTGAAAAGAAACATTTTTGAAAAATTTCCTATAAAAATAAAAATTTTTGATGAATTTTCTATAAAAAAATATTTTTGAAGAATTTCTTATAAAAAGAAACACTTTTGAAGAACTTCCTATAAAAAGAAACATTTTTAAAAAACTTACTATAAAAAACATTTTTTAACAACTTCCTATAAAAAGAAACATTTTTGAAAAATTTACTATAAAAAAAAAACATATTTTTAAAAAAAAATCCTATAAAAAAAAATATATATATTTTTTAAGAATATCCTATAAAAAGAGACATTTTATTAAAAAACTATAAAAAGAAAAATTTTTGACATACTTCCTATAAAAAACTTTTTTTAAAAACTTCCTATAAAAAACTTTTTTTAAAAACTTCCTATAAAAAACTCTTTCAAGAACTTTCCCAAAAAAAAAAGAAACATTTTTGAAAAATTTTCTATAAAAAGAAATACTTTTGAAGAACTTCCTATAAAAAGATACATTTTTTAAAAACTTCCTATAAAAAGAAACATTTTTAAAAAACTTCCTATAAAAAGAAACATTTTTGAAAAATTTCCTACAAAAAGTAAATTTTCGAAACATTTCCCATAAAAAAGTAAATTTTGGAAAAATTTCCCATAAAAAGTAAATTTTCGAAAAATATCATAAAAGAGTAAATTTTAGAAAAATTCCCTTTAAAAAGTGAATTTTTAAAAAATTTCCTACAAAAGTTAATTTTCCAAAAATTTACCCTAAAAAGGAAAAAAAATTTTATAAAAATTATACTTTTTGAAAAAAATATTTAAAATAAAAAAAATAATATATATTTTCTTTCTCTAAATTTCCTTTTCAATTTACCCACTTAAGTTTCTTAAGCCTTAATATCTTAAACTAAAACAAATAATTTTTCTGTAATTCTTTTCAAAACTCAGCATTTCTCATCCCAAGCATTAATGCCCAGAAATTGTTGAGAAAAAAAAAAAAAAAAAAATCATAAAAATATAAAAGAAAAACATTGATCACCAGTCACCATTTCAAAACGCTGGCAAAAGACCATGCGAAACAAAATAGAGCGGCGTCAAATTTCTTTTGTACTCAATGCTACAAGTAAGCACTTACATAAGCGTAAACTTTTTCCTTTTTTACTACTCCTTCATACATTCAAACAATTTTAGCAAACTTTACCTCATGTACAACTACTTCATCTATTTTAAAAACGACAACTCCCTGTGAAAGGTTTCTGCCACAAAAACAAAAGCAACCAGCAACAACCATTTTACCACACATTTTTTTTCTTTTTGCTGCAGCTAAACAAAACGATTATACACACTTCTTGTGTATGAAAAGAACTTAAGTTGAAATGATCAATCTTCAAAAAACATTGTTGGAGTTTTTGTTTTTTTTTTTTGTTTTTGTTATGTGTAATATTACAACAGTATTTATGTTTAAATAACAGCAAGAACAACAACAACAACAATAGCAACAATAATATGATGATGAACAATAATAATAAACATTCTAAATAACACTCTCTGGTAATATTTACTACAGTTTTTTTTTTCTTTTTGAAGGGGGAGCTAGGTTTAATTGTGGGAGGGAGAGAGGTGGTGTATTGTGAGGAGCGGGGTAAATTATAACCATGATAAAGTGACCATAAGCATTTATCGAAAAATAAAGAGTTTAAAATGTTTCTAGATTGAAGGAGTAAAGATTTTTTATATATAAAAAACTTTCATACGTAGCAATTGACGAGGGTTGATGTGAAATTTAGTTTCTATAAAAAATAGTAGTTCATATTAACTCTGTTCTAGCAACTGAAAATTTTCTTGAAATTTTCACAGTATCTATTTGCGATACCCGAAAGTATAATAGGCTACTTTATTTTTCGATAGGAGCAGGGTGAATGGTAGCCCCCAGAACTATTTCAGATAAAATCCTGAGATCTTGTGTAAATAATTTTATTATCAATCTACATAATTAAGATGAAAACGGGGCGGGTAGGTTTTGGGGTAGTGATAGCCCCCATATAAAGAAAATATTAATTATACTTATTGTCATATCTAAAGAACTATTATGGTGAGAGCACTCAAATTTTGTGGGAGCTGTTTTCTTATCATATTGTATATATGAAATAAAAATAGCATAGTTAGGGCCGGGGGAAGTTGACCCTCCCATACATAGTAAAAACTAATTATTCGCATATCTTGAGAAATAGCAAAAGTGTGAGTATTCTGTTGGTATAACTTGCTTATAAACCAGCACATTTGAGATGAAAACAGGACGGATAGGACCTAGGGGAATGTTACCTCCCATACAAAGAAAATATTATTAAGAGTGTATCAAAAGAACTATTACGATTAGAGCCCTCAAATTTGGTGAGAACAAATTTTCTTAACAAATTGCATTTATAGGGCCGCGGGAAAGAGCATCCTCTATACAAAGCAAATATTAGTTTTTGTATATCTAAAGTATTCAGGGGAGACCTATCCGCTCTAAAATTTGATATTAAAGGTTTTGCTAGCAACTATATAAAGTAAACATTAACTTTCCCATTAACCTCCATAATCTAAGACAAAAATGGACGGATAAGACAAAGGAGAATAGTACCCCTTATTCAAAGCAATTTTATAGAAACTACTTTCTTATCATATTGAATTGCTAAAATAAAATTCATTAATTTATTTAAAATTGTAATAAGGAGAATAGGTGTAGGGGGAGTAGTTGCCCCATATAAAGTTAATATCTAATATGGCATCAAAAGGGGTAGCAAAGCGCACCGGTTTAAGCTAGTTTCCTATAAATAGAAAAGAAGAATTTTTGAAAAATTTTCTATAAAAAGAAAATGGGAATTTTGAAAAATGTTCTATAAAAATAGAAGAGGAATTTTTGCAAAAAAAAAAAAAAAAGTAGAAGAGGAATTTTTGAAAAATTTCCTATAAAAAGTAGAAGAGGAATTTTTGCAAAATTTCCTACAAAAATAGAAGAGGAACTTTTGCAAAATTTCCTATAAAAAAAAAACATTTCCTATAAAAAAGAAAATTTTTAAAAAATTCCTATAAAAACGGAATTTTTGAAAAATTCCCTTAAAACAATAACTTTTGAGAAATTCCCTTTAAACGAGGAATTTTTTAAAAAAAAAGACAATTTTTAAAAAATTTCCTATAAAAAAGTAATTTAAATTTTTTTTTCTTTTTAAAGGAATTTTTGAAAAATGCCTTTAAAAGAGAAATTTTTGAAAATTTCCCTTTAAAATTTCCTTTAAAAGAGAAATTTTTGAAAAATTCCCTTTATAAATTTCCTTTATAAAATTTTTTTTCTTTTTAAAGGAATTTTTGAAAAATGCCTTTAAAAGAGAAATGTTTGAAAAATGCCTTTAAAAGAGAAATGTTTGAAAAATTCCCTTTATAAGGGAAATTTTTAAAAAAATTTTTTTAAAATAATTTCCTATAAAAAGAAAATTTTTAAAAAATTTCCTATAAAAATAAATGAGGAATTTTTGCAAAATTTCCTAAAAAAATAAAAGAGGAATTTTTGCAAAATTTTCTATAAAAATAGGAAAAAAAAAAAAAAAAAATTTCCTATAAAGATAGAAGAGAAATTTTGCAAAATTTCCTGTAAAAATTGAAGAGAAATTTTTGCAAAATTTCCTATAAAAGAGGATTTTTTTTTAAATTTTCTATAAAAGATGAATTTTTTAAAATTTTCCTATAAAAAGAAAATTTTTTAAAAATTCCCTTTAATAGAGGAATTTTTGAAAAATTCCTTTTAAAATAGGAAAAATTTCCTTTGAAAGAGAAATTTTTAAAAAATTCCCCTTAAAAGAGAATTTTTTTAAAAATTCTCCTTAAAAGAGAAATTTTTTAAAAATTCCCTTTAAAAGAGAAATTTTTTAAAAATTTCCTATAAAGAGGAATTTTTAAAAAAATCCTTGCGAAAAATTTCATTAAGATTTCTAATAAAATGTTGATTTTTTTTAGTTTTTAAAGTGTTTGTATTTCATTAAATTCCCTCCTAACCCTCGCATATTGTAAACATGCGTGTATTTAATCGCCAATAGAACCATTTAATGGTCTAATCGCTCTTCTATACTGACTAAACTGAATGCTCCATAACTATAGCGAAATAATTCATTTTTATTTAAGCATTTAATGCATATAGTTGAGCCAAGTTGGCTGCTAGAATGCTAAATGCTCATCGTTTGTTCTGTAAACCTTTACTTTGTAATTAGAAACACTTCCTGAAGCTTAGTGTGTTAAAATTATATTTTCTTCTGTTGCAAAGAAAATTTTGAATTGAAAAGAAGAAAATGAAGAAGGAGGAGGAAAAACTTTATAAAAAAAATTTTCAAATCAATTTATAGCATAATCCATAGAAATGTGATTTAATTTGTAGAGGTTTTTTAAACTCAACTCAATTGTTTTACACAGTTCAAGTAGAAGTTTGTTTTCTTAAGATGTTTGTGCAGCATTAATCTCTTGCTGTTGTTGTTGTTGCGTGACAACAATAACAAATTTGTATCATAAATTGATTTGTGATGAAGTGAATGTTGTTGATAGTTAGTCAGCTAGTCAGTTAGTTCATTGTGTTGTTATTTTTGTGTATTTGAATATCTTAAGATTATAATCTTTATTCATCATCAGCATCAATGTTGTTACTTGGATTTTTTTTATTTTTATTTTATTTTTCTTAAAGTTTAAATACTATTTGGAAGCTAATCTTATTGTAAGCGGCTGCCTGCCATTTGACGTTTTGTTACTAGATTTTGTTTTTCTTCTCTTGTTTTGCTATTTTATTTTATAGCTATAAGTTCTTCTTTTTTTCTTCTATGAGTGAAACGCCCAGAAGCTTGTTTTCTTCTACCACGTTCGACCTTTAGCATATGAGGTCGCTGTATATATTGTTTTATTTTGTTATGTTGCTATTTTTGTTGTTGCTGTTTCCTAAGAATCCTGGCTGGCTATTGATGGCTGTTATGTGTTATGCTATTTTTTTTGTTGTTCTCTATAGCCACCAAATGGTAATAAAAACAAAAACGACAAAAACAGAAAAAAAAAATGTTTTGTCTTAAATGTTAAATTTTTATTAGAATAAACTCGTATGTAGATACTCTTATGACATATGTAAGTGCTACATGTGTGAACGTGTAAAAAACACAACAACAATAAGAAATTGCCATGTCGGTTAGGGAATATACCCAAAAAGAAGATTCCTATAAATTTCTATAGATATTAAAAGGAAATCTTTAAAAATAAATCATATAACAGTAATCCAAAAACCCAACATATGAGATCTTATCGCTTTTATTACTCCTTAGCAGAAAAGAGATTGAATAAGAGCGGAAAAGGTCATGATTTTAACATTGTGTTGTCATTGAAAGAAAGTATTTAGTACAGAAAAAGAGCTCCATAAGTTCTTTTAATATCCTTCACTACAGGATATAAAAAGTATATATAAGTTTCGTCGGAGAGCAAAAAAAGTTTATATTTTCTGGATGGTACGATGTTCGTCCGTGGGTTTGTCGGTTGAAATGGCGTTTATGAGTTAAGAGAATTATCTTGTTTAAGTTGTTGAACAAAATACTATTAACAAACATTAGTAAATATTAAAAAATAGTTTTAACACTAATGAATCACCATTATATTTAGTAATTTGTTAGTACACATTATTTAATTAGAAAGAGAGTAAAATGAGTTGAAAATGTTTTGAAAACTTTATTTTTAATCATCCTGCTTAAGAAATATTTTGATATAAATTAGCGGAATATATTTTGTTTCTTGAGTCTTAATATTATTGGGGGATTCACAAAGTGTGCTATCATGTCGTATTGTCATAAAATTTTGCAAAGGAAAAACAAAAACAATATTTTTTATACATTGAAATATTTTACGACATATGACAATACGACATGATAGCACACTTTGTGAATCCCCCATATATAAAGAAGTCATGAGCACTGAATTGTAATCTAGTAATGGAAAACAAATAGTATTTTCAGGCTGTAGGACTCAAAAAAAAAAAAAAAATAGAAAAGATTTTGAGAGAAAGAAAAGTTTCACAAAAAGTTAATTGAATCTTTATCAGAACATTTTAAAGGTAATCTAGCCTGAAGACATATAAGGTAAGAAAGAAATCCTAATAGAAACCCAAGCAAGAATTTGGAGGTAAAAAATAACATGAAAATACTAGGAATTTTTACAGAAATTTTATTTGTGTATAATAGACGATGAAACGTTCGTACAGGGTGACTTTTTTAAACTTCCTAGCCAGGAATTCTATGTCGCAGATGCTAGAGGGGTTATGGCAGAAAAATTTCGTCTATCAAAGAAATTAAAATTCACGAGAAAGTTTTTCATTTGGGAAGTCATATGCATATGCGGGAATGAAGCACTTTATTCTTAAAAAATGGTTGCATTAACACAGAAATATACGTGATTGAGTGCCTTTGAAAAATACTTCTCTCTCTCCTTAGAAAATACAGTGTGTCCGCTGTTTTCTGGCCTGTTCCCGCTTCTTCTCATTAAAACAAAACAATGGAGTTGTAACAAGGAAATTGTAAGAGTTTGTACCGAAAGAGACTAATCCATCAAATTGTCCGAAATTCATTGTAATTGAAAGATATTGGGCTCTAGTAAAAGGTAATTTAAAGGACATTAAAAGCTCAGCATAAAATGAAACGGAGCTTAAAAATAAGTGGATTTATTCAAGCAAAAAAGTGACCGAAACACAATAAAACCTTTAATTAGAATAATTCTGAAAAATATCAGATATTTCCTTAAAAACCAACAGGAAATAATTTCTTCTTTTATGTTTAGAAATTGAACATAACAATCATTAATAAAAATGTCACTTTAAAAACATTCGTCCATTGGTTTAGTTTCTATAAGCAGATTTGTATGCACGGATTTTTTCGAGCGTAGTCCTTAATTAAAAAATTTTTAATTATAAAAAATATATTGGAGCAAAATAGGTGAATTAATATTTGTCAGTGAAAATTGCTTCAATTAAAACTTAAAAAAAGATACATAAATCCTTTTAAATAAATAATTGTGTTGCTAACGGAAAAAAATAAAATAAAGCAGAGAAATATCATCTCAGATTTAACACATTAATTCAAAGCAAATTTTAAAAGCATAAAAAATGCAAATTTAAATATCACCCCAGTTTCAAATGTTTTATAGATTTAATTTTTTTTTTGCTATAAGTTTCTCTTTGGTAGCTGAACAAAATGCAATTAAAAAACTTTAGAAAATCAAAAAAAAAAAAAAAAAAAAATCTTAAATATTAGGGTTAAAGAAATCAATGCAGAGATGAAATACCATTTGAGTTTCAATTGCTTTATGTAGTACTGTAATGTTCTTCAAAAGTTAATTCTAGCATGTTTTGAGGTAGACACAGCCACAAGAGTTGGTACTATGCATCGCGATAGTACGACGTGTAGTTGACACATGTCACAGATTTAAAATTTTGAGAGTTCAGAAAATTAAGAAAATTCATTTTTTCTCTAAGTATTTTTCATATACTAAAAGAACAACTTTGCTAAGTTGTAATTCATATTGCATTTATACTAAAACTATGATTACACTTGACAAATATTTGATAAAAATTGGTTGACCACTAGATTTACAAATTGTTTGCCGTTGCACAGTGTGCGATTCAAAAATGAAATGGAAAAAATTATGGAATAAAATTTTATACAGTTATAGTGGAGGTGTAGGCGATTTTAAGCTTTGAGCTTGGATCATATATATCGACCAGGGACGGGTCTACAGGGTCCCAAAGGCACCCTTGGTATATTCGTGATATTTCATTACCTACCAGAGCTTCCTTAATTTGAATTATTTTTTAAACGAATTTTTAATTTTTGCAATAATTTCTTAAATTGCAAAACTGGAATCAGGAAATTTTAATATTTTTTATATCATCTAATCTGTTCTTAATATTTTAGAAATAAAAAATTTTGCTTTGCTTTTATTTGTTGGGAATACGTGTTGCAAACAGATGCAAACAGTTTCTTTATATTAAGTTTTTTTTTTTTGGGTCCCGCTGTTTAAAATAACGGAATTTCATTATTTGTGTACTTTTTCTCTTTTGCGCTTTTATTTTATATTTATTTGCAAAAAAAATCAGTGAAGTTATAATTTCAATTGGAAAAAATAATAGGGACGCACTACAAAAAATTACCATTAGTCAATAAAAATTATTATTTTTAACATAAACATATTAAAAATCCGTAAAGCAAAGTTTATGTGATTAATTTTATCATATTGGTTTCGTGTTTATGATTTATGTCTTCGGTAAATAAATTTGAAAATGGGTCTTAAATTTTGTTCTTAAATTAAATTCGGACGGGTTATCAATTAGAAAAATTGCACAGATAATGAAGTGTTCCAAAACTAAAGTATTCAATGCCATTCATTCGAAAAAAAAGTCATGAAACTAGAGGTAGAAAGCGTAAAACGTCAGCGCGTTTTGACCAACGTTTAGTTCGACTTTCCAAAAATAACCCCTTTATGTCATCAAGTAGCCTTAAAAATGAATTGTGTGCTTCAGTGACAAGTCGAACAATAAGAAATAGGCTACAGGAAGTCGGATTAATGGGACGCAGTCCGAGAAAAGTACCACTGTAGAGCAAGAAAAACATACAAAAAAGGTTGGAATTTGCCAGGCGACACCTGTGCCGTAAAAACTGGAACAACGTACTATGGTCAGACGAAACAAAAGTCAATTTATTTGGATCTGACGAAAAATCAATCAATCATTGATCCAAAATATACCAAAAAAAACCGTCAAACACGGTGGTGGTTCTATAATGCTATGGGGATGTTTTTCGGCCTCTGGAGTTGGTCCAATAGTTTGGATTCAGGGAAAAATTAACGCTGCTGACTATATAGACATTCTCCAGAATAAAATGCTTCCATTTGCTGAGGATGAAAAGCCACTAAAATGGGAATTCATGCAGGATAATGATCCCAAGCATTCCGCTAGAAGCGTCAAAACGTGGTTTCAGAATGAAGTGCCTGTAATGGAGTGGCCGTCCCAATCACCGGACTTAAACCCCATTAAGCATCTCTGGGGAGTCCTCAAAAATAAAATTGGTAGCTTTAAATCAAAAAATAAACAAGAGTTGTGGGAAAAAATTCTAGAAACCTGGTACTCAATTCTGCCCCAGGTATGTAAGAATCTTGTGGGATCTATGAATCGCCGTTGTCAGGAGGTTATAAAAATGAAAAGATCTTCAACCAAATATTGAAAAAGTATTTGGAAATTATGGTAATGTTAAAAAAAATAAATATTTTTTCCAAAACATTAAGTGTCCCTATTATTTTTTCCAGGCCTTTTAAAAAAAAAAAAAAAATATTTTTTGGCAGAACTAGTTCCTTATTTTTGCTTTATAAGTTAAAATATTTGCAGTTATTTAATTTTATGTATATACTTTTTAATATTTATGGAATAGTAAATAAAAAAAGTAAGAATATATTAAAAAATTAGAGTGTCCCTATAATTTTTTCCAACACTGTATATAGCAAAAAAAGTAAAAATCCCATTTTTGGGAAATATAGGATTTTTTTTTTTGACAAATCTAAAAAAGTAAATAATACATGAAATTAAGCAACAAAAAAGTCTATCCAGGTGTAAAATTTCTTTCAAAAATATTCACTAACAAAGAATTTATAAGAATGTATAATAGGCACGTTAACACAAATTAATGCTTTTTCAGTGTTTTTTGTAAGAAGTCTTAAACAAGTTTTCGCATTATAAATATTTTTATATAAATTTTAAAAGAAGACAAGATTTCTTAAACATTGATGAACAATAAGTCTATATGAAGGATTCAAAATTAATAATTTCAAATAATTTGGTTAATTTTGTTTAATTTTTATACCCTGGGGTATTATGCGTTTGTGCTGTTGTTTGTAACGCACAGAAAAAAAATCTGTGCGTCTGTATACCATTCGACTCGAAATCACTTTCTGACTCGGTTTAAGGATATCCGTCCGTCCGTCTGGCTGTCTGTCCATGTAAACTTTGTGAATAAGTTTTGAAGATATCTTGATAAAATTTGGTACGAATATGACGAAGCCTATTGAAATTGGTTATGATCGGTCCATTATTTCACCTAGCCCCCATAAAAAAGTCCTCCCGGAATAGGGGTTTAGTGGTCATAAATTCCTTACTTATGGCAATATATTAAAGAAATTCGGTCCATAATTTACTATAGCTTCCACTTCCGGGAATCGCCCTAAAGAGCATAAAATCATTTAGATGTTAGTATCAACGTATTGTTCTGTATTTATATATTTAATTTATATTTAGTAAAATTGTTGGTCTATAATTGGCCACAGGTCTAATGTAAGTCCCCTTCCCGAATTTTTACGCTCATACACAATGGTGTATGTTTAAATCAAATGTTTAACAGTGTCAAACAAAATTTAATAAGTAGTCAGCTTTGACTTGTGCTTAATAGAAAATATTTTATTTTAATGTTTCATGTTTTTCGTCAAAATTTTGACAAGTCTGAACGCATCTTAAGTAATTACTAATTTAATTTTCTTAAAACCTTAAATCTTAAAAAATATTTAAGTTAAATTGATGTGGACATTAATTCAATTAATTTTACTTACAAAGTTGCAAATTTCCTCCCAAAAGACCAAATTTAAAATACGAAAAAATCCACCTTCTTTAAAACCTTTAAATAAATTAACAATTCTATTTTATGTCCCAAAACTTTAAATTAACTAATTTTGGTATTTAAAAAGAATTTCCTTTATAAAAACGAAATTAAGCTAAAAATTATCCCTTTTAACATTCCATTCCAAATTGGTTTATGGTCAGACATCTCTTCCAAGTGCTAAGATTATTCCTATATTTAAATAGTTCCCAACATAGTTTAAAGAAAAACGTGTGCAAACGACAACAAATAAAAAAAAAAAAATGAAAGAAAGAAAGAAAAAATACTCGTGTTTAGAAAATTCAAATCACATTTTAAAGCTTAACTGCTACTGCTAAACAATTTTCCAAGATTCAGACGAGAATGAATTTTCAAATAGGCAAACAGGCAACAGCTAGCAAACAAAAGGAAAAACATTTTGCACTCATTGTCAGTCAGAGGCCAGTATTTCTAGAAAAGAAAAAACGAAATCCCAAAACAAAAACTCCAAACAAACATATGCCAAAAACTGTAAAAGGAAGGAAGATTCAGTCAACACTATGAAAACTGATCAGACTAGACATAGTAGTAGCAGGAAAAAAAAAACTACAGCAGGCGGATGGAAGGACAGACAGACATGGCTGGGATGGCTGACTGTTATGCATTCAAATAAAAAACTCACCCTCACACCCAATATTAAAATCATTCAGAACAAAAGGTATGTCGTGACCCCAACGTGAATGCGTTTTATGCGATTTAAATGTTGCCAAATAGTCGCGAACTCTTTATTATTATTGTTGTTTTTGTTGTTACTGTTTTGAATTGTTTCATATACTTAACTATATATAAAGACAGACAGATAGACATATTTACAAACATATATTTTTATATATATGAAACTATATGCTTTTGTTGTTGTTATTTTTATTGTCATTGTTAAACGGTGGCTGGCTGTTTTGGCTAAAATTTGAAATGAATAAAAAAAAAAGCTGAAGAAAAAAAGTTAAGCAAGGATTAAACAGCAACAACAATTCAGACCAGATTTAACATAGTTTATGTATAATGTATTTGTTGTAAGTTCCAATAACAACAACAGCAATAGCAACAAACAGCCTTTTGAAAAAGTTTTACAAAAAAACAGAGCAGCAGCTCTTCCAACAAAAATAAACAAATAACAAAAAATATATAGCAATGTAAAAAACTCAACAATACTATAAAGCGATTTTTGTTGCTTTTCTTTTCATTTTTAATTTTTTGAGGGTTTTATATTTAACCAAAAAAATGTTAAAGAAAAAACCCTGAAAATGTTGGCAAAAAGCATTTAAAAATCTACAAATATATTGTTTCTTATACAAAATACATACATAGTAGTAGGTAAGTAAGCAAGTAGAAGTGCATTTAATACCAACAAATAATAAAAACAATCATACATTTGTACATTCATACCTACATATCTATACAATATTGCAAGTACTTTTGTTACAATAACGCTGGCATAATGCTTAACTCGACCTTTTTTTTTCTCAAATTTTTATGAAATAAAAGCAAGAAAAAAATTGAAACAACATTTGCTAAGAAATTGTTGTGGCAGAGTTAAAACGCCACAAAAACAGCAATCATATTAACAGCAATAGCTTACGATTAACCCATTAAGCGGGGTGAAGAATCTTGGAAAAAAGTGAAACATAATATAACAAAAAAAAAAAAAAAAAAAAAAAAAATATTCGACTTTATATATATTCTCATGTTTTTCAAAAAATGGATTTTGGCAATACTTTTTTGTGGAAAAGGTACTGTGTAAAGTTAGGTTGTTATTCCGCTTGCAATTCTACAAAAATCATGAAGTATAAATGCATATAAATGCATTTTCATATCTATTTCATCTTTTCTAGACGTCTTCTGTTATCTGTTAAGTTTTTAAAGGCCACAGACTTAGCTAAAGTTTTCCTTTTTATATTGATTTTGTCATTCCGTATGTAACATGTCGAAAAAATCATTTAAGATCCTATAAAGTATGTATTTTCTGGGTCCTGGTTATATTATGAGTCGATCTAGCTATGTCCGTCTTTTTCAAGCACGATAGGGCTCTAAAGGGACAACCTAGGGAGACGAAATTTGGCTCAAATATTTATCTTATATAAGGTTTGTTTGGGATTGAAAATGGGCAAAATCGGTTAATAAACATGTTATGGGCTAAACAATAGAAACACAGGGTGTCCGTTGTAGCTTAATTTCATACTTTTCTGCTATATCTCTCTTAAATAAAAGCATGTACTATAATGAAATTTTCATGGGACGATATAAACTTGGAAACAAAAAATGGGCGTAGTCCGCCCACTTTACCGCCCGCCTCCCATTTAAGGTGAAAGGTCAAAGAAATTTTGTACAAATACTTCATGGACAAATGTAAACACGGAAACAAAAATAGGCGTGGTTCGGTCACTTTACCGCCCATCTTTTATACAACATTCGCGCTTGTTTATATTTGTAATGTTATTATTTTTTGTTGTTTTTCTTTGTGTCAATGTTTTTGTTTCGAACATTTTTTACTGATTTTCGGTTATTTTTCAACCGATTTACAAAAAATTACCTTTATAATTGCTGAACATAGGTAGTACAAATTATTGTCGCTAGAAGGCGCAAAACTAATTTTTTATTACAAATACATCAAAACACCCTGTATTTGCAAATATTATAAGTTCATATGTTCAGCAAAAATACTCGCCGAAGGATTTTGTACAAAGTTGTCAAACATCAGTTGGTCGAATTCTGGAAATTTGAAGGTCAAAATTTTGATTTTCTTCCATAACCTAAAAAAAACGATAATTTTGTAAGTAACGGAATTATGAATTATATGTCGTAAAACAAAAGTTGCTGCTGAAGCCCTAAAGATCCATTTTCAACAATAACAAAGAAATTTTTTGCAAAAAGTTGATTTTGGCATATTGTTAAATATATATTAAAAAAAATTTCTCAAAATAACGAATTTTTTAACAAAACTCGAAAATTTTTTTGAACAAATTGTTTTAGACTCGTGAATTTTAATCGCTTTTAAGCAATTGAATATTAATTTCAAAAAATTTTAAATATTTTTAAAATATTCAGCTCATTAATACGCATCGTTTAAGGCGTTTTCATACAATTTTTTTTCTACAGGACACATAAACATATAAAATATAATTTTAAAAATTCTGTACAATAAAATTTACAACTTATTCTAAAATTATTATTTCTAGAACTGGTATGGTGACATTTAGAAAATGGCACATTGGAGTGAACAATAAAATCAAAGAAAAATCATTGATTTTAATAATTTATCCATCGTAACTAAAAAACTAAGACGGGTACATGTTATTTTCATGCATTCTGGAATTAGTGGCCAGAGAGTCCTTGATAGTCTACAAGTGGTGATTGAGGACCACCTGTTTTCTATCTCATCATCAAGAGTATTGGATACAGTAACGAAGGAGGTGAGAATATCCTCGCAAGCGAATGCCTCGTCCAAAGACGATGTATTTACTGCGCATTCATCCGCCATTTCGTTACCTTGTATACCTGTATGGCCCGGAACCAATATCAGCTCCACCCGAAAGTGTCTTAGCTGAGTTAAGGAGCGTGTACAGTCGTCAACACATATCGATCTTACAATGGGGGAATTCAGAGCCTTGATTGCTGCAAGGCTGTCTACATGTATATCAATGTTAAAGTGCAGAAATTAAATTCCTGAATTCGCTTCGCTGCCACGTTGATGGCATATATATATATTGGGTAATCTGAGAGACATCGAAATGTCTAAATCCAGTGCCAGTATCTGTCTTAGATCCGTCAGTGAATACTGAGATTGCATATTCCTTAAAGACGGAATTTTTTGCCCACTCTTCTCTAGATGGGATTCTGATATCGAATGTTCTATCAAAATACATTATCGGTATTAAATAGCCAGTCCCCTGTATACGAGCTGATCTGCCTATTACATTCAATATAGTGCCGTGACCAACGCGGCAGTGCCTGAGTTCGCCCGACTCTTTGAGCCGTCCAGCGGACTTGGCGGAGTATTTGGATAGTACTTTACATAGTCTAGATGCATCCATAGTGCTCTCCAAGTCTCCGCAGAATCTTTTCCAAGATTCCCTCTTAGCCCTTCTGGTCTCTCTTTTGAAAGTATTGAAACTGCGACGATAATTGTCCAGTCCACTGAATCTTTCGACCTTTTCGCCCTATTAAAAAGTTTCCTGAATTCATTCCTTAACTGCCTAAGTCTTGGACACCACCACAATTGCTGAGGTTTCCCAAGACCATGCCGAGCTCTACATGATGAATAGTAAGCGTTAAGGGCCGCTGTGCTAGTCAAAAGACTTACGGAGTCATCCAGGTCCTATGTTCCGGCCAACCTTTCTGTTTCAGGCTGTGAATTTATCCCAGTCAGTTTTTCTAGGATTTCTAAAGGGTTTTGCCCTATCTAATGTAAGTTCTATCGTGAAGAGAATCCGCATATGATCGGAGAATGAACCTTCCGAATATACTTTCCAATCGAAAATCCTAACCGAATCTGTGTTACCTACCAAAGTTATATCAATAACCTGTTCCCTGATTCTATTGAAAAACGTTGGTCTAGAACCCTTATTACAAATACTAAGATTAGTTCATAAAAGATACTGAAGTAAACACTCACTTCGGTTGTTTATATCTGTACTCCCCCACAGAGTATGATGGGCATTGGCATCGCATCCCATGACGAGATCGTGGCCCTTTGTTCTACACCAATTTACTAGTGTACGTACGGCACGTGTGGGTGGATTTTCCTCATCGTATGTTAGGTAGGCCGATGAAATTATTAGGGTCGGTAACCCTTGCCGCTCTAGCGCCGGTGGCGGCAGTTTTTAAGAAAGTCGAGTGCTTTTTCGTTTGGCGCCATCGAACGCAGTGAAGGAATCATCCTCACTGCGTCCGAGTTTGTCAACTAGTGCCCGCAAGATCTTCTCCTCAAGTAGTAGCCATCTGTCCGTAGTTATTTTGTCCTTTAATTTTAGTAGAATTAAATCGTGCGCCTCTATATTTCGAATTTAAGGCCGCCTTTGAACACAACACTTTAGTAGGTAAAATTAAAAAAATTAAAAAAGACTTATAGCCTGGTTTCAGCCACGTTACATTTACAAAATAGATAACTCAAGTACTAAAAACTTTCGAAAAAATACTTTTTTTAAGCAAATAGACTCGTAGCTTAAATATTTTGTTTTGCATAGTAAAAAAAACATAATTAATACCTACTTCTTCATAAATGCTTCAAAATAAATAAGCATTTTAAGGGTTAAAAATTATACTGATAAAGTGTTCTTTTTTTGTTGGTTTAACTGAAAATGCCAAAAATTGTATTATAGAAAAAGAACAACAAAAAGTCCCTTTCTACTCCTTCAATGTGTTTTTTTAAACTACTTGTTGTTTGTTTTATTTTCACTATAGTAACACACAACAACGCAGCCAAAAAAACAAAAACGCCACATACAATTCAAGAAAAAATATAAGAAATAATCATACAAACTAACAAATATACTAAAATATGTAAGATTATTTGTGTGTGTTTATTTGCAATATGTATGATTACGTATAAAATGTTTGTACTATGGTTAAAATACGTTATTCGTATTTTCGTCCTCTCGTTTCTTTTCTTTTTTTTTATATTTGTTGGTATTTTTTGGTTGTGTGTTGTTGTTGGATTTATTCATTCGTTTGTTTGTTTAGTTTTTGTTGTTGTTATTTTTGCTGATGCACAACAGAATTTGCATACAATAAGGAAAAAAAAGGTACACACAGCATGTTATCTTTCTATGACCTACACCAATATTTCTGAGAATGATATGTCTGTCCAGTATCTGTTTCGATTTGGAATCATCGTTGTTGTCGTCGTCGTCCATCGTACTATTTGTTGAATAACTTGACGCTTTAATATCTTTACACAAGCAGACGAAACAAGCAGATAGATAGAACGATGGACAGACTAAAAGACAGACTGTTTTACGTAAAAAAAAATTAATGTGGAGAGTGTGGGGTATTTTCGGTTTACACTCGTAGAAAAAATTAAATTTAAGTTAAAATTAATTTAAAGGTATTAAAATTGGCGGGGTAGGAAATCAGCAACAACTTTTTATGTTTGAATTGAAAATTCGACCTATAAAAATCTTAATTACGAAGTTTATTATTTAACAGATTTGCTAAAAAATATAGTTATTTAAAGTAATGATTTACGATTTATTAAGCAGCCCAATATAAGCGAAAACTCCAAAAGCATTTCTCCATAATCTGGTGGTACAGTGACCTGCCCGACCAAATTTTATCGTTGGCTGCTTTAAATCGGCTTTTAGCTAAAAGTAATTCATAATAAAAAATTATATTTTCAAAATTGCAGCATTTTTTCAAAAATGACAACTTTTTGAAAAAAGATAAAAAATGTTCATTTCGAAATATATGAAAATGTTCTATCTTTTTTTAAAATATCATTTTCAAAATCGCAAAAATTTAGCATTTTCCAAAAAAAGACAAAATTTCGTTGACTATTTTTTATCGAAAAAATTTCGTTGACTATTTTTTATAGAAAAGATTTCGTTGGCTATTTTTTTATAGAAACAATTTTGTTGACTATTTTTTTTTATAGAAACAATTTCGGTGACTATTTTTTTATAGAAAAAATTTCGTTATTTTTGTACTGAAATTGTTTATAGAAAAAATTTCGTTGACTATTTTTACAACAAAAAATTCGTTGACTATTTTTATAGCAAAAACTTGGTTTTTTTTTTTTTTTATAAAAGAAATTTCATTGACTATTTTTTTATAGAAAAGATTTCGTTGACTATTTTTTACAACAAAAATTTTGTTGACTATTTTTTATAGAAAAAATTTCGTTGACTATTTTGTTATAGAAAAAATTTCATTGACTATTTTTTTTAGAAAAAATTTTGTTGACTATTTTTTTATAGAACAAATTTCATGGACTATTTCTTACAGAAAAAATTTAGTTGACTATTTTTTACAACAAAAATTTTATTGACTATTTTTTATAGACAAAATTTTATTGACTATTTCTTATAGAAAAAATTTAATTGACTATTTTTTATAGAAAAAGTTTCATTGACTATTTTTTATAGACAAAATTTCATTGACCTTTTCATATCCTTTTTTCTTTGACTATTTCTTATAAAAAAAAATACGTTGACTATTTTTTATAGAAAAAATTTCATTGACTATTTCTTATAGAAAAAATTTAGTTGACTATTTTTTACAACAAAAATTTTATTGACTATTTTTTATAGACAAAATTTCATTGACTATTTCTTATAGAAAAAATTTAGTTGACTATTTTTTACAGAAAAAATTTCATTGATTTTTTTTATAGACAAAATATCATTGACTATTTTTTATAGACAAAATTTCATTACTATTTTTTATAGAAAAAATTTCATTGACTATTTCTTATAGAAAAAATTTAGTTGACTATTTTTTACAACAAAAATTTTATTGACTATTTTTATAGAAAAAATTTAGTTGACTATTTTTTACAGAAAAAATTTCATTGTTTTTTTTATAGACAAAATATCATTGACTATTTTTTATAGACAAAATTTCATTACTATTTTTTATAGACAAAATTTCATTGACTATTTTTTATAGACAAAATTTCATTGACCTTTTTATATCCTTTTTTCTTTGACTATTTCTTATAAAAAAAATACGTTGACTATTTTTTATAGAAAAAATTTCATTGACTATTTCTTATAGAAAAAATTTAGTTGACTATTTTTTACAACAAAAATTTTATTGACTATTTTTATAGAAAAAATTTAGTTGAATATTTCTTATAGAAAAAATTTAGTTGACTATTTTTTACAGAAAAAATTTCATTGATTTTTTTTATAGACAAAATATCATTGACTATTTTTTATAGACAAAATTTCATTACTATTTTTTATAGACAAAATTTCATTGACTATTTTTATAGACAAAATTTCATTGACTATTTTTTATAGACAAAATTTCATTGACCTTTTTATATCCTTTTTTCTTTGACTATTTCTTATAAAAAAAAATACGTTGACTATTTTTTATAGAAAAAATTTCATTGACTATTTTTTATAGAAAAAATTTCATTTACTATTTTTTATAGACAAAATTTCATTGAACATTTTATATCGGAAAAATTTCTTTGACTTTTTTTATAAAAAAAAAAAATACGTTGACTATTTTTTATAGAAAAAATTGCTTTGACTATTTTTTATAAAAACAATTCGTTGACTATTTTTTATAGAAAAAATTTCGTAGACTATTTTTTATGGAAAAAATTTCATTGACTATTTTTTATAGAAAAAATTTAGTTGACTATTTTTTACAACAAAAATTTTATTGACTATTTTTTATAGACAAAATTTTATTGACTATTTCTTATAGAAAAAATTTAGTTGACTATTTTTTACAGAAAAAATTTCATTGATTTTTTTTTATAGACAAAATATCATTGACTATTTTTTATAGACAAAATTTCATTACTATTTTTTATAGACAAAATTTCATTGACCTTTTTATATCCTTTTTTCTTTGACTATTTCTTATAAAAAAAAAATACGTTGACTATTTTTCATGGAAGAAATTTCATTGACTATTTTTTATAGAAAAAATTTAGTTGACTATTTTTTACAACAAAAATTTTATTGACTATTTTTTATAGACAAAATTTCATTACTATTTTTTATAGACAAAATTTCATTGACTATTTTTTATAGACAAAATTTCATTGACCTTTTTATATCTTTTTATATCCTTTTTTCTTTGACTATTTCTTATAAAAAAATACGTTGACTATTTTTTATAGAAAAAATTTCATTGACTATTTTTTACAGAAAAAATTTCATTGACTATTTTTATAGACAAAATTTCATTGACTATTTTTTATAGAAAAAGTTTCCTTACTATTTTTTACAGAAAAAATTTCATTGACTATTTTTTATAGACAAAATTTCATTGACTATTTTTTATAGAAAAAGTTTCCTTACTATTTTTTACAGAAAAAATTTCATTTACTATTTTTTATAGACAAAATTTCATTGACCATTTTATATCGGAAAAATTTCTTTGACTTTTTTTTATAAAAAAAAAAAAAAAATACTTTGACTATTTTTTATAGAAAAAATTTCATTGACTATTTATTATAGAAAAATTTTCTTTGACTATTTTTTACGTCTTCATTTAGAATTTTTTTTTTAAATTATTTTCTTTACGTTTAAAAATATTTGAGTGTAATTTCATAAACATACTTACTACATGACTATAATACTGCTGCTTACATTTCCAAAAAAAACAAAAAATAAAATAAAACTTAACTTTAGTTTAGCTTTTAATGTCACAGTTTTCAATTGTTATTAAGATGCAGATCTTTTTGTATTTCTTTCCTAAAAATTAATTTAAAATACAAATGGGACATAAATGCTCAAAAACAATTTAAACTAAATACAGCGGAACTAATCATAAATATATTTATGTATAAGTAATCTTCTCTTTATGTTTCTGCTAACTTGCCAAATATTATTAAAGTTTATTTAGTCATTTAGAATTGGGTCGTTTTTTTTTCCTTAGCCTTCTTAACTTTGCCTTCCCTTTTTCTAAGCCCTGGCACCAGACAAATAATGATGAGTTAGAAAATGTTTTAACATAATTTTATTTTTAATATTTTCCCACGATATAGAGAGCTTTGATCGTGCTTAAATTGATATTTTATAGATTTAAGGAAAACTGTGCCTGTAGCGACAAGCGTTTCTTTTTTTTTCCTGCTTTATCTACAAAGCAGCAATTTTCTTTCTTATGGTCATTGGTAATATAAAGGGGAAAGGTATACAAAAATAAAAAGAAAAATCAAAAAATTTAAATGCAAAAAAATAAAATCAGAACATAACAACAACTAACTGATACTGAAAGCTAATCCAAAACATTCTAATAAAATGTTCTATAGAAACAAATGCAAAAAAATAAAAGGAAAATGTTCTCTAGCTGCAGGACAGATTTTTATGTTAGACAACAGCTACAACAACCGACTATATCTTTAGCGATAAGCTTTGAATATAAAGATCTTTGCTTTAGTTTTCTTTTAAACCAATGATGACGATCATGATCATGTTGTCGTTGTTTAGTTGATGATTATTAAGATTCCTTTGGACTTAATAGTCTTGTATATAAAATGTTTGCTATAATGTTTTTTTCATCTCCTGAGGCCATACATCATTTGTTCTAGATGTTTGCTGGTTTCATTTTTATGGATTTTTAACGCATGTCATGTTGATTTAATTGTTTTCTATTAAAACTATTGACAGATTTAATTATAAAACAAGCAATTGTTACAAATTGTGATTAATTCTATGGTGGTTAATGTTTTCTTTTTTTTTTTTTTCCTTTTTTATGCAAACAATTTTAGTGTTAACATGTTAGATTTATGTTTACAAGCACTTTAAAGAATTTTATTAAGAATTTAGTGATCACCAGAAGGTATACATAATTACAAAAAGTTCCTTATGAAAAATTCAATCATTTAATTTTTTAACAATGCTTTTTGACACAGAAAACAGCTTGATTTACAATTTTATCGCTAACAAATTTTTAAAGAACAATGTCGCTAACAATTTCTTATAGTAAAAATTTTGCTAACAATTTTTTAGCTAATTTTCGCCAACAACTTTCTATGTAAAAAAAATTAATAACGATTTTTTTTTGCGAAAAATTATTAACGAATTTTTTTTCTGCGAAAAATTATTAACGAAATTTTTATTATTAGCGACATTTTTCTACGAAAAATTATTAACGAATTGTTTTCTATAAAAAATTTTGAACAAAATTTTTTCTATTTTTCTAATTTTTTATAAAAAAAAAAAATTTTCGTTAAAAAAATTTTTTATAGAAAAACTTTCGTTAGCAAATTTTTTTATAGATAAAATTTTGTTAACAATTTTTCATATTTTCATAGAAAAAATTTCGTTGATATTTTTTTATAGAAAAAATGTCGTTGATCATTTTTTATAGAAATAATTTCGTTGCTAAGGAAATAATTACGCAACTAATTTTCTATAGAAATAATTTCGCTACCAATTTTCTGTGGAGATAATTTCGCTAACATTTTGTATAGAAATAATTTCCCTAACAATTTTCGATAAAAATAATTTCGCTAACAATTTTCGATAGAAATAATTTCGGTTAAAAGTTCCTATAAAATAATTTCGGAAACAAGTTTTTATAGAAATAATTTCGCTAACAAGTTTCTATGAAAATAATTTCGCTAAAATTTTTCTATAGTAAAAATTTCGCTAACAATTTTTATAAAAATAATTTCGCTAAAAATTTTGTATTGAAATAATTTTGCTGAATTTTTTTTTAATAATTTCGCTAACAATTTTTTACAGAAATTATTTCGCATAAAATTGTCTATTCGCCAACCATATATTCTCAAAATTTGTATAAAAAATTTTCGTAAAGAATTTTTTACGTAAAAATTTTTGCTTCTATAGCGATTTTCTATACCAATTTTCTATATAAAATTTTTCGATTATAATTTTTTATAGAAAAAAAAGCTTTAACTTACCTGCTTTAATTAGAACTTTCCATAGCTGTAATAATTGCCTTAGTAATTAAAATATTTCTCTATGACTCACTCTCTCTCTCTCTCTCTCTCTTTCTTATTTAACTTAACCTCAATTTTCCTTTAAATAAATCACCTTTTTATATTTAATATTTTCATTATAAAATAAATAAAATTAAATTTTATTTAAAATTTTCTTGAGTTAATTTTTTAATTAATTAATTTATAAAAAATAAAAATAATATTTATACAAAATTTAAAAATAATAAAAAGAAGTCATACAAAATAATAATATTTTTAAAAATAATAATACATTTGCTTTTCAATAAAAATTATAATAAAATAATAACTAAATAAAATTAATTAAACATACCAAGTATGCTAAATATTGCTTTTTTGTGTCTAATTTGTTCTGTAGTCTTTTTAAAAATTTTAAAAACTTAAATATTTTTTATTTCTATTAAAAAAAGACTAAAGCCATTTTTTATGAGTTTTTTTTCTTATTTTTTTTTTTTGTATTAAACTTAAATATTGTTGTACTTCTTATCTAAAATGAATACGTTCATATATCTGTACATAGTTTATGGTATATTAATTTAGTTTATAAACAAATTGCACTATTTTTCCATTTAAAAGCTTATTTATGTGCTAAAATGCCATAAAAATAAAAATAAATTACAATTCTTTTTTTTTTTTATTTTACTATTTTTGTGTCGATTTTTCAATTTTGTTTTTAATTTTTTTTTTTTTTTTGTTACAGTAAAGATTTGTTAAAATGAACTGACCAGAGTTCAATGAGTTGAAAAATTACATAAATTTGAAAGGTAAATATTTTTTTAAATGAATTTAATTTTAAAATATAAATTTTGTTGCTTTTCAAAATATATAAATCTAAAAAATGTACCAGACATTTATAATTAAAATTTAAGTTTTTTAAGAAATTATATTTATTAATTTTATAAATAATTTAAAAAAAGTTTGCATAGATTTTTGCATATAATTTCATTTATAATAGATTTTGAAACCTGCACTTTCCGAATCTTTTGTTAATCTTTCAATTTATTTTATTTTTAAATTGATTAAATTTAAAATTAAATTTCAAATTTTATTTTTTTAAATGTTTTGTTTTATGATGAATTTAAATTATTTATTGATTTTACGAGTTTCAGTGACCCTCATGATGATTTTCTGAATCTGAAACAATAAAAAAATAAGGAAAATAATTAAAATACACCATTTTAAAGAAAATTTATGAAAAATTTATTGATGTTAATATTTTGAACTGTTTTAGGACAACTTTGATCACATACATAGGAAAATAAATAAATTGACTTCCACTACGTTTATACGTCACATTTTTGCAAATAATTTTATTGATAATTTTTTATAAAAAAAATCTCGCTAAAAATTTTTTATACGAAAAATTTCGCTAACAATTTTATAAAAAATTTTGTTAATAATTTTTTTGTACGAAAAATTTCTTTAACAATTTTTTATAGAAAAAATTTCGTTAATAATTTTTATTGTTAAAAATATAATTTTTAACAATTTTTTTATAGAAAAAATTTCCTTAAAAATTTTATAGAAAAAATTTCGTTAACATTTTTATAGAAAAAAATTTCGTTAAATAATTTTTTGTAGGAAAAATTTCGTTAAATAATTTTTTATAGGAAAAATTTTGTTGACAATTTTTTATAGAGAAAATTTAGCTAACAATTTTTATAGAGAAATTTTGCTAACATTTTTTTAATAAAAAACTCGCTAATAATAGAAAAAAATGTCGTTAACAATTTCTTAAAGTAAAAAAATTTCGCTAACAATTTCTTTAACAGAAAAAGTTTCACTAACAATTTTTTTAATAGAAAAAAATGTCGCTAACAATTTCTTTAATAAAAAAATCTCGCTAAAAATTTCCATAAATGAAAAAAATTTCGCTAAGAATTTCTTTAATAGAAAAAATTTCGCTAATTATTTCTTTAATAGAAAGAAAATAAATAATTGACTTCCACTACGTTTATACGTCACATTTTTGCAAATAATTTCATTGATAATTTTTTATAAAAAAAATCTCGCTAAAAATTTTCTATACGAAAAAATTTCGCTAACAATTTTAAAGAAAAAATTTTGTTAACAATTTTTATACGAAAAATTTCGTTAAATATTTTTTTTTATAGAAAAAATTTCGTTAAAAATTTCTAATAGAAAAAAATGTTAACAATTTTTTTATAGAAAAAATTTCGTTAACAATTTTATAGAAAAAATTTCGTTAACATTTTTAAAGAAAAAATTTCGTTAACATTTCTTTTAGAAAAATTTTCGTTAAATAATTTTTTGTAGGAAAAATTTCGTTAAATAATTTTTTATAGGAAAAATTTCGTTGACAATTTTTTATAGAGAAAATTTAGCTAACAATTTTTATAGAGAAAGTTTCGCTAACAATTTTTTTATAGAGAAAATTTCGCTAACAATTGCTTTAATAGAAGAAAGAAATTTCGTTAACATTTTTTTAATAAAAAACTCGCTAATAATAGAAAAAAATGTCGTTAACAATTTCTTAAATAAAAAAAATTTCGCTAACAATTTCTTAAATAAAAAAAGTTTCGCTAACAATTTCTTTAATAGAAAAAAATGTCGCTAACAATTTCTTTAATAGAAAAAATTTCGCTAATTATTTCTTTAATAGAAAGAAATTTCGCTAACAATTAGGAAAAAAAACATTCGCTAACAATTTCTTGAATAGAAAAAATTTCGCTAACAATTTCTTTAATAGAAAGAGATTTCGCTAAACATTTGTTAATAAAAAAACTCGCTAGCAATTTCTTGAATAGAAAAAAATTTCGCTATCAATTTCTCTAATAGAAAAACTATAAAAAAACTTTTTATAGTTTCGCAAAAAAAAAAATTGCTACTTATTTCTTAAAAAATTCGATAACAATTTCTTTATTGCTGCGTTTATACGTCAAGTTTTTGCTGCATCGATGAAAATGTTAAAAATATTTAATTCTTTCTTTCAAATAAATTATTTTATTATTTAAGTAATACTTTTTCTTAATTATTTGCAAATAAGACCTACGTATAAACATAGTGTCAACCTTAACCTATGATAAATATTCTTAAAACCTAATTAAAAAAAAATAAATAAAAAATAAATAAATAATAAATAAATAAAATTTCTAATTTTACTTACCATTCGATGAGGTCAAATCATCAATTCTTTCGCACTTTGTTTGACCCGCCTCCAAACTTTCACTTCTCTCATGCGATATTGTTTCGGGTAGACTTAGAACACGTTGATTTTGACTCGATAACAAATGATTATAATGATCCGTTGAAATCATATGCGAAGTCCAAGAAGGTGGACAATGAGGATGATGGGCAGGATGTGAGGAATGATGAACATGATGTTGATGAGGATGGTGATGATGATGGTGTGAATGAGGATGCGATACAACTACAGGCAAGCCATCAGAATTTAAACAGGTCACACATGAATCCACCACAGGCACCAGTTGATCTGACATCCATTCAAATGAGAAAGCTGAACCCAATGTATGAACCCCCGTAGCACAGGCAGGACCCAGCGAGGCTGGAGCACTGGTGGGTGTAGGAGGTGTGGTGGTTATACAAGGACTCAATTCCTGTTGTGACGAAGAGGAATTATCCAGTGATAGTTTTTGGTTACTTTCAGACCAGGGAGGACTGGGATTCCATTGATCCATAAAATCAGCAGGATCGGGTGGCAAGAGTTTATTTAACAAACGCGTTCTAGTAGGTACTACAGTGGCAAATATAACCGAGGAATGTGAATCAGCGCGGTGAGTGTGCACTTGATACACTGAATCCATTTCATTATTTTGTAATTCATGTTGTGGAACTTCCGAAGAGTTTTCCTGCAAATAAATCGGCTCCAATTTACCCATCGCTCGACGTTTAGCTGGTGGTGATGTAGTTCTACTATGACTGGCACATGATAAAGTATAACTAGTAGCTGCCGAAACATGACTTGAGATAGAACTATTCGTACTCTCACAACGCATATCACCTGCAGGATTTGATTTATTGGACAAAGGTGATCTTGAGGGTGAAATGGAATGATTTGATATACCACCACCCAATTGACTATAATCCACTGGTTCGCCATTCGCTGCATGACTCATTCTTATATCACTATTTAGATTTTCTCTATTTCCCTCCAACATTGACTCGCCGCCACCACCATTTGTTCTCTGCAGAACAGCTGTTGCAGAATTTACTGCATCTAATGCTGTTGAGGTATGAAATGTTCCATATGGCGGCATATGATGATGGTGATACTGATGATGATTATTTGGATGATGTAGACCACTATAAGGTGAACCTACTACGGAGGTGGGTGAGAAAGCTGAAGTCGGTGTGTGATGATGTATATGATGATGATAATAAACTGAGGTGGGATTGCCGGCTGTAGGGGGAGTGGCTGGTACTCTAGTGCCTCCATCGTAGGGTAAACCGAATTGTATTTTTGACTGTACGGTATAATAGTGATAAAGCCATGAATTGAGTATCATAACAGAAGCTTCACGTTCGCTAAAGAAGAGAATTTTAGAGGGGATTTTTTTAGATTTAAATTAATATTGAGAAAATGAATAATATTTGTTTATGGATAATATAAAAAATGGGTTATAAAAAAGTTGATAAACAGTAGTTTTACAAAAAATTTATGAATTTTAAATAAAAATGTTTATTTTAATTTTTTTTTTTATTTAATAAAAATCGGTAGAATAAAAAAAAAAAATAACAATCTTAAGAAAAATGGCGCGGTTTTCATTACATTGTGTAAAATTTTTAAATTTTAATTAAAAATTAAATTAGAAAAAAAAAATTATACATAATTTTATAGAGAGTAAATCAAAATTCCGAACGGTTTGCAAGATATGAGCCTGAGAAAATGATCACTTTTTTGCAAAAATGACACCGAGCACCCAAATATTTGGGGGCCCATAAAAAAAGTGCATGACTTTGGACAAAACACGGGTCTTTTTTTTTTTTTGGTCTTTTATCACGTTATATTTTTTCGTGTTGCACTGTGTATTCAAAGAAATTAAAAAAATGTTCACAAAATTATTATTTATGATGTAATTTTTGTAAGAAAATGGTTTTTCAAAAGTAAAATTTTAAATTAATAAAAAATTTAACGTTTTTTTTTTTATAATTTTACAAAAATGGTAACATTTCTTAATAAAGTACATTTTTCTAAAAAGGTCATGTTGTAATCTCAGTATTTAGATTTGATAATCAAACCATTTCATTTTTAATTTGTTATAGAAAATATTATTTATTTAAAAAACAAGATCTAATTTCAACAATTTCAACTGCTAGTATTTTTTTTTTTTCCTTTTAATGAAAATTTTCTTTGACATTATTTTTTCTTTTGAAAACAAACTAACAAACTGATTGCTTTGCTTTCAACATCCCCCTCAATCAGATAATTCAAGATCTCTAAAGTTTTCACAACGTGCGGTGGCTTTAGTAAATATATCTGCCAATTGTTCATTAGTTCTAATATATTTTATTTTGATCTTATTATTAGCCACATTGTCACGGACAAAGTGATGTGTAATATCAATATGTCTAGCACGTTTACTTTTCAAATTTGTAGCCATTCCATTATATATCAAAACAGGCTTGTTTTCTGGCATGACATCTAAATCATGAAGTATTCCTTTTAACCATATTGCTTCCGTAGTGGCTAAACTTAGAGCAATCTATTCAGCTTCACTTGAAGACTTGGCCACTGTTTGTTGCTTTTTGCTACACTAGGAAATAGTACATTCAAATATTTTAAAAATATATCCGCTTATAGATTTGCGATCTTCTTTATCTGACGCCCAATCCGCATCAACATATCCAACAGTTGGTTCTTTATTTTAGATTTTAAATTTTAGTTTAAATGATAAAGTTCTTTTCAAATATCTTACTATTCGTTTGAGATGTTGCCAATGAGTATTATTAGGATTCTGCTGACAGAATAACAAATATCGGGCCTTGAACATAACATAACGTACATTAAACTGCCAAGTAGTTCACGATAAGGTTGAATGCATTCTGATTCCAAATTATGTTCAAGATGTAACCCTTTCTCCATTGGGCTTTTAACAGAATTACAATCGGACATTTCAAGCTTTGACAATAATTTGTTAATATTTGCTTCTTGGAAAATTACAATTTAATTTTCATTATGCTGAATTTGCATACCAAGGAAATATTTCAATATTCCACATAAGTCTTGCTTTAGTTTCTCAATAGATTATAATAATGATATAATCATTATGATTTTCACTTAATTTTATATAAAGACAATAATCTCGATTTGATCTTTTGAATCCCAGAGAAAGAAGAAAGTTGTTAAATTTTATATTCCAACATCGTGGAACTTGCTACAAATTTTTTAAATTTGCATACCATTTTATTGTTTGCTTCAACTCTCTCTGGTATTTTAATATAAACGTCTTCTTGTAAATCTCCATTTAGAAAAGCTGTCTTTACATTAAATTGATGAATAATGTATTTACGACGTAAACTAACTGCTAAGGAGTGAGATCGAAAAAATCTTAACACACATTTTGCCTGATAAATTTTTTCGGAATCAATATTCAAAATTTTTTTTGATCTACATAATAATAATAACAACCATGTTAATTTGTCCTTATTTTCATCAAAATAAATGATGAAAAAGATTTACGTCCCACAAGTTATGAAAAAAATTTCAAAAAATCCAAATAGGTCTTACAAATAATTGGCCACAGAATTAAATGTCGTCCGTAAAACCGTTTCTAATGTTATTAAACAGTATCAGGAGAATTTGACTATTGATGTGAAACCTAGTTCGGTAAGAAAAAAGGACCACATGATATTGGGAAGGCCAGAAAATTGAAGGCATATTGAAAGGAACTCCAAACACATCTGGTAGAAAATCAGCTCAGTTTTCTCAGTGCTTCGACTATTTGGTACGAAAATTTAAAGCTAATGGGAAAGTTGATAACATTCCAAACTGGAATTCTGCAAAAAAAAAAAAAAAAATACAAGCCAAAAATAGGATTCGGAATTTAAAACCAAATTTCATAAAAAAAAAATACTCAAGCTGTATAATTGACGAAGAAACGTAGGTGCTGGCAGAATCTTCGGAGCTTGTGTCTCAAAAATTTTTATTGCTAATGCTCGAAGCAATATTGGAGATAAGTTTAAGACCTAAAAGCAACAAAAATTTCTTACAAAATTCATGGTATGACAAGCTTTTTGCAGTTGCGGCAAAACAGGAAAGTCATTTGATACATTCGGATCTATAAATACCAAAATATGCATAAAGGAATATTTGCAAAAAAGACTTCTTCTTTTCTTAAAAAAGCACAACGTATCCACATATTTTTGGACCCATTTGGTATCATGTCACTACGGTAAGAAAGCTCTGGAGTGGTACCAAATCAATAACATAGTTTTAGTACCAAGAGAGGTAAATTTTCAAAATTGTCCATAGCTTAGACCAGTGGAAAGATATTGAGCTCTTGTGAAAAGTGAATTCAAGAGCACAAAAAAAAGGTGTCCCAAAATACCGAAGATTTTAACAGAAGATGTGCACACTGTTCCAAAAAAAAAGACTGAAGCAACTATCAAATCTCCAAAGAAAGGGTTTTCAAAAATGTTCCACAATTTTATAATTAGTGGTTAGAACCATAAAAATTATATATTTCTGTGATCTGTGCTAAATTATAAAATGATTAAAAAAATAATTAAAACTCTAAGATCAACCGTTTCCAAGTTATTGAATATTATGTTTGTTAAGAATTTTTCGATCTCACTCCTTAACATTACACATATAGTTGTTAACTTTGCAACAGGCGCATACGTTTCAAAAAAGTCAACATCCTGCTTTTGTTAAAATCCTTTAGCAACCAGTCTATGTAGCTTTATATTTTGTAGCATTACCGTTTTTATCTGCTTTAATACAGAATACCCATTTTGATGTTAATAGCCTGGTACATTTAGGAGCTTCTACAATTTTCAACACTTGATTTTTATCCATGGATTTAAGTTCATCAGCTACTGCTCTCATCCATTGTTATATACATATGTTTTTAAGCCACTTATATCTATATATACCCCAGTCAAATAATTATATGTGCATACCTATAAAGTAATTTATTTTCTTCAAAAATAGGATTTTCAAATTCAAATCTTTTTTATATTTTTAATGTTTATTAGAGCTTTATAAGTCAAATGAAAAATTTATTTCTTATGTGTATTTTGTGGTAAAATTTAATTGATTTTAAAATTATTCATAGAAAATAATTATATGTGCACGACAAGAATTTTATAAAAATCCTTTATTTAAATAAAGTTAATTTTCAATATTCATGAAAGTTGTTAAGGAATTGTGTTATCCTAATATAACGTTACCAGATGCATCCTTCGTTATATCGATTCGTCCTTTTTCCTTTACATATATATAGGTCAAAACTGTAGTATACTTATAGAAAATCAATTTGAAACATTTGATATTGTCACATAGCTCTGAATCTAAATATATCTCAGCATACAGTATTCTTTGGAAATCCTTATGTCATGAAGGTCTGAGGATCATTACTGGTCGCTGCAGAAATATAATATTTTGTGACTTAAAAACCGATTTTGAGGCCCGTTATAGTAACATCGTCAAATTTATTTACTGAAAAATCTAATTTTTGTAGAAAATTCATCAACGAAGCTATTGGATTTTTTGTCCAGTAAATTTATGTTGTGCTGTGAATTAATTTAGCTACGTCCAATAAATATTTTTAACTTCTATCTAGAACTAAAATTGACTTATATTATGTGCGATTCGACACTATGATTACGCTTCAAGCATGTCTTTTGTAGACGTCGAATACCCATGTAATATTTTTAATAAACACTTGGATAATTTAAATATAATATTTTTCATCCCTTATGCACATGAACTCATGGTGTAATTAAAGTTTTTAACCAAAAAATTATATTTATCATAAAATCCTGCGTGTGGATTTTTGTACCGCTCTATTAATTATGTTTTTGCCACCCAAAGGTCATAATTTTAATCTAAAACCTCTTTTATTAGTTTATGCTCACGTCCAATTATTAAAACCCGTTCATTTGGCCGTTATTTTTCTGTAACACATGTTGTTTTTCTTCGAAAAATGTCCTTAAGCCCCGCTAATCAGCAATTGATTATGGGTTACCGCTCCTAGAATGATAGCAATTTCTCAGATTTTTTTGAAAATTTTCAGCAGTATTATGATAAACATTTTATGTATACACCATTTTTTGGACTTTTACATAAACTGTCGTCTTACTTTAATGATTTCAGCACTTCAACTGACAGTTCATGATCTGGTGACATATTTTGGCTATAAATTAAAAAAAATTAAAAAATTTTGGTATTTTAGGTCTAATCATTTTAAATATTCCCCTAATAACTTTAATTTTAACTTTAATTGTTTAAACGGTTCAAACTGTGGACTTAATGTCAGTCTGTTGAGTAAAAATTTCAATTTGCACATATAATTATTTTCTATTAAAATTTAGAGAATGATATGTTTATTTTAACGGTACTTTAAATACAATGCCAAGAGGAACCTAAAATTTTGCAAATAGGGACATTAGGTAAGAATGAAAAAAATTGTAAACCAAAGAAATGTATATCACTCTTGGAATATATAAAAACCAGAAAACAAATATTGCACATATAATTATTTGACAGAGGTATAAAAGAGTAACGTTACTGACTGATTCATCATCCCACAGCCCAAACGGCTGAAGCTAGAGAGACGAAATTTGGAACGTAGGAAGGTATCCCTCCATATAGATCCACTAAGACGGGATTTTTGGAAATTCGAATGTTTAGGGGGTAAAAAAGGGTAAAAACGGGTAAAATCGGTAACCTTATAACTCCTAAACTAATAAAGATACACAAAAAGTTGAATAGTTGTCGTTATTCATTTAAAAAATAATCGGACAGGTGTCTGATACTCTTTTGAAAATCGGCCCCTTTAGGGAGAAAACGGGTAAAAACTGTATTTTGGTACTTTTTTGTCACCATATATGTATCTTTGAAACCAATCAACATACAAATAAAATTTATGTCGTATTTATAACTTATCAAAAAACTAGAAATATAAATTTGGTACTTTTTCGAAATTCGAACGTATAAGGGTTAAAAATCGTACCTATTTTTGGTACTTTTTTCATAAAACATTTTTTTACATTTATTGACATAACCATATGCGTATTTTAATATGGGATCTCACTATAATTTAGAAACTCATTGGAATACAATTTCTGATACTTCTATGGGTAAAAAAAAAGTACCAAAAAGGGGGTAAAGGCGGGAAATTACATTTTATTCAAACTTAATAATGAATTTTCCATTATATTAAACTTAGAAACATAAGATTAAGTAAATGTAGTCCTATGTGGATAAGAATTCACAAGAGTGGAATTTGTGGTACTTAAAGATACATGGTCCTATGAGTAAGAATTCAAGAGGGGAGACTTTATGGTACTTTTTGTTCTTCTAATGGTACTTTTTGAATTTTCTATAATTATGAACCTGGAAACATGAAATTAGGGATATGTGGTCCTTAGTTAATGAAAATCCATAAGAGGAGTCTTTGTGGTACTTTTTTGTTCTTCTGAAAAGGGGGTAAAGGAGGAAAATTACATTTTATTCAAACTTAATAATGAATTTTCCATTATATTAAACTTAGAAACATAAGATTAAGTAAATGTAGTCCTATGTGGATAAGAATTCACAAGAGTGGAATTTGTGGTACTTAAAGATACATGGTCCTATGAGTAAGAATTCAAGAGGGGAGACTTTGTGGTACTTTTTGTTCTTCTAATGGTACTTTTTGAATTTTCTATAATTATGAACCTGGAAACATGAAATTAGGGATATGTGGTCCTTAGTTAATGAAAATCCATAAGAGGAGTCTTTGTGGTACTTTTTTGTTCTTCTGAAAAGGGGGTAAAGGAGGAAAATTACATTTTATTCAAACTTAATAATGAATTTTCCATTATATTAAACTTAGAAACATAAGATTAAGTAAATGTAGTCCTATGTGGATAAGAATTCACAAGAGTGGAATTTGTGGTACTTAAAGATACATGGTCCTATGAGTAAGAATTCAAGAGGGGAGACTTTATGGTACTTTTTGTTCTTCTAATGGTACTTTTTGAATTTTCTATAATATTTAACCCAGAAACATCAAATTCAAGATACGTGGTCCTAAATGAATTTGCTATAATATTTAATAAAGAAACATAAAATTAAAGATGTTTGGTCCTAAATGAATGAGAATTCATAAGGGGGACTTTGTGGTACTTTTTCGTTCTTCTAATGGTACTTTTTGAATTTTCTATAATATATAACATAGAAACATAAAATTAAAAATATTTGGTCCTAAATGAATGCGAATTCATTAGAGGGGACTTTGTGGAACTTTTTTGTTGTTCCAATGGTACTTTTTTAATTTTCTATAATTATGAACCTGGAAACATGATATTAAGGACATGTGGTGCTCAGTGAATAAGAATCTATATGAGGGGACTTTGTGGTACTTTTTTGTTCTTCTAATGGTACTTTTTGAATTTGCTATAATATTTAAAGTAGAAACATGAAATTAAATATGCATGGTCCTATGCGAGAAAGAATTCACAAGAGGGGTCTTTGTGGTACTTTTTTTGTTCTTCTAATGGTACTTCTTGAATGTTCTGCAATTTTCATCCTTAGAAACATAAAATTGAAGATGTAATGAATCGGAAACCTTAAAATGGATTTTGTGGTCTTTTTCTTTATTCTAATGTACTTTTTCGTAATTCTGATATATATTTTTCATTATTTTAAGATTATAAACCTGAAATTAAAGAGATATTGTTATTTATGGATGACATAACACCACCATTAAAAATTTTCCCAAGGTAGTTAAGAATGTTAGTTTAAATTTGTTATACAGTATGGTTTTTATAAAAAGGTTCTGCTAACGAAGTAGCGGGTTTACAGCTCGTAATTTAATAATTTTCTAGGCAAATGTCTTTCGCGATTACTACGACGAATTGGAACCACTTCTTCAGACAAAATGTCATTTTCATCTTCAGTTAAGTAGATGACATCATTATGAACAAGTATATTGATTCCAGTATTTACTTCGCCGGAACTTCGTTCTGTTCTTATATGTATCTAACATTGAAACTACATTTTCATTATTAATATCATTTAAAGTTTCATTATTTCTAGTTTGAGTTGTAGACACAGCATAATTAAATTCATGATCTTACTAAATTTTGAAATTATTAATTTTCCAATATTTAAAAAAGGCTACCACCGATTCAGAACAAAAACATGAATTTTCAAAAAAGTATAAAAATTTAAGATTTAAAAAAATTTCAATATTCAAAGAAAGTAGTAATAATAAAAAAGAAAAAATAATAAATAAATAGTACCATTTTTACAAAATTACTATTTTTATAAATTGTTAAAAAAAATAGTACTATTTTCAATTTATTTATATAGATTTATAGAGATATTTAGCTTTTATTTTTAAAGCCTATTTTATTTATCATAATTTTGTTTTAGAATTGATTTGTTTGGTTAAAATACTTACTTTAATACTTGATTGGTACAAACAATGACTGGTTGTTGATTAGTATCTTGGGCATCTCGTACCTGCAAGACAACATGGACCCAAATAAAATCACCTTGTCTACGTTGCATACGAACTAATAAAATACATGAACGATCTTGTTCTGACTGGGTTACTAAAAGAAGTAATAAAACGAAAATTAATAAATAAATAAATAATAAAATAATTTAAAAAGAACTATAAATTTTAAGCATTTAGCAGAGTTTAATTTGTTGGTTATAGTAATAGTAAAATTAATAGATTCCAGTATTCAAAATTTCACACATTTTTTTCTGACTAATTTTTGTTAAGTTAGTATTAACAGTATTAGTTTATTTTATATATATTTAAAATATTAAACTTACTAAGTCTATGTTTACTTTGAGCCTCTCGTAAATTATCAGAATGTATAAGACTATACCAGGATAAACCCTGAATATCACATCTTGTATAACCTAAATGAAATTCGCCACTGAAAATGAAAGAGAAAAAATTCCAAAAAATTAGTTAACTTAGTTAATAAATTTTAAAAATAGTTCTAGAATAGAAAAAAACACCAAAACAGCGACATACAAATGTCACAATATTGGCCTTCATCAAATTTTTCATTTTTAAAAATTAAATTATTAAATTTAATATAAAAAAAAAAAAAACTAGTTCAAACTTACTTTTTGTCAATGTGTGCTATTTTCATATCCATTGAATGTATCGTTGTAAAGACATTTGTAGCTCCCTGCACTACACATTCTCGAGTCTCTGGCATAGCGATTGGTGTACAAGTTGCCAAGAATACGGGTTCGTTGCGACTGCAAAGTGGTAAAAATGACAAATAGTGACCCTGAACCAAAACAACCTAGAATATATTTAGAAAAAAAAAAAAAAAAACAATTCATTGAATTGAATGTTACAAATACACAATTTCCTAATAATAAATTTTAGCAAATATAAATGTGCCTGAGTATGTTTAAGTTACAAAAAAAAAAAAAAAAAAAAATAAAAGTGAATGTTTAATAATTTTAACTTTGTAAGTTTGTTTAGCCTAACATGCGACAGTTCGCAGTAGGTTTTTTGTTGTGTTTGTTATAGATGAATCCATATTACAATCTAATTTAAAATAATAGTATTCCGTTTTTTTGTTTAAGTTTTTTAAATTAAAATTAAAACTCTGGGGACTGTTTGTGTTTTTTTTTTTTTGTAAAATGATATATAAAATTAAAAACAACACTGTTATAAAATTACACGTTTTATTTTCAATCGAAATTAAGTGTGCTGCAGATCTTCTTGAGGTCTTAACATAATAATTTTTAAAAAATTTCGAGATATTCCCAAAAATTGTTTTCAGTGTAGCTCCTGTTTGTATCTTCTAAATTTTAAGTCATTTTGAGATTTTAAAATTGATAAAGAAGCAACATATACATTCCAAATAACTAATGACTTGTTCAACATTTTTATATTAATTTTCCCTTTTGATTCTTAATATTTCGACTTTGATGTGAAATTTAGTAGGTGAAATTATTATCCTTGTCTTAAAGTATGTGAATTTTAATTAATTTTAAATTTATTAATTTGAAAAATCCTAATAGATCACTTATTTATAAGAGTCAAAGGTAAACTTTGTAGAAAGACATTCGGACGAACATTAAAATCTCAATCACATAGTTTTATAAAGAAATAAGAAACTTATTAAAAAATTACACAGAAAATTATCTGAGATATAATCGTTATAAAATAATGAATCACATATATTTTATTTTATCTCATTTTAAACTTCCATGATGTTATAATTATGTCCGTCCGTATGTCCGGCACAAAGTAAATTTTTTTTATTCGTTTTTATTTTTTTTTTATTTTATAAAAGAAATTTTAACATACCATAACATTTTTAATAATAACTAAAAAAATAATTGAAAAATTACACTTAAAATTTCTAAGATATAATAGTCATAAAATAGTAAATCACTTTTATTTTTCTTAACCTCATTTTAAACTTCCATGATGCTATATTATGTCCGTCCGTATGTCCGGCATAAAGTAATTTTTTTAACCGTTTTTTATTTTTATTTTGAATACAAAATTTTAACATACTAGAACATTTTTATTAATAACTCAAAAACTAATTGGAAAATTATGCTAAAATACTTCAAAGTATAATGTACCTAAAATAATGAATCACATGTATTATTTCTTATCCCGTTCTAAACATCCATAATGCTATAATTATGTCCGTCCGTATGTCCGGCACAAAGTAAAATTTTTTTATTGACTTTTTTTTTTTTTTTTTTTTTATATAATAACTAAAAAACTAATTGAAGAATTACACTAAAAATTTCTGAGATATAATAGTCATAAAATAGTTAATCACTTTTATTTTTCTTAATCTCATTTTAAACTTCCATGATGCTATATTATGTCCGGCATAAAGTAATTTTTTCTCCGTTATTTTTATTTTGAATACAAAATTTTAACATACTAGAACATTATTATTAATAACTAAAAAACTAATTGAAAAATTACACTAAAAATTTCTGAGATATAATGGTCATAAAATAGTAAATCACTTTTATTTTTCTTAATCTCATTTTAAACTTCCGTGATACTATCATTATGTCTGTCCATATGTCCAGCACAAAGTCATTTTTGTTTTATTCGTTTTTTTATTTTTATTTTGCATTAAAAATTGTTTTTATTAATAATTCAAAAAATAATTTAAAAATTACGCTAAAAAAAGCTCTGGGATATAATGGACATAAATTATTGAATCACATATATACTTTTTTATCTCATTTGAAACTTCCATGAAGCTATAATTATGTTCGTCCGTATGTCCAGCACAAAGTATTTTTTTTTATCCGTAATAAATTTGTATATTCTAAACCGATGGGATCAACTTAAGAGTTGAGGAAAATCTAAGCTTTCAGAAAAATCATCTTGTAGTCACCCTGTATTAATACGAGATAAGCTACAGGTTGTCAAAGTTCACCACCTCGAGTATGTAAAAGTTTCAAAAAATCGTAGCTTCTATAAATCAAGTCCGATTTCAAAGATATTTCTTTAAAGTGTTTGGGGATATAAATTAAAAACATGCTTAATAACTAGAGTATTCCGTAGAAAAAAATCTTAGAAAGACCTCTCAAGCGATGCGTATTAATATGCTGAATATATAAAAAAATATTAGAAATATTTTAAGTTGATCTTCAGTTTCCTACCAGCCATTAAAGTTCACGCCAGTTATAAAAAATATTAAAAAAATTATCGCAGAAAGATTGGTGCATAAACCATCATTTAAGCCATTATGCGAAAAAATTTTCGATATTTTTTATTGAAAAATGAATAAAAATTTAATAATTTTGTTCTTTTTATAGGTAAAATATTAAAAGGTTGGCCTATAATAAATTATTTTCATAAAAATGAGCTAAAAAGTCTTCTAATGAAACAAAATCTCATGGGGTAAAATTTAAAAATATTTTTTCCATAATAAGCTTAAATTTACGAACTCTTTGAGACCAATTGCTGGTAGGAAACTGAAGATAAAGTCTAAAACTTTTTAAAATATTTTTTCCGTATTCAGTTCATTAACACTCATCGTTTGAAAGTTCTTCCTACATCTAAATCACAAAAAAGCGCTTCCACGGGACACTAAGTTATATCTTATAGTTAAAAAGATACCCAGCAGTTTATTTGGTGCAATTAACCCGCATTTAGACAATAATATACATTGGTGTATAGTCACCTGCAGCTCTCCATCGGTCACCAATGAGCATATTAGCAATTGCCACATTACTGACTCTATGGTAAGCGGGAAGAAGACGAAAAAAAGAATCAAAAATGTTTAACCGACTCATTGTAACCAGTGGATGTATGCCCACAAAAGTTATACTTTGTAGCCGTTGAAGTGATTATGTATGTAAAAAGGGCCACCTTGTAAAGCATGTAAACGAAATTTTTTTTACATTTTCAATTGCATTTATTTAAGCCACAGTATATAGTATTGGAAAAAGCTAAAAGGTTTCTGATTCTGTAAAGTCTTGAGAATATATATACATTTACATTTTGAGTTTCGAGATATCATTCAACGAAATATCTTAAAAATTGCAAAACATCAGAAAATAAATTAAAAACGAAAAATATTTTACATTTTAAAACGTAAATATTTCAGTCGCTGTAAGCAATATGATATAGATCGGATACTTTTTTGAATTTGAGAAGTCCGAAGATTTTAAATATGTAATACTTTTTTATTAAATCCAAACTGTTAATTCATATTCTTAAAAATTAGAAAATAACAGAAAATTAATTTTGAGCAATTTTTTTTTTTAACACTGCATTAACCAACTTCAAGTCAAAAAAAAAAAAAATCCTAGTTTAACAAAGATAATTTTGGTAAATGATACATCAAAGAAAAGACAATATCATAATCTATCAATTGAAATACTAAATAATGTGCTGATTAACACTCCGGCTTGATTTGGTAGCGAAAATTGAGTCGGAAAAAAGGTTGTGATAAAAAACCATAAAACACACTGAATATGGGTGTCATAAAAAATTAATAAGGATCAAAACCAGTTAAAAAATTTTACATCCAAGGGTGACATAGCATCAAATTTTGAACCTTAACAAAAGTTCTTAAGAAATGGTCAAAACAACATGTTCAAAATTTTTTTTTTGGGAATTTTTACAATTTTTATATTTATTCAGCGATTGATAACTTTAAACAAAAATAATAAGCATATTTGTATTCTTTGGAGTCTTTAGTTTCATAAGAGTATAACACTTTTGAGATACCCTTTATAGATACTTAAATATTTACATTTGAAAATGTAATTTTTTTTTTCGTTTACATGCTTTAGTCGTGGAAATGCCTATTTGTCATTTTATTGACCCTTCGGTAGTCGTGGAGGTGAAAGTGACTAGTCATGTAACAAATAAAGTGACTAGAGGTACCCTAATGTAGTCGGTTAGGTAACTTGTACGCAACTGTCACCATAGACTGCAGGATATTTACGCTTAAATTTTAAGCTGACGATGAAAAATGAAAGCAAGAAATCAAACATTTAAAACTCAAGCGTAAATATATTTTTAACTGTAAGATGTGACTTATGTAAGTAATTTATCGTAAGCAATTTGCAGGAATATAAAAATCTTGATTTCAGACTTGATTTGTGACTACAAGATGATTTTTTTGAAAGCCTAGGTTCTTCTCTACAAGCCTCCCAAACTTTTTTCATTTAACTCCACAGTGTTATTTCTTGAATGATTTTTCACTGTAGCAAAGTGTAATAATCATTAAGGGTTAAAGTTTATAGAACTTAATAATATAAGCATTTCTTTTCGTGTATTTGCCTATACATAGTTAATCATTTGATATATCACCCAATGTTGATATGTTGATCAATAAAGAGTTCTGGTTATATTTTAAGAAAATGAATCACAATGAATGGATTTCCAAAAAAACTCATATTTAAATTTTGGTGCTTTATATCTGTTTTAAAATAGAAAAATCAAATTCCTTTTCATAGAAGTAAAATTTAACTATTCTATATGTTGACAAATTAAAGAATTTCTAAAAATATAAATAAATATTTGCAAATATTTACTTTAAAGTTCAAAATCATAAATAATCATGAGCTTTAAAGTTTAAAAAATTATTTCATAAATTTTCAGTTTTTTTTTTTTTTTTTCTAAAACAAACGTAACTGAGACATTTAAAACATTTGTTGCCACACTCAAGTTGCATGTATTTTTTTGTTTAATACTGAATTATTCATTATTCTTTTGTTTGGTTTTTTTTTTATTTTGTTACGAGAGGAAGAAGATTGAAGAATGAATGAATTGTGTTGAGATTTCAAAAGTGAGCTCAAGTGATTTATAAACTGACAAACGATGACAGTTGTAACTGGTTGCCGTTTATTTATATATATATATATTTTTTGTTGTTATTGTTGTATGTTGCATGTGGGCAACATTGGGAATATGTGTAAAAAACAAAAAAACAGTAACGTGGTCATAATGGGGGTGGGATTTAAAGATATTAATATAAAATAAATATTATAATCTAACAGAGATATAGATTAACAGAGATTTATTTGAAATAAATTTTGTTAAAAGAAAATTTTTCACAAATTTTGTTAGATATTTTAAAAATTAATACTTTAATATGATTAAGGGTTAATCATATATCATTTTCCTTTTTAATATAATTATATTAATTTTTAACTACGTCTTAGTTTACTTAAAACAAACTTCAAGCTTAAACCACAAAGGGAACTACATAAATAAGAAAGACAAAAAATAAGTCAAGATACACATGAACACGTAGCAGCAGCATACAGGATCACAGCAGTAGTCTTGTTGCCAGTAGTCGTCACATTATGAGTTACAAACGTCAAAAATTGCAATGATCGCCAAAAACTGATAATGTCACAACGCAATGAAGTTGTGTATGTTCAAAGGTTTTTTTTTCTTCTTATTCTTCTGATTTTTATTGTAGCTGCTGTTAACTAGATTTCGGTAGCCGCAGAGATGCTAACGATATAAAATAACTTGGTTGGTTGACAGCATGTGGGCGTCTTTATCATTTTTAAGCCCACAAATGCTTACATATATATTTAAAGACTTACTATGCCACAGTTTTATATAAACGAGTATAAAGATAAAACATTAATTTAACATTTACTTTAAGGGAAAATATGTTAAAATAAAAAGAATAATTTTTATTTCTAAAGTTTATATGTAATATTCATATAACTAAGCCAACAATAAATATTAATTATTTCAATTGATTTCTGTATTTTCTTTGGATTTTAAACATCCTTTTGTGATTTAAAATTATTATGCAGAAGCCATTTGAAGAATAAAAAAAAATTAACCAATTATTTTAACGCCCACCTTTTGTTATATATTTTTTGCAATGAAATAGAATAAAAATCTTTTTTTTTTAACAATTAAATAGAAGAATTGAAGAAGAATTATTCTGGCCACTTTATGAAGAACTTTATGTAGCAGATAAATTATACAGGGCGATAAAAATAGTATTATTTTCTGCAGCAGGGCATTTCTCAGTACCTTTTGATATACATATGTGATCATGGAATTCTAAGCCAATAAATCAATTTTTTTTTTAATTGGCTCTAGTTTTCGAGATAAACCATTATATAGAAAACTAATGAGTTGGTTAAAAAAAAAAATATCAACAAATTCTAGTCCAAATTGCTTTTGAGTTATATTTATATGATTTTAAATCGGCTTTACAGTTTCTTAGATATTAAGAAATGTAGACAAAATTCTTACTAAAATGAAAAAAAAAAAAAAAAAAAATTTCCGCAATCGTTAAAAAATCTAAAATTATTAGAATTGAAGACCTATACATACAATTTTTATCAATAAACTCTAGTTTTAAATAAAATTCAAAAATACTATATTATAAATTCAAATTATTCAAGTTATAATTTTAAACCTATAAATATTTGAATAATATTTCTAATGGCATAAACACAGTGCGCTTCCCTACCCCATTGTATCCGAACTTGCACTACTGCTATATAGACCAAATAAAAAATTGGTAGCCTTTTTATTTATAAAAAAAAATAATGAGATACCAAAAGTGAAGAAACCCGCATAATTCAACTATGATTCCTATCTCCCGTGGGAACAGTTATAATATTGGTCTTCTGTCAGCATTAAGAACAATAATAGTTACCAGTTTCTTAGACCCTTAACTTTCGAGGGTTCAAAAACTACTAATTATATTTTAGTAGATAAGAATGTGACCAATAGGGTTTGTGGATTCTTATTTCACGTTTGAAAGTTAAATATTATTAGAAAAAAATCAAAGAGTAATATAATAATGAAAAGTAGTTCAAAGTACCCTTTTATGCATTTTTATTCACTTTGGACCATATATCCATTAGAAGAACAAAAAAGTACCAAAAAGTCCCCCTTGAATTCTTACCAAAATAGGATCATATATCTTTAATTTCATGATTTTAGCATAGAAAATTCAAAAACTACCATTAGAAGAACAAAAAAGTACCAAAACTTCCCCATACTGTAGTCTTGCCCACTGTCTTTAATTTAATGTTTCTAGGTTTAATATTTTAGAAAATTCAAAAAGTACTATTAGAAGAATCACAAAGTTCTCCTCTTGAATTTTTAAGCACATAGGACCATGTATCTTTAATTTAATGTTTCTAAGTTCAATATTGTAGAAACTTCAAGAACTACCTTTAGAAGAATGAAAAAGTACCACAAAGTCCCCAGTTATGGATTATCATTCACCTAGGATCATGTATATTTAATTTTATGTTTCTAGGTTCAATATTATAGAAAATTCAAAAAGTACCATTAGAAGAATAAAAAATACCACAAAATCGATTATTCTAAATTTTCACTAACTTAGGACTACATGTACTTAAGTTCATGTTTTTAGGGTTAATATAATAAAAAATGCATCAGTTCATTTGAATAAAATATAATTTCCCAATTTTATCCCCTTTTTGGTACTTTCAATTCCACCTGAAAGTAACAAAGATTGTATTCCAATGAAATTGTACTGGGACTTAATGTTAAAATATTCATGTATTTATGTCAGTAAAAAATATTTTGTGAAAAAAGTACCAAAATCAGGTAAGATTTTTACCCCTTAAACGTTCGAATTTTCAAAAAACACCAAACTTGTATTCGCCAATTTTCGTTTAGATACTAATTTGATGTACATTTTATTTCTATGCTTACTTGATTAAAATATAGATAAGGTTCCAAAAAAGTACCAAATTACAGTTTTTACCCGTCTTCTCCCTAAAAAAAGCTGAATTTCAAAAAAGTACTAGACACCTATACGATAATTTTACAAATGAATAACGATAACTGTTTAACTTTTTTGGAATATATCTATTATTTTAGGAGATATAAGGTTACTGATTTTACCCGATTTTACCCTTTTTTACCCCCTAAACATTCGAATTTCCAAAAGTCTCGTCTTAGTGGATCTATTCGGTAGGAGACCAATCTACAGTCCATATTTAATTTATCTAGCTTTAACCGTTTGGTCTGTGCGATGATGAATCACTAAGTAAGTCAGTCAGTCTATCACTCAGTCATTACTCTGTTATATATTAGATTAACAATTGGTAAAATCACAATAAACGTGGTTACATTTGTGCAGACCATGACCTGAAAAACTTAAAATTAAAATTTTAAGTAGGGTGGACGGGGGAGCATTGTTTAAAATGCTGTGTTTTTAAAATGGTTCACGATATCAATAAACTTTCATTTGTAATATCGTAAAAACTTTGATGTGATGGCTTATATTTAAACCCTTTTGATCCTAACTAACTACGATATCTACATGTTAAGTTAATTATACCCTACACCACCATAGGTGGGGAGGGTATTATGCGTTTGTGCTGATGTTTGTAACACCCAAAAATATTGGTCTAAGACCCACCTTAATTTATACCAATCGGCTTAGAATCATTTTCTGAGTCGATTTAACGATGTCCATTCGTCTGTCCGTCCATATAAACCATGTAATCAAACTACAGGTCGCAATTTTTAACAAAAATTAACGAAATTTGGCACACAGGTTTCTTACAGTTTCAATAGGACGAAGCCTATTGAAATTGGTTATGATCGATCCATTATTTCACCTAGCCCCCATACAAATGTCCTCCCGGAAAAGGGTTTAACGATCATAAATCCCGTAAATAAAGTAATACTTTAATGAAATTTGTCACATATAAGTTTCATATAAATCTGTGTGCCAAATTTTAAAAAGATCGGTCCATAATTGACCGTAGCTTCCATATAAACCCATTTTCAGAAAATCACTTTAACGGATATAAATCCCTCTAAAATGTTAGTAGCAAGTTAATATTCGAAACAAATAAGTTGTATATAAATATATCCAAATATTGCGAAGATCGGTCCACAATTTACCATAGCTCCCATATAAGGCCCATTTTCGGGAATCACCCAAAAGTGAATAAATTCATATAAATGTTAGTATCGACGTAATATTCTGTATTCATATGTTTTATTTTACACTTAATATGGGTATCGGTTCACAATTAGCCCCAAGTCTAATTAAAAAACCCCTCCCCGAATTTTGATATACACAATGGTGTTGGGTATCATATGGTCGAGATTGACCGACTATACCTTTTTTCTCGTTTTTATTATGAATTTGTGAAATGATCAAAAACGTCGAAACCCCATCCGACGGGGTAGATAAACAAGGGGTCAGAATCGTTTTCCTAATAAAATTGATATGTTTAATTGAATTTTATGTAAAATAAATAAAAACTCAATTAACAATGAGAATGAGAAAATCACTAAATGATTTTTGTTTGAATTCAATTAACACTAGAGAGTCTATATGTACAGTGAAATATGTACAGATAGTAAGCGCATCGTATCTGATTACGACGTTCCTGGAGGATAAGTTAAATCGGCCTACCAGAAGTTTGGTGTATGTACCCCAGGAGGAGTATTATGCACAAGTGATAATTTTTTCACACTTTAAAAGAAATTAATTAAAACATATGTTGTCAATTCTTGTTCAAGATAATTGAATTGAAACGAATATGCCCCTATGTCGAGATAACCCTTCTACACTATATATATTTTTTTAAAATAATTTTAATATTTGGACTTAAATCAAATTTTAGCAAGTAGAGATAATCCTACGAAATTTCGGAAAAATGTCGATAAATTTGTCTTCAAATCGGAAAATTAAAAAAAACTACCAATTTTTTGTACTAAAATACCTAAAATCTCAACTGGAAAAAACTTGCTTCAAATTCGCATCCTGCCGTTATAAGAGGAGTCCGTCAGAAAATACTTTTTGTGTGTTTAATTAATACGCAAAAACAAATATAGAGAACAGATGCATTAGATCAGAGTGGAAAATATACATTTGTTATATTAATAAAATTTTATATAATTAATTTTGTAATCAAACTATCAACACACAGTGGGGCCAATCGCAAAATTTTTGGTAATAAATCTGTATCTTGTAAACTGCTGCTCGGATCAAATTAAAATGTACGAAAAAGTTATAGAGTAGAACCTAAGTTTTAAGAAAAATCATTTTGTAGTTACTCTATAATAATACGAGATAAGCTACAGGGTGTCAAAGTTGAACACTTATGAGCATGTAAAAGTTTTAAAAAATCTTTACTTCTACAAAACAAGTCCAATTTCAAAGATTTTTGTATTTCTGTAAAGTGCCTTAATGAGATAAAACATTTTTTTTTGTTTATGTCAATTAATCTAGTCATAAAAAATGTGGTCAACTTTGACACTCAGTAGCTTATCTCATATTATTACAGGATAACTACAAGATGTTTTTTTCTGAAAGCTTAGGTCTTTCTTTACAACATTTTCATACATTTGAATTTGATCCGACCAGTAGTTTAGAAGATACAGATTTACTTATTTAGAATTACTTTTTAAGAAGGGTTATAAGGAGTGAGACCGAAAAATTCTTAACATACATTTTGCCTCATAACTTTTTTCGGAATCAATATTTAAAATTTTTTTTGATCTAGTTATCATGGAAAAATACTTCAGTTATTATTTTTAATAACAACCATGTTAATTTGTCCTTATTTTCATCAAAATAAGTGACGAAAAAAATTTACGTCCTACAAGTTATTAAAAAATTTCAAAAATTCCAAATAGGTCTTACAAATAATTGGTCACAGAATTAAATATCGTCCGTAAAACCGTTTCTAATGTTATTAAACAGTATCAGGAGAATTTGACTATTGATGTGAAACCTAGTTCGGTAAGAAAAAAGGACCACATGATATTGGGAAGGCCAGAAAATTGAAGGCATATTGAAAGGAACTCCAAACACATCTGGTAGAAAATCAGCTCAGTTTTCTCAGTGCTTCGACTATTTGGTGCGAAAATTTAAAGCTAATGGGAAAGTTGATAACATATAAAGTTCAAAAAATTCCAAACTGGAATTCTGCAAAAAAAAAAAAAAAAAATTACAAGCCATAAATAGGACTCGGAATTTAAAACCAAATTTCATACAAAAATACTCAAGCTGTATAATTAACGAAGAAACGTAGGTGCCGGCAGAATCTTCGCAGCTTGTGTCTCAAAAATTTTTATTGCTAATGCTCCAAGCAATGTTGGAGATAAGTTTAAGATCCGAAAGCAGCAAAAATTTCTTACAAAATTCATGGTATGACAAGCTTTTTGCAGTTGCGGCAAAACAGGAAAGTCATTTGATACATTCGGATCTATAAATACCAAAATATGCATAAAGGAATATTTGAAAAAAAGACTTCTTCTTTTCTTAAAAAAGCACAACGTGTCCACATATTTTTGGACCCATTTGGTATCATGTCACTACGGTAAGAAAGCTCTGGAGTGGTACCAAATCAATAATATAGTTTTAGTACCAAGAGAGGTAAATTTTCAAAATTGTCCATAGCTTAGACCAGTGGAGAGATATTGAGCTCTTGTGAAAATTGAATTCAAGAGCACAAAAAAGGTGTCCCAAAATACCGAAGATTTTAACAGAAGATGTGCACACAGTTCCAAAAAAGTGACTAAAGCAACTATCAAATCTCCGAAGAAAGGGTTTTCAAAAATGGTCCACAATTTTATAATTAGTGATTAGAACCATAAAAATTATATATTTCTGTGATCTGTGCTAAATTATCAAATGATTAAAAAAAATAATGAAAACTCTAAGATCAACCGTTTCCAAGTTATTGAATATTATGTTTGTTAAGAATTTTTCGATCTCCTTATTGTTATTAGTAAAATTTAAAATATTTTAAACACTAATCCAGACTTTATTTTCTTAAAAATCATAACAAACAAAAGACTTAAGCAACAAGCTTGTTATATAAAAAGCAATTATAATAATACTTTTCTATTAATATCCCTGTTTTTTGTTACTTTTCTAAATATTTAATCATTGAAATGTTCAATATACAATATTATTTATTTATTTTTTTGCTAATAAATATTATGTTAATTATGAAATTCAATCAAGAAAATTCATTGAATTTTAAACAGCAAAAAACTATACTATTGTTTAATATGAAATAAAAATAACAATTATTTATCTAAAAATAAAAAGATTGTATAGATTACACGCAACCTTGTTGTATTATTTTTATTTCAGATTGATTTGATTTTAGAGAATAATATAGAATCACAAACATTGTCAATAGTTATTGATTTTATTTTACTCTTAACTACATAAATATGTATGAAATTAAAATTACAATTCATGTTTTATTCATTACTTAAATGATTTCATTTAAAATAAATTTATACGAAAAAAAAAATATATATATATATATATGTATGAAATGATTTAGTTGTTTTTTTTCTTGTGATTATTAACACTGCAGAAAATCACTATTCACACTGAATATTTATTTCAATGCATGTTTCTTTACACTTACACTTACCTTTTGATCACCAAAACGCATTTGTCTGCGTGCATTACGACTAACATTCATGCGACACAAAAACATGCGATGTTCACCCTCAAGATTTGAAATGGCAGCAGCAGCTGCTGCTGCTGAATTAATATGTTGTCCGGGTTGTGGTGGCACATTACGATTTAGTTCAGCTTGTATGGCAGAATGATCTTGTTTATCAATAATATCATAAACAGAATCACCATGAATTAAAAGATCTTCCTAAAAAGAAAAATATGATGAATGAATTTTTAAATTTAATTTAAAGTGTTTTATAGTGATTGTTTTATTAAGTAATAATTCAACTTTTAATTGACCCTTGATCAAAAGTTCAAAACCAAAATTTTAAATATACATTTTTTTCCTACTCAATTTTATTTCTTTTGTAATTAATTCACCTAAAACCAGTCAATCGTTTTTAGAGAGAGAGAGAGAGAGAAAAAACTCCCTTTCAAACTAACATAAATTTTTTGTTAAATGTTTTATAACTTATCAATAAATCTTTGATATGTGGCTTTTGGCAATGGCCATAGACATACAACGACACACCCAACACCCGTTTTTGGTGGTGCTGGTGGTAGTTATAGTGTTGGCTAATATTTGCGGCATTTGCCACATGCAAAAAAAAAAAAGTGTTGCTGCCTGCCAGAGTTTCTGTTGTTAGTACTTTAAATTACTAGTAAACTCAAACCATAAACGACATATAACATACTCACTCATATCTACATATATGCATATGTATATATGTATGTCTGTTACAGGGTTTGAAAATGTTGATGATATTCAAAATAAAAATATTTATATCCAGCCACTTACTTACTTACTACAAACAAAAACCTTAAGTTAGAAACAAAAATATTCATATCTCATATGTATTTTGTTTAAACATTTTGACATATAGCCCATTTTAGTTATGTTCAACTGTCTTTTTGGCCCCTTACTCAAATGGTGAATATTTTTATTTTATTTTTTTCTTTAATTTTTAAGACTAATTGAAGTTTTCTGGCTCTTGTTTAATTTATTGCATGTCGAATGTTTTGTATTTCTTTTTTACAATACTTTTTTAAAACATTTATTCTAGGGCAAATTTATCATAACAATGACATAATAGTGTAGTTTAATTAAATGCTGTCTTAAGGCGTGTCAATATGTTTGTTAGTGGCATATTTCGGTTTTTGTGTTTCATTCTTTATTTTGGTTAAAAAATAATTCCCATCTCTGTCGGTCGGTCTGTCTGTCTGTCTGTCTATCTAAGTAAAGTTTGTTAGTTACCGCTAAAGAGCTGTTTTGATGGTGGAGAGTGTCAAAAGAAAATTTTATATATGAATGTAAAAATAATGACATTTCAAATGATGGTCAATACAAGGTATTAGTAAAACATGTTGTTTGTCTGTTAAAGATTATAAAAAACTTAAGACACATATTTGCAATGAAAGCAATAAATTTTAATATATTTTAAAACAAAAGACTTAACAGACATACTTGAGATTTATAATATATTATTAAAATACTTATAAAGATTTTTAATCTAGAAAACATAAAAAATTTTTCTTTGAACTTTTTCAATTTTCTCAGATCAAAGTTGAACAATTTTGTTGTGATAATATTTATTTAACAAAATTGCAAATTTTATGTTAAAAGTTTTTCTTTGAATGTGTTAGTTAAAAATTATGTGAACAAAAGAAAAATCTTTTTTGCTCTATTAAATGGCATGTCAAATTTTCTTTTATTATGTTTATTAAGAATAATTCCTTTTTGTGATCTAAAAAATATATTGCATATAACAAATATGAGGAAAATCAAAAAAGTTCAAAATTATTTGAAACCTACTATAAGTGTCTTTTATTGCCAAAGTTTGTTTTAAAATTAGGAAAAGTTTTTGGTAGATCGTACAAAATAACAAAAAAATCCACAATTTTAAATCATTCGCGTAAATTTCTCGGAAATACAGGTATTTAAAACTAAAAATTGTAAAAAAACTGAATTGAAATTTTCGAGGATTTTTAAATTTATTTTAGTTTTACACTGACAATTTGCAATTTTTTGGATTTTAACCATTAACCAGACGAAAGACAAGACTTTGGAAAATATAAAAAATTTTTACAATCCGTTAAAAAGCTATACGGTGATAAAAAAAGAAACCAAAAATAGACGATTTTTGAAATTTTGCAGTTTTTTTGATAGAAAATTTGAGCCATTCAGTGAATTTAAATTTAAAGAACAGAATTTTAAAGACGAAGTGATTACCTATTGTTTAATGTATATCTCGTTGATATCAGTAAGCCAGACATGGGATAGCATCTTCACAAATTTTTATATAATTGGCGTAAATATTTAGAAAAGTATGCTTTTCGCTACTGACAAATTCCGTTTTTATAGAAATTGTCTAAAGTAGTCAAAATGGCGTTAAACAATTTTGAAATGCAAAAATGTTGTGCAATTTGGAAAATGTTCATCAAATTTCCAAATTTTGTTCTGAATTTTTTTCAGTCGTCAAAAAATATCTGTAAAGAATTATTTTAATAATTAAAATTAATATAATAAAAATTAAAGTTACGTCATTTAGACCGGCTTCAGAAGCATTAATCTCCAAACTTATTTCGCTTGCTGACAACTAATGCGAAGTATAAATGATAATAATTTAACGTCAATTCAAAGCATTTTATTTGCTGAATACTAAAATTCAGATGTCGTTAAAATATTTTAAGGACTTATAATTGTTTGGAACAAAAAACATGTTCTTAAGCTCGATTTGGCATTCAATTTTTTAAAATAATAAAATTAATTTTCTATGTAAAATTTATTATCAAATAAGATACAAGTTAAAAAGTTTGCTAAAATTCACTTAAAAGAAAAAAAAAAAAAAAAATTGCGCTTCTTATAAACTAAAACCAAAATTTTCTTCATTTTTCAGCGAACGATCCCAAAATATATCTTTTATTTCTCATAATTTTGCAAAATTTTAAACCAATATTTTTTTTTTGCTAATTGTGCAAAAAATAAAATATATTTTATTCTTTTTTTTTTTTTTTTTTTTGCAGTATTTCGAAAAATATTGAAGATTCTGTAATAATTTTGATATATGCTGATAGAACTTTAGAAGTTCTATTAAATCGCACGTGGTGTTTAATAAAATGTTAAGTTAAAAATACCTCATTCTTACCTCATGAAAACCGTGGATGAATATTTTTAATGATATCATATTTTTCGCGTAAGTAAAACTTATCACAAAAACTTATTTCAGATTAAAATTGACTTATAACGCTAAAAACCGCTATAACAAAATATGAACAATTTCTGATCTATTTAAAATAACTACACACGTTTATCAAAATAATATTTTTTAAAACGCCACAATGATTTTAAAATGTAATTTGGAAACCTTATTTGATCATCCGATACTCTAGCTTTACTGAAATAACGTTACGAATGTGCCTCGCGAAAAAGGCTATCCTCCTATAGCATTTCCTTTTAGATCATGTTTTTCTTATTGTGTTTTTTTTTTGTTTTTTTTTTTTGTTTTTTTTTTTTGTTTTTTTTTTTTGTTTTTTTTTTTTTTTTTTTTTTGTAATTTAGCGTTTTTGCTTTTATTATGGAAAAAGTAATACCTCAATAAATGAAAAACATTTTGGATAAAAATACTTGATTGTTTGTGAAAGATATCTTCAGCGAATATATATAAAATCGCTAGCAATCCTGAGTAAAAGCGAAACTCGTAGCTTATTTATTTGGAGATATTTTTATCATTAATAATTTCAACAGACGGATGAACAATAAGACAGCCCTATCAATAAGAATCCAAATAAATATATTTGAGTTTTTGACAAAATAACTTAAGCAAGTTGTATGAAGGTTCTAAGCATAGAGTAACATATAGAGATGAAATTCTCGATTGACAATTGAAAAAAATTTTTGCTTTGTAAACAAAAATGTGTATTTTGTTGTGGCATGAGTTAGGTTTTTGATAACCGACTTAGGTTTTTGACAATTAGTCTCGTCTCATGTTACTCTTTGGTTCTAATCCTTAAACAAATTTTTCTTTTAGTCACCCTGTGATAATATAAAATATAATGAGCTACAGGGTTTTAAAGTTGATTACCTCAAGCAGGAAGAAATAATTAAGAGTAATTTCTACAAATTAAGGCCGATTATGAAAATACAGTCGAACACGATTATAACGAATTATTGCTAAAGCGAACACTTTTCTTCGGTTCAATTGATTTTACATACATTTTCCATACAAATAACTACATTTATAGCGAACACGGTTATTGCGAACTTTTTTTTTATAACAAACACATTTTTATGATCCCAAGAAGAATATACGAGTATCATACAAAAAAACTACGTTTATAATGAACTAGCACAAAAACTAGTTTTAAATAAATAACAAGCAAAAAATTATATTCGGCCATGCCGAATCTTATATACCCTCCACCACTGAGGCAGTAATTTTATCAGTTTTTATATAGGAAAAATTGTTCGGAAAGTGGTGTTTTCTAATTTACTTATTAATTTCTGGCGTCCATAATAGTGTAATGGTATGAACTTTTGTATTGTATATAAAATATTTTAACAAATTATTATGCAAAAATCTGTAAAAGGTGAAAAAAGAGAAAAATCTATGTTGCCTTTTTTCAAAAAGTTGATTATCTTGGTAAATGAAAGTATATTTTTCATAAAAGTAAAAAAAAGAAAACTTAATAGTAGTGAGCCAAATGAACGAAAATTTGGTTTCACAATAACCGTGTCAATTTTGCATAATTTTCAGAGTCAATAAAATTTTTGTATTAAATTTATTTTCAATGCTCCTCCGATTTGGTTATGTAAAATGACAAAAAAACTAAGTTCACGCAGTAATCCAAGCAATTTCATAATTAAATGTGAATGTGCCTCGCGAAGAACTGACTTTTTGAAAAATTTTCGGTCTTGTTTTCCTGATTATCTACTACGTTGACTATTTCGGGCACACCAACGTGATGTAGCACAAAATACGTACAATTACAACAAGTATCAATCCTTATCCCAAATTTTGTATTCGGTTAAGGGGCGCACAGACCACGCCCAAAAAACTAAAAAAATTCAAAAACCAAAAAATTTTGTCATCATTTATTTTTATCACCCTGTATTTAGTTGCTGAAAGTCTGCACAACAACAAAGATGGTGCAGAATTTATGAACAAAGTCCGCTTACTTTACTTATGATGGAGTAAGATAAAAAGTACAAACGCGCGAGCAAAAATTTATCAATTATTTCCGCAAATCTTTACTTACCTCAAATTTATATTAAATTATTTGATTATAAAGTCGTTTCTTTGATGATGTTGGGAAAACTAAATAACTAACCTAAAGCAAAGTATAATCATTTAACTATAAGAGTTTCCCTATGCATAATTTAGGGTGATTTATATAAAAGAAAATACTCTAACCGGCCATGAATTAAGCGTTTACTGTTAATTTATATCATTCTTGATCAAAAGTGCCCTCAAAAGTTTAGAAAAATTATATTTGAAAACTTTTATAAATACTTATCTTTAACGAAATGATAAAAATTATGGATGTTTTTTAAATATAATAATTTAAATGAATTTAAAATAATTAAACAAATTTCTCACATAACTTAGTATATTACAGTTTCATATTAACGATGAAAATTAAAAATATATCACCACATAATTGTTAATGCCCAAAAAACTGTAATGAATTAGAAATTATATGCAATATATATCAATACTTTGTTCAATGTGCTAAATAAAATTCAAACATTTTCAAAACAAATTCATAATTATGTAATTTATTATAGCAACATTATATTTACATGTTAGCAAACTTTCAATAAACCTATTTTCATATCCTTCTCTACCGACGTGTATAGCTTGAAATACATCGAACTACTAACTAGTTTAGTAAACTTATCAACATATATTGCTAAAAAGTAGCGAACATACCATGTTGTGGTATGATCGAATTTCACCACGATCAAACATCAAACCCAACATAGTTGTATACCTTTGTGTTTATCAACATTTATATTGAGGCGAACACACACACATGCACTCCATATAAAAATTATAACATGATGTTTAAGAAAAAATTATGGCGTTGAAATCATATAAACTGTTCATATTTTTGTCTATATCTTTTCTTCTACTGAACCGATTTAACTAGCAGTAATCTAAGGTGAACCTAGATAAACCTTTTTGCTAAATTTTATTTAAATCCGTTTGTGGCTTATTGAAATATTGTCAGTTGAAGTTTGATTTAGGGGTTTCTCCAGATTTTGGTATATAACTTTTTTTGTACTGAACCGATTTGGCTGGTTTGCAATCCCAAACAGCGTCTGGGAACAACAAATAACCTGAGTAATTTTCATTGGAATAGCTCAATTAGTTTAGACGTGAGCGTGTTTTCAACAGACGGACAGACGGACACTGCTTAATCGACTCAGAATTTCATATGGTCCAAGAATATATATACTTTATGGGGTCTTAAACGATTCTTTCTAGGTGTTACACACGGAACGACAAACTTAGTATACCCTCTTTCACCACTAGTGGTGGTGGAGGGTATAAAAATGCACATTTCAAAATTTTTTAAAAATTTAAAAAACTAACAAAAACAACTTTTATTCATTTCAATTTAAATTATTGGACAAATAAAAGCAGAATTTTATATTTACAGTTGTTGACCTTTTTAACATAACGCATACACATTTATAGAAAATATCTAAATATAAAAACTAAAAGAATTAAAATCTAATAATCTTTGTGCCTTTAAGAGTAAAAATTTCAAAACCCTGGTAATAAAACATTGAATGATTATAAAATGCCATTTATGAAATGATTTCTTCCTTGATATATTGAAATTATTAATATATAAATATACAGTCATAAATACAGTTCATTTTTAAAGGAAAGAAATACGATTTAATTATAAATATTAGTATAGTAATGAAAGAAATATATATTGCACACTTAACAAGCATGTTATAAATTGACTTTCAACTGCTAAATAGTGAGTGTGTTTGTGTCAACTGGTTCGCAATTGGAACTTTGGTGACGAGTTAGGTGTCAACAGGTACTGAGGTACCGGTCCATTACTGCAATTGTCACAAATTTCCCGCAGTGTATACATGATAAGCACCAGGGTGTCAAAGCTTAGCACCTCTAGCATGAAAAGAACTTTTAACTTCTACAATTTAAGACTGATTTTCGAAATTGAATTTTTATACAACATTAAAAAGAAACATGCTCTCACACTGATATTTACGCATTAATTAGATTTTATTGTTTCGACTTTATTTTGTTTCTTCCCAAATAATTTCCATAATAGTAATTTCTTTTAAATGTTCTGCATTCCAAGGAGGTTAATAGTTTTAGTTATAGAGTAACACATAGAAAATTGATTTGTAAACAAAAATGTGTTTTTATTTTATTTTAGCAACAAATAAAAAATGGTTTCCAAAAGGAAACCATAAAACTTATAACTAATTTCTTTACACTTACCATTGAATGTCCCAAATATTCTGCTGCATTATCCGAAATATACAACAATTTACCATTCTGGGTAAGCATCATTAAAAAACCAGATAAAGCCTAGAAAAGAAAACATACAGAAATAAAAAGATGATAAAGTAAAACAAATAAGAAAACCACAAACAAGTTAAAATGAAGTTATTTTAATCAAATTTTCAAACATTCAAAGAAATAATAACAAACAAAATCTAAAAGTAAATTGTGTCAAAACTTTATTTTTTTTAATAACAATTCAACAGCTTTAAAAGCAAGTGTTCCTAGAAACATTTCATAGTTTTACAAACACATATACATACGAACATGAACAAAGTTTTGAATGAATTTTAACAAAATCAATTTGATTTTTTTTTTTTTTTAGGACTTTTATTTATTTTTGCTTATAGTCACGAGTAAATGGTATTGATTAATCTTGGTCGAACGTCAAGGTCTAGTAATAGTCAATTTCGATTTTTTTTTCTTTCTTTTTATTTTACTTTTATATGGGTTTAAAACTGATAGTGTTCATTTGTTCCTGGGCTATTGCTGCTTGAGGTTTAAATAAATAAATTTTTCTAAATAAAATGTCTAAATAAGTTACTACTGTGTATTAACTTATTTAGTAATATGGTGCTATGAATGCTGCTGTTGCTGTTGCTGTTGTTGTTGGTTGATACTTCCTTGGAACTATGTGATATGTAAATGTCAACGCAAAATGAAATTTAAAAGACCAAAAATATATTCATTTTACTCTTAAGTTAATAGAGTTGTTACGGTTTCTTAAGAATGATTGCCATTTATAAGGTAAATGACAAAAAAGAACAAAAATCTGACAAAAAATATATGTTAAAAAGAAACCATATAGAAGTCACCTACGGTAAAGGAATGTAACTTCATAAGAATCATTTTTTTTTTTACGAAAACAGAAAAACAAAATTCAAATAAATAAACAAACATTTTTAAATGTAAATAAAACTTTTAACGTTCTTATGGTGGCAACAAGTGACTACAAGAACTGAATAAATTGGATTTTCTATAGTTTTATTTTTTTATTTTGAATTTGAAGGCCAATTCCATGTAAATTCTAAAACCATTCTAATCAAAAGTTTTTTGAATTTTAGAAGAAATAAATAAACAAACATAGCAGAGACTAAATAAACCAAAAAAAGTATTTTACATATAGAATTGTTGATTGTATAAGAAGAAAAAAAAAAGTAAAAAAAATGAAATAGAATAGAATAGAATTAAAAGCTAAAGTGAAGGTTCAACAGCATTTAATTCATACTAATGAATGCCAAGCCACTACTAGAGGGGTAATTCTTGTAGTAATGTTTTTGTATTTGCTATTTTTTATAAAGCCAGGGATTATTGTAATGTTTAATTTAATTTAAATTAATATTCTTAAATAAATAAAATGATAAATTTCCCACAGTGTTGGCTTCTTAGATAACCCATATATAGAAATCACCCGGCTAAATAGTTTTGACCTCTATTCACCAACCAAATAACTAGTCAGATGTCACATAGTGCCTCCAAACGCCAAAAAAAAAAAATAGTAAAAACACAGAATCTGCTCGTAACTTCTACAAATTAATACAGATGAACTAATGGACTTCATATGTTTAGGAAATTTGTAAAGGAGGACCTAACCTCTCAGAAGAATTATATAATAGTCACCCTATGATAATTGGTATGTGAGATACAGGGTGTCTAATTTTATCACCTCAGATGTTATCAAATTTTAAGATCAATTTCGATAATAAATCCTTATCACATATCACATGATCAGATCAAATTTAAATATATGGCAAAAAAATGAAATGATAGTCACCCTGTGATAATTGGAATGTGAGCTACAGGGTGTCTAATTTGATCATCTCGGGTATGAACAAGTTTTAAAACCGACTTCGATAATAAATCCATATATCCTACACTACTGGTCGGATCGAATTGATATATATAGGAGAGTTATAGAAGAAGGAGTAAACATTCAGAAAAAGGACTTGGAAGTCACCCTGTTAAAATACGGAATAAGCTATAAGACCCCAAAAGTTGACTACCTCGACCACAAAAAACAACTTTCAGAAATTAAATTCGATTCGGATAATAAATCTGCATCTAGACGAATCGAAATGAGCTATAAAGGCTGCGTTACTCTACCGTAAATGTAGCCAATTAGCTGACACGTTTTGCTTATGAGAATTATATGTGTATGTGTACTCAAAAACGTAAATGTTTCGTAGCAACCTAATCAAATTAGGTCGCTCAACGTTTTAACGTGACAGCTAAATCTAAAACTGAGTAAAAAATCGCTGTAAAAGATTTGTCAATTGGACAATTTGTTTTGCTGTTTTCTTTACTAAAAAATTTGTAAAATAATTTAAATAAGACGTAAAGTCGAATCATTAATTTAAAGTTTAAAATTTTTGTCATAAAAGTATAAATTTCGTTTTGTATACAAATCGCTAAAATAAAAATCAATAAATCTAGCGATTTTCAATTTGAATGTGATCTACTGCAAATATGTGTAATTGACATCACTGATATTGATGTGTACAAAACAATAACAAAGTGCTGGCTACATTTACGTTTTTTGAGTAACCATCCATTTACGTTCCGTTTACATTTACGTTTTTACATTTACGGTAGAGTAGCGGAGCCTTAAGTTATAGAGAAAATCCTAAGCTTTAAGAAAAATTATCTTGTGAAGGGTTTTAAATCGAGCACATCAAGCATAAAAAAGTTTTAAAACCGATTTTGTTAATAAATCTGTATCTCCTAAACTATTTGCAGGATCGAATTGAAATGTATAAGGAAGCTGAAGAGGAAAACCTAAGCTTCATAAAGACACCCTGTTCTACTATAAAATGAGCTACATGGTGTCAAAGTTAATCACCGCATGCAAGAAAGATTTATAAGACCGATTTTAATAATAAATCGTTATCCCGTAAACTTTTAGTTGGATTGGATTGAATTGAAATGTATAGAAAAGTTATAAAGGAGTACATAAGCCTTTAGAAAAATTATTTTGTAGTTACCCTGTTGTAATATAGGATGAGTCAAAGTTATTCACTTCGTAATTTCTATAGATTGAAGCAGATTTTGGTAATAAATTTTTGTCTCCTAAGCTATTAAATGAATCGAATGGAAATATATAAATGAGCTAAAGAACGACCTAAGTTTTTATACAAAATATTTTGTAGTCACCCTGTTGTATCAAACTTTACCACTTCAAGTTTTTTTAATTAGTACAAATTAAGGTAAATTATTTATCTCCTAAACTATAAGTCCGATCGAATTAAAATGTAGTCACCCTATTGTAATACAGGATGAGCTACAGGCTGTCAAAGTTTATCACCCCAATCATGGACAAATTTTGGGAGATCGTAATTTCTATAAATTAAAACAGATTACGGTATAAATTTATATCTCCTAAGCTTTTGATCAAAACAAATGGATAAGGAGTGTTATAAAAGAGGACCTAGTATTTTAGACAATTCATTTTGTAGTCACCCTGTTATAGTATAGGATGAATTACAGAGTATAAAACTTGACTGTCTCGAGTTTTTGGTAAAGAAATACAAATTAGGACAGATTTCGATAATAATTATATATCTCCTAAACTATAAGTCCGATCGAATTAAAATGTCACCCTACTGAAATGCAAGATATATTACAGGGTGTTAAAAATTAACTTCGAGCATGAACGAATTTTAGAAGTTCATAACTTTTATAAATTAAGACAGATTTTGTTAATAAATTTGTATCTCCTTATTGATCAAAACGAATGGAAATCAGTATTTTAGAAAAATTATTTTGTAGTCACCCTGTTGTAGTATAGGATGAATTACAGGGTATCAAACTTGAGCACCACGAGTTTTTTTTAAGAAGTACAAATCGAGGTAGATTTCAATAATAATAATAATAATAATAATAATAATAATGTAATAATAATAATAATGTATCTCCTAAACTATAAGTCCGATCGAATTAAAATGTCACCCAATGAGCTACAGGTTGTCAAAATTAATCACCTCGAGCATAGAAATATTTTAGGAGCTCGTAATTTTGTATAAATTAAAGTAGATTATGGTAATAAATTTGTATCCCCTAAGCTATTGATCGAATCGAATGGAAATTTATAAGAGAGTTGTTAAGGAGGATATAAGTGTTTAAGACAAAATATTTTTTAGTCACCCTGTTGTAATATTTGATGAATTACAGGGTATCAAACATGACTATCTCGAGTTTTTTTTATGAAATACTAATTAAGGCATATTTCAATAATAATTATGCTTCTCCTAAGTTGTAAGATTGATCGAATTAAAATGTATATGAAAATTGTAGAAGAGGTCCTAAGCTTTTAGTAAATTTATATTGTAGTTACCCTGTCGTAATATGGGGTGAGCTACAGGGTGTCCAATTTTGAGCAAGAGCTAGTAACTTCTACAAATTAAGGAAGATTTCGGTAATTAAAAATTTAATTAATTTTTAAAAAGTTTGATGTTTGAGTTTGATGATCCAAAAATTCCCAGTTTTTTTTTTTTTCCAAAAATTATTAAATGTCAAAAATTCGAATTTTTATTATTTATTAATATTTCTATGTAATTTGCTGCATTCATTTGTGAATAAAATCAATATTTTTACATTAAATTGATTGTAATATATCTTGTTTCATTTAAAACAAATTAATCTTTATCGTAAAAGTTATAAAGTTTTGAATTTTTGAAATTTTCGAATTTTTATGATTTTTTTTTATGATAAAAAAAAAAAAATTGAAATTTTTATAAAATTTAATTTTTTTCAGAAAATAGGCTTAATATCTTCATAACTGTTGACCATATTAAAAAGTAATATATGAAGAACTTGAAGACAATTTTAATTTGAAATTTTTCATATTTTTTTGAATAAAATAAGATAAGTCGTTTTCGAGATATACTTCAATATATAGTGCAACCTCTTTAAATTTGCAACAAACGATTTATCGAGAAAACTAGTGTCAATACAGAAAAAGTGGTTTACAGGCTTAGTATTTATTAATACCGTGCTTACTAATTGACTAAGAAATATCGTGGAAATCTGTGGAATGTATTAATATAGTATTAATTTTGCTGATTTTCAATACCAAATTATTTAAAACAATGATAAACATTCTAGGTTTTGATTTAGATTCTTAGATTATGTATATTATTTATGTAAAAGTTTTCTACAGGCTCTGAATTTTAAACGTTAATTTTGAGGCAGCAAACTGTTCAAAACACCAACAGATCTATTTCTTAAAATAAATTGCTTCAACTAAATTTGTTTTACTAAAACATAAATACTCAAACATATTAATTTTTACTACACAAACATCATTTTGCAAAAAAAAAAAAAAAATCTTTTTAAACCAGAAACCCAAAAGTTTTCAAATAAGTAACTATTTTAACATTTGTTTAAAACGAGAGAAAAAAACACATCAATAAAACAACTCAAACTATTAGAAAAACTGTTAAAGACCACAAAAAAATTCAATCACCTCTAAACTCCCCCATTAAGAATTTCTACAAAAAAAGAAAAAAAAAAATCTTAAAACTTGCAAAATGATTTAAAAGCAACAAAGTTCATAAGTTTTAAACATGAAATATTTAGAGTAGCAGCAAAAACAGGCAGCCACAGCAGCAGCAACATATGGTGGCATGGGTTGGTTGGTAGTTAGTTGGTTTTTGCATCTAGTATGTAGTATGTAGTAAAGAATAAAATTTACTTGTAACATATGACCAAAAAAATGCATACAACATTTTTACTAACATTAAATAATAATCCAGCAATATTTGTGCAGTTAAATCAAGTGCGGTAGTTTATTTTTAATGTATTTTTTTTCTCTCGATATTTTTTAACACAAAAGTGGCACATTAGCTTTTTTGTTTTTTTTTCTCCTTTTTAATTTTATTTATTTTTTGTAGTTTATATATTTAAATTTTTCTTAACCAAAATAATTTTTATGACTCACCTTTGAAAATCCTATATTTGGTGTTGGTGCTTGGTGTATGGAAATGTCATGACGTTTGAACACTAAAAGAAAAAATATTGAAAAAAAAAAACATATTTATTGTTTAGTAGAATAAAAAATTATGTCAATATTTTATTATGAAAAAATAATAACATTTAACTAGTTATTAAAAAAAATTAAACACATGTTAATTTTTTTCCTGTATTTATATAAAAATAATAAATTTATATAGTTTTATTTTAAGCAAAAAGTTTATCATTATTTAATTTAATAAAGCTACTACTTAATAATAATAAGAAAATAATAAAAAATATTAACAATTTAATTGTATCGCAGTTGCCAATAACGTCATTTTTCTATGTATATTTTTATTAAATTTATTTATATTAGAAGTTAATGTATTTCAATTTTTTTATTGTTGTTATTTTAGTTTATTGGCAAAAGTCAGGGGTTTAAAGGAATAAATTTCATTTAGATAATAAAGATAAAAAAACTAAAATTTTTTTTAAATTAACTTTAATAAAGAAAATAATTAAAAATACACTTGAAAAAATAGAAAAAATTAAAATGTCCAGTACATTCTCAAAATTTTCACTTTTATTTTATGAATTTATTTTATGTAGATTCCTGCATTAATGTATTCCTAATTTTGCTATTAAACTTTTTCAATAAACATTTAAACAATAATGAAAAATATATAATTTTTGCACAATTTGTCAAGTTCAACTGCAATCTATCATCTTCTATCTTCTTCTTCTATCTTCTATATATATAAAAATTAATGTGTGTTTGTTTTTATGTATGTATGTATGTATGTATGTATGTATGTATGTATGTATGTATGTATGTATGTATGTATGTATGTATGTATGTATGTATGTATGTATGTATGTATGTATGTAGTATGTTTGAAGTCTATAGCCGCCTAAACGGCTAAACCGATTTTCTTGAATTTTTCACATTGTGTTCCTATATGCCTGGAAGGAAAAATAGGCTACTTTTTATTTTGAAATTCCATGTGGGCGAGGTGCCACGCCCACATGGAATTTTGACACCTATATGAACATTCTGGAATAATAATAAAATAGGCGAACTAGAAATAGGGGGTGTGGCACATCCCACGCCTAATATTGCTTGCCAATACCAAATGCCATAAATTTAGGAAAATATTACAGCTACATTTCCCAAATTTTGTACAATAAACTTAAGTGTCAATGTGAACATTTTGTGCAAAAATGGGCGGAAAAGAAATAGTGAGCGTGTCATCTCTCATATAAAGTTAATACCAAAATTTTTATATCTGGGAAACTATAAAAGTTAGAGAGCTCAAATTTTGTACGACTAGCATTAGCTTCAATATGAATATTTTGAACAAAAATTGGTAAACAAGCAATAGTGGGCGTGGCACCTCCCATATAAAGAAAATATTAAATTATCATATCTGAGAAAATATAACAGTTAGAGTTCTAAAATTTTATCGGAGCCACTTTGGTATCAATATTAATATTTAAGAAAAATATGGGTGGACTAGAAGTAGGGGGCATGGTAACTCCCATATGAATTAAATGCAAAAATTCGTATATCCAGGAAACTATTGGAGTTGGAATGCTCAAATTTTGCACAAAGAATTTTGACATCCATGAAAACATTTGTCTAATAAATTAGCGGATTATGGGAGTATGGTCCCTCCCATAAAAATTAAATACAATAATTAGTATATTTTTTTAATCCTTTAATTACTATGTATTTCATTTCGGGGGGTGGCGAAGCACACCGGGTATTAGCTAGTTTAATATAAATGTTTCTATAAAAGCATATTTAAATAAATTTTTAAATACAATTTTGTTTTTAACATAACAAGATTAAGTTAGTTTTTCACTTTTGCGGCTACCTCAGCGCTACCTAAACGGTGTTAAGAATCATTCCTAGAAAGTTCATATGTTCTAGAAAGTTGTTTATTGAATTCTTAGGAACATTTTTGTAGTTGATTGTTTCCTTGAATTTTGAACGGTTTGCTACCTATGGACCTGAATAGGGGAAAAAAAGTTTTGCGATTTTGATCTTGAAGACGAAGTTTTTTTAATTTTGACTGTTCACAATTTTTGTTCTTTATGACAAGAGCTACAACTTCCTCAGAAAGTAAATCAAAATTCCGAACGGTTTGCAAGATATAAGCCTGAGAAAATGATCACTTTTATTCAAAAATGATACCGAGAACCCAAATCTTTGGGGGCCCATAAAAAAAAGTGCATGACTTTGGGCAAAACTTTGAGACTCGGGTCTTTTATCACGTAGTATATGGTTATATATCCATGACTTAAAAAGTTACACATAGTGATATTTTGATTTTGCCTCAAAAAGTAGGCTTCAATAATAAAATACTTTTTCGTAAAACAAACGGCAAAAAAATATGGTCTATTAAACGATTTATCAGATATAAAAACTATTCCAATTACTTTTTAATTGTATCAATTATTCAATTGATCAAAATTTAAATTTTCATGAGACCAAGCAGCAGTCTAAACAATGGGTTTCTCCGGGTGAACCTGCTCCGAAGAAGGCCAAGGTAAGTTTGTCGGCCAATAAGGTGATGGCAACAGTTTTTTGGGAAGCACGCAGTATAATTCACATCGATTACCTTCAAAAGGGAAAAACAATAAATGGCGAATATTATGCCAACTTATTAGACCGATTTGATGAGGATTTAAAAAGAAAACGACCCCATATGGCCAAGAAAAAAGTTCTTTTTCATCAAGATAATGCACGGCTGCACACGTGTGCAGTCTCAATGGCAAAATTCTATGAATTGGACTACGAATTGGTACCTCATCTGCCATATTTTCTGGATTTAGCCCCTAGTGACTACTTCCTATTTCCAAACCTCGGTGGAAAGAGATTAAGCTCCAACGATGAAATTATTGACCAAACAAATGCCTATTTTAAGGACCTCGAAAAATCCTATTTTTTAGAAGAGATACAAAAACTGAAGAAACGTTGGACTAAGTGTATTGAGTTAAAAGGAAATTATGTTGAAAAATAAATTTTTGTTTTGCAAAAATTACTGTGTTTCATTCAAAAAGTCACGGACTTATTGATCCACCCTCGTATAAATAAAAATAAGTGATAATTTTGATAATTGAATATACAATTTTTTCATAGGTTGAATTTCAATTAATAAAATAATTGAGTATGTATTATACGTAATTAAAATTGGATTTTAGATTTTTCCATGTAAGATTTGAATTCAATTTGTTAGAATACTTTAATTTCAAGAAATTTATTTAATTATAAAAATATTTGACATAATTTTAATATTCTAACTAGTAGGTTAATTAGAATTTTATCGAAAACAGTTTCTTCTGTGTATGAAGATAAAGTTTAAAAAATGTTTAGTAGCTCTTTGAGTTTTTTAACGATTTTAAAGATTTTATCATATTTTATTCTGTACAAAATAACATTTAACATTGTATATACAAATTTATTAAGCCTTAAAGAAAATATAGCAAAAAATTTGCTTAATTTTGTGAAAGAAAAATAAATTTAAAATTATTAAATAAGCCATTACTTATATTAAATATTAATAAAATATTTTAATATAATTTAAGATACGTTCTAAATTTAAAATTGACATAAAATTTAAGGAGCTAAGAGCTTCAGTGCAGTTACAACCCTCAAAAAGGAGTTTTAGGAATATCTCAAAGTTGTTATGAGATCTAACGAAGAAGATATACAGCCCTCAAAAGACCGGTTTTCGATTGAAAATAAAAATCGTAATTTTGTAGCAGAGTGTTGTCGAACACAAAAAAGCTTCTTTAAATTAAAAAAAATTTTGCAGTTTCTATAAAAAATGTAGCGTGAATTTTTTTATTTTAATAAAACTTTTACACCCTGAAGCTCATTCTATTTTATAACAGAGTGAGTACGATATACTTTTTTTTTTAAAGCTCATCTATATTATTTTTTTATTTTACACTGCGTTTTATGTTTTGCAATAATTCATAAGCTATTTAAAGTTCCAGCACGATACTTACTGAGAGCATTCAGATTGGTTCCATCATCAATATATATATTTTTCACGAATTTAAAAATACCATTTTTGGAAATACGCGAATTATCCACCAATAAAGTTTAACATGAAAACATGTTCCAGGTATCATTTTAAAGGTAATTTCATTACCTTTAAGTATACACTTCAATGAACGTTGTAACGTAAATATTTTGGAAGATATTCCTATTTTTAAAATCACAATTTTTCTCATTTTTGAGATATTATAAATCGTGAAATATCGCGGTAATCAAACTAAAACTCGGCATTTGCTTTACCAGCGTTAATATTAATATTCTTGCTGAATTTCATTAAATTCGGATGCTTTTTGGAAAAAATTTGCGACTTTTATATTTTGTTATAAACAAGACAACACAAATTGAAATAAATATTTCGTATTTATTATGACGTTTTTTGTCATAATTTGTAAAATATTGCGAGTCCCCGAATGCCACTTACCATGGTTATAGAAAACATTTTCATCATTAACATATATTTTTTTAAAATGACCACTTTTGGAGATATTTACCCGCGAAGAAAAAATCACGAGATATGGACCATTTTGATGTTGAGAAAAAAGTCATGTTATACGTCATATTAAAGATAATTTTGATACCTTTAATATGACATCTCAATAAATCTTTTATAATAAATACTTTGAAAGATATTTGTAATTTTGTGTATACAACTTTGTACATATTTTGAGCTATTTTATACATACTTTCAAAACGCGTTATTTGGCGAACCACTTGATGAAATTATCTGAAATTTTGAATTAGTCTTAGTTTTGACAAGAATAATATTATCAAGTTCGGAAGAGGTGAGAAAATCAGCTGGTTGGTTTTAAATGGAATGACTCTATACATATTACATCGACCAGACTAATAGTTTAAGGTACAGATTTATAATTGAAATCTGAATAGAAGTAGAATAACACGGTGAAAATTCAAAAAATGTCTATAAATAAAATTTATCGAAATTTTCTTTAAATGAAAATTTAACGAAAATTTTTTATAAAAAAAAAAATAATCGATAATTTTGTATAAATAAAAAATTGATCAGAATTTTCTTATAAATAAAAAATTGATCTATTGATTTTCTATAAATAAACAACTACCCAACAAAAACTTGGTAATGACATGTAGTTACGAATATAGTTACTTTGTAATGATAACAACATACTGTTTGCATTACATAGAAGTTGTTTAGTAACTAATTATTTATAACCCAAATGTAAATAATTATTTATGATCCGATTTTTGAAAATAATAATTTTTATTGATTTTTATAATGCAGTTACCAATTCATATATTTGAAGAAGGGATATATAAATGAAAGGCAAAATTTGCGTATGAATTAATTTGTAATCTAAAATAGTTTATTTTTATTACATTTATTTTAATAACATTTTTGGTTGTTGTTAAATTTTTAAAATTAAAATTAAAAAAATCTTTTTACAACAACAAAAAATATTTTATATCCTGACATTTCATTACTTATTTAGAACCTAAAGTGTAACTAGTTCCTATTATTATTACTAATCATGACTTCAGTAATGCTTTAAAATCAATGAGCTACGAGTATTTAACAGCTTGGAAGTAATTAGTTATTGTAATGACATCTAAGTAATGTATAGGGTAAGTAGTTGCCTCTAATGTCATCACCGTGTTAAAATAATGAGTTATTCAGCTAATATGTAAGTAGTGTAAAGCCATTATATTAGCTTCTTAACTCATTACATGGCAACCAAAGTTTTGCTTAGTATTGAAAATTTTCTATAAATTATAATTTTTTTTAACATTTTATAAATAAAATTTTCGAAAAATTATTTATAAATAAATTAAAAACATATGGAAATATTTCCCATTATTTTGATTATATTTTTATAAATTCATTCTTTTAATTTTCTGCTTATAAATTGAGTTAAAAACAGCATAGTTTTAAAACCATGTTTAAGATTTTTTTATAAAAATAAAAATTATCTAGTTGTATGTATATTTGTCTAATTTAATGTACATACATTTTCATTAATATATCCACTATATACATTTTTTTTTTTTGCTATACCATATGCCATACCATTGTGGGAGAACAATCCAAAAAATATATATTAATAGAAAAACAGAAAACAAAACATTGTCACAAGTGTCCAACCCCAACAACAATTTATAAATAAAAAAATAATAAATGTTGCATTAACATTAGAAAGAATATATATATATATAAAAAAAAAACACTGTCAATTGGTAAAATGTCAAAGTCCCAATATGAAATACATACATACAATAGTTTTTTTTTTTTTTTTTATTCTTTTAATTTTTTCTAACATTTTTGTATTTTTTTGTATACAATTCAATTGAACAATAAACAACAACGTTGCATACAAATATTCTTTATGTACAACACAAAAAATACAAGTAATTGTGTTGCTCTATTCGTAGCTTGAAATCTGTTTAAATGAACGTTTAGCAACTCATAAATACATTTTTAAGTAAAAAATACAAAAAAAAAGTTGACATTCACTGTTAGTAGAGAGAAATAAGTAAATAGTAGTAAAATATTTGTACGAGTATTTGGCAGAACATTGTGTTACATGAATTTTTTTTTTTTAGTTGTTGGTTGTTGTTGTAGTAGAAAATGCAATTATTGTTGTTGTAGTAAAATTACGACAAGTGTTTATTTGAGTTGAGTTTTGGTCAAGTATGGTTTTGAATTTCCAAATGGCCTGGGATATACATACATATGTACATATGCATGTATGTTTGCATAGTTGCAACTACAATGCCATTAGCTAAATGAAACAAAACAAAAAATGTACCAAATGTTGGAGTTATGTCATTGAATTGCAAAAAAAAATATAAATATAAATATATTTTTTTTTTATAGAAATTGATATCATGATGCTAATTTCATTGATAGGAAATGTTATATGCTTTTTATGGTAAACAGTTAAAATATATTTGAATAAACAAAAGACTTAAGACACAAACTTGGCGTTTAATTAATTATAAAAAATTGTTTTAATGTCTATTTAAGGCTACAAAATAATTTTGAACAGAAATTTTAAATAAATTATATTAAAATTATTTGTTTACAAGGAGCTACCAATAACAAGCTTTTTGCAAAAAAAAAAAAAATCCTACAAGAAAAATTCTTCAAAACAATTCATGTGTTGTTAAGCTTACAGAAACAAGCTTTTAGTAGCAAATGAGCTTAAAAACTTATTTCCTACAAAATGAAATAGGTATTTATTAAAATTTTTCTTAAAAAAATCAAAAGCTTAAGAAAAACATTTTTTAGTGATAAAAAATATTAAAAAAAATATTCAAATTATTGAAAAATTTTAAAAATTTCAATTTGGTCCTAAAAATAATTTGCCAAAAAATTAAATGTAAGCTGTCAAACTGTTTTCAAGGTTATCAAACAATAGCAGGAGAATTCGACCATTAATAGGAAACCTGATTCGGGAAGGGAAAAGGACCACATGATATTGGGAGGGAAAGAAAATGGAAAGCAAATTGATAAGAACTCCAAACACATCTGGTAGAAAAGTAGCCCGCTTAGCTCAGTGCTTAGACTATTTGGTGTGAAAAGTTAAAGTTAATGCGGAGTTGAAAACATATAAACTCCAAAAAGTTCTAGACTGGAACGCTGCAAATAATTTAGAAACCAAGTATAGGACACCGGAATTTCAATCAAATTTCATACAAAAGTACTCATGTTGTATAAAAAACGAAACATATGAACTGGCAGATTTTTCGCAGCTTCCAAGTCAAAATTTTTATATTGCTGATGCTAGAGGATATGTTGAAGATATGTTTAGAATGGAAAAGCTGCCTAAATTTCTTAATAAATTGCTTGTTTGGCAAGATTTTTGCAGTTGCGGCATAAGAAGCAAGCCATTTGTTACAGTGGGCTCTATAAATACCTAGAAATACATCAAAGAATGTTTGCAAAAAAATCTTATTCCTGTTTTAAAAAAGCACGATGTAGGGTTACCAAAAAAGGGTCTACGAGTTCATATGTAGTGGGCAGAAGTATAAAAGTTTTATTTTTTATGATCTGTAGTATCCCTGCGGAAAATTTGTGGCATTTGCACTAATGGAACGGTCCGTCAGTACCGGTTGAGTACTAATTGACACTTAACTCATCACCAAAGTTCCAGTTGAGAACCAGTTGACACCACTACACTCACTAAATATCATTTGAATGTCAATTTGTAACAGTCATGTTAAGTGCGCAATTAGCAACTGCGGCGAAATAGTAATCTGTGGCTGAGTGGTTAGAGTTGAAAACTATAAAACGTGAAATACGTCAGAAGAATGTGGATTCGATTCGGGGTGACGACATCGACATTAACGAAAAATTATTAAATAAAAATATATATAAAATAAATAAAAAAGAATTTAAAAAGTAAAAATTTTGTTAAAATTTTTATTATATTAATCGACTCTGAACATGTTCTCTTGAACCAGTCCTGTGACCTGTCGTATGACTTGTCCCAAGGGGCTAATTAGCCACCTCCAATGACAACCCCATGTAAAAGTGACAGGTTCCTCCCATATAAAGTTCCGGAACTGGAACCGGTCACTAGCAAGGAAAACCTGTCACGTGACTAGTTTTGAACCGGTTCTCTTTCCTCTAGGGATAATATCAATTAAATAAAAAAAAAAACAATAAAAACTCTAAGATCAACCATTTCCAATTTATTGAATTTTATATATGTTAAGATTTTTCGATCGCACTCCTTAGAACTTGTTCATTAATCAGTGATTTTTGTTCGAAATAGTCACATTCGGAACTAGTTCCATAGAAGCGTTAGGGAACGGTTTCTGAATCTGTTTTTATACCCTTTACCACAGGTGTAAAGGGAATATATAAGTTTGTCATTCCGTTTGTAATTTCTACAATATTCATCTAAGACCCCAAAAGGTATATACATATATTATGGATCCTTGTTGATAGGGGAGTCGATATAAAGATGTCAGTCTGTCCGTCTGTCTGTTGAAATCTGTTTTTAGAAAGCCCCAGTTATCGGATATATATGTTTTATACATCAGATTATAGGAAATATTCCTTAGAAAATCGCTAATAAAAATGAGCAAAATCGGTTGATAAATAACTAAGATATCGGAAAAAATCGAAGATACTCCCAAAAAATCGTATTTGTTGTTAGCTTTTCTCGGCTCCTATACAAGCTAGCGACTTCGTTTTTACACGAAAATTCAAAATCTTTCTTCAATTTTTTTTTTTTTAAATCGGTCCACTATATCCCAGATATCGGCCAAAACACATTTTTAGAAAGCTTCAAAAAAGTTTTCTTACTAAATATTAAATTTTTTTCTTTTAATTGGGTTTCAAATTTAAAGATTAAATAATTTCTTTTTAATATTTTTTATATTTTTATTCTTTTCTTTTAACTAGAACAATAGACATTTCTTTATCATAAATTTAAGACAATCACAAAAAATGTCATACTTATATTTATTTTTGGCACTCCTTTCATAAGAAAAATTGTTCTCATTTTCCAGATCTTTGACAACATTGTCATCAAAGGAAAATATTTAAATAACATTTTGTGTATGTAGGTGTTTTTTACTATTTTTCAATTTGTCTTTCTCTAAAGGCTGGGAAAAGATTTTAAAATTCTATGATGTCAATAAAAGATGTTACAAATAATAACAAATGTAATGTAATGTTGAACTAATTGCTTTTGATGATTATCTACAAAAAAAAAAAAATAATAATAATAATAATATTATATAAGCTTAACTTTGAATTGAAAAATAATAATAAATGAAAAGAATGATGAACAAAAGGTGCGTCATTAAATAATAGCAAGGCGCTTCTCCTATAGAATTGAAAAAAAAAATAATAATATTATCTTTACACTTGGCATTGTCATCATTTTGAGATTTAAAATTAAAATAATGTCAAGTTTATGTAATAGATAATTTTGTTTTTTTATTTAAAATTATAATTTAAAATTTTATTGTTTATTAATTTTAGCTTACATAGAGAGAATAAAGTTTAAGTTAAATTTTGTTCCTTGTTGCTAAGCTTTAAAGCTTATTTTAATAAATTTATTTAAATTATATATAATTTCCTTTTTATATTCATTTCTATGTATTTTATTATCAGAGATAAACTATATTTATTTTTTAATTAATTAAACACGGATATTAAGAATTTCCCGGGTGTCATTGCAAAAAAAAAATCTAGTCAACAGAATAGAATTTGAATATAAAAAAAAAACATTAAGCTTTAAGGTTTTAAACTACCAACTGTTTTTTTCTTATTTTATAAAAAGCAATGACCACCGTCATTTAAACCATTTGCTGCTCCTCTATATTGACGATTTGCTGCTGTTTCTTTTTACAACCGGGTTTTACACATTTTTATTTTTTTTTTTTTGCTTCTTAAAACGTTTTGCGCACAGTGTTCTGCTGGGTGATTTATTTAAATATATATTAACATTTTAACAATAATAATCGCTAGCAAATAGCTATGAATAACTTAAATAGATTTTTTTTTAATAAAAATACAATAAGTGTGTATTTATACATATAAGAGAAAAATTACTGATAATAAGTGGAATATTTTAATAAGTTGTATTTACAACTATTAACTGCTCAACTTCATAACAGCTGTAAATGCTGCAACTGAGACTGCAGCTGCTAGTTTGCTGGCTGCTGCACCTTTTCAATTCATTCAAATCTTTTTTTTTTCTTTTTTTTTTTTTTTGCCAAGTTAATATTGCACTTCAATTGTTGCCTTAAAATAAATAGTATTATTCAGTTGGAGAAAACCCCAACGAAATGATAATTACATGTTATAACATTTTGGTATAATCAGTCGCAGAAATTACAGCTAATTCAAGTTCAATGTAATTCTATAGTATTGTGTTTTAAATTTTATTTCTAATTTATTTTGTTTTTTCTTTTCGATTTTATTGTAAAAAATATTTTTTTTTCTTAGCTAAATATTTCTCAAGTCTTAACTTAAAGGTGTGTTTTTTTGAATCGGTAAGAATCAAATAGATTTTTTCCTTCAACAAAAAATTGTCTTGGTATTTGTTAGTTTTTTTGGTGGTGGTGCTTTGGGTTGTCTATGATGAGATTCCTTGTATATATTTTAGTTTATTTTATACATTTATCTAGTTTTCTAAGCAAACTCTATGCCAATCTTACTGTCTGTCTGTCTGTCTGTCTGTCCGTCCGTCTGTTTCTCTAGCTGTGAGTGAGTTTATATTTGTAATTATTTGCTTTATAGATATTCTTATGACAATGACACATTTTCAATGATTCATTTGTTTATTAGAAATGTTTTTTAATTTATAGTTGTTATCTTTTCGCTGTCATCTCATCTGCTAAAAAAAAGTTAATAAAAAAAAATATAAACAAAAAAAATACAATGCAAAATATATAGTTTTTGTTTAATAGAGGTAACAGGTTCTGACCCACCAGCACCACCGCTAGCAGCAGCCATGAATATTATTTCTATGTTTATTTAATTTAATTATTTCGTAGTTATTAATTTTGTAATACACAGAAAAAATTATTGAAAACATTTTTATTAATTTATTATTTCATTTCTTTAGGAATTTAATAAATAAAATAAAAATAAAATAAAAATTTAATAAAAATACTAATTGTTATAATTATTAAGAAAAAAAAAAAAAACGATAATGAAAGATATAGTCGACCAGGACCGACCACACCATTGTACCTATTAGACCTGTGGCCAATTGTAAACCAACACTTTTACTAAATGTAAAATAAATTATAAAAATAGCGTAGATATTCTTCCGGGCGATTCCCGGTAATGGGTTTATATGGGAGCTATGGTAAATTATAGACCAATTCTGTTGTGTTCTTATTATATAAAACTTATTATATAAAACTTTTCTACTTATATAAAACTTCTTTGTACCGAATATTAACTTGATACTAACATTCGTATGGCAATTATGCACGTAAAAGTAATTTCCAGAAGAGGGGTTTATATGGGAGCTATGGTCAATTATGGATCGATCTTCATAAAATTTGGCACAAAGATTAAAATTTCTTTGCATCGAATTGCATTGAAATATTGCTATATGTAAGGTATTTATGACCACTAAACCCCTATTCCGGAAGGACATTTATATGGAGGTTAGGTCAAATAATGGACCATCAAAACTAATTTCAATAGGCTTCGTCCTTGCCCCAAAATAATTATTCGTTACAAAATTTCATCAAGATATCTTTAAAATTGCGACCTGTACTTTGTTCACAAGGTTTACATGGACAGACAGACAGACAGCCAGCCGACCAGACGGGTGGACAGACATCGCCAAATCAACTCAGAAAGTGATTCTGAGTCGAACGGTATACTTTAAGGTGGGAGTCCGATAATTTTTCTGCACAAACGTATAATACCTCAACCACCTATGGTACTAATAAATATTTTGTAATTGATTGATCCAAGTTATTATTAATATTTGAATTGTATCAATAAATATTTAAATCTCTGTTTCCATTTATATTTGCATTGTGTTAATAAACATTTAATTGATTTTAATTAATTAATTTTTTAATCATGAACGTAATTAACTTAAATATAATTTTGCTTTAAATTAGTAAAAAAATAAGAAATCAATTAATTCCATTTAATTAATTATTTATTATGGCCGAATATCTATTTAAATATTAATTAAATAATTTATTTTATAATTAAAATATAAAATTATTTTTTCAGTGTATTTATTTTATATTTTCATTAAACAATGTTAATATTTAATAGAAAAATAAAAATATTACCAAACAGAAAAAAAAATCTTATTTTAAGTGGTCATTATTTAACAAGTTGTAGGAGCTAGACTTTGAGAAATATTACATGGCAACTGTTGCCAGTAAAATGACCCAAAGCAAAATCGTCCAAAACAAATATAGAAAAATTACACAAATGAAAAAATTAAATTACAAAAAAAAAAAAAAAAGTAAAAAAATTATCAAATATTTACGAAAAATTAACCTCATCCATTATCCACTATAACACTATCTGCACGCAGAGAAAAAAATATGATTCGGGTGACCATAATCTAAGAGCAACATACTATGATTGTAATATATGATTAGAGTTAAAAATTAGCATGTTTATTAGGCTGCTTTTTTCGAATTTTGAGCGTAACTCCCCCTAGAATTATTCTTTGGCTTGCAAAAATATACTGTCTGAAATATTAGTGAAATTGGATATCGTTAATCCGTGCCTTTTTGGACCTGAAGTTTGCTGGGTGCGTTTGTATGAGAAAAAGAGGTAATTTTGTAGTTTTTAGACAAATTTTGCTATTAAATACTTTGTTTTGCATCTTACTGTTAAAAAAAATTTAATCTACACATAATTATCTATCAAATAACATTTAAAAAGAGAAAATCGTTAAAAAAAATTTTAAAGTTATTACAAGTTCCCCAGACCATTAATGTAAGGAGTGTACAATGGAATTTTTAATTTTTTTATAAATGCTTAAATAAAAAGTTAATTTCAATTCAATTTGAACTATAATTACTCAAAAATAAATGTTTGTTTCCGCAACCAAACAGCTTTCCGTGCCTGCTTAAAAAATGTTAAAATTTTTTAAGACCATTTCAAAACTCCTTTTTTAAACTTTAAAAAGGTTTGTTAAACAAATTTCAAAAAAGTTCGAAAAAAACTTTGCAGGTTTATATACAACACTATAGAAAATAAAATTAAAAAATAATTAGGTCATTAACTTGTAGGGCTAAGCTGTACCTGTGATTTGAATTCTGCGGATTTCGGCAAAAAGGCATTTTTCGCAGTTTTTTAAATATAAAGTAAATTTTTTTTTGAACTGATATTTAAACTAAACAAAATTATTATGTAATAAGGTAAAGTATATGTCGAGAAATACAAAAAATTGGACAAGTAAAACCTTTAAAATACGGAGGTCAAAGGTCAAAATTAGAAAAAATTTTAATTTGTAAGAAAAACATAACGAAAAATAATTTATTTTTTTATGAATTGGAATATGAATTTGTATATTTTTATTTAAAAAATTAAATGATTTAAAATTTACTTATACTCCTACACTGCCCGAAATATTTAAAAAACCAAAATAGTTTTTTATAATTCTATGAAACTACAAGTGCAATTCCAGAAATATTTGGCACACATATGAAGACAAGAAAAGCAGTTTTTTTTTTATATGTAAAAAAAGTTGGTTCCGTTACTCCTGTGCAAAAATAACGGGACTTTTATTTAAGCTTTGAACGAAATAATTATAAGACCAAATATGACAAACTATATTAAATATTTAAAAAAAATGGAATATGTTTATCATTCCGTTTGTAATTTCCACAAAAGCTTATATTTTTGGAATATTTATAAAAAAGGAAGTCGAAATATCGAAATTCGCCCTTCCGTTTGTCGGTTGAAATGGCATTTGTGAAGGCATCCGATATTGTATTTATATAATATATGTACCAAACGATCGTCAAACCTTTCGAAAATTTTGCTATTGAAATTCAGCCAAATCGGTTTAAAAATGATAGAGACATCTGGTTTTTAAAGTTTTTTTCGAAAATAATAATTCATTCTTTAAGGCATTATTAAATAAATAAATATATTTTTACTTTCGATTTTATTATATTATTTTGTATTTCTGTGTATATCTTTCTCTTCATTCCCACTATCTAATAGTAGTTATTTATTTTGTAGAAAATTTTCAATTAGTTTTTTTTTTTATAAAAAAGTTTGTTAAATTTACTAACTAATTTATTTAATGTGCCAACATTTACTAATTTTATATAATTATAATAATCTATTGAGTATTTTTTTATGTTTAGCAAAAAGAAAAAAATTATAGAATCTGCAACATGAAAGATTATTGTAAGCTAGAGAAGAAGTAATAAAATAGAAAATTTAGAATTACATGGAAAGGAAGATTACAACATTAATTTGAAATGAAAAAAAAAAAAAAAAAAAAAAAAAAAAAACACAACAAGATGCTATTTTTTGATTATCCCACACATTAATTTGAGCACAACAATTTGCGAAATTATCAAAAAAAAAAAAATAAGAAAAAATGCTCAAAATAAAGAATAAAAACTAGAGAATTACGTGCAATTTCAATTACACTGAAACAAATAATTTGTTAGAACTATTACAAAAAAAAACTAAAAAATGTTTAATAATTTAGAATAATTGTTAAATGTAAATACTTAAACTAAGTTAATAAGTATAAGATTTTAGTTTATACTAGTAATATTGTTCAAAGATTTAGTAGAACATTTTTTATTTTGGTCTTTTTCAGTTTTTATTTTTTTAGAGTGTTTTAAATATTAAAAAAAAGTAAAAACAAACAAACCAATTTTCTATTGCAATTCAACTAATTTTATATGTCCATACGGCTGACTAGAGTGTAAGTTAATAAAGAAAAAAAAAACCAAATAAATAAATTATATAACAATTCACAGATGTTAAATAAAATTATTTGATTATATAATCTCTCTCTGTACTCTAACTATATAAGAGTTACCCTATTTTAAAAAAATTCTTAGAAATTCTTATAGATTTCTTTTATTACTTTTACATACCTTGTTGAAAATAATTCGCTTTTCTTACATACACACATACTAAAGCCATCAATTGTAGCTGCGATAAACGCTGTCGCGTTGATTGTGGCAATGGCAAAAGATCTCGTAAATTGGCAATTTCAGCATTAATTAAATCTCTACGCAATTTGGAGGCACCTTTTGTTGATTTGTTAGCATCAAACCTATAATTAAGTGAATGAACGAGGGGAAGAAAAGAAAATAATATAAAAATTAATTATTATATTGGAAAAAAATATTAAAAATATAAATAAATTCGTAGAAGTTATAATAAAGTTTATGCAGTAATACTTATTGTATGTTGGTTCCTGGCAAAAGGGGAATTATTTTTATGAATCATAAAATCCAAAAAATGGGAAATTCTTTGAATTTAACAATTATTTTACAGGTATTAATTTTATGTTATCAACTTTTGATGCTACTGCGTTGGGGTTAAAGAGTATATGTATGAGAGAAAGAGTTGTAACTCTTTAGGGATTATCATATGAACAAAATACGGATGCATTTCAATTTGCACTCACATATATATACAAAACATCACTTAAATATCGATTTCAAAAGCAAAAGTTGATGTCAGGATTGCCATTGTTGTGGGAAGGCTGAATTTTAAAATGAAATACAGACACAACTGAAATTGAAAATTAAACATTTAAAGTCTTTTCAAGCATTAGCCTAGATTAATGCCATAAAACTTCCTGGCAATGCATGATCATGAGAATCATTTTAAAAATGATCAGAAATCCAGTTTTATTTTCATTGAATCAGAGATCTTTTTTGACATCGAGATAGCTTTTGCTAGGAAACGTATAAATCTGGAAAACTGTTCTACAATATATTTTTCATGGAAAATCATAAAAAAATTTATATAATTCTTATGTAATAAAAACTGTTATACACTATAAATTTTATACAGAGATAATTATGTATTACAGAAAATGGTATAAACAAAAGAAAACTATATATAAAAACTGTTATATTATAGTTCATAGTGTATATTTAGGGAACTGTTATACACGATAATTTAAAATGTTCAATAAATTTTGTATAAAAAAAGTTGAATTACATAAATTAAAAAGAAAAAAACTGTTATACATTGAGTTTTTTAATAAGAAATCTTTTTACGCACAAAATCGTAAACAATTTCTACAGAAAAAACTGTTATAATCTAAATTTACTTCAAAACAAAATTTTCTACAAAAGTTTTAGTAATTTTTTTATACAAACAACTTTTATATAATAAATTTTCTATAAGAAAACTGTAAATTTCTTATAAAAAAAACTGTTATATTCTAATACATGGAATTTTCTATACAAAAACTGTTATACATAGAGTTTTCTATTTAAAAACACTGTTATACATAACATTTTCTACATTTTTACACAGAATTTTATACAAAGCAAACTGTTATACAAAGAATTTTCTGTAAAAAACTGTTATACATAGCATTTCATGTAGAAAAAAGTGTTATACTTAGAACTTTCTGTAGGAAAAAACTCTTATACACACATTTTTCTATGGAAACAATTGTTAAACATAAAGTTTTCTATAGTAAAACTGTTATACGCAGATTTTCAATAAGAAAAAATTGTTATACAAACAATTTTATGGGCAAATATGTTATACACACAATTTTTATCTTACAAATTCTAAATTTTCTATAGAAAAACTGTTATAAATAGAATTTTCTATATAAAAAAACTGTTATACATAGAATTTTCTATATAAAATGCTGTTATACATGAAAGGTCCAAAAGAAAAAAAATATTTCTACACAGAATTTTATATAAAGCAAACTGTTATACATATAATTTTCTGTGAAAAAGCTGTTATACATATAATTTTCTGTGAAAAAGCTGTTACACATAAAATTTTCTGTAGAAAAAACTGTTATACATAGAATTTTCTGTAGAAAAAACTTTTATACACATATTTTTCTGTAGAAACATTTCTTGTACATAATAGTAGAACTGTTATACCCAAATTTTCATTAAGAAAAAACAGTTATACAAAAAAACGCACAATTTTTTATAGAAAAATCTGTTATTAGTGTTTATAAAAAACCGACTTTTCATAAAACCGGTTTGACGGTTAACCGAAAATTGGGTAAAATTAAAAACCCGGTTTTTCGGTTAACCGTCTACTTAAAAACCGGTTAAACCGGTTAACCGACATTTTAATAATTGCTCTAATTTGAAGCTTAATAAAAATATTTTTGGTTAAAAAAAGTGTTTTTCAACTTATTGGTTTAACCATGCACCAAATAATAAACAGTGCACTGCAGTGTTCTTTATAAAAAGCGACTGATTTACATCGAAAGTTTATATGTAATACTTTTTTTCAGCCTTTAGACTAGTTTTAATACAATTCATAAAAACAATTTTTTTTGGCATCTTTTAGCACAGCTTTTGAAGCTTTATAATGATCTAACATTATTCTATAAAGTATTTTTAATATTAGTTTTTTTTCCAATTTTTCTAATATAAAGATAAAATTAAATTATCGAAATTTTAAAGCATCTCAACAAAAAGAAAGCTTCAGACCTAGGGTAATGTAATTTATATTATGATTTATATTCACCGCTTTTGAAGTTTTTCTCTTAAAGAAATATTTAAAATATCTGTATAAAATTGGTAAAATAATTAAAATTTTTTCTGCTAAAAAGAGATTTGTTTTCAATTTTTAGAAGAATTATTAATCATTTAAAAGTACATTTTCTGCACTTATTTAGTTCTACTTTTGAAATTTTTATTTCTTCCTATATAAAAATCTTATATTTCTCTTGAGCTGTACACTAAGGGAAAAAATTTGATTCAAAATCAACAACGGTTGTGGTCACATTGGTAATTTACGGTAACAGTTTTTTAATACCTTTCGTTAACAAATTTAATACAAAACATATGTAATTTAAAAATTTGATACCGAAATGGTTTTAACTTGGTGCCAATTAGGTATCGATTTTCAATAAGAATTGAAAATGCAGTGTTTAATTTAAACACATACGGTGTAGATTCATTATTGACACAGAATGGTATCGTTTTCAACACGTATGTGATTGATATTTCTCTGGGTGTACATTAGTAGGTGTAATGTTATTTTCATCTTTTGGAAAATTTCATTCGCATGAAGTTAAATGAAATGTTTAATTATCTATCTGATTTTATTATTCATACAGTTCCAAAAAGTAAATATATCAACTGACTACTTGTTAACTCAAACACCAAGCATTTTTAGTAGTTTGAAAATATTTTCTTATATTTTAAATTCAGATAAAAGTAACAAAAGGAGGAAATTTAGTGATATTTTTAGCAAATTTTTAAAACCGGTTAACCGACATAAAAAAACCGAATAAACCGGTTAATCGAAATTGAAATTTCAAATTAACCGGTTCGCAAATAACCGAAATTTTAAGAAAAAACTGGTTTTTCGGTTAACCGATTAACCGGTTTATAAACACTATCTGTTATACACAGAATTTTCTTTATAGGAAAAAGTTATACCCAGAAAAAACTGTTATACACACAACTTTATATAGAATAAAGTGTTAAGCACTGAATTTTTTATAGAATAAACTGTTATAAACACTACTTTCTATAGAAAAACTGTTATATACATAATTTTCTATAGATGAAACTGTTATACATACTATTTTCTATAGAAAAAACTTTTATACACGCAATTTTCCATAGAAGAAACTGTTATACATACAATATTCTATAGAAGAAACTGTTTTACACGCATTTATTTATAGAAAAAACTGTTATACAAGCAATTATTTAAAGGAAAAATTATTATACACAAAATTTTCTATAAAAAGCTATTATATGCACAATTTCTTATAGAGAAAATATTTAAATACGCTATTTTCTAGAGAAAAAACTGTTATACATACAATTTCTATAAGAAATACTGTTATACACACATTTTTTCTTTCGAAAAAAAATGTTTAACACAAAATTTTATATTTTAGAATTTTTGTTTTACAAAGAAAACTGTTATACACAACATTTATTCAGAGAAAATTGTTATACACAAAATTATTTACAGAGAAAACTATTATACACAAAATTTGTACAGAGAAAACTGTTATACACTCAATTTTTTATATGAATGTTATGCATAGAACTAGTTTTCAGATAATTTTCTATAAAACGTACTGTTATACTCAAAACTTTCTATAGAAGAGACTATAAATAATATTGTTATTAACGGAATTTTTTAATGCATGAATATCATTAGTTAAATTTGAATTAAGTCAAACCAAAGCTTATTTCCTTATTTATTTTTTTTACTCCTTCCTCCTTTCTTCACAACTCTTTCACAACACCTGGCAACCCTTTTATTTAAGTTTAATAATAAACAATGTGTAGTTAAATTTTGTGGTCTTGTATTTTATTTCTTAATGTCTGCTTAAAATAGAGGGAGGTATCAACAATGCTGGCGTCTGGCCTCATCATTTCGAGTACAATTTAAACAGAAAAAAAAAAATCGCAAAACCAAAAAAATAAAAACAAAAACATTGATGTATCACAAAAATTCACAAGCAGCATTGTTTTAAGCCAAGTAAAGTAAAAGGAAAAAAAAGTACTATAGACTACATAGAGAATAAGAATTCCATATGAAGAAAAGAATAATAATATCCAGCTTCTTTTATTTTGTTCATTTGAGTTTTTTTCTTTTTTTAGGTTTTTGGTATTATTAAAGCCTTTGGGTGGTTTTGATGATGGGATTTATATATTTGTTGCAGATTGTGTTTCTTTTTTTGTTTTTGTTGTGCAGCAAGTAGCAACTTTGCTTTTGCTGTTAGTGCAGCTTACAATAATACCCAAAAACTCTTAACTTTATATGCGTTAAAGTAGCTGATTTCTGGATTTCTTGTTCGAAAAATTTTTGTTGTTTTATTTTTATTTTACTTTTGGCTTTATTTCTTTTATAATGAGTTTTATTTACACTTTTCCCACGCTACAAATTCATAAATTTTTTTGAAATGTAAGGAATTTGTGCAAACAATTTTATAGTAAAAAAATATAATTTAGATTTTTTTTTTTTTCTTTTTTTTGCTTTAAGTACAAAACAATATTGGTTTTTCTTTAAATTATATGTACTAGTAGAATAAGAACTTAATTTCTTTACATCTTATTGTACATTACATATTTATGGTGGTTTTTGTGTAAAGATTTTTCTAAACTTAGGTTTTCATTAGTAATGTTTGTATTTATGGTTATTTTGTATTATTTCCACATCCTATGATTGCTAATATTTTTATTTCAGTATTCAAGTACAGAAATTCCACAAAAATTCTTGGAATTTTTCAAATTTCCTATGAATATACAATACTCGTATTATCATCGTCTTCAATAACATGTTTAGGCTTTTGTTGGTGTTTTTGGTATGATGCAAACAGAATCTCCTTGGACTTTAAAATAATGAAACATTTATAGAATGAATTATACTAAACTAATCATAAAGAAACTTACAGTTTTAAATTGTTTTTTGGTCTAAGGAACAGGTGATGCCTTAGCACGAAGAAAAATATCAAAATTTGAATCGAAATATTTAAAAATATTTCGTTACAAATTAATATTAAATTAAATTTCAATTTCTAATAAATAAATGTATTAATTCTGCATGTAGAATAAATATTTATAAAAATTATATAGTTTTTAAACAAAAATCTATATTTGAAATTTTGTTCGAATTTTCGAAAATGCTAAAAATCTAAAAATTTTGTGATAATTTCGAAGAAGTCCTTTTGAATATTATAAATATGTATAATTTATCTAAATTAGGTAGTTTTGGGCTTAAGTTTTTTAAGCGAAAATAATTTTGAATTTTCGAAAATATTAAAAATATTTCAAATCGGAAAAATTTTGTAAAAAATTATATTTCTTTTGTGTAAACAAGTAATTCTTTTGCAAATTAGATAGTTTTAGAACTAAAATCTATATTCGAAAATAAATTCGAATTTTCGAAAATATTAAAAATTTGAGAAATTTAAGAAATTTTTTAAGAAAATATATTTCTTTTGTGTGAACAAGCAATTTTTTTTACAAATTAGATAGTTCTTGAACTAAAATCTATATTCGAACTTCGAATTTTGGAAAATATTAGCTATTTTTAAAATCTAAAAAATGTAAGAAATTATATTTCTTTTATATAAGCAAGTAATTTTTTGCAAATTTGATAGATTTTGAACTAAAATCTATATTCGGAAATAAATCCGAATTTTCGAAAATATTAAAAACTTTTAAAATTTGAGAAATGTTTTAAGAAAATATATTTCTTTTGTGTGAACAAGTAATTTTTTTACAAAATTAGATAGTCTTTGAACTAAAATCTATATTCGAACTTAACTTCGAATTTTCGAAAATGATAAAAATAAAGCAATTTATGATATATTATAAAATAATTTATTTATTCTTCATATACAATTAATATTTACAAAAATTTTATAATTTTTTAACTAAAATCTGAATTCGAAATTGAGTTCGAAAATGCTAAAAATTTTATAATTTAGAAATATTTTCTAAGAAATCTTATATAAATAATAAAATTTAGTAAATTTTATCGAAATTAAAAATATTTTGGTTTAAATTTCTTATTCGAAAATAAATTAGAACTTTCGAAAATGCTAAAAATTTTGTAATTTAGAAATATTTTCGAAGAAATCTTATATAAATAATAAAATTTAGTAAATTTTATCAAAATTTAACAATTTATGGTTTAATTTTCTTTTTCGAAAATAAGTTAGAATTTTCGAAATTGTTTAAAAAATTATATTTCACAAAATTTATGTATATTTTTTCTTAAAAGATTGAAATGTATAAAATAACTATTTATTTTGCAAAAAGGATTAATATAATCTATATTCGAAATTAAATTCGAATTTTCGAAAATGTTAAAAATTTTGCAATTTAATAATATTTTCGAATATACATATTTGAATATTAAAAAGAAGTATATTTTTTATAAATTAAGTATATTTTTTAAATTAAATATGCCACAACAAGATTTGAGAAATTTAGCTAGAAAATATATTTCGTATATCTAAACAAATTATATTTTTGGTAAATTTGATAGTTGTTGTATTAAAATCTATATTCGAAATTAAATTCGAATTTCCGAAAATTCTAAAAACTAAGCAATTCAATAATAATTTCGAAGAAATCTTATTGAAATATTATAAATAAGAATATTTGATCAAAATGAAGTATTTTTTGAGTTAAATTTCTTATTCGAAAATAAGTTCGAATTTTCGAAAATGCTAAAAATTTGTAAAATCTGAGAAATTTTGTAAGAAATAAAATTTTTCTGTATAATTAAGTGATGTCTATGTAAATTTTATAATTTTTTAACTAAAACCTATATACGAAATAAATTTCGAATTTTCGAAAACGAAAAAAATCAAGGGTTGGAAAAAAATTTCAGAAGAAATCTTATATGAATATTATAAATAGGAATTTTTATATAAATTAAAAACTTTTTTTAATAAATTATTTATTCGAAATTAAGTTCAAATTTTCGAAAATGCTAAAAATATAGAAAATTTAAAAATATTTTCGAAGAAATCTTACTTAAATATTATAAATAAGTACATTTTGTCTAAATTAAGTACTTTTTTAATAAAATTTATTATTCGAAAATAAGTTCGAATTTTCGAAAATGCTAAAAATATTTAAAATTTGTAAAATTTTGTAATAAAATATAATTTTTCTATATGTAAACAAGTAATATTTAGTAAATTTGATTGCTTATGGGCCAAAATTTATATTAAAAATTAAGTTCGAATTTTCGAAATTGGTTAAAAACTTTCAAATTTAAAAAAATTTTGTTTAAACTGTATCAATTTGTATCAAAATATTGTAAAATAAAAAAAAAAAAAAATTGAAAAAAGTTCGAATTTTCGAAAATGCTCAAAATATTTAAAATTTAATTTTTTTTTTTTTAATAAAATATATTTTTTTTATATAAAGGACTAATGTTTGTTAAATTTGAAGGTTTATGGGCTAAACTCTATACACAAAATTAAGTCCGAATTTTCGAAATTAATTTAATATTGTAAAATGATTTTTCTTTTTTTTTATTATTAAAATAAACATTATTTTTTGCATAATATTCATAATTTTTGAATTAAAATCTAATTGGAAATTAATTTCGAATTTTCGCAAATATGTTCGAATTTTCAAAAATTAATTTTTCGCAAAAAAATCATTAAAACTATACATGTTACAATTAAAATAGACTCATATTTCACAAAAATCGATATGTAAATGTCGAATTTATTCACAATTAGTTAAGGAATTTTAATTAAAAATTATGCAAAGAATTATAAAATCATTTACAAAAACATTTTAATAAGAAACCATCACTTAATTGCAAATTTCAACGATATTATACATCTAGATTTGACTTCTCAGGTGCCTTAGTTTGACCACTAAAGTATTTTATAGCCTTTTTTTTCATAACCAAAAGAAAAAAAATATTCATCATTTTTCTTAAAACTACAAAAACAATATTTAAAATAAATCCCTCGCGTAACACTGGTAGCTAAAACATCGGCATCATCATCATCGTCGTCATTCTCATAAACTTCATTATGAGGATCAACAACATCGTGTTGCCACAAACGAGATGTATCACTCAGTCAGTCACTTTATTCGCCCAGGTTGGTGGTAAATAACAACAAACAATATGCAAAAAGATATTCTGCAACATATCAACAGCAGCAGCATAAACAACAGATACTAAGCAACCAATGACTGGCTGGCTATATGTTAGCTAAAGACAAAAACTAAATATTTATGCTACAACATAAGGCTATTGACTACCGAGCTGTTGTTGCTGTTGTTTTATACAAAAATATTGTATTTAGAATAAATTTTTGTTGTTGTTGTCTGTATAACAAACTCTCACACTTTTATTTCTGCTGCTGTTAAAGCTTTTTACAGCTAAACTATTGTCTGTCCATCTGTCCGTCTGTCTTAAGTTCTTCCTTTATTTGGGGGTTTTCATCGATTCGTAGTAGTTGTTATAGTGCTGATGATGATTATGATGATGCTGATGATGATGATGGTGGTGGTCAATTATCTTTTTTCTCTGTGGTTTGCTACCGGTATTGAGTTTTTTAAGTTGGCATTTTACAGCTTTACGTAAAAGTATAATGAAGTTTATGGATTTATGAGCGCTCTGTTCTTGGGAAACACCAAGTTATATGATGAAGGCAATGAAATGCTACCAAATAAAAAGCAATAAAAAACACAACAATTTCTCTCATTTTTGCCTTAAAGTTAAAAGAACAACAAAAACAAAAGCGTAGTAGTATAAAATAGCAAATCAAAAATATTTAATAAAAAAACCAACATTTACGCGTGATATTGATCGGCGCTTCGTTGTACACACACACATAATCTAAAGCTTTTTTGTTTTTTTTTTATTTTAGTATTGAGGTTTGATTTTTGTGGTCTAACTAAATCATATTCTTAATAACGGATTGTATGAGGTTGCTGATGAATTTTCATTGGAGTCTTTGGTTTATGAGGCTGCTACTTATTTATTTCATCATTCAATATATTTTTTTTTTTTTTTTTGGTTAATTTTTTCTTGCTACCGGGCAAAATATTTTGTAAATCTCAAGTTCATGTTTTGTATATGTTATACGTGGTTTATGGGTTCTATATGCATATTGCTGGTACTTTTTATTATTTTTTGCTTATTTTTAGCTTTAGCTACTGTTTAATGCTGTTGCTGCTGCTTTTGCTATTTCTTGTTTGTATATTATGTGTTTTTTTTCGGCGATGATTGCTTTAATTTGCGTGCGAAAGTTTTTAATAAAATCTCAAGCAAAAAAAAAAATATGAAAATATAAATTCTGGCTATATTTTTTTTTTTTAGTTTTCAATACATCATTTACATTGTTCCCATGACTGTTTTTTCTTTTTTTTTCAATTTAAATTCATGGTTTATAAAAGTTGTAATTTTGTAGGCGACCAATAATTTATTTTTTTATTTTCTTACATTCCTAAAGAGAAAATTTATTTATAAATACATATTTTGACTAATTTTTGGTTCTCGTTCGATTTAATATTATGTATTTTGTTTAACATTTTAGAAACATTTTGTGTTAACAATAAAGATATCAAATGAATGATAAAAATTTGCATAATTTAGAGATTTAGTAATTTTCATTAATTACATTTTATTTAAATAGTGATTAATTCAATACAGACATGATATACATAAATATATCATTATAAAGGAAATTTTGTCTTCAAAACGATATATAAAATATTTTGTTATTCAACAATTTATAAAAGAATTTTGTTAAAATTAAAAAAAAGAAATACAGTAAAAGATCTCTTAAGGGATAGCTCCTAAAGGCGGACACTTTTTTTAGGTCTCATGGTTTAGGTGACATTTTTAAAATAAATTAATATCCGCTAGGCGGACGCTGACCCTTTTTTGAAAAAAACATCTCTCGTAAACGGTTAAAGAAATGTACCGAATATTGTGTAATGAGATGCATTTTATTTTAATTTTTGTCCGTGTTTGCATTCATATTTCATCTTTACTTATACTTATATATGTAGTTTACTATTCCTCTTTCACTTAACTTTTTGTTGGTTTTAAGCAAAATGAAGTTTTTTTTTTAATTTAACGTTGATTTTTACACTTGATTTAAAGTTCTTCATACTGAAAAAGAGAAAATGAAAATTTGATCCCAAAAAACAGTATTCTCCTGAAGACAGTCTCGATTAATCTGCAATCTCCAATACTTAAGAAATAGTACAAGAACTCACTTGTTATAATCAATTACGAATTGATGAAATTACAAAAAAATTATAATAATTTCTAAAAATTCAAATAAATTTTCTTATAAACTTTGGATTTTGATAACAAAATTGCCTTGCGTGATATTTATGGCAATTGCAGTAATGGACCGGTCCCTCAGTACCAGTTGAGTACCCATTGACACCTAACTTCACTCAACTCCAAAAGTTCCAGTTGAGAACCAGTTGACACACTCACTATATAACAGTTTAGAGTCAATTTATAACATACTTGTTAAGTGTGCAATTATCAAACTCGAGCGCAATAACAATCTGTGGCTGGGTGGTAAGCGTTGAAGACTATAAAACATAAGATACTTCAGAAGAACATGGGTTCGATTCTCGGGGTACCGCCATCGACATTAACGAAAAATTATAAATTAAAAATAAACGTAATTAAAAAAAAATTTTTAAAAAGTAAACAATTGTAAAAGTAAACAATTGCAAATAATTTCTAAACCAATGAGAAAATTAATTATAGAGTCCCAGCAAAAACTTTGGTTGCTATGTAATGAGTAAAGAAGCTAATATAATGCCTCTCAACTACTTACACATTAGCTGAATAACTCATTATTTTAACACGGTGATGACATTAGAGGCAACTACTTACCCTATACATTACTTAGATGTCATTACAATAACTAATTACTTCCAAGCTGTTAAAGAGCGCATCGGTTTTAAAACATTAATGAAGTCGTGATTATTAATAACTATAAGTAATGAAATATTTTTTTGTTGTTGTAAACATTTTTTAAATTTTAATTTAAAAAACTTACAACAACCAAAAATGTATTTAAAATAAATGTAATAAAAATAAACTATTTTAGATTACAAATTAATTCATACGCAAATTTTTCCTTTCATTTATATATCCCTTCTTCAAATATATAAATTGGTAACTGCATTATAAAAATCAATAAAAATTAATATTTTCAAAAATCTGATCATAAATAATTATTCACATTCGGGTTATAAATAATTAGTTACTAAACAACTTTTATGTAATACAAACAGTATGTTGTTGTCATTACAAAGTAACTACATGTCATTACCAAGTTTTTGCTGGGGTAATACCATATCAAAACGGACAAAAAACAAATATTTTCGGATTTGATATCTCCGAGTCACAATCTTCCTGAGTAAAGATCTTCCCGGTCCAAAAATATTACGTTTCAAAAATGAAAAAGCGTTGAATTTCTTCCAAATATAATCACACTTTATTGCTCATAACTTCTAAAATATATATTGCACAATTTTTATTTTTATTTCATTTAATATAAAAACATATTGACTCTAAAACGACAAGTAAGATATTTATATACTAAGAAAGTTCAAAGGTCAAAATCGATAATATAAATTTCAAAGCTTAATATCTCAAAAAACGGTATTTTGAAATTCTTAAAAAATGTATACATTGATAATGTAAGTCTAATTTTTATGTGTGCCAAATTTTAAGTTGGAGCCTCTTTTTGTTTAGGAGTTATGAAGCAAAATATGGTAAAAAGCATATATTTTGTATGTAAAATTTAAAATATTTACAAAAAATAATTTTGAATTAATTTTTTGTTTAAAATATTTAAAAAAATAAAATTTTATTTACAAAATTTTACTTTAGTTTATATTTTTTTACATAACATCTGAAGTAAAGAAGTGTCCAACACGAAATTTTGCTCAAGTATAAATAAGAGTTGTATTAATATTATATAATTTTTTTAGCATTTCAAAGATATCGTTTTCGGAGATATAATGGTTTATTTTTTGTTAGTCTTATTTTGACCTTTGAACTTTCGATCTAAAGTAACTCACTATATATCATTTTAAAGGTAATTTCTTTGTTTTTAAAATTACACTAAAATTAACATATTATTTTTTATAGCTTAGGGGTTATTAATAAGAAAACATGGGTCTGAAATTTAATATTTTCGGAAACACTTCCAATGATCAATGCTTGTAGTGAATTTCATTGAAATCGAAGGTGTCAAATCCAATTGCTGTCCGTTTTGATATAGAATCACTCAATAGGCTTAATATCTCCCCCTGTCTGTGGGAAACATTCTTATGTCCATATTTCAAACCTAAATTAAATGAAATTCATTCAGATTGTTTGTTGTTCTGTTGAGCAGTTTGCTATTTACTATAATTTGCACACTATCTAAAATGTGCACAAATAATCAAAATCATATTTTTTCCTGGTCTTCAAATAAACCAAACTGTTAGTTATTAATACGTTTCAGACAATTGTAATAATTTTTATCGCTTTTTACTGCATATTTTGTCATGTATTCATAGAAAATCTTTTTTTGGGAGCATATTTTAGCAATTTAAATACATAACATACTTTTTATATTTTATACTTAATATTACAATAACATTTTTGACATAATCTGTCATTAGTTAAATCTGATTCCCATATAATTTTCATATAAATTGATATATTGATTCTATGAAAAAATGTTTAACTGTTCCTGTCCCTGGTTTTAAATCCTAAATCATTTATTTTATAGCCAAGAATATGTTATATTTATTAGAGACGCACAAAATTTTAGTTTCAGTATTTACTTTCTGCTCCAAAGAGAACAAAAAATAAATGTGAAGAAAATAAAATTGTATAATTTATCTTATTCAAAAACTTTTTTACTTTAGTTACCTGTCTTTTTCATGCATCTTTCCTTTAAGAAAAAGAATTCAGTAACTTATTTTCATTCGTACATTCATTTAGTATTTACTCGGCTTATACATATGTACTTATGTATGTATTTACTTCGTTGACGAATTTCAATTGACTGCGTCATGACATGACAACAGACACACGCTTCATCAATTTATCAAGTAAACATACATAACAAACAACTAATTGGTCGAAGACTGTCGAAGTTATAAATACAATAACAACAACAAAACCAACGATAATAATAAATACACTCACTCTTTTTACACACTCTCTGTTGAAAAATCAAATAAAATCACACACAAATACCATCACTATCAAAAAAAAAAAAAAAGACACGATTGTTAAAAAAAACAACAAAAATATCTTACGAATGAAAAACTAAACGAACAACTTGTTTATATAAATGTGTATAGAAATGTTTTTCTGTCCATAAGCCTTTCTCTGGATGTTGTGGTTTTATGTTGTTCAAACTCCACATGAAATGATGGAGCCTTTTGGGGAGCAGAGAACACAAAAAAATTTCGCACAGTTGTTGCTGTTGTTGTTGGGTGTAATGTGTCACACGCATCAATGATTTTACGCTTTTTAAACTCGTGCTCAAATTTATGGATGCGTATGAGTGTGTAGTTGTCCACAATAATCATTAATAATGTATGAAGCAGAGATGGAAAAATTATGTATTAATGTAAAAATGGTTTTCTTGTTTTAGATGAAAATAAAGTTTATATAAATCGAAAAAATATTTTTAAAATTGTATCTATGATTTCACATAAAAAAAAAATCTAAATTATTATTAAACTTTTAGTAAATGTTAAATTCCCATCTCTGTGGAGAAAAGATCTCGTTTATACTACATACATATGAATTACTTTTTATTTCTTCTCACAAACAAATCAAAAGTATTTTCATAAAGCGCCAATCGTACGTCAGAAATGTTGACATCAAAGATCATGAAGTGTGTGTGTTTAAAAAGAAAGAGATGGCTACATATGATTTGAGGCTTCTTTTTTTAAATAAAGAAGTTTATTTAATAATTTTTAACATTTTATATATTTAATCAAATAGCAATAGTAATAATAACTAAAATAAATTAGATAGTGTATAATGTTATGTGTTTAAATATTTGTTTTATCGCACAAGCCTGAAATAATTGTTATTATTAATTGTATTAAATCAATAAAACAAATATAAATTTTCTTTTTTTTTTTTTTTCTCAATTGTTGTCTTAAGTTGTTATTATCAGTTTCGAAAACATATGATTATTATTTGTTATTTCTTTTTGGAGCACGCTTTGAATTTACAATTTTACGCTTAATTAAATTATGGCTAGACTTTTTTATATATCAATACATTTTAAGCTTTGATGTTTTTGTTTTGTTGTTAAGCAAAATTAAAAATACCATTTTAACACTGAATAATGGATTTTTCAGTAGTTTTATGTCTAATTTTTTATTGCCATTGTGGGTAATAAAGATAAAAAAGCATGTGAATTTTTTGATTTTTTTTATAAATAATTTATACACATTTTTATGTTAATGTGTTTTGTTTAAGATTTTGTTTTAAAAATAAAAATTATTATTTTATCATTCTATATCTTAGCAATCAATTTTTGGTAAAATATTCTCTTTAATAATAATTAATAATTAACAAATTCACTATTAATGCTGCATACAAAAGATTCTGTTTGACACAGTTTGTAAATTCTTGCAAAATCTTTTGGGCTATGATTTATTAAGCATCATCTCAGACCTACAAATAATGCTAAAACTGGACTATGGAAAGACCTACAATAAAAGCTAAAACTCTGCTTTAGAAACTCTTATATTTAAGCCAAAATTTCACAATGAATAAGACCTACCATTTAAGGTGAAATTTTACATTATAAAGTCCTACAATTTAAGCCAAAATTCGACTATGCAAAGGTCTGAAAAAAAAATATTTCCTTAAAGACTTAACACGAATCTGTTTTCAGTTTTTTTCATCAGATCTGGATATTTTTTTATGGGCGTATCTATTTTACCATAACTCTGTACAAATGATGTACAGCGGCCGAAATAAATATAAGTTCACTTAAAAAAATTTTGTTTTTTTTAACAAAGAAGCGGGTATATATCATCTTTTTCAATTCGGTATAATGCTGTGGCGAATTCTGTTATATATTTTTTTTTTTTTAATAATTTAGTATTTAGTATTTTTGTATAATAAAGCATAGGAAAATTATCGTTTTATGCTGTTCTTGTTTAGTTTTAAGTTCACTTTAAATAAAAGTGGTTTACTTGGTTGATTAAAAGAAAAAGTATTATAAAATTATTATTTAATTATCTGTCAACATTAAAATTAAAATTCTTTTCCTTAAACGTTTTTCTCAAATAAATCGTGGAAAGCCGTTGTTCGCAGAAGAACCAGGAAAAATTTAGATTTTTAATAATTAAACGCTTTCCAACTGTGCTATCACTAAAATAAAAGACAGATCTTTTTATGTTGTGTATAATTTTTTGAAATTAAAATAAAATTCTATCACTAAAAATAGTTCCGGTCGTCATCCAATGCTGTCTCTGCACCAAAAACGGGCTATTAGTCGATCGAAATACCATCTACTATAATTTGGGTCTTAAATTAAGAGTTAGTTTTGATTTCTAGTAATGATTAGAAGAGTTTAACAGGTTTTTTTTTTTTTTTTAGAGCTCAGAACACCTTACTTTAACAAAACTAATGGCGTACCGCTTTAACATAAGATCACAAAAATAGGCCTTTGAGTTGGTCGAAAAAAATCACAAGAATTACGGCGAAATAAAGAAAGAAAAAGTTTTTCGTGACGAAATGAAGTATAATTTGCATGTACCCATGGAATCCAGAATTGTTTACGTTAAGTAAAGGAGACAGTATGAGTAGACATTTTTGGGGAGGTGCATTTATGATATTGGCTGAATTTTTTTTCCAAAGGAAAGCTTACACTGGCATAAATTTGAATCAGAATGAATTCCAAAAATAATGTGGAAATGCTAAAAATATCGTTATTTGAAAACAGCTAAAATTTAATGGGTTTTAACATAATTTTTTAGCAGGACAATGCAGTCATTCAAAACTCCTGGCAATTTAGGGAGTCCGTTTCTCTAAAATCATTAACAATTTGTGATTCTCAGCCCGTAGACGTCTCCTAAATTTTATGAAAAACTTATTGGAAATCTTTGCGTGCAAATTGTATGCCAATAGTGAACAGTATGAAGCCGTAAAAACAATAAATATGCAGTAGTAACGGTTTGGTGCAAAATTCTTTTAAAAACTTTGGAAAACTTGGTAAACTCAATTAAATTCAACATTTCTGACATGATAAAATGTAAAGGAGATGAAATAAATTACTAATTCTTAAGAAAAATAATAGTAATTAATATTTTTGTAAGCTTTTGTTTAGTGAACTTATCTTTATTTTGCACCTCATTTTTATTATTCTTTAAAATTTTTTGCTTAAAATATTTTAACAAAATTATTTTTAAGTTTTCTTAGAATAAATATTATTAAAAATATAAAACAAAGAAAATAATTAAAAGCAAAAATTCAACAATCGATTTTTGCTGAATTTTGTTGGTGAACTTATATTTATTTCGGCCGCTGTAGACTAAAAATGTCTTCAAACCACCCTAATATAATTTTTTTGGTTTGCTCAATATTTTGGAGCTATTTTCAAATTAGTGTCCCAAAAAAAAAAAAAAAAAAAAAAAATTATTCTTACAATTTAAAGCAAAAAAGTTTCTGTTTTTTATCTGTAACATAAAGCTAGTAGTGCTACGAATAAAACAAGCAATGTATCATCAAAATTGGTGCTCAAATCTTGATTTTTTTCACAGTTAAACTTTTTTCATTATTTGAATTTACAAAGCAGTTAGAATCTGAAAATGGTAACAAGCGGTCTCCTTTTCATAAAATGCATCGAATTGTATCAATTCATTACAACAAAATTTTGTGTGGGATCTAAAAAAGTACGTTTTGTTAAAAAAATGTTGGAAAAATTTACAATTTCTTTGTATTTTAAAGGAAGTATTTTTCAAGAATTTATTAAATGATCTAAAAATACTGTTCGCAAAAATTGTGAACCAAACTAACTATAAAAATGTTTGTTCTCTTAAAATCAAAAAAATGATGAAAAAAGTGATTTTTTTTTTCTGTAAAATGTAAATTTTTTGCAGAAAAAAGTAAAAACAAATTATTCTATCAAAGTTTTTTTTTAGTGGAGTTCAACCCATTGAATACTAAAAATAACAAAAAAGTGGGAAAAAGTACGTTTTGCTCTGCGACTCATCAATTATTAGGAGATGTAAAAGTGGGCAAAAAATAAAAAAATAATTATAATAAGATAGGTTGATTAAATGGAATTTAATTTATTTAAAAAAATTTTCCATTTTGCTTGAAATAATGTTTTTTAGAACTCTAATTTCTGAATAACCCCGAAACTTTAGGCAAATGAAAAAAAATAAATAAATAAATAAAAAATATGTTAAAGTGACAACGATAATTTTCGTGTGCATATTTTGATCTTTCAATTGTATAAATCAGACAACTTGTGCCTTATTAGAGGTAGATATTGGACATGCCAATAAAAAAAAAAAAAATACAACCTGATTGAAAAAAACTGAAACCAGTGTAATTAAAGTTGAAATCGAAATCCTAAAGACCTCCAATTAAAGCTAAGAATAAAGCTATATATATGACTCAGATTTAATCAAAAATTTGACTATTAGAGTGATGCTAAAATTGAACTGCAAAAGATGTACGATTTAAAACAAAATAAGACCTTGTAAACCTACGATTGAAGCTGAGATTAGACTCTCTATAGTACAATTTTACCTCAAATTGTAGATCTTTATATTGACATAGTTTATAGGTCTTAATATAGTCCTATTTTAGCATTCTTAAAACTTAATTTAATTAAAGTTTTATATCTTAGGAGCTATATTGAAAATAATTTCAGTACATATAATATTTTTATTATGCTGTTATAAGTGAAATTTGACCAACAATTGGGCTTTTTGTAGTATCGTAAGTACAGAACTAGAAAACCCCAAATCGATGCCACGGATCATACCAAATTGTTAATAAAGTCCAAGATTCTTTTAACATCCAGACTTCCAAACCATCAAAATCATTTAAGAAGGTTTTATTTAGGAAACGTCTTCTTTTTTCTCCTACAGAGGCGGCCATGAGCAAAGAAAGTGATTAACAGACTCCTACTCGTCGTTGCAGATATCAGAGAATGACCATCAATAGAGAGAGTTCGACTCTCGTGAAAGATGATAAGATTCTAGATTGTCTTGAATTAAGCTCTGGCTAGAAACTTCTGGCAAGTATTGAAACTCCTCTACCAATCGTTTGCTTCTAGAAGAATAAATTCACGTAGTCATTGGTAAACCTACATTCTTCTTATAAGGAAGCACCTGTGTGGCAGTACCACTTTACCGAGCAAGTCTTCTAAATTATTAGTCCCTATATCACAGTGTCCTTAAATTAAATGCTGCAGATAGATCTCGTTCAGAGAACTAAGGCATTTACGGATCACCCTGGACATCAAACTCGGCGCACATATCTATTTAAGGACTCCACACGAAAAAATCATTGCACGATTAGAGGCTTATAACGTGAAAAAGTTATTATTTCTCAACAAAAAATTATTTTTTTTTTTTTTTTTTTTTTTTTGGCCATAAAAAATATAAATAGTAAATGATCACTGAAAAGGAACCTGGTTGAAAGCCCCTCATTCATTAAGTTGTTCTACATCTTTTATCTGAATAATTTTACAAAAAAGCTGACCTGAACAACTACAAAATAAAAAAATTCCTAATAGAAAGATTAGCAAAAGTGGAGGTAAATGGTAGGACGAAATAATTTAAGATTAATTTTTTAAAACAAATATTAATGCTGTCTTATTAATTATTTTTTGTTTGATTTTGCTTCAATCATCATAATGATAATATTAACAACTAGAATAATTGATTTTATTATTACTGCTTTTTTTAAATAGATATAATAAGCTGAAAATTGTTGTAAATTTACTATAATTTATTTTATATTACAATATTTTTATAGACAATTTTTTAATTTTTTTTTTTTTTATATTTATTAAGAACTGTCTGTTTATTTAAAAAAATTTGAAACCAATTAGAAAATTATATTAATAAATAATATAATTAAATTCCAGATTGGTTTACTTTCCATAAGATAAATTGTAGGCACATATTTTTTCGCACGCATTACTTATATGGGCAATTCTCATTTCTCAGTTCAAGACTATAAATAGAATTTTGAAAATTTTTTTTTATAAACTTTTATCTTAAACCTCCATAAAATTGACGCCGTTCGCTAAAAGTTATTCACATGAACAAATTTGTGTTCCACTAGAGCCAAGGAATATTGATACTAAATATCGTTGATGTGCCATCAAAAAATTTTCGAAATTTTTTTTAACACCAAAAGTAAACGAGTTTGAAGAATTTCCTATATATAAATAAAATTATTTTTAAGAAAAATCTTTGCTAATTTTTCGTAATTTTCTTTATTTACTGTTATTCATTTTACTATTACAAAAACTTATATTTAATTAATTTTACAAAAGGGATCAAGTCTTCTGCACTGCTCAATTATTCCTCTTAACTTTTAGTATAATATTAATATACTAAAAATATGTTTTGTTTGCTTAGTAAATATTTATTTAAACAATTAACAAATCTACATAAAAGAACTGGATCAAAAAATCATAATAATAAAAGAAACTTACAGTTTAATGTTAGACATAACTAAAAAAAAGAAGACAAAAAAACTCTATGCAGCATAAATTTGTAATATTAGCTAGAGGGATCCATATAGATAAATAATTACTTATGTATAAACTTGTGTATCTTCCGTATTTTCACCAAACAAATAAACAAAAAAACACTCAAGTGTTAATGAAATTAGCAACCCTTCTTCTTCAACTTCATTTAGTTCTTTTTTCTTTCTTCCTAACGGCTGCTGCTTTAGTTTTTCATTACTAGTAAATAATTTTCTCTTAAAAGTTTTATTACAACTTACAATGTTGCTATATATTTGTTTGTCTGTTTGGCTTGTGAACTATATTAGGTCTTGAATTGTTAATCTTGATACAAGCAGCAAGGTATAAGGTATATACATACATACTATTTTCTTTTAACAAATTTGTTATTTAAACTACCAACAAGTATTTATATACATAAATTTTCTTTGGTCTGTTAAAAGTAAATATATTTTATTTGCTTAGCTATATATTTGTATTTGTATGGATGAATAAGTAAATGTATCTATAAGATATTTAAACGAGAATACGTATTTGTATGTAGCTACAAAATAAAATTAAGTAAATCTTTTAGGGTGCTAATTGACAGAATTCACAATGCATTCGCACGTTGGAATTTCTATTTGTTCAGTGTGGCCGGCCAAAAAATTAAAGGTGGCTAACACTCACACGATAGCCTGGCTAGAGCAATATATTTATTGGTAGCAGTTGTGTTAAACTAAAGTCCAAGTAGCGACAATGTGACTGACTGAATTGCTGAATCTGATCTGATAATGTTAGGTCTGCTATTGGATTTTTTTTTAAGATTTTAGGTATTTGTATTTGTGTGTTACATTTTCTCTATTTAATTAGTGTAATTAAATATTTAGAGCGCATTTAACAGTTAGTTTTTTATTTTTTAAGTTAAGCTGTAACAGTTTTCGATATTTTTTCAATATGTTTTTTACTGTTATTAACAAATTGTAAATGTTAACTTTCGTCATTGTTATGAATGGTTTTCAGTTTTTTTTTTTTTTTTTTTTAGTTTTTTTTTATTGAAAATGTGTTAAAATTTTGATGTTAATTAAAGTTTAATTAACTTTAAAAGAATAGGCTGTATTTTAGCAGTTAGTGGTGTTTATGGCATATGAAAGTTGAAGAATTTTAATATGGATTTCTTAGAAATGAAAAAAAAGAAAAAATACACTTTTTATTTTTACCCGAAAACAAAAATAAATCATGGACTGTAGGTCTTCGTTAAAGACATTACATAACTTTAACTTTTTATTTTTACCCGAAAACAAAAATAAATCATGGACTGTAGGTCTTCGTTAAAGACATTACATAACATTTTTAAAAAAATTTGAAACTTCCTGTAAATCTCGCGATAAGTCACAATTTGTAAAATTAAATAGGTAGCACCATATATTGAAGCATATCTCGAATATGACTAAAGATTAAAAAACTGAGCCGTAGCAAGAGCCGTTTTCGACCCATTTAACCCTACATTAAGGACATTACCATTCTGCCAAAAAATCTTTAAATTCTATAAATTAATTTTTTACCTAATAATAAATTCAAAAGAAACTTGATGATTAAAATATTGATATCACTTTCCCTGAATTAAGCGCCATTTTCGACACCTTTTATTCTAATGTGTGTCGTTACAAAATAATGTATTAGATTGGAGGCTTTACACAGCTGTAGTCAGACCCATCCTTCTCTATGTAAATATAATCTGTTGATCATTTTTACGGGAAATTACCAACAACAAATTCGTTGAGACTCAAAGATTGCTTGCGCTATTGTAATATTGAAAATTTGAGAACCACTCCAACTACTGCTCTTGAGAAGGTGTTCTTACCCTAAAAGGAATAGCTTTGAACACGGTTTAGAGCAATTTGACGGTGGGGTTTATTCTACCACCGCATTATAGCGGGGAATTTATAGGGATTATGTTGACGCGTGTGTCTGTTTTAGTTGCTTCATTCCAGAAAGGGACTAATGGACATACGATGAAACCTGGAACAAATATGAGATAAACTTCTTAACTGAAAGCTCTGAATTTGATGGAGGATTTTTGTAGTAGGTAGAGGCATCACTTACTCGAATAGCCAAGGGTTTTATGGCCCCTACTCTGACGTTCATAGTGGACCAGGACTTCTGAAACTTTTAAATAGCTAGATATATTTAAATGGAATTTTACTAGGCTAATGTTGAAATGTTTTTCGACTGGCTTGAAAGAGCACAGGTTCTTAGGTCGTCTGTAGGGCAGGGGTTTGATCTCTAAAGTTGGTCAACTCTGGTAATTTAAAAAAAATCATAAAATTTTAATTTATTCAGCGGTTGAAAAGATACAAAATTATTTACAAAAAATCGTTTTGAGGTCTTTAAACAAGATCTGCCTGAAGAACAATATGCACTTAATTTAGGTCACAGACACAGTTTGACGAACTAGTCACAGAAGGCACTACCACACAGATCTTTCTAAGTTAGAAGAATCTTATAGCATAACTATGATGAAGCTGTATATTAGTGAATTGATTCTGCAAGAGGCAAACAATCGTTGGAGAAGTTTAGCCAGAGCTCAGTTTAAATCGATTCAAAATCTTATCGTTTCTTTAAAGAAGTAAACTCTCTCTACTGATAGCCTTTAACATTTTTTTCTTTAATTACACTAGTCGGCAAAAAAATCCTCCCCCAAAGACGAATAGTTGAACTTGATACATTTTGATGTGCTAAACACGAATCTGCTTTCAGTTTTTTTCCATCACGTCTGGATTTTTTTATGGGCATGTCTAATATTTCGCCCATAGCAAGGCCATTACTCTAGTATATTTGCTCAAAAGATGCGGACGAAAAACATCTTCAAATCACCCAAGCATAATTTTTTAAATGCTCAACAGTTTCGAAGTTATTTTGAAATAAGTGTCAAAAAAATCTTTTTCATGCAAAATTTTAAATTTTTTTGTTACTAAATTTTTTTTTTATAAATGAAAACATCAAAAATGTTTCAGTTTATTATCTTTATCTTAAATCTGGTAAAGCAGCGAATAAATTAAGGTATGTATCTTTAAAATTGATGCACAAATCTTGATTTTATTCACAGTTAAGTAAAAATAACCATGTTACATATAATTTAAACATTTTAAATTGTATAATAAAATTTTAATCTTTATTAAGTCCAATTGTAATTTTAAATTTAAGTTTTCATTGAAGATTATAAATATAAAGCAATTTTAGACTTTAAAAAAGTATTTCTTTTCTCTAAATATTAGAATTTTCTAAGTCTTGGTGAATACTTTATTAAATTTAATAATAACAATTTCCCAGCTTTCCTCTTAATTTAATTATTCAAACAAAAAATACATCAAAATTATAACATGTTAATGCAGCATTCTTTCTTAACGTTAACGCCTGCTGTCATAATTCTGTTTTACTCACACAAGAAAAACGTTAAAATAATAACAAGGATCAAAAAGTGCTAATCAAGTGCAAAAAGAAAATAAACTTAACAAGCTTGTTAAAAAAAAAAAAAAAAAGACTGCTAATAAGAAAAATAAAAAACCAAAATGTAAGTAAGTAACTGCTGCATGCACATGTGAAAATTAATAAACTGTTAAGGCGTCAAATTTTTAAAAATTTCTACAGATAAAAAAATTAAAACGCATACGTGTATTTACATATGTTCTTTAAAAAAATAAACCTCAAAAATTTTTAAAAATTTCAATGATTTTTTTAAAATAAACTAATTGGCTTAAAATATTTACCACAAATAAATTTTCTTTTCTCACACCTAAAATACTACTCGGACTAGTTGCTAAAAAAAAAGAAACTTACTCCCTACACCCACCTTAAACATCACCTGTGGATTTTTTATATACTTTTTATTCTTAAGATTTTAATGTTTAAAAAATTATTTATAAAAAAAAAACTACGAAAATGATACGTTTAAAACACCTTCAGATAGAACTATATCGTATCAAAAAATAAAAAAAAGCAATAAATGAAAAAGAAAATGTTCAATTTAAGGGTCGGTGCTTAACCTTGTTTCTTTTTTCATTATTTTAGATTTCAATTTTTGTTTTCTTTTTTTCATTTTTTATTTTTACCACCAACTACATTGAGTTTATTTTTAACGAAAATTACTTACTATATTGAAACCTTTATTTAGCCAGCGTTAAAAGTAGTAAGATCTTTTTAGCTTTAAAATATAAACTTGTACAATTTCATACTCAATATACTCGTATATTCGGACAAACATACAATTATGTCTAGAGTGGAGCAGATTTTGTTAGTTGAATATGGTGCAAAACAATGATGAACAGTGGAACAATATTAAGATTCAAAATTTATTTGCTAGTTAAATATTTCTTTCTTTGAATATGTAATAGTTTAGGGGAAATATAGACAATTTTTATTTACATACAAATACAAAAAAAAAATCCTTGAATAAATTACAAAGGGATTCATTACACAGAGAAATAAGAATAAAAATTTGCATTTTTAACATTTACGAATTTTTATTTTTTTTTTTTTTGAAAAAATAATAATAATTTTTTTGAAATTATGTATAAAATTTCATTAATATCTCTACAACTGTTGGCCGAATTAAAAAGTATTGTAAGAATGACTTGAAGAGAATTTTACTTAAAATTTTTTCTTTTTTTTTTTTTTTTACAAAATCAGTCATGTCGTTTTTGAGTTATCCTTTAATATAGTGCAAAAGGGTGGCCCTCATTTCAAAAAGTGTCCAGATTTTGGTTCTCACCCCCTGGAAATGTTCGAATAGTCGAAAAACTAAGACATAACAATTTCATCGATATGTTCTAATGAATCATTTATGGTTGAACAGAATAAAAAAACTAAAATTTTTAGTATTTCTATCGCTTTGAGCCACCTCTAAATTCGTTTCAATAAATCTAAAACTTTATATTTTTTTAGTTTTTGGGCAATTCGAACATTTCTAGGGGGTTAGACTGAAAATTTGAAAACCTTTATTTTCCTCCATATAAAGGAAGGTCACCCTAATGGTGCAACCTCCTTAATTTTACAAATCACGATTTATCGCGTGAACTAGAGTCAATTCAAAAAAAATTAATTAAAGGCTTAGTACTTATTAATATCGTGTATCCGAATTGACTGAGAAACCCCGTGCAGCAGAAATTTGTTATCATTTTGTAACTCTGTGTTATCAGTTCAGTTTGAATTTTTTTTTATTATAGTAAAAAAGATGGTTTTTGGAACGATTTGTTTTTTTACTAAAACTAGTTACATTGTAAATTACAAATAACTAATTAACATTCACCACAGGTGTAAAGGGTATATATAAATTTGTCATTCAGTTTGTAATTTCTACAATATTCTTCTAAGACCCCAAAAGTATATATCGTCACCTAAAATGCAAAAGGCCTTAACCACACTTTTTCACTCTTGAAAATACAAAAAGCCGCAATCACAATTTTTAATTTTTTGCTTAAAAATAAAATAAATTAGACAAAATTTTTAATCGTTCACTTAAAGAAAAATTGATAAAGTATTAAAAACACTTCAACTAAGTTTTTCTTAAATGGAACAGATTTTATGACTGTTTCGTTTATGATTTTGATGTTACGTCCTTTTGATTTTTGTTAAAATTTAAGTTATTTTTTGAAATTTTTTGTGTAGATGTGGTTCGAGTCAGTACATAATAATCCAGATTTTTCAGTGGTTGCGGCATTTTGCATTTAAGCTGACTATATATTCTGGATCATTATTGATAGGAAGTCGATATAACGATGTCCGTCTGTCTGTTGAAATCAGTTTTTAGAAAGCCCCGATAACTGCGGCTACATCAAATTCTAGGGAATATTTCATAGAAGAACGTTAATAAAAATGAGCAAAATCGGTTCATAAATAGCCAAGATATCGCCAAAAGTCTTTTTTGTTGTCGGCTTTTCTAAGCTTCTATACAAGCTAATGACTTCGTTCTTGCACGGAAAATTTTGTTTGCTGAATAAATTAACAAAATCGGTCCATTATCCGAGATTTAGGCCAAAAGGTATTTTTATACTTTTTGAAGCTCCTATATAAGCTACGGGTTTCTTTCTTATACATACATATTGGTAATAAATATTTTTCAAAAATTTGGTTTTTTAAATCATACAAATCGGTCCTTAATAACCGAGTTATTGGCAAATTATTTTTTAATTTATTTAATGGCTGCTTTACATTTTGTTGTTGTTTTTATGGGCTCTGAAAAACAACAACAATAAGCTATACAAAATTGGGGGTTTCAACTTTTTGAAGCCAGAAAAAAAAAAACAGAAAATTCGATTTTAGATTTTTTTTTTTTTTTTTGCTGGAGGAATAAACTCAATCGGTCCATTAGTATCTGAGATACCGGCCAAAAACGCATTTTTAGATTATAATCTTATTTAAGATACAGATTTTATTATTTTATTGAACGATCACAAATATTATTCTAAAATTTTAGTTTTTTAATCAACCAAATCGGTTAATAAACAACCGAGTTATTGGCCGGTATTAACCCAGATGTCGGCCAAAAAGCGTTTTTTGGACTATATAATAAGCTACGGTATTTGTTATTGTACAGATCTGTCACAAATATTTTTTTGTTCGAATTTTTAAGTTTTAAGTTTATTTTCAAAAAAACTCTTTTATTATTTCAATTAATGTTTTCTTCATTTGGTGGTATTTTTTCATTAACTTTAAAATATATTAATTTTTATATAACATCCAAATATGGACATGGCACAGCCGAATATAGGTTTTTGTTTTAAATTTATTTTTTTATTTATTTATTTATTTTTTATTCCTATTTTTTATGTTGATGTTTATAGCGCATAGAAAAAAATTATCAGACCACCACCTTAAAGTATACCATTCGACTCAGAATCACCTTTTTGGACCTTCGAATATTTATAAAATACAAATTTTACATTTGATGTATTTTTTACCTTTAAAAGTCTTATATTGTTACTCAAAGTTATATTAGACTGCAGGATTTTTTTGTTATTACAAAGTATACAAAGTGAGATATACATTGGGAATACTACGATGCAAAATCAACAACGGTTGTGATCGTATTGATAACTGTAAATATTTTTCAAACTAAATTTTTGAAAGTAAAAAGAAATTAATTGAAAAATATTCAATTCAACACTGATGGTATTAATATCGAAGCGTTGTTGATTTGCCCGCGAAGTGAACAATTTTGAAAAGGTTATGGTCGATATTTCTTGGGTGTATACAAATATAAAAAAATATAAAAAAAAATCCTTTTTGTTTGAAAGACATAAAATTTTTACCTTTTTAAAGAAAATATATAATACTAAAACTATTTCTTTCTGACTTTTTTAGTTACCTTAACCACTGTATTAAACATAGCAACGTCATCATCATCATCTTCGTCGTCATCAACATTTTGCCATTATCCACATCAATATCACACAAGTCTTTTGGCCAATGTTTTTCACACAACTTAAGAATACAACAAGTAAGTACGAAACAGTTTATTTAATTTTTTCCTCTTTTTTTTTTTTTGCTTTACTTCTAAAGTAGTTTAAAGTAAAAATGTTTTTTTTAGCGATTTAGTTTAGTGTTTTTTTTTTTTTTTGCTGTGGTTTGTGGTGGCTTTAACTTATTGGATTGCATTAAAAGCACTAATTAATTGGAACAAAATAAAATGGCTTTAAAACGTTTTATTTTCGCAGCATCTCCAATGACCACGCAGCAGCCAGCCACAGCCACTACTCACTCGTCTTATTTTTTTATTTTTTATTTAAGTTGAAGAAGAGATTACGACGAGTAGATAAATGCCAAAAACTACAAGCTGTTTGCTGCTGCTGTAGCAGCTATAACTGCTACAAAGGTCATTTAATGAACTAAAATACGAACAAAAAAAAACTATTTTAAGGAAAAACAAAAACACTTTTTTTGTTTAAAAAAAGTACAAAGATTTCAAATTAAAACCAAAAAAAAAAAAACTTGAGATAGTTTGTTATTTTTTTAAATGTTTTCAAAATAGAAATCCCACACGCCCTATATTAATTAAAAGCTTAGTAAAATGTTAGAGAAAAATGTAAAAATTATTATAATTGAAAATTAGGAAGAAAAAAAATATAATTAAATAAATCTTAAACAATTTATTTGTATTATTTATTATTACATACCTACTGTCTTTAAAAACACAGAGCTTCAATGTTTTTATTTTGATTATAAATCATCTTATAACAAGCAACTGCAAGTTTTAAATGACATATTTTGTTGTTGTTGTTGCCCCCCTCCAGTCTTAATGTTGACAAATTGCTACTGTCACAGCTTATCAATATGTCAATATATTCGATTGTACTTAAGTTTCAGTTATTGTATTTTTTTGTTATTTTCTATTATAAAGTGGCGTTCAAGCCACTCCACAAGTTGATGATTGTTATTTTTTTTTTTTTTCTCTAAAATTTATTAAAACCAAAGGAGAGTTGGAAGGTGCGTCAGTCAGCAGCCACCATGATTTTTCATTATTTGTTCTTTTGTAATGGGAAAATGTCTGCTACTTATCACTTGCCACACAAAACGTATCTAACATAATTTCAATTTCATCTAAGTACTACAACATACTTTGTATTGAATAGAAGAAAAAAAAAAACGAGAAAAAAAGATATAGTCGGTCAAGCCCGACCATATGATACCCTACACTATTGTGAACATAAAAATTCGGGGAGGGGTCTTTAATTAAACATGGGGCTAATTGTGGACCGATATTGATATTTAGTGAAAAATAAAACATACGAAAACATAATATTACGTCGATACTAACATTTATATGAACTTATTCACTTTTGCATGATTCTCGAAAGTGGGCCTTATATGGGAGCTATAGTAAATTATGGACCGATCTTCGTAAAATTTTACACTATCATTTATATTTATATAAAACTTATTTGTGTCATATATTAACGTGATACTAAGATTTTAATGGGATTTATTCCCGTTAAAGTGATTTTCTGAAAAGGAGTTTATATGGGAGGTATAGTCTGTTATGGACCAATCTTCCTGAAATTCGTATATGGAACTTATATGTGCCAAATTTCATTAAAACAATAAAATCGTTTTCCAGGAAGACATTTGTATGGGGGCTAGGTGAAATAATGGACCGATCATAACCAATTTCGTCCCTGGACTATATGAAACCAGTGTGCCAAATTTCATTAATTTTTATTCAAAATTGAGACCTGTAGTTTGATTACAAGGTTTATATGGACGGATAGACGAACGGACGGACGAACATCGTTAAATCGACTCAGAAAGTTATTCTAAGCCGATTGGTATAAATTAATGTGGGTCTTTTTTTTGGGTGTTACAAACATCAGCACAAACGCATAATACCCTCCTCACCTATGGTAGTGAAGGGTATAAAAACAATTTTTAATTTTTTTCTGTGAGATTTTGTTTGGGTCTGAGGTGAGAATAGAATTTGAATTTTTAATTTATAGGGCTTTTAATTTTGTAACAAAATAAGATTTAATTGAAAACTTCATTTCTCGTTTATAAAGAATTCTTTATACAAAAAAGTTTTTTAGTACAGATATTTTTAGTACAAAATATTATTTTTAAAAAATGAATGCTCTAATTGCTTCTTAGCACAGAAAAATCCAAAGTAGTTTTTAGAGCAAAAATTTAGTTAAAGTTCTAAAACTATAAATTATTGTACTAAAAAATTATGTTCAGAATAAAAAACTTAGTAAAAGCTTACATTTTAGTACACTTATATTTAATACATAAATTAATTATTAATACGCAAAATAATATATACTACAGTTATATTTTTATTATTATTATTATTATTTTTTTTTTTTTTTATTTAAAGAATTTATTTTTTTTTTTTTAATTTAAAGAATTAAAATTTTTAGTACAAAAATAATTTAGATTTTAAAACAAATTTTAGTTTTAGGACAGAAATTTGTTTAAAGTTCTAAAATTAAAATATTTGCCTAAAATTTGTGTTTAGAACAAAAGTTTGTTTAAAATCTTGTTAAAACTTTTAATACGGAATTTTAATTTTAGTATATAATAATAATTTTTATAGAAAGATTTTTAGTACAAAAATTTTGAAACTAAAATACATATATGTATTTCTAGAACTCATTAAACAAAATGTTTTAATATAAAAATTTTTGTACAAAAACAAATCAAGTTTTAGTACAAACGAAACTTTTTAGTGAACAAATTAGGTTTTAGTACGGAATTTTCATTTTAGTACATTCAAAATTTTTAGGTCAATAATAAATTTTTATAGAAAAATGTTTAGTACAAAAATTTTGAAACTAAAATATATTTCTAAAAATTATTAAACAAAATGGTTTATCCTAAACATGTTTGTACAAAAAAAATGCTGAGTTTTATACAAATTTTATTTTTAGTACACAAAATAATTTTTAGAGAACAAATTTGTTTATGGTTTGTACAAAAAAATGCTGAGTTTTATACAAATTTTATTTTTAGTACACAAAATAATTTTTAGAGAACAAATTTGTTTATGGTTTACAATTAAATTGTATTATTAAAAGTAGTTTTTAGAACAAAAATTAAAAATCTAGTAAAATTTTAAGCCTTTTTAAGGAATTTAGTTTTTAGTACACAAAACATTTTTCAGTGCAAAAATGAGTTTTTTAGTACTAAACTTATTCTTAGTGGTTGAATGATTTTTTGTATAAAAGTTTAGTACTAAAAAACAATGGTAAAAAAATAAATTTTTTATTACTAAAAAATAATTTTAAAGAAAAAAAATTTAGTACTAAAAAAATTTTAGTACTAAAAAAAATATAAGAAATATTTTGAGTACAAAATTAAATTTTTGACACTTATTTTAAGTACTAAAATTAAAAATCTAGTAAAATTTTAAGCCTTTTTAAGGAATTTAGTTTTTAGTACACAAAACATTTTTCAGTGCAAAAATGAGTTTTTTAGTACTAAACTTATTCTTAGTGGTTGAATGATTTTTTGTATAAAAGTTTAGTACTAAAAAACAATGGTAAAAAAATAAATTTTTTATTACTAAAAAATAATTTTAAAGAAAAAAAATTTAGTACTGAAAAAATTTTAGTACTAAAAAAAATATAAGAAATATTTTGAGTACAAAATTAAATTTTTGACACTTATTTTAAGTACTAAAATTTATTTAATTTAATTAAACATACAAACAGATTTTTTCAGTTCCAGAGTAAATTTTAGTACAATAATAATTTTTTAGTATAAATGTAGAAATCTCATACCGAAATAAATTTTTAGTAGTAAAATAATACTTACTTTCAAAATAAATGTTTTGTACTACATACATATATATTTTTGGTACCAAAATATATTTTTAGTACTAATTGTGTTATTAGTACCAAAATATGCTTTAGTACAAGAACTATATTATAAATTTTATTACTATAATAAGATTTTCGTAAAAAAGAAACTATTTTAGTACCATTGATTTAATACTTTTTCACAAAAATAAATTTTTTAAACTAAGATAAAAAACTTTATTTTAAAATAATTTTTAGTATTTAGGTACATTTTTTTAGACAAAAGTAATTCATTTGTACTAAATTCGTTACTTCAAAATAAATTTGTATTACTATTATGTATTTTTGATAGTAAAATATATTTTGAGTACTTTAATATAGTATTAGTACCAAAATATGTTTTAGTATAAAAAGTAAAAGTAAAAGTAATATGTATTATAAATTTTAGTACTAAAAAATTTTTTCTTAAAAAAACATTTTTGTCTCCATCATTTAGTACTACAAAAAAATTCAAAAACTGATATAAAATTTTAGTACAAAAATAAATTATTTAAACTAAAATAAAGTTTAAGATAAAATAATTTTTAGTATTTAGGTATATTTTTTAGATAACAATTCATTTTAGTACTTAAATAATCTTTTGTAAATTAATTGTTTTTTATTTTACTGCAATTGTAAACATTTTTTATAATTTTTTTATTTAGTCGTAAAATTTATTTCTATTGCCAAATACGACTAAAAGAATAAGCAAGCTTTTAGTACAAAATGAAAATTTAAACTAAATATAAATTTTCAGTATAAAAACTTAAAATAATTATAAATTTCAGTAAGATCTAATTAATTAATTTAGTGGTCTTTTTTTTTCTTCTTTTTTGTAATTTAATTGTTTCAACAAAATACTTTACAAATTCACTTTTAATTCTTTAAATTTATTTTGTACTAAAATCTTTAAACATATCGAAATTTAATTAGATTTTTTTCTTCGCTTTTGCATCCTTAATTTATCCTTTTTTTTTGTGTGTGTTTGTGTCTTAACAATCGGCAACACTAATTATAAGTCTTGTTCTATTTTAAACCTCATTTTTCATCAAAAGAAAAACTTAAAGAGAATTAAACAACTTTAAAGCTGCAGCAACAAAAAAATTCTTTGGCCGTGGCATCTCTACAATGTAACGACAATAATACAAACCTACCCTACATACACACATATCTACACCTACAAAAACATGGCCTCTGTATTCCTAAATTGAACCCATTATTGTGGCGTTTGCACTTTTGAAAAGTTTATTTTCAACATGTTCTGCTTTTTTTTCTACCAACTCAGCTCAAATCTTGATAAGCATTAGTAAAAACCCCAAACAAAAAAAAAAAACAAGAAAAATTTTTAAACAAAAAAAAAAAAAAATCAACAAACAAAATTGTAAGTCTTAAAGAACACAGCAACAGTAAAGAAAAACACTATCAGATATTTATTTACTTTTTTTTTTTTTTGGATTAAACCTGGTGCAAATATTGTCAGTAAATTCAACACATTGAACAGAGTAACTGAAACTAAAGCAGCAACAGATATAACAATAACAACAATAATATTATTATAACAAAAAAAGTTTTAACATTAACCAACAACAACAAAATGTTTGAAACGGTTTTGTATAAATTGTTTCATTTGATTTCATAAAAAAAACAAACGTAATATTTGTTTTTTGTTACTTTTTCGATTTAATTCACAAAAACCTAAAACAAAAGACTTAAGCAACAAACTTTTTTTTTTTTTTTTTTTTTGGAGTTTATTTGTCTACACTTTAGTTCGCTCTCTGGTTTCGTATACTCTTTTTTATTCTAATGATACAGTTAGTTAATGCAAAATACAACAAATAACAAATATTTTGTTGCAAATAAAATAAGACATATTTGATTAAAATCAATGCATAAGTTTTGATTTTATTCACAAATTAGTGAAAATACTCTTTTAAAAATTACATAGAAAACTTTGATTTAGTGAAGTTGGGTAGATTGGGGTAAAAAGAGGTCGAAAATGGTGATTCAGGGATAAGTGTTATATAACTCTAACAGTTTTAAAGTGATATAGAAACCTTTAAAATCAGTGAGGAACAAAAATTTGGCTTGTGGTTGAACATTTTCTATGTCGATTAGAAGTTACAGATTTATTCCTAAAAACGTTCGATTCTATTCCTTGTAATGTTTGATAAAGCAATAAAGTCTGTGTTCGAAAGCAGCTACTTTTTTTTTTTCTAAATCACACGATTTTTTTCAGAATAATAAAGAAGACAATGTGTACTATTAAAAAAAAAATATATATATATATATATATATATATATATATATATATATATATATATATATACATGTAACATTTTAAGTTCTATTCCCTCAAATTTTAGAATAAGTGTATTTTAGAAAAATAATAATAAAAATATTTGGGAAAACAAAATGTTAAAATACCCAGTAAAAACTTGGTAATGACATGTAGTTAATTTTTAATTGACATGTAGTTAATTTTCAATTAGCAATTAATATATTGAAAGAAGGAATAAATATGTTACGAGACAAAATTTGCGTATGAATTAATTTTTAGTCTAAAATAGTTTTTAAATGTTGCCTTATTATTAAGTTTTTGAAAATTTGTAAAACATTTCCATGTTTAAAATTAAAAAAGGAAAAAAAGATAGATTTTTATATCCTAAAAACCCAACTAAAAGACTGCGCACGAAAAAATCCGTGCATGCAAATCTGCTTATAGAAACTAAACCAATGAGCGATTTTTTTTTAAAGTGATATTTTTTTATTAATGACTGTTATGTTCAAGTTCTAAATATAAAAGAATAAATTATTTCCTGTTGGCTTTTAAGAAAATATCTGATATTTTCCAGAAATCTTCCAAATAAAGGTTTTATTGTGTTTCGGTCACTTTTTTTCTCCACTTATTTTTAAACTCTGTTTCATTTTATGCTGATCTTTAAATGTCCTTTAAATTATTTTTTACAAGAGCCCAATATCTTTCAATTGCTCGGAGTTTCGGACAATTTGATGGAATAGCCCCTTTCGGTACAAACTCTTACAATTTCTTTGTTACAACTCCATTGTTTTGTTGCTGTAATGAGAAGAAGCGGGAACAGACCAGAAAACACTGTATTTTCTTAGGAAAATACAAGGCACTCATTCATGTATATTTCTGTGTTAATGCAACCATATGAATATTACTTCCCAAATGAAAAACTTTCTTGGGAATTTTGATTTCTTTGATACACGAAATTTTTCTGCCATAATCCCTCTAGCATCTGCGATATAGAATTCCTTGCCAGGAAGTTGAAAAAAGTCACCCTGTACGAACGTTTCATCGTTTATTATACAGAAATAAAATTTCTGAAAAAATTCGTCTAAAGTACTTTCATTTTATTTTTTACCTCCCTATATTCCTTTCAAATTTTCTGAGAAAGATTCAAAGCAATTAACTTTTTGTAACACTTTTCTTCCAGAGATAATGTAATTTTCTCTCAAAATCCTTTCTATTTTGTCTGAGTCCTACAGCCTGAAGTTACTATTGGTCTTCCATGACCACGTTACCATTCAGCCGTGTTAAATGACCACGTTACCATCCCCGTGTTAAAATAATGGATTATTCAGCTGTGTAAGTGTAACCCATTGTGGGTTATTCAGCTAATTACCTGGCAACCAAAGTTTTTGCTGGAATTTAGGATTTTTTTTTTTTTTTATTTTCAAAATTCAATGAATTGCCTTTTTTGATACATTTTACCCCAACCTGCAGGAGTTTGAAATACGCCAGAGTTTAACACCTATGCGTTTTTCATCCTTACCTAATACAGAATTAATTTTCATTCCAGAAAGTACTTAAAGTCCATGGACATTAGACGTGGGTGTTTTTTCGCAAAATTGTGGACATTTTTTCATCGTTTATGGACAACATTTCCATTTTTTCCAATTGTTTTATTTATTTAAAGTGTTTTTTTTTTCATTTTGGATGATTTTTCCTTGAAATCCAATTCCATTTTTATATTTTTGTAAATTTTTTATTTATTGAAATCCAATTCCTTTGAGATTTTTTAATTTTTTAAAAAATGTTTTTGTACAATTTTCTTTGACTGCCCTATGCAAGAGAATAAACCAACGGATTTCTTAAATCTGACATATCTATAGAAATGGTAAGAAAATAGCCCATTAAGTACATCCTTAAATAAATGAAATTGTTCAGCTTTTTAGATTTTTTTTTTTTTTTTTTTTTTTGTTGCGAATAGTCGACGAAATTTTCATACTACAAAACAATTAAAATTTGAAGACAGATATTTATTTGAATAAATGTCTATTAAGCAGATTGGTTCTATTGCTAGGCAGTGTAATGATTCTCTAAATTATTCCTTTAATAGTTTATTACAAATTGCATATATTGTCAATTTATTTCAAAATTCAAAAATAATTATAGAAAATTTCACAATGATTTTTTAATTTTAGAAAATTTTGTTTAAAATTATAGGACAATAACGCAAAAAAGTCCAGGCTAAAAATTAAAAATGTAATTTTTAAAGTCAAATATCTCTTAAACTATAAGAGATAATTTGCGTAGATGAGTTCAGAAATTTTAAATCGGTTAATATTTGTAAAGTTTGCAAGCTCCTATATGTTTTTCACTCTCGTGGAGCTCATCTTTGGTGCACTGTAACGCCGTCTATTCTTCAGCTTCACACTCCAGCCAACAATACTCTAAAAGCTTAGCTCCTCCTCTACCAATGTTTCTAGTTTCATTAAAATCGGTTCAGCGGTTTAAAGGATGCAGACTTATTACCACTTATTTTGCGCCAATATCTAAGTATACTTATTTATTTAATTTTGACATTAATTAAAGCTTGATATGCTAGACACAGAATAATGTATTATTTCAACTGGCCAATTATCGGAATAAACGCAGAAGGCAAGAAATAAATATTGTAAGAACTTTTGCAAACTTTTTACAAGAAAAACTCTAGAGGGAACTTCAATATATATTTGCTTTATAGACTATTTAGGGATATTAATTAATAAAAACTCTAGTAATATATCCAAGAAAAAACCTTTGGTAATAGTAATTATTTGATTACCTGGTAAAGAGGTGTCATGATTTTTTGCTACTCTTACCTATATAAATAAGTGCTTACTAGTAAAATAGCACAATAATAGTGCGTTCATGTAGATCAGTTGGCTAGAACTCTAAGTTAAAAAATTTTTGGGTTAACCCTATGCGGGAGCTTTAGTTTTCCTTTTACAAAATTTCTAAAAACTTATTTTTGTAATAAAAGAGTTTTTGTCGCCTATTAAATTAAGTGTGAGATGGTGTGCTGAATAAGATGCTAATGTTTAAAAACGAACACAAAATTTGCGCCCATCTTAAAATTCACTAACGGAACAATTGGAAAATATTTGGTAATGAGCTGCCTTAAGCAACCGGTGAAATGCGCATAGCAAACTACTTTTCCCCAATATTACAAAGTAAGCAAAGTTTTAGCTGGGATGTTACTTGTTTTATGAATTAATTCATAAACATATCTATATTAAATTACAGGGTGAATATATATTTTTTCCTTGAACTCACTTCTTATTTAACTTTATAACTTTAATTCCCTTAAACCCCCAATCAAGTACCTTTGTGTTTATTTAGTACCACCAACAAAATCAAAAATTCCTCCTACCAAAAATGCTAACTTCAAAACTAAACTTTTTTTATTTCTCAGTTACTTTAAAAACAATTTGCAATTTAAATTTAACCTCTCTGTAGATTAAAATGCATAAATATGTTAAATCTAAAATATAACTATTACAAACTCATACTTCTAGTTCTATTAGAAAATATATAAAACAAAGTTAAACTCCATTAACATTCCATATGCCAGCAATTGAAGGTTAAAGTTGGCTTAATATTAAAACCAGAATAAAATAACATTTTACTTAATAGTAAAACTAAAAGAAATAAAAATAATAAAAATACAAAACAACTGTATTTTTAATTATTTAAGTTTTTTTCTAGTTGTTGTTGTTGTTGCTTATATTCTTCGTTTGCTAACGACAACAATATAGTTATTTATAAAGCAACAGCAACAACATAAACTATTCAAGTAAATATTTATTTATAATTTAATAAATGTTAAAGACTGACAAACTGACAGTTTTGGGAAAATTTGTGTTGTTTTAACTTACCGTGTAAACATGGCAGAATGTTGTTGTTGTTGTTGCTGCTGTTGATTAGTGTGGGTTTGAGAGGTTTGTTGTGTTGTGGGCTGTTGCGGATGTTGTTGACCAGTAACATGTTGCGTTTGCTGCTGCTGTTGTTGGTGGGGTTGATGATGTTGTTGCTGCTGTTGTTGTTGTTGAGTTTGCAATTGATGATGTTGCTGTGTTGAGGGTGGTGGTATTACTGCTCCAACAGCAGCATGTTGCTGTAGAAGATGTGTTTGCTGTTGTTGTTGTGGATGTTGGCTATGTTGTTGCATATTAGCAGGATGTTGTGGTGGTAATATTGCATGTGTAGCTAAATGATGCGGATGTATTTGTAAATGTGGATGAGGATGATGGTGATGATGGGAGGAAGAATGTGTATGAGAATGAGGAAGATGATGATTTGTTTCATTTGTTTGCACTAATTGTACCGCATGCGCTGGATGTTGTTGTTGTTGATGCTGCTGCTGTTGTTGTTGTTGATGATGATGCATTTCATTAACCGTCACTGGTAGGTGAGGCGTTGGATTACTCAATGTTGATTTTTCTAAACATTTATCGGGATACATCATCATTAATTTTATGGCTTCTATATGCATGTGTTTTAGTACAACAAAACAAGGTGTGAAATATGCCAATAATATTATGGCTGCATAATATTTGTTATTGTTGTTGTTGCTATTGCTAACTTTCTGTTGTACTAAAGTGTTTATAAACAAGGTTAAAATTAAAGTTGTTTTCTGAAATAATAGAAGATTAAGGAACTATTTTAGCAAACAAACAAACAAACAAACATATTTTTCAATTACAACAATTAGTGAAAAAATGTATGTACTTGTTAGATTATTTTCAAACGTAATTGCATTTAAATGTAAAAGTTATTGACAATAAACATATTTTATTTGACATTTATTATACTATGGTTTGTTTAAATAACATTATATTTTAAATCATATGTGTTTGGTGTTTAATTTGAAATAGAGGAGTTAAGAATTTATTGAAAAATTATTCTGACATCAAATATTTTATAGAGCTCTACTTTTTAGCTGTAAAAAATATTTCTTTTAGAACGTAAATCCCATTTCCATTTTTTTCCGTATTATTTTGGCTTTAGTATTCATTAAGTTTTGTTAATTATTTTAGCTATTTGTTGTATAGAACTCATAATTTTAAATATGGCAAATATATAGCCACGTCTAAAGCTAGTTTAGATTATAGACTTTGTGATTTGAACTTAAGTAAATCTATATAAAAACCTTAAAATTAAAGCTAAAAGTGAGCTCTCAAAGGACCTACAATTGAAACTAAATTTGGGCTATATAAAAACATAAGATTATTTCTAAATTTAGACAGTCAAACGAACTATGATTAAAGCATAAATTAGACTGTATAAAAATCCATGTGTAAAGCCTAAATTAGACTATATAAAGTGGATATTTTGAACTTTTTCTAAAAACGTGAAAATAATTAGATTTTTAGCGGTAAAAATGGTTAATAATTTCTAAGAAAATTTAAATTTTACAAATTTTAAAGCATTTTTATTATCGTTTATTTATGAATTTTTAAAAAAAGAAAAATAATTTAGCAAGAAAAATGTATAGGCAATTCTTCAAAGTCGTTTACTTTTGGGGTTCAAAAATATTTCGAAAATTTTTTAATGACACATCATTAACAGATCTGTTCGCGTAACACAGATCTGTTCGCGTGAATGACTTTTAGTGAACGGCGTCAGGGTTATGGAGATTTAAGATAAAAATTTATTTAAAAAAAATTTCAAAATTCTATTTATAGTCCTAAATCAAAAATTATTGAATTTATGTACTCTACAATGATGTATCTTGTTAACAAATTAAAAATATCGCGATATGTTAATTATGTGTGAGTATATAGCAATTTAATAATTATTAAACCTTCTTATAAAATTTGTAAACCTCAGTTTTTAGTAATGAAGTATTTTTCATATGCATCCATTTATTGCAGAATTCATGTTTTTTTTTAAATAAATCATAAGACAATTTCAATTATATACATTTGTACTTAATTAAATCTCTAAAGTTGCATTAAATGCAAAATCGTACTTTTTTTGAATGCCATATTGATTTTGATCAAAGTTGGCAACCGATTCAAAAAGGTAACGATAATGGTATTTTGAATTATTTCGGTGAGGGTATTTTGAGCAGCTACAGATTGACATATTTCATCGCCAATTTCAATTTGCGCCTTGAGTGTGACTCGACGATTAATGTTAAATTAAAAACATCGCCTTCTTAGCTCATGAAAACCGTTGATGAATATTTTAGTGAAACCATATTTTTTGCGTAAGTAAAACTTATCACAAGACCTAATTTCAACAATGAAACCTTCTTTGATCACGTGATACTCTTGCTTCACTGAAAATAACGTTGCGAGCGTACCTCGCGAAAAAAGGACCTCTTGGAGCCATTCATGTTTCTTCTCTCTAAGTTTGGGTTTTTCCTACAGCATTTTTATTAAGGTCAAATAATGCATAATTACAAGAGCTTTTAGGCTCCAATTTGAATTTTGCAATACCCGAAACGGCGTAAAATCCCTAGAAGAAAAACTGTAAAATTTTAAATTTTTTTCAATTTTGTTTTCACGATTTTGCTCAACACAATTTGACACTGGTTAATGGTACGCTAGTTAAATTGATGCTGGTCTTTTTCTACAAGTGTTTATAGCCTATATTAGAAGAATTGGATACTTATGCTAAAATCCGCGATTACAGCAATCAAAAGAAAGAAAAAAACTTGTTAGTTTCAAACACTTTTTTTTTTTTTTTGGGATTTTTTTAATTTTGAGTGCTTGCCGGTACCACATGGAACCGTTTTTGTTCTTGAATTTTTGTTGTGTTACTCCACCAAGTGTTGTTAACATTATTGCATCAAAAGTTATTTCAAAAAATTAGAACAGAAAAAGATATTTTAGGTTAAAGATCGGTTTCATAAAGGTAAACGTAGAAAGAGAATTGCCCATATATTTTTCTTATGATATCTCAAAAACTATAAGTCAGATCAAAAAATATTATTTGTACAACTTGAAGATTATTCGTATTCAAATATTCTAAAATTTTAAAACATGAAATCCGACAAATGGATCTAGTGTTATGTCTAAATAAGTAGCTCACCTCCTCTATTTTACATATAATTTTTTGTCGCAAAATCAATGATGTCCTGTATAATTATTATTAGTTTAACATAAATTTGTACACTTCTCACAGTTGAAACTCTAATAAGCCAAATATTATTTAAACTACATATCTTATAGCTCAAACATGATAAGACCATTTACCATTAAAAAAATAAAATAAAAAAAAAACTTTTTTCCATCAAGCAAAACAAAAAATCCAATCATTATCAAACTTAGTTAACAATATTTTTTATTTATTTTATAATAAATTTTATTATTTATTTAATAAACATTTATATTTAATGCTATAAAATATAGTTAAAAATAAATATGCTCTAATACGCTCTAATGGCAGTGGATCAAAACAAAAGACTTAAGTAACAAACTCTAAAAGCGTATTCAATTTTCAACATTATTACAATAAGAAATAATATATCAAAAATTCATGCTAAAATCTCATATAAATAATATATTTGACGTCATCTAAATATTAAATAAAACATTTTTTTTTTTTTTTTTGTTAACAATAATTATTTAATTTTCCTATTAGTACTTTGATTTTCATTGATTACTTTTGATTTTGCTCTCAATCACTTAATGGTCTTCATATATGTAAATAGAAGAAGAGAAAAAAAACTAAAATTTATAAAGTTATTAAAAATTCATTTATATCATTCATATACAAACACACATGACAAAAAGAAAAATATTTATCTTTTTTCTAAATATTTGTAGGTTGGCGCCATTAGTTTGTAAATGAACACACGACACCACACCACATACAAGTGCACCGGCAGGCACATGATGACTTAAGTACACATATACATACATATATATAGTTATATACAAAAGTTTTGACATTTTTCAAGTTTTTGTTATGACAATTGTTATACATTTATGAATTTCAAGTACAAATAATGAAGTTATTTAAAATTATTTTTATAAATGAAATTAAAATTTATATGAAGAAAAATTTTAACCTTAAATTTATAAAAAAAAGAGGTTTGTAATATTTTTAGAAAATTTATATGTAAAGAGGTTTGAAAAGATTTTTTAAAGTGTTAAACAATACTTTATTAAATTTAATTTTATTTACTCCCTTTCTATTGTGTATGAATGTGTGATTTTTTTGTATAGTTAAAGTCATCAATCATGTTGGGTTTGATATGGCTGTTTATGATCTGGTAATTGATCTTCTGCCCTAAAATCTTTTCTATTGTTTACGGTTTTTTATTGTTTTTTTTTTTTTTTTTTTTGCTTATTTTTTGTATTTGATTTTTATTTAAAAGTTTTTGTATAAAATTAACTTATATAAAATATGGAATGTATTTGAAATGAATCGAACAGCATTAAGTAATTGTAGTTTTTCTATAATTTTAAAAATAATATGATCTAGTGATTAAGAAAACTAACAGTAAAATTTAAAAAAAGAAAAATACAAACCTAGCGGAGTAAATTTTGAATATTTTATTAAAAATTTTAGTGAATTTGTATAAATTTTTTATGAATTATCTAGTTTTAAAACATTATATTTGCTTTATTAAACAAATTAATAACATAATAGCAAGCTAACGTCTTTCTTCATTAAATAATACTCTATAAGTGGACGTTATATTGAAAAGATAACTATTTTCTACAGTTCTATTGAGTAATATTATTTTGTATATCATTTCAGTGAACTGTGAATAAAGTTAGAATATCTGCAACGATTTTAATGAACTATATATCCTTTTATTTGCAAGATATCTAGCTTTATGACTGAATAAATAAAATATTCACTTTCATTGTTTGCAATTTTTTATGAACTTTTTATAATAAATACAAATTTCTAAATTTTCCAAGAATTTTGCAAAATATTTTGAAAACTATAAGGTAGATTAAAAATTAAAATAGTATAGCTCTCAGCTAAATTATTTAAAATCTTTTGATATTTCATTAAATTGAATCTGAAATAAAAGCTTTGAAATAGAATTAAAAAAACAGACAGGCAGACTAACAAACGCAAATTCACTTTTATATAAATAATCCAATCTTGCGGTACTCCTATATAGATCAGATAAAAACTTAGACTAGCCTTTTTATTTAGAAAAAACAAAATTGCAAAAACCATTAAAATTAAACTATGATTCCTAACTCCCGTGGGAACATTTATAATATTGTTCTTGTGTCGGCTTTAACAACAATAAACTTTTTAAATATTTTAGTTACCAGTTTCTTACATCTTTAACATTCGAAGGTTGAAAAACTACCAAATTATTTCTATTCTTATATTTAAGTAGAGAAAAATGTTACTAAAATAACGAAAAAGTACCACAAAGTCCCCTGTTATGGATTCTCATTTACTTAGGACCATAAATTCATCAATATTCATCAATCAATATTATAGAAAATTAAAAAAAGTACCATGAGAAGAATAAAAAAGTACCACAAAGTCCCCTCTTGTGAATTCTCACTTACATGTATTTAAGTTCATGTTTCTAAATTTAATATAATAAAAAATGCTTTATTGAATTTGAATAAACTATAATTTTCCGATTTTAAACCCTTTTTGGTACTTTTTATTTCCCCTAGATGTAACAAAAATTTTATTCCAATGTATTTCTAAATTTTACTGGGATCTAAAGTAAAAATATTCATATGTATGTGCCAGTAAATAGAAAAATTATATTTTATGAAAAAAGTACCAGAAATCAGGTCCGATTTTTCCCCTTAAACTTTCAAATTTCCTAAAAGTACCAAACTTCTATTCGCCAATTTTCGATAAGGTACTAATGTGATGTAAATTTTATTTCTATGCTTGCTGGATTAAAAAATAGATAGAGTGCCAATAAAGTACCAAAATACGGTTTTTACCCGTTTTCTCCATAAAAATGCCGAATTTCAAAAAAGTACCAGACACCTATTCAATTATTTTTTAAATAAATAACAATAGCTATTAAACTTTTTTCGTATCTCTATTAATTTAGGAGATATAAGGTTACCGAATTTACCCGTTTTTACACTTTTTGATCCTCTAAACATTCGAATTTCTAAAATCCCTCCTGGGAGACGAACCAGAAGGCCAAGTTTCATATCTCTACCTTTTGTCTTTTAGATAAATATTGATTTCAGCGTAGGAGATAACGAAATCGTGTTTTTTATACCCTACACCACCATAGGTGGTTGGTGTATTATGAGTTTGTGCTGATGTTTGTAACGCATAGAAAAAGTTATCCAACACCCACCTTAAAGTATGTCATCGCTTTTTAAATCGATCTAATGATGTCCGTCCGTTTGGCTGGCTGGACGGCTGGCTGTCCATGTGCACTGGTCGCAATTTTGAAGATAATTCTATGAAATTTAATTTTACGATACGATTTTTACGATACAAAGACGAAGCCTATTGAATTTGGTTGTGATCGGTTCATTTTTTCAACTAGCCACCATACAAATATCCCCCCAGAATAGATATTCAACACTCACAAATGTCTTAAAAACATAAATATTTTAATGAAATTCGGCGCAAAGTGTCAATCTTAAACCCCTCTTCCTAAAATCACTTTAAAGTGCATAAATCACATACGAATGATAGTATCAAGTTAATATTCGACACAAATTAGTTCTATATAAGTAGAAATAACATTGCAAAATTTTATTAAAATCGGTGCATAATTTACCATAGCTCCCATATAAACCCACTTCCGAGAATCGCCCTAAAGTGCATAAAATCATGTGCATTATTCTTTATCTCTATAATTTATTTAACATTTAGTAAAAGTGTTGGTCTACGACTGTCCAAAGGTCTAATATAAGTCCCCTTCACGAATTTTTATGCTCATACATAATGGTGTAGGGTATCATATGGTCGGTCTTGACCGACTATACCTTTTTTCTCGTTTTTCCTTATTTTATCCAGTTTTTATAAAAATTTAAAAAATCGAGCTTAAGTTGCTCTTAAACAATTTTTTATTCTAGAGGTGATCAACTTTGACATCCTGTAGCTTACTTCCTATTATAACAGGATGATTTTAAGATAATTTTTGTAAAAGCTTTGGTGTTCCTCTACAACTTTCCTATTCATTTCAATTTGATCCGTCCAGTAGTATTGAAGATTATTACTGAAATTGACATTAATTTCAAAAATTTACAAAGGTTGTCAAACTGTTTCATGCTAGAGGTAGTAACTTTTGACACCCTGTAGTTCAACTTGTATTATAACAGGATGATTAGAAAATAATTTTTCTGAAAGCTTAAGATCTTTTCAACAACTTTTGTATTTATATTATTAATTCGATACGACCAGAAGTTAAGGAAATAATTAAGGAGATACATATACAAAAAATGTTACCAATTATTCTGCGATCGACCCTACTGAGAGGCGTGAAGTAAAATATTCTGAATTTTAAACGTCAAGTGAAAATAATTTTTAAATACTAAAATTGTAAAAAGTTTTAAATAGGAAAACAATTGAAATTTCTCAAATTTAATTTGTAAAAGCTACAAACTCATAAAATATTTTTATGTTTTACACTCTGTATCTAACTTCCTATTATAACAAGATGATTACTAAATGAATACATATATCAATAGTATTGAATTAGACCTTTCCAATGCTGCCTAAATTAAATTAAAATTTTAATTTGGCGAGAATGAAAACATATTTTAAAAAAATTAGCTCATTATGCATTTAACGCCATTTGTCTGTTATATCTTGTAATTTTTTTTGGCAATAATTTAAAAATTATATGCACTGTTGATTGAATATTTCGGAGATATTTTAAAACTGGTCCAGCTCACGTGAACGAATATAATTTTTCTGAAAGCTTGGGTTCTACTCTATAACTTTTATATGCATTTCAATTCAATCCGACTCGTAGTTTAGGGAATAGTTAAGAAGATACGATTTATTATAATTTCTTTAAAATCTTTTAAAACTTTTTCATACTTAATGGCTCATATACATAAAATACTTTCTCTTCAACTGCGACTGACAGCGAAGCAACGCATAAATGATATTAACACAGTCGTTGCATTATTTTGTTATTAAAATTTTATATAATAAAATATAAAAATGTAAAAATGAAATTATGTTCTCAGTTGAAATAATAAATTGCAAATTAGAATTTCCGTCACAACGAAAAAATATTAAAATAAGATTAAAACAACCGACAAAATGTATTTACGTACTTCACACAGAAGTTTGTCGTACTGATTTGTTTTCGTTCTATATAAATGTATGTATTTTACTGCAGCTGTCAGTTGCAGTTGAAGCAAAAGTATTGTATGTAGTTGGGCCTTAAGCCAAAGAGTAACAAGAGACAAAACTAATTGTGAAAAACCTAAGTCGGTTGTCAAAAACCTAACTCATGCAATAACAAAATACATGTAATCAAATACATTTTGTTGTTGCCAAAAGAAAATAAAAACATATTTTTGTTTACAAAACAACAATTTTGTTTAAAGGTCAATCGAGAATTTCGTCTCTATATGCTACTCTATGCCTTAAGCCTTTAAGCTTTGACTCCCTGTAGTTCATCTGGTATTATAGCAGGGTGATATCAATATAATTTTTCAAAAAGCTCAAGTGCGAAACTAGTTTTTCTTAAAATGGAAATTGAACAAAAAAAACACCAAAAAACATAATTCACATTGTTCATTAAACCTTACATGGACCATATAATATATGTTTCTTGGATCATAATATTATACAAAGAAGTCATGGTCACTGAATGGAAACCTGGTAGTGGAAGAAAATTAGTATCTTCAGGCTGCAGGACTCAGACAAAATAGAAAAGATTTTGAGAGAAAATCCCATTATCTCTTGAAGGTAAAAAATAACGTGAAAATACTTCACACGAATTTTTTTCATAATTATGATTAATGCATAATAGACGATAAAATGTTCGTACTGTCTGACTTTTTTCAACTTCCTGACCAGGAATTCTATGTTGCAGAAAAATATAGTGTATCAAAGAAATCAAAATTCCCAAGAAAGTTTTTGGTTTAGCTTCTATAAGCTAAACCAGTCCTTATTTATAATATCACTTTTTTTCTTTTTTTCCTTTTTTGCGATCAGACCCACTATGGGGCATGGAATGTTAAAATTCTAAATGTTGCATATAGGAATACAATTATAATTTCAAATTATAATTTCAAAGAGCAGCTATTTGTAGCTGCAAAAAATAAGGCTGAATCTATTTTAATTTCAAAATCTCACCAAAGAGGAATTGACCTAATTTTATTTAACATTTCTTCCACAAATAAACTTCTTAAATTTAAAATAAAATAGCAAATAAATAAAAAAATTCTCAGATTCTAATTGTGCTTACTAAAACCAGACAAAATCAAGAAAAGAAAAAAATCTCAAATATCTCAAAATAAAAAAAATAAGCACACACACTTGGATCTTATTGTTATCATATTATTACTTATTTTTTTATTATTATTTAAAGATAACTGTTATTGTTAATAATATTATTTTGTCTATTCATCATTGTTCAATTGAGATCAAATAAAGATTACAAGTATTGATAAGTGGCTTTACACTCGAGCATAAAAGTGTTCAAATTAAACCATACCCCCACCGAAACGAATTGAATTGAATCGAATCTTTTTTTTTAATATTTATTTTACAATTTTTTGGTGTGTTTGTATTTTTATTTAAATAAATAACAAAAAAAAAAGAAACAACTTTGTTTCTTTTTTTCATCTCTTGTTGTTGATTAATGCAACAATTGTATTTTGTTAAAGAAAAAAAAAAAAAAAAAAAAGAATATTCATATTTTTCGGTTTATAAATATTAAATAAGCGTGCGGGCCATTATTTAGTTGAGCTTTTTTTTTTTTTGTATATTTTTTATCATATTATTTTTATATATTTCTTGATTTTATTTATTATTTTGTATACTGACAGTTTGTTTTGTTTATGAATAATACAAGTATTTTTTTTTTCTTTTGACGAGGCATTGATAATTGTATTTGAAAAAAAAAAAAAAAATAAGAAAAAAAATGATAGATAAAAATGTTTAATTTATGAAAACGTTGAAATGTTTGTTTCATTTAACATTTAAATTTTCAAATATTTTTCTCTAATTGCATTATGGTGGGAATAAAATTTAATTTCTTAAACAACAGCAATATTAGCATTAAAATTTTTAATCAAACAATAATAATAATATTAATATTAAGGAGTGAGATCGAAAAGTTCTTAACATACATAATGTTCAATAACTTGGAAACGGTTGATCTTAGAGTTTTCATTATTTTTTAATCATTTGATAATTTAGCACAGATCACAGAAATATATAAACCACTAATTATTAAATTGTGGACCATTTTTGAAAACCCTTTCTTTGGAGATTTGATAGTTGCTTCAGTCACTTTTTTGGAACAGTGTGCACATTTTCTGTTAAAATCTTCGGTATTTTGGGACACCTTTTTTGTGCTCTTGAATTGACTTTTCACAAGAGCTCAATATCTCTCCACTGGTCTAAGCTATGGACAATTTTGAAAATTGACCTCTCTTGGTACTAAAACTATGTTATTGATTTGGTACCACTCCAGAGCTTTCTTACCGTAGTGACATGATAACAAATGGGTCCAAAAATATGAGGACACGTTGTGCTTTCTTAAGAAAAGAAGAAGTCTTTTTTGCAAATATTCCTTTATGCATATTTTGGTATTTATAGATCCGAATGTATCAAATGACTTTCCTGTTTTGCCGCAACTGCAAAAATCTTGTCATACCATGAATTTTGTAAGAAATTTTTGCTGCTTTTGTGTCTTAAACTTATCTCCAACATTAGCAATAAAAATTTTTGAGACACAAGCTGCGAAGATTCTGCCAGCACCTACGTTTCTTCGTCAATTATACAGCTTGAGTATTTTTGTATGAAATTTGGTTTTAAATTCCGAGTCCTATTTTTGGCTTGTAATTTTTTTTGCAGAATTCCAGTTTGGAATTTTTTGAACTTTATATGTTATCAACTTTCCCATGAGCTTTAAATTTTCGCACCAAATAGTCGAAGCACTGAGAAAACTGAGATGATTTTCTACCAGATGTGTTTGGAGTTCCTTTCAATATGTCTTCAATTTTCTGGCCTTCCCAATATCATGTGGTCCTTTTTTCTTAACGAACTAGGTTTCACATCAATAGTCAAATGCTCCTGATACTGTTTAATAACATTAGAAACGGTTTTACGGACGACATTTAATTCTGTGGCCAATTATTTGTAAGACCTATTTGGATTTTTTAAAATTTTTTAATAACTTGTAGGACGTAAATCTTTTTCGTCACTTATTTTGATGAAAATAAGGACAAATTAACATGGTTGTTATTAAAAATAATAACTGAAGTATTTTTCCATGATAACTAGATCAAAAAAAATTTTTAATATTGATTCCGAAAAAGAGGCAAAATGTGTGTTAAGATTTTTTCGATCTCACTCCTTATAAATACATTTTTCCTAAGTTTCATTAATATTAGTCAAATCAGCTTGTTTGTGTTATTTCTTTCTTATTTAATTTAAATTCTATAGAATTTTTAATTTATTTTATGTATTTTATAGAAATAATTAAAATCTAAACTGACATAACTTATTTAAAAAGAAATTAATATTTTAACTTTTTGACGTTGTTCAAAAATACCTTAAACAATGTTATCTTTTAAATATTTAATTTAAATTAAAAAACTTTATATATAATAACACTGTGCTTATAAAAATGAGATCCTTACCATTTATTAAATACACTCATAATTTTGAGTTATGGTCTCAGATCATATATGAATTTAAAAATCTTGTCAGAAATACTAAACGCAAATCTTGGAAAGACTTTTGTAGTAATATTGAAAGTTCTTCGAAGACGAGCACTATTTAGTGACAGTCTTCTATCTCTCTCTCTCAACATGCCTACACGAAAAGTAAGTCTGTTAAGAAGGCTCTACACTCGCTTGTAGGATATATTGAGAAATCACTTGAATAAAAAAATTTCACTCTAGTGGCCCTTCTAAATGAAGAAGGAGCCTTCGACAATGTCACACCGACATCGATCAGTGAAGGGGGAGTTCTATCATCTCTGCTGTGGAACATCGCACTCTACAAACTGCTTGGTATTAAAACCGTAGCCTAACTTTGTTATTTTTTTCTTTTTCATGTTTAAACTGTTCTGAAAATTATAGAAATTAGGCTTTCTTTTAATTATATCTTCATCAAATATTCACAAGTTTAAATGCAATTATTTCAAAATTTTCTATTGAAGCATATACAGATATTCAATATTTTTCTATTGATTTTGTTTGTCAAGAAAAACATTATTTTTTCAAATTCGACTAAACCTAAGAAACTTATTATTAGAGGGCGGATTTATATGCAAATGCATATTTTTTTTTTTTTTTTTTTTTTTTTGGAGCATTTAAAAATGATCCGAATCAGACATTTTACTAAAAATGGCATCGATTTTTAGTGCATATTTTTGCATATTTTACCTAATAATGTATATTTTTATTGCATATTTTTCATTTTTTTTTTTTAAATTTTATTGTTACAATCTTATTTTTATATTACTCATTTTGAGGTAAAATGCAAGCACCGAAAACTTTTTATTTTTATTTTACAATTAATATAAACATCTTTACTGTTCAAAAAATAATTTTTCATTTGTATTAAAATGGCGTCATTAGTATTAAAATCCCGTCTCTGGTAAAATTTGCATAATAGTTGTTCTAGCGATTTTTAACACTCATTTTCTGATTATTCTCAATCAAACACTGTCGTCATTTTAATTTTTCTTTCTGAAACTATTACTAAATAAGAGGGTTTCGATTCATTAAGTACTCAAATCGGTTTAATAGATAGTGCTATTGCAAAAAATCGAAGCTGCAGAAGGCCCCGTTGCTGAAAGAATATAATTAAAGTTGTAAGCTGTTATTAAAAACAAAAATAAATGATTTGAGAAAATGAAAAAAAAAATTCAGAATCAATTACTTTACGTTCAGATGATGTTTCCTGTTTAGAAGATACTCTTCTTCTGAATTACAATTATTCAAATACGTTCCTATCACTTCTGTTGACGTTGAAAGATCATTTTCTATGTATGTACGCCAAAATAGACAATTATTTTCAATTGACAACTTAGTAAAAAAATAAGTTTGTGTACATAAATAAAAACCTATCTAACTAAGGTTGTATTAAACTCAATGTCACTAATAAAAATGTGATCTTAAGGATTAAAAATTTAAAAAAGATAGCTTTAACTTTTAAAAATACAAAATGTATTGCATTTCTTAGCTTAAGATGGACTGATTTTTGTTTTTTCTTATAGAATAACTTATTTTTTTTCTTTTTATTTAATAAATATTAAACAATAAATGCATATTTTTTATTTTTGTAGGGTATATTTTGAATTTTTAAGTGCATTTTATAGGCGCATATTTTCCAAAAATAAATGCATATAAATCCGCCCCCTACTTATTATATAATATTACAATGGTTTACTGAAACGTTCTTTTGGCTCCCAAAAGTATACTCTAAATAATATGTCTATTTGTATTCTACATAAAATACAATAATATTTAAAGCTGTTTATAAAAATATATTTATAAATATAAAACTATAGTTTTAAGGAAAATATACTAACTTCAAAATTAAATGTATGAAAAAATAATTAGGGTTTTTAAAAACAACAAAATGCATTACTTCCCTAGAGTAAAGAGAACCGGTTCAAAACTAGTCACGTGACAGGTTCTCAAGGCTAGTGACCGGTCCCAGTTCCGGAACTTTATATGAGAAGAACCTGTCACTTTTACATGGGGTTGTCATTGGAGCTGGCTAATTAGCCCCTTGGGACAGGTCACAGGATAGGTCCTAGGACAGGTCCAAGAGGACAAGTTCAGTGTCGATTAATATAATAAAAATTTGATAAAAAATTAGCCCCTTGGGACAGGTCACAGGATAGGTCCTAGGACAGGTCCAAGAGGACAAGTTCAGTGTCGATTAATATAATAAAAATTTGATAAAAAATTAGCCCCTTGGGACAGGTCACAGGATAGGTCCTAGGACAGGTCCAAGAGGACAAGTTCAGTGTCGATTAATATAATAAAAATTTGATAAAAAATTAGCCCCTTGGGACAGGTCACAGGATAGGTCCTAGGACAGGTCCAAGAGGACAAGTTCAGTGTCGATTAAAATAATAAAAATTTTGAAAAAATTCGGTAATTGTTTAGTTTTTAGATATTTTTTTTTATTATAATTTTTATTAAATTTTGTTTACTTTTATTTTATATTTTTTCGTTAATGTCGATAGCGGCACCCCGAATAGAACCTAATATAAAGTATGTTGTTTTACAGTCTTCAACGCTTACCACTCAGCCACTGATTGTTATTGCGCGCGAGTTGCTATTTGCGCACTTAACGAGCATGTTAATAGTGAGTGTGTTTGTGTCAACTGGTTCTCAATTGGAACTTTGGTGACGAGTTAGGTGTCAATTGGTACTAAACTGGTACAGAGAAACCGGTCCATTACTGCAATTACCACAAATTTCCCGCAGGGTTGTTTCAATTGTTAATATTTTCCAACACTACAAATAAACAGATAATCTAATAATCTATAAACAAGGGTATAAGTTGGGCAAAATTGGTTATTTTTTGTAATGAATTTTTCTATTTTTAATATAACCACATAATCACATAACTTGATAACCAGCCTATCGTGAACAACCTTAATAATAATTTAAAAATGTGGAGTAAGTTTTTACATTTTTAATTCGAATTTATAAAATCACTGTATATAAGTTGTAATGGAAAAAATTTAAAAGTTAATGATTCTAGAGAGTCTTAAGAATATATGTATATTCATTTACATTTTGAAAAATTGCAAAACATCAGAAAACAATTTTTGGAAAAATTTTCTAAAAAATATGTAAATGAAATTTTTACACTTAAAAACTTTAATATTTTAGTCCCTTAAGGCAATATGATTTAGATTGGATATATGTATGTGAATCTGCGAACTCCGAAGATTATACACAGATAAATTTTTTTTTTATTAAATCCAAACCGTTTAATCATAAACTTGAATTTAGAAATATAACAGGAAATTTAATTTGGCCGAAATTTTTGGAACACTGAATCAACTAACTTCAAGGCAAAAAAAATTGTTAAGCAAATAATATATCAAAGGAAAGATAATTTTATAATCTATCAACTGAAATATTAAATAATGAACAGGACGATATTCCGACTAGATTTGGCAATGAAAAGTATGTCGGTTCAGATTAAAAACTGTATAAGACATTGCATAAGAGTATTATAAATAACAAAATATAAAATTTACTTAAATTATAGTGATCATTGAGATCTTAATAAACCTCAAAATATCTCAAAATTTAAATAATCAATTCAAAATTAAAAAAAAAAAATAATTATGCTATGTCTTCAAGAAAAACTACAGCATACATTAGGTTGTTTTTCGATTAAAGTAAAAAAATAACATTTTATAGAGCAGTGTTCTTTAAATAATCAAAATTTTAAGTACTTCAAATAATTGCGAAAAAATAATCCATTTTATGGGTTTCGAAAAAAAATCTATTAAAACTGATGGATCCCTTTTTAAAGAAAAATTTGTTTAGTGTTTTCAGATCATTCAAAATCTTAAACACACTGACATAATAGATGGAATAGACATCTGCTAGCAGACAAATCTAAATATTGATTATTTTAAAAAGATTTTTATTACTTAGTTAACACGATGGCTATTAAATAAGCATTAATTTGCTATACTTAACTTTTATAAATAAACTTTTTGTTCTGACTAAAAATTAAGTGAGAAATTTTTTAAGAAATTACACATGGTAATACTGATTCTAAGGCATGGAATTTTTCATCATATTTTTAAGCATAACTTAAGAACATTTTGTCTGATTTTGTTAAGTGAAATCCCAAAGATTTCGAATTCAAATTATTTTAGATTATTTAGATCTGGCGTATAGTTTAAAAAATATTCTAAAAAAAAAAAATGTCGAACAAAATTAAAAATTTGTTTTTTCCTACAAAATTAAAAACGAACAAAAATAATAATTTACATTTTTAGCTATAAAACTAGATATCTGGTGAATAAAATGAGCTCTATTTCATTAATATTGATTAATAAATTTCGATTTTATTCATAATTAAGTGCAGGTACACTGTAGAGACAAACGCAGAAAAATTTAAATTATAAATTTTTATCTCCTTAACTACTCCTCGAATTAAATTGAAATGTATAGGAAAATTGCAGAATAGCACCTAAGTTTTATGAGAAATGATTTTTTAAACATCCTGTTATAATATAGAATGAGCTGTAGCTCATTTGACATCCTGTAGGATGTCAAAGTTGAACACCTCGAATATGAAAAAAACTCATAAATTTGGCAAATTAAAAATGATTTCGATGATTTTTTAAAATAATGAGTTAAAATTTTATTTGAATAACTCAATTTCTGTAGCCATGAGAAATGATCACTTTGTAACGAGCATGAAAAATTTAAATTTTTTTACAAAAATATAGTAAACCTTTTTTCCATCATTTTTGTGTTAATAAAATATTTGTTTACTTATTTCAAAAGATATACGTTAAAAAAAATATTAAAAAATAAGAACTGCACCCTACGTGCAGCATTGGTTGAATCTTAAAAAAATATTGCTTTAAAATTAGAAATCATCGAAATCAACTTTAATTTGTAAAAGTTACGTGCTCTTTAAGCTTTTTCGTAATAGAACTTCAGAAAATCGTTTTTAAAGTCTATGATTTTGATTCCCAAAGGCTTTCAGTTCTAGTCCATTAAAAACATAAAGAAACAAAACCACTAACTATGAGCTATGACAGGTTTAAACCACTGACTTTGGAATAGTATTAATTTTATTTGATATAAACCCCATGAAATTTATTAGTAATAAATCAATAAATTAATAGGTTTGAATTTATGAACTCATGATTTTTTTTTAAATGTTAAAAAGCGTATTTTATTTTTTAAAAGCGTTTGTTATTGAAATTCTCAGCAAAACAAAAATCAGGAACTAGTTCTAGGCCTAGACAAGGCTTGTTTCTGCATAAAATTCATTATTAATTTGATTTAAAAATATAAAAAAATCTAATTGATTTATGTTAACAAAAAAATTTGCATTTTTTAGTTTTTAAAATGGCGCTGACTTCATTTTTTTTTTTTTTTTTTTAGTTTAAAAACTTATAAATAATTTATTAAAATAAGTGATTTTTATTGTTTGTTTTTTTTTATACCCAAAAATATTCAAATACTTACAATGTTTTAATTTCAAAAGTAATCCTTTAATATCCAATATAAGTCTAGTCTTATAAATTTTTATTTAAAATAAAAAAATCAATAATTTCACTTTTTATATAAATTTTATTGTAATTTTTATTATTATTTATAATTTATAATAATTTTTCTTTAAAGTAAACTTTTGGCACTTTGAAAATTTTTTCTTAAATATTTTTATTTATTTAAAATTTTTAATAAAATTTATTTTTTCATTATTCATTAATTTATCAATTCTTTTATTAATTTTTAAAATTTTGTATTAATATTTTTTTACAAGTATTTTTTTACAACAATTATAATTCCATATTCTTTATAATTTTTCTTTACAAAATTAATTTATTTTCAATATTCTTCCGTTTTATTTTTCATCCAAAAAAATAACGATCTTATTTTCAATTACTTTTTATAATCTTTACACATATAAAAATCACTCACGCATCTTGGTTTTAAGGTGTCTGGCGTCTTAAACAATACTAAAGAACAAAACACACAAGAGCCCTTTGGGAGACTCTTTAAACCCTTTATCATGGATAATTCTTCTTCTTTTTGTTCTTTTTCGTTTATTACCTTACACAATATTTTCACGTTCTACGTTCTAGTTAGTTGTTACAATAATAACAACAAAACACAAAATCATATATAACTACGACTGTTTACGAATATTAACCGACGGCAACCGAATCCATAATCATTTATAACAAAAAAAATTAAAACCAAGATCAAACGCCGAAGTTCGTTCTGTTAAGCGATCGTTAAGAATTAAAGTATTGTCTAAGAGCGTTTCAAATAGAAACTAAATAATATTTTAGCCAAATACAACACATGACTTGACAAAACTCTTTTTATGGTTGAGAAAAACTGTATGTGTGAGATTTTTACATATGTATTGTATATTGGGGGAGGGGGATCTTTGCGTTTTGTGGCGGGTGTTAAAGAGGGGAAAACTTGTTTGATAAGATTGTTTCTTAGCCAAATTAACAAAAAAAGCAGCAAGAGAATTGTAACGCCCATTTGTGTTAGCTGAGAGAGATTAAAATTGGAAATGATACCAGATTTGGTTAAACTCAGCTTAAATCAATTAATAAAATTAAAAATTATAGGAAATAATCTTGCTCTGGTAGGAAATTAAAAAAAAACGGTAATTTCTTCAAGAAGGAGCACGAAAAAAAGTTTTTTTATTATTTATTTATTTATTTATTTATTTATTTATTTATTTATTTATTTATTTATTTATTTATTTATTTATTTATTTATTTAATTATTTATTTATTTATTTATTTATTTATTTATTTATTTATTTATTTATTTATTTATTTATTTATTTATTTATTTATTTATTTATTTATTTATTTATTTATTTATTTATTTTTTTATTTATTTATTTATTTATTTATTTATTTATTTATTTATTTATTTATTTATTTATTTATTTATTTATTTATTTATTTATTTATTTATTTATTTATTTATTTATTTATTTATTTATTTATTTATTTATTTATTTATTTATTTATTTATTTATTTATTTATTTATTTATTTATTTATTTATTTATTTATTTATTTATTTATTTATTTATTTATTTATTTATTTATTTATTTATTTATTTATTTATTTATTTATTTATTTATTTATTTATTTATTTATTTATTTATTTATTTATTTATTTATTTATTTATTTATTTATTTATTTATTTATTTATTTATTTATTTATTTATTTATTTATTTATTTATTTATTTATTTATTTATTTATTTATTTATTTATTTATTTATTTATTTATTTATTTATTTATTTATTTATTTATTTATTTATTTATTTATTTATTTATTTATTTATTTATTTATTTATTTATTTATTTATTTATGCAATCCCTTTGATTATAACTTTGGTAAAAGCTATACAATAAATTTCTGCCCCTTCTCCCAATAATCTGGCATCTCAACTAAACCTCCACTAAAACTTAGCTCCACACTTAAATGCTCTTAAGCTTAACTTTTTAAACTGTTGCCTGCCTGCTATAGTTGTTAATGTTGTTGTTGTTGGTAGTAGTAGCCTACAACTATGATCAAGCGTCCAACTGTAACCAGTCAGCCAATCATTGTTGGCTAAAAATAACAAAAAAATCTTAATAGACAGACATTATAGAGTTTTTATAACAAACCACAATAGTAACAACAATAAAGCGGCTTTAAACCAAACACTCTGTTATACTATTGGTTTCTTTGCGCAGATTTTGTTGTAGAATTTTGTATAAATTTACAATTAATTACTTTTTGACTAATATGTTAGCAACATAAATAAATAAACGCTCTCCCGATATTTGGTTGTTGTTGTGGTACCGTTGATAGTAAAAGCAAGTTTTTTTTAGATGATAGTTTGTTTGAATGTTGTACGAATGTTGTTGTTGTTGTTAAATTGTAGTTAATTTTAAACACCACCAATAATATTATTTTTGAATTTTTTTGTTGTTGGGGTTTTTGGTAAATTTAAATAATCATGGGGTCATATTTAAGTCTAAAATGTCTAATTAAAATGTTTAACATTCAATGGAGGTTTCAGCACTTTCAACTCTGTATTGGTTTATAAGTAGAATGACAATGTAATAAAATTGTTTATTTAAATTATGTTGCTATTAAGTAGTTTGACAATTTTAGAAGCATAAGAACAAAGCATTCATTTAACAGAATAATTGTCCTAATTTTCAATTGTATTTAACATATTTACATACATAGTTAGAAAGGAAATATTTTTCAGATTTTGTAAAAAAAAAAAAAAAAATACTATACCTAATCATAAGTTTAAAATATATTATTAAGGACAATGATATGCTATTTGTTCTAAATAGTAGATTATGTCAGAAAAATGCAGAAGCCGTTTGCTGTATTAGGAATGGGAGCAATATTTTTGAGGACACACTTTGATATTAATATTGTATTTTATTGAGAGCATAATAACGAAGCAGTCACTCCTAAGAAAAACTTATCAATACAATTTTAGACTAATTTTATCTAATTTTTTTTTTTTTGGTAGCAGTGACTGAGCAATAACTTGGCCTACATTGTGTATTGAAGATATTTCAAATGGCTTGGATACAATCTTATTTCCAGGTTTATCTTCATTTCAATGGAAATGCATTGCGTTTCTTATAGATAATTTTAAAATTTTTTTAACAAAAATCTAATCTCCAAGAAAAGTAATAAAGTAATCGAAAAGTAATAAAGTGTCGATCTTAGGAGCTGTTTCTCTCAGAGAAAGGAGTTGCTTACAGTACCCCTGAAAAAAGCTTGCAAATTCTAAACATTTGTTGTTCAGTAATAAGAAGAATCTCATTGAAGAAAAAAATTTTAATTTTTTTATATCCCACACAAAAATGATGTTCAAAGAAATTTTTTTTATAAATATAAACCCACTGATAAAGAAAAACTACAAAAATTATTGGCAAAAGTTTTTCGATGAAAGAAATGAGTATGGGTCGAAATCTTACCTTTATATTTTAATTATAGTCTACTTATGACAAAGAGTTTTGACTTTTATTTTGAATGACCACATTTTTTGTTATAAAACTGCAAATTTATGTGAAAATCGACGCTTTAGTTTCTACTTGAAAAAAAAATAATAATTTTTATACCATTGGCTCAAATATTTCTCTTATATAAGGTTTATTTGGTATTGAAAATTAAATCGGTAAATAGACAAAATTGTTATGGACCAAAAACTAGTCGTAGCACCATTGCACAATTTTCACCGATATTTTTTAAACTGAATCATATACGGCAACGCAGTTTTTTATATTAGTTCAATCAGCTTTTACTGCATTTTTTAACTAAAGCAAAGGTGATTGATTTTATAATAAGATTCATCAAGGTATATTGTCTAATTAAGGTATACATACATATCTATTAAACTAATTTAACCCTTTAGAGCGCAGTGATGCATATATGAATCATTAATTTTTTGCAGTTAAAATATTTTAATCTCATAATACTGGTATCAAATATTAATAAATCATTGATGTTAGTATATTGGTGACAGTTTAGTTTATGAAAAAATATTTTTCTCTCTGTCTCATATTAGACTCAATAAATTATAAAAAAAAAAAAAATATATTGAAACTTAAAAATTTAGTTAATTATTATTTTTGAGTTCTTACATCAATTTTGTACCGAAAAAAAAAATATATAGTTTCGCTCAAAGACAAAAAAATTGTGCATTAAAAGGTAAATATCCGCATACAACGACAGAAAGCTTTTGGTGATATCTAAATTTAATTAAAGTATTAAAATCAAAAACCTCCAAATATTTCGAAATAAAAATGTATTAATAAGTTTTAATTAAACAGAGGAAAGTTTATAGAATATTGTATACAAAATTCCAATCCAAACTATGATATAATAATCGAATAAGAGGTCATAAAAGTTCCAGCAACAAGTTATGAAACTTATAAAAAAAAAAAATTGCTCCACAACTGTTACAAAATTTTGAACATATAAATATAATATTAATTGGTACGAACAAATATCAAGCATATCTTTGAAGTTACTAGATTAGACTACCTATAGATTTATTTACTGAATACTTTATGATTGAATATATGTATATACAAATTGTTTAGACCTAGAGGTACGAAACCTTCCGCCCGACTTCTCCGAACATGAAAAGCTCAACATTTTTATAATATTGACTATACAGATATCAGTCGCTGATAAATCTGAATACGAGAATTGAAAAATTTTTAAATACTTTATAAATGAATTTAAGAGTATCACAATAGCTTAAGAGCCTACAAATATACTATTTAATTGCAATCGAACCACAATAGTTTCAATGACATGAAAAATGACGCTTAATTCAGGAAATGATACAAAAAAATGCGTATAAGACTGCCAAAGCCTGGAAATATAATATTATAGTAAAAAAAATATTTACAAACAAATCCGAAAATTTTTGAAAAAATTTATGAACTACATTTTGACGGTTTTCCTTTCCCTAATTGAAGTTAAAGATTTTAATCTGTAAGAATCTGATGGGATAGTGATTAAAGTATTTTAAAACTAAAAAAACAAAGAAAATCGAAGTATTTGCTCTCCCTGACCGAAATGTAAAATCAGTTTTCGATATGATTTAAAATTTCTTAAAACCAAAAGAGATAAAAAAATACATAAAAGAAATAAAAAAAAATCGCTTATTTCTCTCCCTGATAGAAAAATCTGGCTCCGTTAGGACTTGAATATTGTTAGGTAAGTAGATTTTTTACTTTTTTACGTCGTCTGGGAACTTCAAAAAGCACTAGAAAGAGAAAAAACAGATATTTCAAAATCTGGCTCTATTAGGATTTGTAGGACAAAAAGTTTTATAAGTGAGCCAAATTTTAATTTTCTACGTCGTCTGGGAGTTTCAGAAACCTCTGGAAAGAGAAAAAATGCTTAGCAAATTATATATATATATATATATATATATATATATATATATATATATATATATATATATATATATATATATATATATATATATATACGAGCATATAAGCCCGCTTTCGCCAGGAAATATAATATTATAGTAATAATATGTACAAAAAAATCCGAAGATCTTTAAAAAAAAAATATATATATATAATATATATATGACGCTTTTCCTTTCCCTAATCGCAGTTAAAGATTTGAAGCTGTTGGAATCTGATGGGATAACTAAAGTATTAAATTAGTAAACTTAAAATAATAATAATAATAAATCGACGTAAATGTCCCCCCTGCCGGAATTGTGAAATCAGTTTTCGATATGATTTGACATTTTGACAATGATTATAGCAAATCAAAATTTCTTAAAACCAAAACATACCTCAAAAAAAAAACTTTCGTGATAGAAAAATTTGGCTCCGTTTGGATTTGTAGAATGAACATATTTATAAGTAAGCCCATTTTAGTTTTTTTTACCACGCCTGGTCGTTTCAGAAATCTCTGGAAAGAGAAAAAAATCTAATATATATATATAGATTTTGTTTTAATAATTTGAGCACAAACAAGTATTTGTAATTTTTTTAAAATATTATAAAAACAATATTTATATATTAACAAAATAAGTACTTTGTTTTTATAGTTGCTGCACTAAAAGTCTCGTAGCTCGCTATAATGTAAGTAAAGTAAATTTTAATTCATTACCCAGCAAAAACTTTGGTTGCCATGTAATGAGTTAAGAAGCCAATATAATGGCTCTCCACTACTTACACATCAGCTAAATAACTCATTATTTTAACACGGTGATGACATTAGAGGCAACTACTTACCCTATACATTACTTAGATGTCATTACAATAACTAATTACTTCCAAGCTGTTAAACAGTGTATTGATTTTAAAGCATTATTGAAGTCAGATTAGTAATAACAATAGGAACTAGTTATATTTTAGGTTACAAATAAAATATTTTTTTGTTGTTGTAAAAAGATTTTTTAAATTTAATCAATTAAAATTAATATTTTAAAAAATCTGATAGTAAATAAATGTAAATAATTTTACATTCGGGTTATAAATAATTAGTTACTAAACAACTTCTATGTAATGCAAACAGTATGTTGATGTTATTACAAAGTAACTACATCCGTAACTACATGTCATTACCAAGTTTTTGCTGGATAACTTAGCTTTTAAACAATATTAAATTCCTTTTCTATTTTAAAATTTAAATATTGATTTAAATTTTTTGGATCTTTTTCTTAAAGACTATACATACATATATGTATTTCCATCTAAAATTTTAATGCTAACTATTTTGTTTACAATAAAATGAGATGTCAATCAATAAAATCATTTAAAAATTCATAATGTTATTAAAAATTTTCAACATTTTATCAGCAAAATTTTCATATATTTTAAGCAAATCATTTTATTTTGTGCTTTACTTTGGGGCATTCCACATAAAATCGAACAAGTTGAAAAGTTTTTGTCTAATTTTAAAAAAACTAAATCTTGTAATTTTATAGACTTTTGTAGAAAAACCGTTAATTAATTTCATCGGATCTCAAAAAATTTCAAAAGATAAACATATAAAGAGTGGTACAACCAAAACGCACGATGTTAATTGTAAAAAACAAAAAAAACGAAAAGTTTTCAGAGAATTATGTTAATATTTTTTATTATTTTATTTATCCGATGGTCCATATTATCAATGACTATGAGACATAATTGAGGTTCAAATTTCCTTTCCATAATTTTATTCTAAGCATTAATTTCATAACAGTGAAATTAGTCTCTGTAGAACGTTTAATTTTTTATTTATTATTTTATCAAGTAATCTTATTTAAATTATTTAACTAAACTAAATATATAAAACTGTGAGCACCCTTTATATTATTTAAAATAACCGGACACAATAAAATTCTTATTAATTTGCAAAAAATACTTATTAAACAATTGGGTTTTTGCGAATTTTTTTTATATGCTATATAATAAATTGGCTGATAGAAAAACAATTTATATAATCTATAGTTTTAGTTGTCATAACTTCAAATAATTATAAAAGATTTATAGCCTTTTTCGCTTGGAGGGCCATTAATTGTTTAACAATATTCTTCGAAATGAGATTAGAGAAGTTAAAAAGAAGGAAAAACGTAATTATTAATATATTTAAATATCAAAAATTAAATTAAATAAATAGCAAATGGGAATTATGTCACATTTTTTTTTTTTTTTATCTGGAAATCCATTTGTTATTGAGGGCGTCTGTCGATTCGATGTAAGAAAATAATAAAAGCCGTTTTAAATATCTTAAAGTTTTTTCTTATGTGTTAGCCCCCAGACAAACAAATAATTTTTTTTAGTTAAATACATACATACATTGGTATATTCTTAAACATGCTAATAAACAGTAGCAACTTAACAGTTTAACTTTACATACAATAAAAAACCAAATTATATGGATTGTTGTTGTATTTTGTTTTGTTGTGATCCCTATACCCTCCTTCTCCCCCTGGCACAAACTCGAGCCCTTCACAGAATTACAAACAATTGTACAAAACAAAGAAATTTAAGAACTAAAGACCCACAACAAAAAAAAGGTGTTTCTTTTTATTATATCAACAAGAATTCCTAACAATGCAACATCAACAGAATATGCAACATGAACAGGAGTAGAGCAACATAAGCCTGGCAACAACAACAGCAGAAACAAATACTTACAATGAGACAAACAGACATACATACATATGCAACAAATATTACCATCACAAACATAATCAACAGCAGCAGTAGCAGTAACAACAGTACATGAACAAAAATGCTGTTGACTGTTTGTATGTATGTTTGTTTGTAAGTTGGTTGGTTCTTTCGTTTGCTGCTTGTTGCTGCAGTGCTAATTGTGAAAGCAAAAAGAGGAAATTAATGTGCTGTTGTAAATAACAAATTATTGCACACTTATTTTGTTTCCAGCAACATCACCAACTACTAACTCTTTAACTTTTAAAAACAACAACAACATCTACCTAAGCAACCAACAACAGTTGAATGTTGAACAAGTTCTTCTTGTGTTACTGTTGTTACATTCTAAGAATCCTTTTTTTTTTTCATTTCAATTTTTTGTTAAGTATTTTAAATCTTTTTTTTTTAGTTTTTTGGTGGCTCAACGAGACAATCAGTTTTAATACTGACGCCGTCTCGTCGCCTTTTATTTGTTTTGTTTGTTGTCTCTTTAGCCACAACAATAATAACAACTACAACATTAGCAGCATTCAACAACAGCAGCAACAGGAAAAGGAAAAATTGAATCCATGCTTCTTTCCATATTGTTTTGTTAGTTTTTCATCATGGATGGATCAAAACTGTTAAAACCAAATCACTACTTTTTCCTAACAATTGTTGCCAACAAAAACACAAATGCAAGATGCTGCAGTAGCAGCAATCGTCTTCTTTTCCTTTTAATTTATCTTTACAAACAACAAATAATATTTCTTTACATGATTTGTTGTACTTTGTAAGGAATATTTAAGTATGTGTGTGGATATCTATAGTTAACTCAAAATATGTTGCCAGCTTTTATGTATATCGTGTTTAAAGATTTTCCTGTGTTTAGATATTAACACAAAAAAATTGGGAACATTTTTAGCTTCTTTTTAATTTTAAACGTTTTATTTGAAATAAGTTTGATCTAAATTCTTTTTTTAATTTAAAATATTTTTAATATTTGTTGCTTTTTGTTCATTTTAGATTTATTATTTTTTGGTTGTCTATTAAAATGTCTTATTATGTTAATAAATGTCAAACTTTAAAATGATATTACGAGTATTAGGTCAATTTATAGATAAGTTAGTTTGAGTCATAGTTTTTACTTGTATGAAGAAAAAAAAATATTATACTGTTGCAATACAAAACAATAGAAGCTGTTTTTGACCACCAAAGTTAAGTTCTTCTAAAGACAATAGCATATTTTTTATTCTTCATCCCAATGCAAAGGTATTAGGTATTATGGTATAAAGGTATTATGCGTTTGTGCTAATGTATTTAACACCCAAAAATATTGCTCTAAGACCCACCTTAATTTATACCAATCGGTATAAATTTCTTTCTGAGTCGATTTAACGATGTCCGTCCGTCTGGCTGTCCATGTAAACCTCGTGCGCAAAGTGCAGGTCACAATTTTGAAGATATCTCGATGAAATCTAATTCATATGTAAATATAAAGTTTTTTATTCGACAAAAATAAGTTTTATATAAATGATGCCAAATTTAATAAAGATCAGTCCATAATTTACCATAGATCCCGTATAAGTTAAAAATTCGGGAATCACACAAAGGTACATTAATTAATATAAATATTAATATAAACGCATTATTCTGTGTAGGGTATCATAAGGAGTGCGTTCGAAAAAATCTTAACATATATGAAATTCAATAATTTGGAAACGATTGATCTTAGAGTTTTCATTCTTTTTTTTTTTTATTTAATTGATATTATATTACAGATCACAGAAAAATATAACTTTTATAGTTCTAACTACTACTTATGAATTCGTGGACATTCTATTAGAGATTTGATAGTTGTTTCATTCACTTTTTTGGAACAGTTAGCACATCTCTTTTTAAAATCTTCGATATTTTGGGACACCTTTTTTGTGCTCTTCAATTCACTTTTCACAAGAGCCAGTATCTCTCCACTTGTCTTAGCTCCGAACAATTTGGATAATTGACCTCTCTTGGTAGAAAAACTATGTTATTGTTTTAGTACCACTCCAGAGTTTTCTTTCCGTAGTGAAAGAACGGTAGCAAACCGTTCAAAATTCAAGGAAACAATCAACTACAAAGATCAATCAACCTAAGATCTCAATAAACAACTTTCTAGAACATATAAACTTCCTAGGAATAATTCTTAACACCGTTTAGGTAGCGCTAAGGTAGCCGCAAAAGTGAACATTTTTTGAAAAAAAAGTGCATGACTTTGGGCAAAACTGGGAGACACTGGTCTTTTTTTTATTTTATTTTTTCGTGTTACACTGTGTAATTATATAAGAAAAAGCTATGTGTGACTCAATATTGAGAATTGTACTGTATCTCAGTAAATTTTCATCGTGATCGGATTCGGAGTTATTAATAAAAGTGTACTAAAAAATGTTTAATACTTTTTCATACGAAATATTAAAATCGTTTATTTCAAAGAAGAAAAAAATGGCCTAGGAAATAATAAAAAAAAATTGTAACGGGCAGGCATAATATAATATTTATTATGGGTCATTATAAAATTATGGAATGATTGTGTTGGCTTTATTAGCATTGTTCAAATAAATTGTATTACATTGAAATGAAATTTTAGACTTTATAGATGAAATTAAAAATTTTAATATAAAATAGTTCAAAATCCAAAGAGCCTAGAATATTCAAAATTATAAACAAATATAAAAAATCAACTTAAACATCAGATATTTCCACATAATTTTGTATAACCAAAGACTTGGTCTAGATCTCCTATTAGTTACTTTAATACTAAAGCTTAAATATCTCTTACTAGACACACTTATTTTGTAATAAATTTTTTTTTTTGGAATTTAAAATAAATGTTAAAAGGTCAACTTTATAATAAAAATTTGTTTTTATTTTTTATTAATTTTATATTGCATACGGAAATGTTCTATCTTATTCTCTAATAGATTTTTAAACTTTATTTTAGTTGCAGTTAAAACAACCAAAAAAAAACCCAATGATTTTTAAATGTTAACCTTTTACCTTTTAACATTCAAAACATTTATTGAAAACATGAATGGAATATTTAATACAAGCTGATGGCAATGATGACTCATTCAATTCTATAGCCCTACTAACGTCATCAATATACCTTAAACAATATGTATTATCTAAAAACCATTATTAACTGCTGCTATAAATAAATACATAGTAGCTTCGGAAATAGATTTCAAATATTTAAATTTGTATGTGTTTTTTTATATAACTAATTTATAACCAACAATGACTAATACTCCTTTTTAAAACAATTTTTTTCTTTTTTCTGACTTATATTTTAGATGACAAATAATAACAATCATTTATTGCTCATTGATTGAATTGATCATTAAATGTGTAATAATTTAATATGTTATTTAATTGATTTTATATATTTTTTTTTTTCGTTTTTGATCTTCATTTAAAACACTTTTATAGCACCACATGTGTTGTTTAAAATGGTACGTATAGCAGCGTTTTGTTCAACATGTTGTTTTACATGCAGTTTTATTGAGTTAAAAGGAAGGAACCTGTAAGTCAAAAAGAAGAGTGGAGAAAAAAAAAACATCTTAAAGATGTGTCTTTTGCACTTCAACTAAACATTGTTTATCGATCTTTTAAATAACAGCAGGGTGCCAATCGTACTTGCACAATATATACTTACATACATACAAATTTCTTTATCTAAGGTATGAGTTTGTAAATGTGGTGGTAGTATCGAGGGTTTATAATATGAAAGGATTTGTCCAGTTTAGGGCAAAATGTAATCGTCGTCGTAGTAATATTATAATGATTAGTGCGTGTTAGATTTCACACAGATGCAACAGCAAATGATGACTATAGTAGAGAAGATGAATGCAATGATCAAGACCACTCAAAAGGAGAACAGAAATTTAAAGGGATTTTAAGTTTTGTAATTTTTAGAAATTAGTCATAAAAAAATGTAATAAATGAACTGCTAGTTCAAAATTTTTTATATATACTATTTATGTTTTTAACGATAAAAAAAAAAAGTAATTAATTAAATAAATACATAAATTAATTAAATAAATAAATACATAATACATAAATTAATTAATTAATATCGACCTATATTATAATTAATTAATTAATTAATTAATGTAGACCTATATTGTAGATCGCTCGACTGATCTCTTGAATATAAAATAAATTTGTATACTTGTATTTGTTTGGTCCGTTCGATCTATATTTCGAACGCTTTTTTCATTAAATTTTATTCAAATTTATTTCTTTAGTTAAACAAAAATTTAAAATTTTATTACAAGAAATCTCACACAGAAAAAATATGTTCTATTAAACTATTTATCAAAGATAAAACCTATTTCAAGTGGTAAAAATTCAAATTTTCTAATATTTTTACTAAAAATAAAACAATTTATTGGCTTTCAACAACTGGTATTATCACAACCACTTCATTCTTTAATAACATCCTTAGAACTAGTGGTTTCATAATTAATTCTCGAACTCATTGAGTGAAATCTTATTGTAATTTTAAATTAGTTTTAAGGAATAATTTTGAGAACTAGTGCTTAAGAACTAATTCTATATGACTTCTACATCACTTCCCTAAACAAATTATTGGTTTCCAAATGACAATAAACTTAATAAAAAAAACCAAAAGAGTTTAACAAAATTATATTGATTTAAAAAGTGGCCTCATTGAGTAGAACCTTAATATGATTTTATTATTTTAAAGGAATGATTTTGAAAACTAGTGCTTAAGAACTAATTCTGTATGACTTCTACATCACTTCCCTGAACAAATTATTGGTTTCCAAATGACAAAAAAATAATAAAAAAACCAAAAGAGTTTAACTAAATTATATTGATTTAAAAAGTGGCCTCTATGAAATGGCTCATTAGAATAAAAAAAAAACCATTCCCTAACGCTTCTATGGCATGAATTCTGAATGTTACAATTTTAAACAAAAATCGTTGATTAAAGAACTAGGGTACTGGCTAGATAACGCTTCTACAGAACTAGTTCTAGACCCTAACCTAGTAGGAATTCACAATGACATAATGGTGCAGGAGGGACAATTATTAAGTGAACTGGCCGAAACGGACGAACTCTTGGGTTGTCTAAAGACTCCTTCGTTGGGACGGGCGCCACGGAGAAACTGGAAGATATAACCCTTGATTCTGATGAGAAACACGAAATCACTGTGATTTTAGTTCAAGCTCAGTATCATGTGAAAGATCATTCAGTATCCGAAGCGTTGTCCGTACTAGAGAGTGGACAGGCGGGTTCAAAATTAGTTCGGCAAGACGCTAAAGCCTGATGCAACGACCGTCGTCGAAGGAAGAGAAAGCGAAGAATGGCGTCAGAGCTTCCTTAGTTTATCTAAACAAGATGGCTATGAAAGATGTGTCGTCATTCAGTGGTAAGGATAAGTACCTTATCAAGAGGCACAGGAAGAGCGTGGCTATATTTTAAAAAAAATATATGGCTCTACCACTGCTATCTTGGGAATGTCTTATCCTGAGAGACTAAATGCGATGGGTGGTACCGTTCCGGAAAGTGCTCGAGTGTGTACAGGAGCCATGTCAAAGGTCGCATCTGAGTCTAAGAATAATGACAGTGATAGTAGCGGGTCAAATAAATCGAACGATCGGTTGAAACTAGCAAGCCACCTATCACTGACAGACAGGATGCTAGTTGCATTACATCCGGCAACTTTAATGAATTCCTTATTAAAGGAGCCAGGCCTGGAGGCGAACAGCCCTCTACAAGTAAGAAAGGAGCTGCAATTACCACTTCCAGCTCTCTTAAGGGTCTTCATAAGGAGTCCACTAAGAGCCTTGGGAAAGGTGTGAGCCAGCTCCTTTCTTTGCCGAAAAAGACTGGTCATAAAGGAGCTGGTGGTCCTTTAAGGACCACCGTAAGGAAGTTGTTAAAAGAGCAAGGTCTGATGATGACCAACCAAGAAGGCGAGTCACACACCGGCTGGATCCCTTAAGGGCCCCCAAAAGGAGGCCAATAAGAAAGACAGATCTGGTGACGATAAGATTTCAACCTCCATGAAGGCGAAGGAGTTGACGAAGCGGAGGATCAGCACGGATTTATGGGGGTCGATTAAAAATAGGCCTTGGTGAAAGGAAGGCCGGATGAAGCGTTTGAATTTCTCAAGGCCACATTGCCAAGTGCGGCAACCTATGTCCAGAGGCGAAACTTGATGTGATACTAGCGTCTGATTTGCCCCTGAGGCCGATAGTGACAGTGAGGATTCCACCTCCCGTTAAACCGGTGGAAACTATACTGACGGTATTGGCCAACTAGAACGAGAGTCTGGATATAAGTCAGTGGAAGTTGTTAACTCCTCTTACTTGTAAAGAGAACTTCGGAAGGGACTTTCGATTTGCTATAGATAAGGAGTCCATTGGGAAAGTCCTGGGTACTTATTGTATCAATTAATAAATTAATTAAATATAAATAAAAATAAGTTATAATTTGAATAATTGAATATGTATTTTAAGTTGAATTTCAATTAATAATGTTATTGAATTATAGATTTTCTGTGTAAAATTTGTGAATTTTATTTGTTAGAATACTTCGATTTTGAGTAAATTATTTAATTATAAAAATATTTGAAATCATTTTAAAATTCTGATTAATAACACAGTGCAACACGAAATAGTGATCATTTTCTCAGGCTCATATCTTGCAAACCGTTCGGAATTTTGACTTACTCTATGAGGCTAAGTTGTAGCTCTTGTCTGGACTTGCAAGTCCAGGGATATCAACATTATAAACATAATACGAATTTTTTTATTATTTTTGTAATAGATAGCATAGTATCTCAATGTTGAAGTAAAGAAAAAACAAATGAAATTAAAAAATTTTCGGGAAATTTTTCACTTTTGCGGCTACCTTAGCGCTACCTAAACGGTGTTAAGAATCATTCCTAGGAAGTTAATATGTTCTAGAAAGTTGTTTATTGAGATCATAGGTACATTTTTGTAGTTGATTGTTTTCTTGAATTTTGAACGGTTTGCTACCTATGGACCTGAACAGGTGAAAAAATATAAAAAAATTGAAGTTTTTGATGATTTTTGTTGATCTTGAAGATCAACAATTTTTGTTTTTTATGACAAGAGCTACAACTTTGCCTCAGAGAGTAAATCAAAATTCCGAACGGTTTGCAAGATATGAGCCTGAGAAAATGATCACTTTTTTGCAAAAATGACACCGAGGCCCCAAATCTTTGGGGGCCCATTAAAAAAAGTGCATGACTTTGGGCAAAACTGGGAGACACGGGTCTTTTTTTTTTTTTTTGTATTTTATCACGTAGTGGTGTCCGTATATGGTTATATTTCCATGACTTAAAAAATTACACACAGTGTAGATTTTTTTTATTTTTTTTTAATGTTTCTTTTTGTGCAAACAAAATTCCAAAAATAGGATTTTTAGAATCTTGCCTATAAAGTTGTCTTTGTTTGTCTGCTGAAAGACTTTTACCAACGATTTCCAACACATTAACGTTTCTGAAACCGAATTCAGTTTGTTCAGCTAAATTCAGAATTGATTCAAAATATTTCAAATTCTGAAGAATATAGTCTGGGCCCTTTAAGAAAATTGAACGTACTTTCTCTTTTGAATGATCTACATTAATAAATCTTTCAGTAAAGTCTAAAATCTTTATATGACCTTAAATAACTTTTTAAATTTATAATTTTCTTTTAGACCATAAATATTTAGACATTTTCAGAAAACCTTAAGAAGACATTCTTTTAAATCTTCCTTTACAACAAAAAAAAACTAGTAGAAGGATACCGCCAACCATACCATCATCGCCATCCATTCATTCCTTCATTCGTTTGAAGTGTGACTCTGTGCGCAATGGAAATTAATTGAAATTACAACAGTTTTAATGTTTATTAATCACGAATAAGAAGGTAAAAGATTTAAATGCCCGATTCCTGGTGTTTAAATGAAATTTAAGAAGTTACGAGCATTAAACTTGCTAATCTATACTTATTCCTCTGATATTATTTTACTTAAAGAAAAAATAAAATTATGTTTAAGAGAGAAATTGATTATTTTGGTTCATACTTGATACTTCAAATAGATTTTCAGACGGTTTTATAATTCTATTCCGTTTTAAACGTTTATTTGTCCCAAACATAACAATGAAATGCGTATGGGAAACAATTGATTTAAAGTGTTTTTGGAGACTCATAGATCATTGAAATATCAATTCAGTGTATATGTTTTTGGATTGTAAGTAAGGCAATACAACAGTACTTATGTATGTCATATAAAAATATTTGTGGTTTTACAAAAATGCTAGTAGTTTATTGTGTTTATCGTAAAAATTTATATGTTCAAGTATGTATGGACTTATGTTTGTTTTAAATGTCTATCGATGACATTCGACGTGGGCTTTTACTTGTAACTTGCCGGTGGCATAAATCAATCGGTCTCTTAAAACGTTTCAGTTTTAGTATTTTTATCCGTGTGTGTTGCTTTTTTTTGCAAATATTTTTGTGATAGTGTCGTTTAATATGCAGACACTTTATGTGTATGAATGACACCGTTAAATTATGTATTTTTTAAACGAATCAACAACTTATTCCCAATATACAATTGTTTCTTGTATTTTTATTTTATTTTTTTCTGCACAGATTTTTAAAGCACCAACAAAAAAAAGCAGTAGATATATAAAAAATGCGATTGAATTGTCAATGTCTTGCAGCTATATTTGGCTTTGTTAAGTTTAAGTTAATAAATTAATAAATGTGCACTCATAAAAAATGTATTGGTTAAAAAAATCTGGTGATTTTTGTTTATGTAAAAAAAAAAAAAATAATAAATACTTTTTAAATTTGTCATACGATTTTTATGTTTGGCAATATTTGTCTTAGACCACATAATATATATATATATCTATGTTCTAATTTTTTGTAGTTAGAAAAATCGAAGTTTTCTGTCCGGCTGACCGATTTTACACAACATTCTCTACTAAAATTTTTATTTAATTTTAACAAGGTTAAACTTTGGGGAAAGACATTCGGACGGACATAATAAGATTAACGTAATCTATATATATAAAAGAGTAACGTGACTGACTGACTGATTCATCATCCCACAGCCCAAACGGCTGAAGCTAGAGAGACGAAATTTGGAATGTAGGTAGGTCTCCCTCTGTATAGATCCACTAAGACGGGATTTTTGGAAATTCGAATGTTTAGGGAGTAAAAACGGGTAAAATCGGTAACTCTATAACTCCCAAATTAATAAAGATACACAAAAAGTTGAATAGTTGTCGTTATTCATTTAAAAAATAATCGGACAGGTGTTTGGTACTTTTTTGAAAATCGGCCCCTTTAGGGACAAAACGGGTAAAAACTGTATTTTAGTACTTTTTTGTCACCATATGTATCTTTGAAACCAATCAACATACAAATAAAATTTATGTCATATTCATAACTTATCAAAAAACTACAAATATAAATTTAGTACTTTTTCGAAATTCGAACGTATAAGGGGTAAAAATCGTACATATTTTTGGTACTTTTTTCATAAAACATTTTTTTATATTTATTGACATAACCATATGCGTATTTTAATATGGGATCTCACTATAATTTAGAAACTCATTGGAATACAATTTTTGATACTTCGATGGGTGAAAAAAAGTACCAAAAAAGGGGTAAAGGCGGGAAATTACATTTTATTCAAACTTAATAATGAATTTTCCATTATATTAAACTTAGAAACATAAGATTAAGTAAATGTAGTCCTATGTGGATAAGAATTCACAAGAGTGGAATTTGTGGTACTTAAAGATAAATGGTCCTATGAGTAAGAATTCAAGAGGAGAGACTTTGTGGTACTTTTTGTTTTTCTAATGGTACTTATTGAATTTTCTATAATTATGAACCTGGAAACATGAAATTAGGGATATGTGGTCCTTAGTTAATGAAAATCCATAAGAGGGGTCTTTGTGGTACTTTTTTATTCTTCTGATGGTACTTTTTGAATTTTCTATAATATTTAACCCAGAAACATCAAATTAAAGATACGTGTCCTAAATAAATAAGAATCAATAAGGGGGGTCTTTGTGGTACTTTTTTTTCTTCTAATGGTACTTTTTGAATTTTCTATAATATTTAACCTAGAAACATCAAATTAAAGATAAATTAATGAGAATCTTCATTTGATGGTACATTTTGAATTTTCTATAATAATGAACCTGGAAACATGAAATTAGGGATATGTGGTCCTTAGTTAATGAAAATCCATAAGAGGGGTCTTTGTGGTACTTTTTTGTTCTTCTGATGGTACTTTTTGAATTTTCTATAATATTTAACCCAGAAACATCAAATTAAAGATACGTGGTCCTAAATGAATAAGAATCCGCTAACGAAGTAGCGGGTTTACAGCTCGTGTTATATAATGACCTACAAATGCCTGTGCTGATGTTTCAGTTGATTTCTGAAATATTGGTAAAAACCTTTTCATAAATAATACATTTAAAAAAAATTTAATTAAAAATTAAAATATTTTGTATGAAATATTATTATGTACTAGGATATTTTTATTCATAACTTAGAAACCAAATGAATAAACAGAATACTTATTTCCAAAGATATAACGGTCATAACAGTAAATTACATATCTATTTTTCTTACATCGTTATGACCCTTAATGATAATTAAATCATGTCCGTCCGTCACAAAGAAAAATTTATGTATGTCAGTCAATATTCTCCTATCCCCTAACCACATTCCCAGATATTAGCACAAGAAAATCTTGTAAAAAAAAGCTATAAAAATTTGATCTTATTAAATTAATATTGATAATTAAACAAGTAAAAGAGGTTTTTTACTTGAGAAACTAAAAGTGGTTTCTAAGGTATATTATTAATGCAGAATTCGAATCTACTTTACGAAATTTGGCATAAATTTTTTTATGATTGTGATAAATTATATATATATTTTTGGTTCCGAAATACAGAGCCTGGAAAATTTTAGAAATCATACCATTTCTGAACAAAATTTTGATAAATTTTTAGCTCAAACTTAACCCTGTATGCCCAATGTTATTTTTTATTTGTTGTATAACCAATGTTAGTCGACTCGACTAACACTCCCGAAAAATGGACCCTGTGTAGCTGACGGTCTTTCTAATTCTTAAAAGTTACTGAAAAATTGAAATTCTTATATATTTCATAAAAACACATTTGTATTTGACTGGGTTTTCAATTTATTATTATTGAAATTATAAGATGTTCTTATTCAGTCTGAGTTAAATCACTAGGTAGCAATGTTAGTCAAATCGACTAACATTGAGCATGCAGGGTGAATGATTGGTTTAAATAGAAAGTACGCTAAGTTGACCTCTTGGTCTGGATAGACCACAATGTGTTTTCTCTTCGTAAAGATGTTTCTTTTTATTCGTCTATGTACAGTCATTCTAAAAACAATCATGATATATTGTTGAAAGTATAAAATGTCTGAATAAAATAGAATTTACCCAAATTTATGACTAAATGATAGTCATTCAGGAACAAAAATTAAGTTACAGAAAAATTTTAAATTCGTTCAAAAATTGACTTCTTGATGCAAAAAAAAAAAAAAAAAATGTGGGTATGGACATTATTAAATGCCATAAAATAGTCTTTCCAGATTTTAACGCCTTACTAAAAAGGAAGAGGATGATGTCTTGTCTTTGAAATCGAGATAATGTACAACTTCATTTCCATACAGTGAGGATGAGGGTGACGAAACGTTGGGTTCGAAAAATACTAGATATTCTGCAATAAAGTAAATCTGACATCCAAATATGCTAACTTGGAACCACTTAAAACTCTCATAATACTATAAGGAAAAATTACCAACCAGACAATTTCCACCGAGTAGTACTCGGTGAATGTTTAATGCAAAAGTGCTTAATATTATTGTTCAAGATATTAGAAATAAATTCCAATAGGTACCTTGAATAATAAACAATCAATGGAATAGATTTAGTCGATCAAAGATTATATAACTACAATATTTATAAGGCGAAAATGCCTTTTTCCGATCTGACAATTCAAACACTTACCCTTAGCATCAATAATTTAGAAAATCAGGTATCGTAGAGGATCTTTTAATAATTCTAATTGGAATCATCATATTCTCCTATCATAAATTTTTACGTAAATAAATAGCTTTATTATTATTTTGCACGTACATGTTCCAAAATATAAATTCCGCCAGAATTAGCTAAATATGACACAAAAATATGGTAGACATAGTATACAAAGACAAATTATCTCCTTATACGACGAAATTATGAAAATTATCTGCAATTAAATACCGATAATTAATCACAAAATAATTTTTCGATGTAAAAAATGCGACATTACTACCAAATTCATATTTTTTCTATAATTACTAGAGTATTCATTTTACTCGACTTTTTCATTGTTCGAATAATCAAATAACTCGAAAATGCTGTTTTTAAGTTACTCGAATAATCGAGTAAAACTTTTAAGTTACTCGAGTTATTCGAGTAAATTACACCTTAAAATTTTACTAGTTTTTTCAATGATTATTAAAAAATAAAACAAAAATATAGCTTAAAACAAGAAATAGTCTTTCGAAAATAATATATAATTAAAACTTGCGTAAAGATTTATGAATATTTGTCTTTTTTGATTGTTATTCATGGATAGTAAAGTAATAGCTCTAACCATTTTGGTGTATTAATTCGAACAAAATTTTGTATCAAAGTGTGTATATACTACGATGACTAATCGCCAGACATAGCCAAATAAATAAGTATCCCAGCAGAAAAATATGTTAGAGCTTCCTCTCAACAGGCCTTTCTGAATACCTCCGAACAAACTTTAAACACATTACTTTTTGCCTTCTGTAAAAATTCCTTAAAGAATGGGTCGACTTCCTTTAAAAAGAAATCCGGTACTAATTCTTTTCATTAGATTGCGAAATAGAAGGTGTCACTCACCTACTAACTCATTACAAACAGAAAAAATTGTAACTACGAGACTTACAAAGTTCAAACTCATTTAGTCTTGTTTTAAGTGTCGATAAAGAAAGTAGTCCGCATATTTTTTTTTTTTTTTCAAATACATTTCATATTCTTTTTTAATAGCATTGAAAATTTAAGAGAGCATATTTATTTATTTAAGAGTCCTTGCCTTTTCAAATGTTTTTAATATTTTTTTTTAATATTATACAAATGTATGTAGTTTTTAACATAATTTACTCTTATTTAAATTATGTTTTAGTTCTTTTTTGTGCAAAAATGTTTCGAAACTCTTAATTTCCTAACAATACCGGTGTAAAAGTATAAACAATTTTTTATAAATTCTATAAACATATATAGTAAATTAGTCTTATATACAGTTTGTTAGAACTAACAACTTTTCTCCATTTAATAGACAAATTTTGTGTTTGTAAATTTGAAATATATAATTCTTTCTCCCAAATGTTACAATTGGCTCTATTTTGAAATTAACCGTAATTTTTACACAAAATGTTCAATATTTTATTTTTCCTTTCTTCCTATTTTTGATTTCATCCAAGCCATCAACATCATATCCTCCAGAGAATTTATTGATATGTTTTTCTAAATCAAGTTTGAAATCCTCTAATTTATTTCGTTTAAAATATTTAATATAAAAAGGAGAACCCATTTTCTTTATCCTTCTCAAATTATTAAAATTATAAAAAATTATTTGAATTTTACACTAACATTTTTTAAAGGGACGTTTGTATTTTTGTGATCGAAACGACGTGCTGTAATTTAGGCATATATTCGGTTCTTTTTACTAAATATATATTTTTTAATAAACTTCCGAATTGTGGTGCCACCTTTAGATTCTAAACATCCTATGAAAATTTTGAAACATTGTTTTCAAGCTAAATTTTTTAAAAAACTAAAATCAAAGCATCCTAAAAAATACTTAAGAAAGAAACTATTTAAAATATTTTTTTACTCGAATTATTCGATTAATCGGCAAAATTTGTTCGAATAAATTTTTACTCGAAATTCTTGATTTTAATTTAATCGAACCAATATTTGATTTCAATTTGTCGATTAATCGAGCAAACAATATTCGAGTGAATACCCTAATGATTACCAAGCAGAGTAATATTAGATTAACATTATTTTTAATAAAAATAACAATATTTATCCACTTTCTATGCATATCATTTATAAATAAACCTAAAATTGCGTTTTATTTAAGAAGTTGAAATTTATGAGCTTTTTCATCTATTTTTGTCTTCACCACAATAGTTGTTAATAAAAGTCTGTCGAATTATTTCCACATATATAATTTATATTTACTACTATACACAAAATCAAGACAAAAGTGCAACTATAAATAGTTCCTAGGGCCAACATTTTACCTATAACCGTTCTGTGGTCTGGCCAGACTAAGAGGATAACTTAGTGCTCATAACGTTCAGTCCAGTCATCCTAGAGTTAAGACAATATATTTACCCAGCAAAAAAAGAACATCCAAAAAAGTCTATAAGATCCTGAACTTGTGATCTAGAAGTGGTGCAAATTCGGTTCATTTCCATTGAATTTAACATAGGCTTGTCATTGGAGGATGTTCTCTTTTTTGACACCTATTCACTTAGTAGGAAGTCATGTTCCCGATGTCATGAAAAATTTATTTTTATAGATTTGTTTCAAATCAGTACAAGGAATGTTATTTAAATTGCTTCTATCGGATTATTTCCTAGTAATTTTTATTGCGATAACAGAAATCGTTCATCAGTGTTTTTAAACAGTAAACTTCATTTGAATAGCTTTTTAATAACATCTGCGAATGCTGTTTTAATAAATTTTTAACAATCTTACCCCAACGTGCTGAGTCAACACAAAGTTGTTAGAGTTTGGATGCTGACAACTTTGTCTTGACGCTGCTTTTTAAAAGAAATAATTTTGGTTGTTGGTACTTTTTTATTTGTCTATTATTATTATTTTACATATACCTTATGCCATAATTAATTAACTGTAATACAGTCAAATAATTTTTATTTGTTTTGATAAAAAATTGCTTCTTTAGACTTAGCATTAGGATGTATTTTCTAACTTTTCCTATTTCTGTATTTTTCCTTCAAGTTAAAGTCAGACCCTTGTTAAAAATTTCGAGATGAAAAAATTTTAGTATATTTTTAATTAACTTAACTAACTTTCATTAAATATCTTATTATTTGATATGACACTTTGAAGATTTTTTAATATTTTTCTGTGAGCGTAATAGTAAATATTTACTATACTATTGCAAATACAATACATCACATAATATTTTATTTGAACTTTTACGAGGGTTACTACTATTTACATTTTGAGCTGTAACATTAGTATACATTTTTTTAATGGTTCTTCGCGTTTTGATCCAGACGACTTTCTTAAGTCATTTAAAATGAGTTCTTTCTTTGATAACAATCTGCCATAAAGTTACTCTTTTATTTTTACTTGAACAACGACCTGGTTGTAGATCTTTTTGAGAAGATAATTCAATAATGTTTATAAATTTGAGATAATTTTTTTTTTTTAATTTTTCTAATTTTTTTAAGGTAAAAATAATGAAATATAAATGTTTAATGACACAGTGTTAGTCTACTCGGATACACGGTATTCATAAGTTCTAAGCCTCTATTCCACTTTTTTTTTTTTTTTTTTTTTTGAATCAGTGTTTCTCTGTGTTATTTAATTTGTTCAGAACAAAACGGTTATTAATTTTTAAAATCGTATAAACATATAGAGTTATTAAACTTTTTTTTTTAATTTAACCAAAAATTCTTCATATACATATTTTTAATGCAAAGTATTTTATTTGAAGCATACTTTATGGGGCAATAAATAAAAATTTAAGAAAATATTAGGAAAGTTTTTAGAGATCAAATCGATTCAGTTCTTAAGGTGGCATTAATAATTGTCTAAGTCCGTTTATATTTGTAAATGTAATAAATTCTTAAATCTTTACTAAACTTTAACTCCTTAGTAACCCTCGCATATGTGTAAACTTAAAATAAAATGTTAAATAAATAAAATATTCTATGAGTTTGTAATAACCTTGGGATGGTTATGAATTAACTAAATAAAATTGTAAATACGATCTTAACGTGGAAAATCCTTAAGATGAGTGTGGACACCACACAAGAATGTCTTAAAGTATGAATAAAAAATAAAATAACCAACACATTTTCAAACACACATTTGAGCCCATAACCCTAAGGGTATGAAATACATGCATGTATTCATACATACTTACATGAATGATGCAACAGAAACAATTTGAACCAAAAAAAAATAGTTATAAAAGAAAACATCACCATCCTAATGGAGAATAAAAAAAAAAAAAAAAAGAAAACATTCATGCATACATGAGGTCAGTCATCATGAATTAATTCATTTGGAAATGTTAGTTACTGTTGCTGCTGCTGACTGCTATAACTCTTTTACTATTTATGTCTGTTGCTCTGTTCATACGTCTGTCTGTGTGTCCGTCCGACCGTCTGTTTATTTGTTTTTATGCTGTGAAATATAAGTTTAACAATAACAAAAGGAAAATTGAATTATCCCAATGATGACACTAAGCGCGTGCTGTGAATTTTATGAGGATATTTTAATTATTCAAACGATTTAACATTACATACATACATGCATATACATTTAAACATAGGTACATACATACACATAGTTCATTCAATTCTTTCAATTGTTATATGTTTGACTTTTAAATTTTATTTTTTATTTCAAATTGGATTCCAGTGGAGGAGTTAACCACATTTTCCATGGTAGATTCATAAATGTATTCCTATGGGTTTTTTTTTATAAAGGTGTGTCTATAAGTATGGATAATTTCGTGGTTTTCATGTAACAATTTAAAATCAAAAGAAAAAATTCTTAACAAATTTGTTAGATTTTTTAAAAATACATAACTCGTGCCCTTTTCAAATGCGTGTTTATAACATTCTATCAATAACATACAAATTTAAATTTTATAGTTATTTTTCGTTAATTCTTTTATTGCATTTAGTACGCGCATGTCTTGTTTGTACTCCCTATTAATTAATTAAATATTAATTTTATTAATTCTCCTAACAAAACGGAAGTTGTTGTATACGTGTGGACACATCAAATACCTTTGATGTCTGGGCGACTTAAAATATTTGTCTGCCACCGTTGAAACGTGATCGTGTCATGTTGGACGTGTGACTTAAATAATGCACTAACAATTATTGGGATCAAACAAATTTTTGTTTTCTTGATATTTTCCACTAAAAACACAGATCAACGTTCTTTTCTCAATTGGAGCATTATTTAAGAAACTACAGCCAGTTTTAGTTTTCTTATGATTTTCCATTAAAAATCGAATTATGATGAAAAATATAAGTGATCACAGATCAACGTCCTTTTCTCAATTGGAGCGTTATTTAAGAAACTACAGCCAGTTTTAGTTTTCTTATGATTTTCCATTGAAAATCGAATTATGATGAAAAATATAAGTGATCACAGATCAACGTCCTTTTCTCAATTGGAGCATTATTTAAGAAACTACAACCAATTTTAGTATTCTTATGATTTTCCATGAAAATCTTTATTTTGGTCAGAAATATAAGTGATCACAGATCAACGTCCTTTTCTCAATTGTAGCGTTATTTAAGAAACTACAACCAATTTTAGTTTTCTTATGATTTTCAATGAAAAATCAAATTTTGATGAAAAATATAAGTGATCACACATCAACATCATTTTCTCAATTGGAGCGTTATTTAAGAAACTACAGCTAATTTTAGTTTTCTTATGATTTTCCATAAAAATCTTAAGTTTAATGAAAAATATTAGTGATCACAAATCAACGTCCTTTTCTCAATTGGAGCGTTATTTAAGAAACTACAGCCAATTTTAAATTTCTTATGATTTTCCATGAAAAAAATCAAATTTTGGTGAAAAATGTAAGTGATCAGAGATCAACGTCCTTTTCTCAATTGGATCGTTATTTAAACAACTACATTGAAGTTTTTTTTTTAATGATTTTTAATAATAATGATTTTAATATCAAAAATATTGTTATCTTTGAATAAAACAAAAATCGAAAATGAAAAACTGATTATATCACTCTTACTTTTTTAAATGCAATTTCAAAATTATGGCAAAATAATCATTTAAAATTTGCGTCAACATTTTACTTTAGTAATGCCGCTTACAAAGACATTTAAGCGGCTCACAGACAAAACTTCAAAGTGATGATGGTACATTTTCCATCTAATTTCATTTGTTTTGTAATGCTACAAATTTGAGTAGATTATTTTTCACTGGGACTGGGTAAATGATCACTGGTTGGCCATCGTACGAACGGATACTAAGAGAGTCTAGAAAAAAATTAAAACAAAATATATAACAACATCCTCCACTCACTTTCTCACTCATCCGAAAGGAAGAAATAAAAAAAAATAAGAAAAGAAGCGAAAAAAAATCAACATAAACAAAATTGCCAATATGCTTAACAAAAGAGGAGATGAAATTTTCATATTAAAATATACAAACTGTAAGTATTATACATACACCCGCAAGGATTCAAAGCTAGACCAGTCAGCACACACTTACATACATACATATATTTTTGTGGCAGACCTAGTGAGCTCAGAAGTTATGAAAAATTAATAATAATGTCGAATCGATTGATTTTGCCAAGCAAAATCAGCGGGTACAGCTAATATGGATTCTTTTACTATTTAACTTTATTTGTTGCTTTAAACAGTAAAACTGCTCTATTCCATTATTCCTATAAGTTTCCTATGATTTTAGTTGTGGTCAACCTATAAAAAATACAGCAAATAACGCTTTAAGTGATTTTATATTTTGGTTTTATTTTCCTTTTTAATTTTTAAAAGCTGTGTGTTTCTGTCTACAAGTTTCGTAATTCAAATGTAACTTAAATCCATCCATGCTGTATCTAGCCAATAGACCTTTACGGAGAGACCAACAGAAAGACAAAAAATGGACAGACGAAAAGAAAGAAAAAAAAACATTATGTAGCGGCAAAACATTTATTGGCAAATGAAAAATAGCGCCAATTGCCCGCAAGGCGTTATATTATGTATTTTCCTATTTTGTAGTGGTTGTCATCATCGTTGTTGTATTTATTGCTCTTGTACAATTAATTCTTTACCTTTTAGTTTTATATACAAGGATTTTTTTCTTACCTTTATAATACTCCTAATAATGTAGGCATTTTGGGAATATTATAACCTTTGTAACATTAAGCTTAATCTAGTACTAATTTCAAAACGGATTGTAGTTTGCAGAGACCTTTTTTAATTCAGAAATGTAAGCCATAGGGAGTTAACAATTCGTCTAAATTGCAAACTTTTCTTTTTATGTTTTTCTTATTTTTTCTTTTCTTATTATTTTTAAACTTAACTATTCTGCTATTTTGTTATTGTATTCTACAGCTAGAAGTAAGAATTGAGACTCCCAACCGAGTCCCAAATCATTTCTATTGACGACATTACTTTTTTTTCGCATATTAATTGTTGTTGTTGTTGCTTAAACATCTTCTATTGTAAATTGTGTTGTAAATATGGAATATATTGCAAATTTATACATACATATATTTAAATTGTGGTCTATAAATTTCATTTATTATTTAGTTTTAACATTTTTAAATAGAAGAAAAATAAAATACAATAGGGTTTAAATAAAGATTTTAAAATGGTTCTGAAAACACTTATTTAAAATTATTTCCTTATAATGTGCATTCGAACTTAATTTAAAACTTTTCACAGTTTGAAAACGATTAAAATTCAAAAATTTTCATATCGTAAAAAAAAATTACTCATATTCGAATTTAAGTTAACATTTTCAAACAATCCCATAGTTAGTTCTCTTAATATTCATCCATCTAAGACTAAGGCGAATATGTTTGACCCAAATGATAACTAGTCTACTAATATGAATTTTTGTCTTAATAATGTTGCTATTGAAATTGTTTGTCAGCACAAGTGCTTGTGTTTGATTTTTGACAATGGCATTTGATGTTAATGTCATATTGACTTAATATCTCGAAAAGTGTGGTGTGCACTAAGAAGACTTTATTCGACTAATTTGCATCTACATTTCTATGAATTGAAATTTTGTTAAATAATTTTTAATGATTATTTTATATTTTTTTATTTTTTTTATTGAAATCTTTAATAATCAAAAAAGCCTGATGGCCTAGTAGATTACATATGTACATTTGTATGTAAGCTATATTTAAAACTCAGGATTATTACTGTTTAATACATATTAATATTTTGGCTTTGAAGGCTTTGTATTACTATACTGAATAAATGAATTAAATTAAACACCGTTAAGACATCTGTCTTAACAATTTTATTAGATATAAATTTGAAGCTCAATAGTTCTGCTCCTAGGGGTATGGGGAGCCTCCCTACCAAACTTAAAATTGAACACTTCTCTGCTATTTCCTGCTTGTTTTTTTTTTTTTTTTATTTCAAATAAATAAAAACTACCATTTAATACTTTTAATCATTTTATTTCCATTTTTTTCTATTACGATTGCCTGCGGTCTTCATCGCCCCATAAATTCAAGGAATGTATACCATATAACTCTTTGGTAAGGAAATATTCACGCCAGCCAATTTTCAAACAAAACTTAACTAAATGTTCAACTTTTGTAGCAAACAATGTCGACGATTTCGTTATATCACATGTTTCCTGATCATTTTTTAGTGATTCCTGTTGTATATATTGCACACAATTTGCCAGTTCATTTTTAATGGCCTTTTCCAATAACTTAACTTCATCATTTTTTATTCTCAACTTAACAGCAGCTACCAATTCCTCTAAATGATCATCATGTACCCCAGGAAATAGTCTGTCCATGGCTAATTTCAAATTAAATAAATAATCACGATTTCTACCACTTGGTCCAGCCGAGGTAAAGATTTGTTCTGCTATTTTCTCAACTTTACTATTATCTTCATTACCTGCCCAAGAATCATTTTCGGGGGTGGCTATATAGATAACAATATCGAAAGACTTTTTATTTGGATCTTCGGGAAATATATGAAATGGCACAGAACAACGTTGATAACCATTTTTCTCTCGGAAATCTAAATGTTTAAGAACAACATCTCTATCCTTTGCAGCTACACGATACGCCACGCCATATACGCGATCATCAGGTTTGGCGGGTATTAAAGTAACAACACGTCCAGGCTTGACCTTGACACCTCTGTGATCAATACTGTGTTGGTAAAAACGTCTTAAATAGCCACTTATGTAACCACGTTGCCATTCAATACAGGGGAAATCAACTTTCCATATTAGAGAACCATAGCCGAATATCCAAATGTCTTCTTGATTGTATGGTTGATGATTCAATTCATTATGAATTTCTTTGTGCGCCTTTGTTATATCCACGTTTTGCGCGTCTGGGGTCTCCACCAAGTGTTTAAATTTCTCATTATAAATAGCCTCTATTTCGGAATCGTGGGACATATCTGTTAATGTTTGAATTTTTCTTTTTTATTTATTTTTATTAATTTATATTATTTTCCAAAGAAGTGTGTAGAAAAAAGTGAAAACCACGTAAATATAAAACAGCTGGAGAAAACGAGAGGATAAAATCGAACAGCTGTTAACAAAGTATTAATAAATTTATACAGTACTTTAATAGAGATGACAATTTATCGATAAAACTATTGAAATGGAATATTCCGCTTTTAAAAATAGAAATAGGAACTAGTCAATATTACCGGAACTATTCAAATATAATTTCTTTACGCTAATAAAGTTCTTTCTGTGTTTCCGGCCTTCGTCCTGGCTTAAGGACTTTCTCCTCTGTCAAACACCGGCTTCGCTAAATAAGCTTTTTACGAATATCAAAAAAATTTTAAAGTTCCTCCGATTTTATAAAAAATGTCAATTTTGTTCTCAAGCAGTTAATTGCTATGGTCATGTTATATATCATTAAAAAGGTACTTCTATGTACTTTTAAACTGCATCAATATAATTAAGATCGGACAGTTATTAATAAAGATATTCAGAGAAATATATTAATATTTTAAAGGCCTATAACTCGTAAACTGAGAAAGAGCGGACACAATTTTTTATATCACTATAATCACAAGTAAAAGAACTCTTGAATCAGTATCAAAATTATTTTAAAATCAATAGTTCCGGTGATCTTGATTTATGCCTCCAAAATGTATGCCTTTGTATATACACTAAACTTTGTCTAAAAGTTGAAAGTGTATTTTTAAATTATATAAAGAAATTCACAATTTAATTTCGTTTTTTCATTTTCCCATTCTACTGGGGCTAGTTAGTAGTCAGCTAGCCTATCATAGATTCCGATCTATTTTTACTACATCGGAAATATAGTACTCGTTACTCAAATATAATTACACTGGTCGACAAAAAAAAATCCTCCACCATAGACGAATAGTTGGACTTGATGTATTTTGATGTGCTAAACACGAATCTGCTTTCAGTTTTTTTCCATCAGGTCTGGATTTTTTTATGGGCGTGTCTAATATTTCTCCCATAGTAAGGCCATTACTCTAGTATATTTCCTTATAACTCAAGAACGGTGTGTATGATTGACATAAGTGATACACCAAAAGATGCGGACGAAAAATATCTTCAAATTAATTTTTTTATGTTATAGTTTCGAAGTTATTTTGAAATAAGTGTAAAAAAAACTTTTCATTCAAAATTTTAGATTTTTTGTTACTGAAATTTCTTTTAATAAATGAAATCATCAATGTATGAAAACATCATGTATCTTGAAAATTGATGCATAAATCTTGATTTTATTCACAGTTAAGTAAAAATACCTATGTTACATACAATTGAGTAGAAATACAGTGGTGGGCAAAAAAATAATTTTTTTTTTTTTCTTGTAACAAAAATAGGTGGACTAGGTGGATTTTGACGAGTTAAACAAGAATCTGCATTCACTTTTTTGCTATCACGTATTCATTTTTTTTATGGACTTTTTTTAATGGTTTGTCAAATTTAGACTATAACTCAAGAACCGTTTACATGATTTTGATAAATGATACACCAAAAAATGCATACGAAAATTGTGTTCAAGGTGTGTCAACAATATTTTTTATTCTTTATTTAATAAGGAAAAAACATTTTTTTGCCCACTAGTGTATCAACACTTAACTGTAGGAATGCAATCATGGTATACTAATTTAACTGTGAATGCAATCATGATTTGTGCATCAATTTTTATGATACGTGGCTTTATTTACCCGTAGTTTAACCAGCTTTGAGATAAAGATGATAAACTGAAACCATTTTTTATGTTTTCACTTTAAAAAAGTTTTAGTAAAAAAAAAAAGAAATCTTTAATTTAGCATGAAAAAATTATTTTCGGACACTTACTTCGGAATATCTCCAAAAATATTGAGTGGATAAAAATTTGTTAGTAGAACGACTTAAAGCCAATTTTATTCCCCATATTTTGGTATATTATTTATATAAATCGTGAATACCGTTCTCGAGTTATATTGAAATACACTCGAGTAATCGGCTTATTTACGTAATATTAGACACGCCCATAAAAAAAATCTGGACCTGATGGGAAAAAACTGAAAGCAGATTCGAGTTTAGCATGCGAAATTCCATCTAGTGCATATATATATATATATATATATATATTTTTTTTTGAAGGAGCACGAAAAATTTTTTTTGTCTACCAGTTTATTTACTTTTTTAATTAATATACAGTTCCCTTAACGGACATCTTCCATAGCCAGACAGCTGTGGTAGGCGGAAAATTTTTTAAGTCCCATGGTTTAGATGGCATTTTTATAATAAATAAAAAAAAAAAAAAAAGTAGTTGGGTGCTGCTAAGGATCGAGGTCAGACCACGAACATCATTTTCCCAAGTTAATCCTGTAGTTTTTAAATGGAGTAACATACCAACAAAGTAGATGACCTTGTTGTCAAACTTGTGCTCAATATGCTTTTTATTTTTTAAATTTCCTGGAGAAATCGTTAGTAAAAATAATGTTGAAAAAAGTCTGACACTTAGCCAATTAAGAGATGATTTTTTTCGCGTACGAAAAATTACCAAATTTAGAAAGTATTTTAAGAAAATGGAATAAAAAGCGAACTGTGATCTGCCAACTTTCAAACAAAGCCACATATTCCATAATATAAATTTCATAAAATCATAATTTATTGCAAATAATATCTAAATAAAAATGCAAAACTTCGTTTACCGCAGAATCAAACAAAAAAAGAAACCAATATTTTTAGTTTTTTTTGCTTTAAAATTGAACCATTAAGTAAAATTATTCAAATATTCCCTTAATGCAAAAATAGATAAATCATAAAACACCTTTTAAATAAAATATTTCTTAAATGGAACAAATTTTACAACTGTTTCGTTTATGAAGTTAATGTACGCCATATTCTAAAATTTTCAAAATAAAAAATTCTCACATACAAATATTCAAAATGTGGCTGCATAGTATAAAATATAAATTTAACAATTTTCTTTTTTTAAATACTTATTACAGTTTCATTTGAAAATACTTACGCTTTACAACACTGTTCCATCATCGTTTTACGCTCTACTCTATTCTTCACAATCGATAACAATAGCACAAATCTTTTGTCATCTCTAATTTAGTGTAATATTTTTTCTTGTTGGTACCTTTTCTATATTATTGATAAAAATTGTTAATAATTCCTAAAATTCCAAATTAAATTGCATTTATTATAGTGAAAAAGAATAATAAACAAATGTATTACAAAGTGCATATATGAAAAGTTCATGAAATATAAAAATTCTACATTTTTTGTTAAGCTTAAGTGAAGGCGTAGGCAAAAAGTCTCACAAAAGAAAAAATTGTATACTTATACTGCACCTCACATCCATTTCCATTTGTCTATGCACGAAAGTGATTTTTTTCATTTTGTGAAAACTATTAATAACAAAAACAACGAAAAAATTGTAAACGAAAGCAAAACAAATGGTCGCAATTTAAATGGAATCAATTTATATGTATTGAAATAATTGCTGAGCAAATGTATAGAAAATTAAATTGGTAAGTAGATACAAAAATGTATTCTATTAAAATTGTGCACATTATTTTGCAGTTCCATTAAAATGTGAGTCATTTATCAATGATTTCAAAACATCTGACATATATTTGATCTCTAGACATTGTGTTGTGATAATCAATTTATGACCATAAGCGGATGCTTACAAATGTTTTAGTGTAGCTGTATAGTGTACTATTAATAATTGTTTATAAATATGTGTATTATATATTTTATATATAGTGTGCAACTTAAAACTTTGGAATATTTATAGTTCTTATTAAAACTTATTTATGTGTTTTATATGTACTTAAGAAATGCATATTGTTATTTCGTGGTCTTGATTTATTTGTTTATTTCTGTTTTGTTTTGGTCTCGTTACTTTTTCCAAGAGATTTCATTTGATTTCTTTATGTTTCTGTTTTACTTGTATTCCATCAATTCGTATTCTAAAGTTTGCCTTTCTTCTCACAAATTCTATAGTAAATTTAATCAGGTTTTCTGATAAACAACAAAAAAATTGTCATATATCTTTTGTTCTTTTTTTTTAATTTTTAATTTATTCAAAATACAGTTAAATAGAAAATTAATCATACATATGGAATTTTTAAGAATTTACTATTTTTAGTAAATTTTTAAGAATTTACTATTTTTAGTAAATTTTAGAAAATTTACTATTTTTAGTAAATTTTAAAAAATTTACTATTTTTAGTAAATATCTTTAGTATTTTAAAAAATTTACTATTTTTAGTAAATTTTAAAAAATTTACTATTTTTAGTAAATTTTAAAAAATTTAGTATTTTTAGTAAATTTTTAAAAATTTACTATTTTTAGTAAATATCTTTAGTATTTTCAAAAATTTACTATTTTAGTAAATTTTCAAAAATTTACTATCTTTAGTATTTTCAAAAATTTAGTATTTTCAAAAATTTACTATATTTACTAAATTTTCGAAAATTTACTATTTTAAGTAAATTTCAAAAATCTATTTTTAGTAAATTTTCAAAAATTTTCTATTTTTAGTAAATTTTTAAAAATCTATTTTAAGTAAAATTTACTAATACATATTAGCAAGCACCCGAAAACGTTTTATTTTTATTTTTCAATCAAAATAAATATCTTTAATGTTCAAAATATTTTTTACTTTGTTGAAAAAAATATGTGAGGGATTTTTATTTTTAAAATAAATATCCATCAATGATGAAAAAAATAAATATCTTTTACGATAAATATCTTTAACAATAAATATCAGTTCGAAAAAAATTTAAAATGATTGTTTTTTTTATTCATACTTTTGTTTTGTTTTCAAAATATTTTTTTATTCAAATAAAATTGTTGTTGTTTAGAATTTTTTCCATCCGATAAAAAAAGTTCAAAATAATTTTCAACTTTTGAAATAAATATCACAAAAGATATTTATATTTTTATTTCCATCATGATGAAAAAAATTAAAATATTGATGAAAATAAAAAAAATCATGATGGATTTTTATTATTTTTTGAACATTAAAGATTGTTTTTCGATTGAAATAAATATAAAAAGATTGTTTTTTTAGTATTAAAATCCGGTCTCTGCATATTAGTAATATTTCAAAAATTTAAATTTTTAAAAATTAAAGGTACAACGTATTTAATTTACCAAAAATTTAATCATAACTTTATTTCAAAAATATTTAATGTACGAAAACTTTTTTAGTTATCTGTATATACTTTATAGTTGGTCACTACGTAGTACGTACAGACGGTTCTTTTTTGGGTTTACGCTCTTATACATAAAAAAGCGTAAATGTAAATAAAACAACGATAAAAGTGTATTCACCTTTCTTTCATCTTCCGGATGAGAAACATGACGGCAATTTTAAACGCTACTTTTTTTATAGAATAAAATGTGCTTAGACAGTTTGTGGTATTAGATTTTTTTTATTATTATTATCCACAGTTACCTCAATTAAACGAAATAAAAAGCAAAAGTGCTTAAAATATATGGTAGAAGCATGAAATCAGGAAGGGAATAAATAACAATAGTTATGTTATATTATTGTTTAAGAGAGTCTAGTGGAAAGTAAAATCCACTTGATAGTAATTTGATTACTCATTTTGCTTTAAAAAAATGCTAATAGTTGTATAAACTTCATTTAATTATCATTAATACTCGCAGTAGCGTACTGTTAGTCAGTCTTACAACTCTAATGCAGTTTACGTTTAAAATCGTTTAGTTTTCTTTTTCATTTTTTGATTTATTTATTGAAACATATTTTAAAAAGTTTAAATACAAAAACAAACTAAAACAAGGTAGTCGATGTTCTTTTCTCCATTTTTTTTTTTTTTTTTGGAGATGTGTTTCAGCCAAGCTAAATCAAAATGCTCGTTTTTAGTTTAAGTTTGGTTCTGAAGAGAAGTAGTGTTTTGAAAGACAAACGCACGGCTTTAATATTTTTGTGTGTTTAGTATGACATAGTCATACGTATACTAATTTTAATTTAAACACGAAAACTACTAAAAGTTTTAATAACGTTAAGACAAAAACTTAAGAAAAGAAAATTAAAATGAATTTTCTTCAAACGGTTAACGGAATTTTTTATATAACTATTGTTTATGTGTTAAATTGGCAGCAGGTTAATGGTGCCAACTTATTAAATAGTTATTTACCTGCTTCTATGCAAGCTTTAGCTTACTATATCGATCATTTGCAATATGAGCCGCTGTCATCAACAACAGTAGAGCCGCCTTTTAGTGATGGCACAGAACAAAGTACTAATGTGGATGTCGCTAGCAGCACTACTACATCAACCACAACAACTGTAAGACCTTATACTTCAACAACCTCCAGTTGGTGGCATCCTCCTACCTGGTGGGTACCACCTTCAACTACAACACAAAAACCTAGCCCAAAACCTACGCCACCTCATAAGCCAGCATTATATGCACCCGATTTAACAAATTTGTTAACGGTACCACCAGAAGGTTATGATATTTTTTATGATTTGGGCAGTACTCCAGAAGGTTTCAATAATCTACCACTTTCGCTTATACAAGATATAATAACCGAAATAAATCATGATGAATTCAATAACGATGTCGAGTCTTTGGATAATTTTTTGCGTTTGTATGATGACAATTATGGTCGTGCTACCTTTGATGCCGATTCAGCAATGGATCGTTGGTCTACCACCTCAACTGCGGGCAAAAAACGCGTACCACCTACTAAACCTTATGTTGAATTTTTATTAGTCTATGATCTTTTAAAACGTGACGCTAAATCTTCTAACTTGAGTAAATATGAAGGTTACACAGATGAACTTTTAAGGGATCTAAATGAAATATCTCAAATGTCATCGCAGCGTCAACTTTATACACTATTTAAACGTATGATTGAACGAGGTGACATACAACGTAGTGATGTTGTTTCACGCATCCAAGGTATTATTAAAGAACTGGGTAATCCAAATAGTGCTACTGTAAAAGCTCTACGTTATATTCCTGCTATGCCATTTTTACCCTAACGAGAATTATTTGAAATTATATAATACATTATATGTTTGTGAATAAAGTTTTATTTTGTAAAAAGAGATTTTATATTGTGTTTATTATATTAATAATAATGGTGTTTTGAAAGGAAAACTACAGAAATGTGAAATTGTATTAAATAAAACCAAATTTATGAAAAAAAGAAACTTGTATTAGAAATATTTTAATAAATTATGTGCTTTTTTAAAACCAGACAAATTATGTGAAGATACATATTATTTAACTATGTTGGATGACCTGAATATATAAATAAAAAATTCAGGTCAATTATATTAAACTATTGAAAATTCTCAATAAGCCAAAAAAATTTAAAATAATAAATTATCAAACAAAATTTTAAAACTCAAATTATAAGTATTTTTTTTTTTTTTTTTTAATAAAAGTAAAAAGAGAAAATTATGTAAAAAACAATGTAAAAGAATGACTCAAATTCTAAACTCTCAGTGTCATTGTTGTTGTCACAGAAAACAACGTTGTTATTTCTTTACAAAAACAAACTCCACAAGTTGTAATGAGATAAGAACAAAGAGCTGGAATTTTTCTTTCACTTGTAAGAGTTGAAAGAGTTGTAAAAGAGGAATGATGAACAAAATATAAAAGTGTTTAGAACTTTAAATAGCTTTTTCCATTATTATTTTTTGTTTTTTTAATCTTAAGCATAATGAGAAATAAAGTAGAAAAAGCAACCAATTTGAGTTGATTTTTGAAAGATGTTGTTTTCTTTTTTATTTATTATTAGCAAATGCACATTTTATTGTTCTTTTATTTTGGATAATTAAAGTCAGGGACCGCAATTGTTATGACTTTTATCATAAAAGTTAGAGGATAAAAATAAATGTTATTTTATAATTTTTTTTTTTTTTTTCGAGCAGAAAGAAAAGTGTTATGATTTTTTTCTAAAGTTATGTTTACATTTCTTAAACATTTGATCAAATTTGTGTGACCACTATTTTTACAAAAAGTTGTTTGCCGTTGTTCTTGATCTTGCAAATGTTTTGTAAGAGAAAAAACAGCATCAAGAAATATTCTGTAAAATATCAGCTATGATTAATGATAAGTAAGAAATATTTGACCATTAAAATAGAGAAGTTAAAAAATATTATATTTAGTGGTTACGTCATTTTGGTAAAATATTTGACAAATTTGAACATATCGTCACCGAAAATGCAAAACAACTTAACATCAAAATTTTCAAATTTGTGTTTTTTATGAAATATAGTTTATTTTTCAAAAATACGTGTGATCACAAATTTTCAGACTTGTAGCTCTAAAAATGATTATATTAACGAAGGCAATGATCACATTTGTTAAAAAAATAAGAAAAAAATTTTTTTTTTTTACGAATTTAGATTGCAAATTATTAAAAATATAATAGCTATTAACATTTTTGAATAAAAGTTATCAGAAATCTTTTTAATTATATTTTTTCTAAAATTTTTATTGATGTTACGTTTTTTGGCTTCAGAAAATTTAAATCTTGAAAAACTTAAACCACATAACTTAAAAAATATTTAATAAAAATTAAACTATTCATCATCAATATATTTGGTCATATTTAAGGATGTAATAACCCAAAAATCTTGTTTGTTGGACAATTTGTTCAAATTTTAGAAAGTTGTTTGTGCCTCCTATAAAGTTATGAAAAGTGATGTTACGTTGTTTTGCTTTTTCGGTGACGATATGTAGCTTAAGTAATATAAAAATAATTTTCTGATTTTTATTGATAGTGTACTGTTAAATACAAATAATGTGCCAAAATAAAACGAAAACAAAACGGGAAAATAAAATTGCTAAAATTAAAAAATCGCCAAAGCGAAAATTCCACAAAAACGCCTAATGAAAAAATCGCCAAACGAAAAAATTCCTAAACGTAAAATAAGGTAAACGAGAAACCCGCAAAAATTGAAAATCCTTCAAAATAAAAAATTGCCAACATGAAAAAATCGCCTAAACAGAAAAAGTTTTTATAGTTATTCAGAGCTTTATTTGCTCCTCTGCTTTAAAAAATTTTAAGAGAGAGACGAATTAGTTGAAGTGTTTTATTTTTATATTTAACCGTTTTTTTTTTTTTTTTCAAAACGGAAAAAAACAAAACGCTAAAAATGGCTAAAACAAAAAAAAGTCGCAAAAACGCAAAAAACTAATGAAAAAAAATCGGAAAAATTTTAAAAATCATCAGAATATAAAAGAAATAGACAACAAAAAAATCGCCTAAATGGAAGAGAGTTATTACTAGAGGGCGGATTTTATTGCAAATGCAAGTTTTTTTTGGAACATTTAAAAATCGTATGTTGTTATCTATCCGAATCAGGCATTCTACTAAAAAAAGGTCATCTATTTATATATATTTTTCTCAATAATGCATATAAATAACACAGAGTTACAAAATGAGAAACAAATTCTACGGCACGGGTTTCTCTGTCAATTCGGATACACGATGTTAATAAGAACTAAGCCTCTAATCCACTTTTTTTGAATTGACTCTAGTTCTCGCGATAAATCGCTATTTGTAAAGTTAAGGAGGGTGTTCTAAGGAGTGCGATCGAAAAAATCTTAACACACGTTTTGCCTCATAACTTTTTTCGGAATCAATATTAAATTTTTTTTTTTTTTTCATCTAGTTATGATGGAAAAATTCGTCAGTTATTTTTTTAATAACAACCATGTTGATTTGTCGTGATTTTCATCAAAAAAAAGATGTACGTGCTAATTATTAAAAAGTTTCAAAAAAATTCTTATAGGTCCTATAAATAATTGGCCACAGAATTAAATTTCTGCCGTCAAACTGTTTCTAATGTTATTAAACAGTATCAGGAGAATTTGACCATTGATATGAAACCTGGTTTGGAAAGAAAAAAAGATCCAAATGATATTGGGAAGGCCAGAAAATTGAAAGCATATTGAAAGGAACTCCAAACACATCTGGTGGAAAAGCATTTTATACATTCGGATCTATAAATACCAAAATATGCATCAAGGAATATTTGCAAAAAAGACGTCTGCCTTTCGTAAGAGAGCACAACGTGTCCACACATTATTGGCTCGATTTGTTATCATGTCACTATGGTAAGAAAGCTCTGGACTGGTACCAAAACAATAACATAGTTTTTGTACCAAGAGAGGTCAATTTTCCAAATTGTGCTTAGCTTAGACCAGTGGAGAGATATTGAGCTCTTGTGAAAAGTGAAGAGCACAAAAAAGGTGTCCCAAAATACCGAAGATTTTAAGAGAAGATTTAAAAGAAGAAGCAACTATTAAATCTCTAACGGAAGAGTTACCAAAAATGGTCCACAAATTCATAAGAACTATAAAAGTTATATTTTTCTGTGATCTGTAATAAATTATCAATTAAATAAAAAAAGAATGAAAACTCTAACATCAACCGTTTCCAAGTTATTGAATATTATATATGTTAAGATTTTTTCGAACGCTCTCCTTATATATTGAATGATATCTCAAAAACGACTTGTCAGATTCAAAAAAATATCAAAAAATTCTAATTAAAACTATCTTCATATCGTTCTTACATTACTTTTTAATACGGTCAACAGTTATGGAGATATTAAGCCAATCTTTTGAGAAAAAATTAAATTTTATACAAAATTTTAAGAAAAAATGTTTTCAAAAAATTATAAAAATTCGAAAGTGTCAAAAATTTAAATTATTATTATTTTTTCATAGAGATAAATTTGTTGCAGATAAAACAAAACATATTTCAATAAAATCAATGCCTAAGTTTTGATTTTATTCACAAATTAGTGAAAATACTCATGTACAAGTTACATAGAAAAATTAAAAAATGAGTTTGTGATTTTTTAAATTTTTCTATGTAACTTTTAAATGAGTATTTTCACTAATTTGTAAATAAAATCAAAACTTATGCATTGGTTTTAATGAAATATATCTTGTTTTATTTGCACAAAATTTATCTTTATGAATAAACAAGCACCCGAAAACGTTTTATTTTTATTTTTCAATCAAAATAAATACCTTTAATGTTCAAAATGTTTTTTCATTTGTTGAAAAAAATATGTGAGGGATTTTTATTTTTAAAATAAATATCCATCAATGATAAAAAAAAAAAAAAATATCTTTAACGATAAATATCTTTAAAAATAAATATCAGTTTGAAAAAAATTTTAAATTATTGTTTTTTTATTCATACTTTTGTTTTGTTTCAAAAATATTTTTTTTATTCAATGAAATTGTTTTTGTTCAGAATTTTTTCCATCCGATGAAAAAAGTTCAAAATAATTTTCAACTTTTGTAATAAATATCACAAAAGATATTTATATTTTTTATTTCGATCATGATGAAAAAAATTAAACTATTGATGAAAATAAAAAAATCATGATGGATTTTTATTATTTTTTGAACATTAAATTGTTTTTCGATTGAAATAAAAATAAAAAGATTGTTTTTTTTTTTGTATTAAAATCCGGTCTCTGTGAATAAAGAACAAAAATTTGGATTTTTGACACTTTCGAATTTTTATGATTTTAAAAAAAAAAAAATAGTAAAATTTTCTTGAAATTTTGTATAAAATTTCATTTTTTCTCTAAAGATAAAGGTTTAAATATGCAGTTCTAGCAAAAAAAGTTTCACTTACGACTGTGCAATAAAAATACAAATGTTTCATTTATACAATACTCAACTACTAAAATTGTCAATCATCTCTGCACACGAAGTAAAATATATTTCTGTAAAGTGGCGCACGCACATTTTTGTTGAACCCATATTGCGCAGTATTATTTATTTTCGTTTTGATTTTGCTGCTATAGTACAATGTTTAGCAGCCTTTTTGTTGACAATTCCATTGCTGCTAGACTTTCTTGTGTGGAACTTAAAAACATAAACATACAAAAAAATACATACAAACGTACATACCAACATACATATACATTACGTAAAATTTCAACCGTTATGTGTTTTATTCTTACACACAAAGCATCGAAATTGCAAAATAGAGACTGCTAAATTACCTACTATAGCAAAAAAATCAAAGCGCAAATTTTCAAATAGAAAAGAATATCCAGCATAATAAAGAAAACACAGACTGGTGTGTAATATGTTTTCGGCAAAATTGTACGAGCACAACTACAGCACGAGATTGTAGTTTTTATACCCTACACCACCATAGGTGGTTGGGGTATAATGCGTTTGTGCTGATGTTTGTAACGCATAGAAATAATTATCGGACCACCACCTTAAAGTATACCGTTCAACTCAGAATCACTTTCTGAGTCGATTTAACGACGTCCTTCCGTCCGTCCGTCCGTCTGGCTGTCTGTCCATGTAAACCTTGTGAACAAAGTCGCAATTTTAAAGATATCTTAATGAAATTTGGCACAGATAATTATTTTGGTACAAGGACGAAGCCTATTATTGGTTATGATCGGTCCATTATTTCACCAGGCCCCCATACAAATGTCTTCCCGGAATAGGGATTTAACGATCATAAATGCCGTAAATATAGCAATATTACAATGACACTCGGTACAAAGGAGTTTTATATAAGTATCAATCTTTGTGTCAAATTTCATCAGGATCGGTCCATAATTGACCATAGCTCCATATAACCCCTCTTCCGAAAATAACTTAAACGTGCATAAATCCCATACGAATGATAGCATCAAGTTAATATTCAACACAAATAAGTTTTATGTAAGTAGAAACAACATTGCAAAAATTTATGAGAATCGTTCCATAATTTACCATAGCTCCCATATAAACCCATTTCCGGGAATCACCTTAAAGGACATAAAACCATATAGATGTTAGTATAAATGCATTGTTCTGTATTTGTATAATTTATTTTACATTTAGTAAAAGTGTTGGTTTACAATTGGACACAGGTCTAATGATGTAGGGTATCATATGGTCGGTCTTGACCGACTATAGTCTTTCTCTCGTTATATTTGACAAACAAGTTGAATACTGTTTAAGTATGTTGCCAAACGCTGCAATTTCCAGGAAATACAAACCACCTAATTGTTTAAAATTCAAATGTTTGTATTTAAACGTTATTTGTATGTTTAATATTTTGTTATTCATAAATTCAGGATTTTCAGAATCTTCAAAATGTTTAAAATTGAAAGTAATTTATTTCAGTATTTGATTAGTTATAATCGTTAAACTTTTTTTCTAATAACACTGGTCAACAAAAAAATCCTCCCCCATAGACGAATAGTTGGACTTGATGTATTTCGATGTGCTAAACAAGAATCTGCTTTCAGTTTTTTTCCATCAGGTTTGGATTTTTTTATTTTTTTATAGTAAGGCCATTACTCTAGTATATTTCCTCATAACTCAGGAACGGTGTGTGATACAAAGTGATACACCAAAAGATGCGGACTGAAAAAATCTTGAAATTCTCCAAACTTAATTTTTTTATGTGCTCAATAGTTTCGGAGTTATTTTGAAATAAGTGTCCGAAAAAAATCATTTTCATGCAAAATTTTAGATTTTTTTGTTACTAAAATTTCTTTTAATAAATGAAAACATCTAAAATGTTACAGTTTATCATCTTTTTAAAGCTGGCAATGTTGCGAATAAAAATATGGATGTATCTTCAAAATTGATGCACAAATCTAAATTTTATTCACAGTTAAGTAAAAATACCCATGTTACATACAATTGTATAGAAATACAGTGGTGGCCAAAAAAAATTGTTTTTTTTTTTTTTTTTTTTTTCTTGAAACAAAAATAGGTGGACTAGGTGGATTTTGACGAGTTAAACAAGAATCTGCATTCCAATCCACCTATTTTTTTTTTATTTAAGACGAAAAAAAAATTTTTGTTTTTGCTCACTAGTGTATTTCCACTTAGCTATAGTTATGCATGGGTATCCAAACTTAACTGTGAATCCAATCAAGATTTGTGAATCAATTTTTATGATACGTGGCTTTATTAACTCGTATTTTTGCCAGGTTTCAGATAAAGGTGATAAAATTAAATATTTTTGATGTTTTTACTTAAAAAAAAAAAGTTTTAGTAAAAAAAGATCTTGAATTTTGCATGAAAAAAATTTTTCCCACCCTTTTTCGAAATATCTCCTAAACTATTGAGCGGATAAAGCTAATTTTATTCCGCATATCTTGGTATATCATTTATATAAATCGTGCATACCGTTCTCAAGTAATAGTGAAATATACTCGAGTAATCGGCATATTTAGGGCACAATATTAGACACGCCCTTAAAAAAAATTCCGACCTGATGGAAAAAAACTGAAAGCAGATTCGAGTTTAGCATGCGGAATTTCATCTAGTCTACATATATTTTTTTTTTTTTTTTTTTGAAGGAGCTCGAAAAAAAAAATTTTTTGTCTACCAGTGTAATTTTTATTTGTTTAATAATAGGCGGTTTGTATTTCCTGGAAAATATTTTAATTCAATAGAATTGGGGAGCGCAACACTCCAGATATAATGTAGTAATATATAAATTATCAAAATATTTAATTATGAAAATAAAAATATCTTAATGAAATTTTCAGTGATTTTTGTTATGTAAATTCAATGTTAATTTTTCTATGAGTTCAGTAGTTATTTATTTGAAATCCTTTAATTTATTTCACACGTTACTTTATGAATTTTAAATAATAAAAAAATGTTTCGATTAAAAACAAAATATTCTTGTGTTAATTAACAAAATAGCTTGTTATATTTGTTTGTTACAAAAATTTTACTTCTACGTATGTTTCTTTTACTATTTCTCTTTTATTTTACTCTTATACAATAATAGGGACTTTTGCAGTGTTGCCAAAAATATGAAGTCATGACCCACCAGATTGTATTTGAAAAACCGCTAGAAACCGCCTACACTTAAAATAAAATCGCGGTTTTTTACCGCTTAATTATTTCTTTTCTTTAATCATGTTTAAAATTGATATATAATCCTTCACAATCTTAATTTTGAGTATCTGAATGCATTTCAAATCAAATTTGAAAACTTGTAAAAAAATTTTTGTTCAGATATTATTAAATTCGGCTGACACAGATATATAGACTATTTGCATGAAAAATCATCTTAAAATTCTCTAAAAAATTGGGTTTCTGGTGTATCTTTATACTACAAAACATCAAACCGAGGGGCTTATTGTATATTTCGATTCTATTTTAAATACATCGATTTTTGAAAACGTTTTCTTTCGAATCGAATTACCAATAATTCTGCAGGGTTTGAAAGATATTTTCATACTATAATGTTGTGATGATTTTAACAAAAAAAATTAATCTCATTACCTTTTTTATAGAGAAACAGTTGATTTTATATAAAATTTCTGGGTCTCTGGTAACTGCATTTTTTAGATAAATTATTTATAGAAGTCAAATAATATCTTTGAATTTTCTTATTTATGTTTTAAACCCATGTTTTTACAATAAAAAGTCGCTAGAAACCGCCAGCTAGAAAAATGATGCAGCTAGAAAATCCACTTAGCGGTTTTTTATGAAAAGTACCCGCTATGTACAACAAAATATCGCCAGATCTAGCGGGAAAACCGCCGTTTTAGCAACACTGGACTTTTGTCTATTTACAAATACAAAATTTACTCTTATTTTTATGTTGCGAAAGTATTAAGAGAAAAATTATTGGTCTTTGTAATATTCTTAAGTTTTTCGGTTTTTCTTTTTTTTTATTAATAGTACAAAATATTCATTCTTTAGTTTGAAAGTGTCGTTGCGCGAGTAAATACCGCTTCTAATATTGAATATTATTTAAAAAAAAAAAAAAAGATGAAAGAAATACCAGTGTATATAATGTGTAAAATAAATATATGGGACTAACGCATTTTTCATGATTTATTATAAATAAATTTAAATATGTTTAATACGCATTCCATCATAAAGATGAATAAAATTTCTAAGAATATAAAAAAAAAGTCTTTCAAAATTTACAACATAAATTATTGATTTATTTTGTTATTGTTTCTTAAGCAAATAAATAAAAAGAAAAAAAAAACGTAAGAAAAAAATAATATATCTACTTGCAACCTTGAACTATTGCAATCTACACAACAATATCTACATACATATGTACATCGCCTACAAATACTACAAATAATGGAAAATTTGGAAACATATATTCGAACCACTACGCCACACTTTTTGCGTAAAGCAATTGGTGAGGCCAGGAGGTGAATAATAATTATGATAATGATAACATTTTTAATTATCCTAACGGACCATATTCATCATTGTTTACAAATGGAAAATTATCATCATCATTATACATATTTAAATGCATATGCTGTTTTAGTAGCTTCTTGATTCTTTGTGTCTGTATTTTGTATAAGTATTATGCGTATATTTCTTTATTATATAGTATTTTTTGGAATTCTGTGTTTTATTCCTTTTCAATTTGGTACTCTCTCATACAATCACACATACAAAATACACAAAGAATATTGCACTTTCTTTATTTTATTGAGAATTTAGCTGCTTTCACTAAACCAGTCCATAAGTGTTGTTGAATCATTAAAAACCATCCACAGCAATTATTGGATTTTCAGATTTTTCATTATATAAACATGAAAAAAGGGTGTCAATGGCGTTGTTTTGTATGCCCTGCACACACATTTAAGATTTAAGTGGGTTTTATTAAGATGATGTGTTCTTTAAAATTTTGCAAAATAACACAATTAATTTGCTGGCTGATTGTTGTTCTCAAAATTTTGGTATACATCGAAAAAAATGTTAATAATATTAATTAAAAGAATTTATTATTTATTGGAAATATTTCCATTTAAGTCTTAAAAAATTTGTTTAATGAAATTAGCTGCTTTTAATTAATTACATTTTTTTTTCATATAAAACATAAATTAAAATCTCAGAGTAAAAATTATTTAGAAAAACTTTTAGAAATTTCCTATTAGTAAATTATTTCCTATTAGTAAATTACAAATTATTATAAACAATGAACACAAAAAAACGAAGTATATTATCAAAAAATTTTATATAAATAGTAAATTTCATATCTTTTTAATAATTGTTTTTATACTGTATTATATATTTTTAAGTAGAAATTTGTAATCGATTATGGCCAATAGGCTAGGTTACTGATACATTAGAATAAATAAAATAAAAAAAAAAATACAAAATTATAAAAAAATATTACTATTAATTTTATACAAGATTATGCCTGGGATGCTCCGCTACTCCTTTCGTATTGAAAAATTTTACTGTAAATATGACTTATTTTATAATATTTATAATATCCCAACAAACCAAATGATATTGTAATGATATCATAACGATACCATTTCGGTGATAAAGAAACTCAATAATGATATCATTTATAATTCTAAAATTATATAGGTTGCTTTCTAAAAGGTACACTCGAAAACGATATCATAATTTTTCAAAATAATGATATTAGTAATGATATCGTTAAATTTAAGCAGCGCGATAATTTATCAATATATTCCAGAATATATACACATCAATATTGGAAAAACATATAATATCCTTTTTATTTCATCAATATATAATATCCTTTTTATTTTATCAAAAATTAAAACAAAATAATCAAATGAAACTAAAGTTTATCCTGTTCCTAATAATTTTGTATGTAATACCAAACTTCTGCGATCCGAAAACGGTTTCCTTTAAAATCCAATCTGATATTGATTCCTTTATGTTAGTCTCTTTTATTGTAGGAAATTCCGCTAAATTTTGCTGTAAATATATAATTTTCATGTAATACATACATAAATTATTTTTTTCTACAAAAATTTTCAATTTATTTTTATTTTCATAAAAATGTTTGAAGTTATTTTCTAAGGAAAAAATATTTCGATATTTTATTATATTATTTTAAAATTATGATATCATTAATGATACTGTATCGTTTCTTGGTTTGTTGGAATAATAATTTTCGCTTACTAACGTTTAACGATTGAAGCTAAATAAATACTGAACTAATTTCATTTATTTATTTGCAATATATGTAATATAAAGCATTAATGGATAAAGTATAAATTGTAATCTCTAAAGTAAATATTTTTTTTCTATTAAAAAAAATGTGTAGTCCTGAGGGTGCGAAATTTTCTCCAAATTCGTTAAAAATAAAATAACTTATATAAAATATGGTTTAAAAAAAAATAAACACTTGCGAGATCAAATATTTAAATTTTTTTCTTCCATAAAATTCTTTAAAACAGGGAAAGCGACTAAAATTCTTAGCCACTGTAATACAAGAGACGACACTAATTGCCAAAAACTAAAGTTATTGTCAAAAACCTAACTCATGCAACAACAAAATAAATGTAATCAAATATATTTTGTTTTTGCTAAAAGAAAATAAAAGCACATTTTTTTTACAAAACAATTCTTTCAATTGTCGATCGAGAGTTTCGCCTCTATATAACTGTCTCTAGTTTTTGACGATTATTTTTTTATTTTTGCAATGTTTTTCGCTCTAGAGTTTTTTTTTTTTTTTTACTTTGTATAGTGTATTTTCGAAAAATTTACTATACAAAGTAAATTAAAAATATATTAATTTGATGAAATCGGGAAACCGAGAACAAATATCAGCTTTACTTTAATTTTTATATTTATCTTTTATTATTTTTAAAAAAATTCCTTTAAAGCTGCTGTATTAATTGGTTTCAAAATTTGTTTATTAATCGTATTTTTTATATTTAAAATCTTCTTAAGCTATTTAAATCGACATTGTTTATTTAAAATTTCTGCATCATTTCATATCCACACAAATGTGTCTGTCTCTCTACGTACATACATATATATTTCGATAACATCATCTCACACAATTTTCGTCATATTTTTCGCATCACATCATTTGTATATGCGATATTTTTCTTTGTCTATACAGACCAATAAAGTAATTAATAAAAAACCAAAAAAAAAAAAACAATACAATTTTTTTTAGATCATTTGTACGCTCAGAATCAGATCAAAGAATAAATAACAGTGCTTCAGAAATAGCACATTTCGATGATACTATGGAGCTGGCACATAGTTTAACTTTAAATGAAGATGCCCTTAAGCAGTTACCCGAGCCAAAACGTTCCGTTTTTATATTTGAATGGTTGGGTTATTTGGAGAAGACATTATTGGCAATAGATCGCAATGAAATTAAAAATCATCAAAAGAAGCTTGTTCAACAATTAACAGCTCAAATAAATGGTTCCCCTGGACCTCCGACACGAAAATTACTGGCCAGTTGTTTGGCTACGTTGTTTTCGGTAGGTGATACTTTTATGTTATTTGACACGGCAAATGTGTGCAATGATATTTTAAAAAATAAAGATGATTCACCCAGTTATTTGCCTACCAAGTTGTAAGTATTAAACATTTGGAATTTGATTTTGTTTTACTATTATGTATTTATGTTTTGCTTATTTATTTTAAGAGCTGCTATATGCGTTTTGGGTTCTATGTATGAAAAGCTGGGACGTATGATGGGCCGTTCATATGAAGAGACTGTGAATTTACTTTTAAGAACTTTGCGTAATGCAGAATCCCAAGCTCGCATTGAAATTATGATTACATTGGAAAAAGTTTGTGCTGGCATGGGTACAGCTATAGCTAATGTCCACAAAGATATTTATAAAGCTACAAAACATTGTTTAACTGATCGTGTTATGGCTGTGAGAGTTGCCGCAGCTAAATGTATTTTAGAAATGATACAACATGCCCCATTCCTTTATCAAACTGAACTTGAAAGCTTGCCGGCTCTCTGTTTTCGTGCATTTGATGGTAGTAGTTATGAAGTGCGTTGTGCGGTAGCAAAACTATTGGGCACATTATTAGCATTTACCCAGCAACAGCAGAATGAGACCAACGCTAAAAAATTGTCTGTGCAGCCAACACAAACGAAATCTACAGCCAGACAAGTATCGTTGGATGAAACTCTAAGTATTCTTATGTCGGGCTTTTTAAGAGGCGGTGGTTCCTTCCTGAAAGGCACTGGAGAAATTATTAAAGGCAGTTCAAGTGTAAATCGTGAGATACGTGTTGGTGTAACCCATGCCTATGTGGTATTTGTGGATTATATGGGTAGTGTGTGGTTGGAGCGTAACTTGTCTACCTTTTTATCTCATGTATTAGATCTGGTAGCTAATCCTAAAGCTGCCTCATCGCACGTTGATGCTGTTTATTCTCGGAAATGTATAAATTTTATACTGCGATCTGTGTTGGGCAAGATGCTGGGTGAAAAAGCTCAAACATCAGCCTGCAAAGAACTAGTGTATATGATAGCCAAACAAATGAACTCAATAGACTTTAATCCGGAGAATGCCAAGGATTCAAATCAGGAGACACTTTTCAGCCAACACTTTTTAGTGTGTGCTTTACAGGAATTGGGTTCTTTAGTATTGGGTTTGGGTACAACAGCTCAAAATCTTTTAGCTGATCAGACTTTAAATGCTATAGATACTACTTGCGCTGTGCTGGTGCATCCAAGTGCTGCAGCGAGATTGGCAGCTGCTTGGTGTTTGCGCTGCTTTTGCGTCGCTGTACCCAGTCTAATAACACCACTTATCGATCGTTTTGTTGAGGCTCTAGAACAAATGCGATCTTCACCTGAAGCCGTAGCGGGTTACAGTTGCGCTTTAGCGGCTATTTTGGGAAGTGTACGTTATTCTCCTTTAGGTATACCACATACCAAAGGCAAAGTTGTTTTCAATGCGGCAGAAGAATTACTGCGTTCAGCTTCTCAAAACAGTCGCATGTCGTTAAATCGTACCCAAGCCGGTTGGTTATTAATTGGTTCCATAATGACTTTGGGATCTCCAGTAGTAAAAGGTTTACTACCAAGACTTTTGCTATTGTGGCGACATTCCTTCCCACGTTCCAACAAGGAGTTGGAATCAGAAAAAGCTCGTGGTGATTCATTTACCTGGCAAGTTACCCTAGAAGGACGTGCAGGTGCATTATCGGTAATGCAAAGTTTTTTGGTTAACTGTCCCGACTTAGTAACGGAGGATATAACAAAACGTCTATTAACACCTATAGAAAGTGCTCTAGCTATGTTGGTAAAGTAAGTTACAATATTAAACGTTCAATTTTACTTATGAAATACAAATTTTTAATATACAATATTAAATATTCATTTATTTATTCAGTTTATCTTCTGTATTGAAAAGCTATGGCACACAATTAAAAGCACCCGCTGCCATGGTACGCTTACGTCTTTACGAAACTTTATCACAATTGCCATCTAATGCTTTAGAAGCTTCCTACACCCACTTATTGCGTATGCTTATATCTGAGTTCACTTTGGCTGAAAATCCAGCAAATACCACAAATTCTCTTTTAAGAAGTCTTTGCCATGCTGATGACTCTGTTATATTGGGTACTTGGTTGCAAGAAACCGATCATCGCATTATTGAGGATCAGGTATATTACAACATCTAATATTAAGTTTATATTATAACTTACCACATGCATATAACATAATAGATTGAGGGTTTCAAGTTAGTATTAGTGTTTCCATAGAGCTCAGTTTTAATATTCTGCGACCTAAACATTTTGCAATTGTTTTATTTAAAAACTTAATATGAATTTTATCTTTTATTTGTTTTAAAATGTATAATAAGATGGAACCAAATCGTAGATGGGATGGTGATCATGTAAGTTTTTTACATATTGCTTAAAAGAAAAGTTGTTCGTTCGCTATTGATGCTTTAGTTTTTTTTATGATTTTTTTATATATATACATATATATAGTTGTTTCTCATTATTCTTGTTTTATTTTGTTGCTTTTGTTTAATATGAAAAGAGGCAGAGTTTATACCTTTTCTCTTAAATGATAAAATAAAAGTATTTTTTATAATTTATTCTTTTAAAATATAAAATTTGTTAACAGTTACAACCAAACAGTGCAGCCGGCTCAGGTGCTTTAGAACATGATCCCTGTTGTTTGTATAGGACTTCTGGCAATTCATCTAATGCCACAGTGAATGGAGCCTATGGTTATAAGGCAGACCAATGTCCGGGGCCTCTTCCTCTTGGTGTGGCCATCATAGACATGTCAATAACATTGTTTGGAGTAATTTTTCCCAAAGTGGCCAATAAACATCGTTTACAAATGTTGGATCACTTTGGTGAATGTATAAGACAGGCAAAGAGTAGTCGCCAAGAAGCAGTGCAAATGAATGTATATACAGCTCTTCTTTGTGGTTTAAAGGTGTTAACGGATAACAAAGCTGGTATTGGTCAAGAAGATGTAAGGAAAAGTTTTACCAATCTAGTGACTTCGGGTCTAAATAGTTCTAACTCAATGTTGCGATGTGCTTCGGCCGAGGCTTTAGGACGTTTAGCACAAGTTGTTGGAGAATCCCGTTTTACTGCCGAGTTGGCCCAAAACTCGTTTGATAAGTTAAAATCAGCTCGAGATGTAGTAACACGTACTGGTCACTCATTGTCTCTGGGTTGTTTACATCGCTATGTTGGTGGTATGGGTTCGTCACAGCATTTGAATACCAGTGTGTCCATATTGTTAGCTTTGGCACAAGATATATCTTCGCCTGTGGTCCAACTGTGGGCTCTACATGCTTTGGCCTTGATTGCAGATTCTGGGGGGCCCATGTTCCGTAGCTATGTTGAGGCAACATTGACCTTGTGTCTAAAGCTTTTACTTAATGTTCCACAATCATATGTGGACGTACATCAGTGTATTGGTCGTGTTTTGAATGCTTTAATAACCACCATGGGTCCTGAACTTCAAGTATGTAAAACAATATTAGAATTTCAAAAACAAACAAAAATTACAATTCGTATCTAATTTACTTTGTAGGGAAATGCAGGTGCCATTACCAACATGCGCAGATCGTTTATTTGTGCTGCTTATATCATGCAAGGACATTCGGATCCTTTGGTACAAGCAGAAGCTACTGGTTGTCTACAACAAGTTCATCTTTTTGCTCCTGGAAGTATTAGCTTACCCACACTTGTTCCCACACTCGTTAAAAATTTATCTAGCAACTATTTAACCCAACGTAAAGCTGCTGTTTCATGTCTTCGTCAACTAGCACATAGGGAAGCCAAAGAGGTTTGTGACCTGGCTCTTTCCATAAAACCAGACGACTGTCCCAAACTAGTTGTTACTGAATTTGGTCTTCCTGGCATTCTTTTTGCCATGTTAGATTCAGAAACAGACATAGAAATGCTTAAAAATATTCACGACACTCTAATGTCCATGCTGCAGTTAATGGCTGCAGAAAGCTTAAGTACTTGGTTGAGTTTGTGTAAAAATGTTCTTACGGTGGCCGTAGAAAACTCTCCACTACCAGATGATGTTGCTATAACCTCAAAAGGTGATGCTGCAAAGGCCAGCTCAGCGGCAAGTTCATCAGCTTCACAGAATTTAGCCAATAATGATCAGGATGATGATGACGAAGAAGATGATGCTGATGATGTTACCGAATATCATGCCACTGAAAACTCTTCCACCCATCCAGCTATTCAGCCACGTTGGACAACACGTGTATTTGCCGCCCAATCTGTAAGGAAAATTATGTCAGCTTGTGAGTCTGATACGCCCATACATTTTGACTTGCTACAGGCCAAGGAAATGCAAATGACAAAATCTAGTGGAGATTATCTTATACTTCATCTCGCAGAACTCATACGCATGTCATTTATTGCCGCAACTTCAGATTCTGATCAATTACGTTTAGAGGGCTTAAGAACTTTACAGGAAATTATCGATCGTTTTGCAAATGTACCTGAACCCGAATTTCCTGGTCATTTGTTGTTAGAACAATTTCAAGCTCAGGTATGCAATAATGAAAATTTTGAATTTATGAAAGTATTGAATAATTATTATTTTTACCATAAAGGTTGGTGCTGCTTTAAGACCAGCTTTTGCCCCAGACACACCTTCCCATGTTACTGCGGCCGCCTGTGAAGTTTGTTCAGCTTGGATTGGTTCCGGTGTGGCTCGTGACTTAAACGATTTGCGCCGCGTCCATCAGTTATTGGTATCGTCTTTAAACAAGTTACATACAAAAACAAACAGTACACAATTATTCAATGAATCCATGACTACTCTTGAGAAACTGAGTATTTTAAAAGCTTGGGCCGAGGTTTATATTGTAGCCATGATAACCAACAATTCGGCACCGGCATCTTTGTTAAGAAAACAATTGACTGCCTCTAATATGATACCATCCCTAACCGGTGATTTGGAAATGGAAGATGACGAAACTACCGGAACTGACTACGGCAATGATAGAAATTGTGAAAGTTTATTGTCTTTAGTAAAACCAGAATTGGATAATCTTTCAACACATTGGTTAGCTGCTATGAAAGATCATGCATTATTGCTATTACCAGCAGAGTTTCAAAGTCAATTACCCCATGATGGTGGTGCTTTCTACACGCCCGATACTATTAACTCTTCGAAACCTCATTATTTAGCTTCCTGGCCTCCTATTTTATATGCTGCATCTTTGTGGCTTAAGGATGAAGGCTTTCAATTACATCTGGAATCTTCCAGTCAAACAGATACTGAAACCAATAATGTAGATAATACATCTTTAGAAGCTAACAACAATATTTCACATGGTTCGCTATCAGCAGATCGTTTTCACATGATCTTTGGTTTGTGTATGGAAGCATTATGCAGTGCCAGAACTTCGGAGAAACCTAAAAATGTGATAAGTTGCTTACAGTCTATGTATACTATATTCGATTCAAAATGGGCACGCCAACAATTAGTCAAAGATAAGGTCTTGACGATTGAGTTGTGCAATGTGTTGCATAGACAAATATTAACTAGTGATGACTTATTTGTGCAATTGTTGTGTATTGAAATACTTAAGCAATCGGTTCAGGCTTCTAAAGAACAACTAAACGAACTACGTGATGAGTTTTTGGAGAAACACAAGAATATTGAAAATGCGGATAATATTTCGTTGCAAGATCAAATCGATCAAATGGGTGAAGGTGGTAGTTCAGGTGAAATAACTCCTGGCTCTTCACACATATACGCCATCTTGGAGGTGTGTTTATGTCTTTTTGTACGTCAAATTCCAACTATGAATCCCGGTGCCGCTAACACAGTACAATTTCGTCAAGATTTAATAGCCAAAACAGCATTATCTTCGCAATCATTCTTTAATAAACTGGCAGAAGATAATGGTAGATTGGTGGCAAGTGCTTTGGAATGTGTCGAGGAATTAACCACTCTCTGTTCCCCTAAAGGAGCATTGGCAATTTTACCCACCATTTTATATATGACCACTTCCATTATAAAGGAAATTGCAAATAAATCTTTCATTGACTCGACTATTTTGGCAAACACAGTGGCCATTCAAGCAGCTTTACATGCTCTAGAATCCATTTGCAAAGATAAATGGGCCAAACATCCTTCTGTGGCTAGTGAATGGCAGGAATTATTACAAAGCTCTTTGGCTACTATAGTGGATCTAACAAAAACAGCTGGCAACAATGAAGATCGAAAAATGGATGAAGTCACCATGCTAAGGGCCATAGCTGTATTTATATTACACACTCCACCCACAGTAGTATCAACACCTTCACTACAATATCCGTGCATAAATCACTTCCGTCAATATTTACAATCGGATAATTTATCCGTAAAACTCAAATGTATACAAACAGCAAGGCTAATATTTTCACAATCCGAATTAAAGGTATCCACACCCTACATACATGCTCTGGCCCCGCGTATTATCGAGGGATTGTATATGGAAAATGCCAAGCAGCCTCGTACCGATTTAGAATTGCAAATTGTTTTGGAAAGCATAGTAACTGTTGAAGCTCTAATAGATTTAGCTGAACCACAAAATCGTAAGTCAATGCAAACATTTTGTTTATAGAAGTTTTATTGTTTTTGTCCTTTAAAAGAAATGCACTCCCTGATCACTTAAAGTTTTATATTTAATACATAAAGAGAAATGTTAAAGAATTTATTTTTCTTATATAAATGGAGAATATTCCGTTAGTTTAGATCATTTAAAATTTATTCTGTGGTACAAAAAAATCAACAATTAATTCTTGCAACATTTCTCTGAGATATATATTTAGTGTTTAAACCAACCGAAATTAATATATCAATTCATTTGTATTTTTTTCTTATTTATTTATCTATCTATCTTTATTTTATCTTCTAACGCATTACGAAATATCACGAAATCTAACTATCCCTAACTATCATCAATTATGTCCGTCCTAAACATAATATATGTAATAAAACATAACATAATATAAATAATATATAGGAAATCTTATGCAAGGTAATTTAAAAAGAAAAAATACTTTGTCATTTTGCATATTCAAATAGTGCAGACATACAAACATAACAACATTATTCAATCACGCTCGAACATACATATACATACTTAAAGTAACTTTGTTATTTATTTTTTAATTTGTTTATTTTTCTATTCAATAATATTTATTTAGATTTTACCCTTATAACTATATACATACATAAATTAGTAAATATATGACTTTAAATTGATTTACTTAAATATTTACCCTCTAATTTTGCTTCACACGTCCCTATATAGGCATACAAATGTTAACTCTATTGGTGCCAGTGCTAATAAACTATTTGGCTGAACCTTCAAAATTGCGAAATTTACCCAAATATCAACGTCAATTACACGAGCAGGCATTGCAATGGCTTATGAAAATCGGCCCTAAATATCCTCAGGAATTTAAGTCATTAATGGGTCAGTCACCAGAATTACGTCAAAAATTGGAAGCAGCTGTTCGTTGTCAACAACAATCGGTTGCTATTGCTAACCGGGTACAGACGGCCCAATCTCGCAGTGGTCTCGATAAACAACAGAAACCCACAATAAAACTGAAAACTGATTTTAGTAATTTTCAATAAATTTTTGGCAAATTTAAAACTTTGCTTGGCAAAGTTTTAACAATTAAAATATTAATTAGCATTGATTATAAAAAACATACATAATATACATATATATAACTAACAATAAGTATAGATTAATGCAGATTATTACATAGATACATATTCATATATAATATAAAATAATAATTTATCTATTCGACTTTTTGTTGCTTACAATAAGAATTTTATTTTTTAATTTTACTAATTTGCAACAGTTTACTAAACTAAATACATGCTAAAAATCTAGTTGTATTTAGTTTTTTAGCAAAATTTTAATGAAAAAGATAATTATGATTGTGTATCTCGTATCTATGTTATAACAAATGTTACATGTTAAAAAAAGAAAAACTTATAAAAGAAATATAAAGAGAAATTTTGTCATTATTAACCAACTAAATCGACTTTTATTATTTACGAAAATAAGTGATTTTATTATTTATGGAATATAAAAGACGTTAACTCTGATATCAACCAATCCAAACAAGACTAAACTTAAAGAAAACATTTGTTTCAATTTCTTTTACAATTTAGTTTATTTCATTAGAGGAAAAATATGTATGTGTATGAGGAATTTGAAAAAAAATTGAAAGTGAAAAGTTATAATAAACAAAATTAAACCAAAAATTTAAGATTTTTTGAAATTGTACAGTCTTTTTGATAGAATATTTGCGTTATTAAGTGAAATTAAATTTAGAAAACGGAATTTTAAAGACGAACTAGTTACCTACAGTACCTACTCTCGAGGCCCTTCTCCCCCAGCTGTCCTGTCACCTACCGGCAGCTCGTCACCAGCATGGATTACGTAAGATGCATAGCACCACCACAGCATTAACCGCTGTAGCCACTCAAATCGCACATGACACCGTCAGTTACGCTACTCCCTTCCAGGACATTCTGCAGTCCACAATGCCATACAACTGGATAGTGAATTATTTGGGTGGCCGTCAGTCGTTTGTAGAGTTTCGAGACAACCCTCGAAACTCCCAGCGCCTCCATCAACAACACTCTTTACCACCTGGACTAAGGCATCGTAGTCGATGGAGTCCAAAGTCCGACTATGAATTACCCGAATATCCTGGGGGGTCACCTTCGATAGCCTCTTTACCTCCTCAGCTCACGCCCCTGCAATCACGCATAAATTGCGTAGTAGAAATAAGGTCCTCAAACCGCTAGCCGGCAGCACTTGGGGTATGGATAAAGAAACCTTATTGGCTACATATAAGACGATTGATCGGTCAGTGGTAAACTATGCTGGACCAGTGTGGACTCCTTCGCTGAGTGACACCCAGTTTAGAAATATTCAAAGCTGCCAAAATGCAGCCTTAAGAACCGTTACAAGCTGCTTACAAATCACCTCATCACACCACCTACACGAGAAAACGAAGGTTCTTCCGGTTAAGGAAAACAAAGTGATGCTAAGTCAGCAGTTCCTTCTGAAATGTCATCGAAGGGGTCATCCAAACTTAGACATCACACAGTTTAAGTAATCATCTTAATGGTAAGAATAGATATTATAAAAAAAATTTAAAAATTAAAAAAAAAAAATGAAAAATCGTTTTGGCAATTTTTACATTTTGGTGATATTTTGTGTTAGTCCGTTTTTTTTTTCGTTTTGGGGATTTTTTTCGTATTGGAAATTTTTCCTGTTTTGGCGACTCTTTTCCATTTTAGCGATTGAAAACATTATGGTTTTTTTTTCGTATAGGTTTTTGTTTATTTTTTGGGGTTTTTTCCACTCTGGAAAAAAAAAACGCCAAAACAAAAAAAAAAAAATGGTAAAAAACGGAAAAGATATAAAAAAATCGCCAAGATTAAATACATAAAAGGCCGAAAGTTTTTTCGTTTTTGCGATTTTTTTTTTAAATTTTTTAGCGTTTTTTTTTCATTTTGATATTTTCCCTTTTTTGGAAATTTTTCTTTATTTTAGTGTTTTTTCCCCGATTTGACCAAAAACGGAAAAAATTCAAAAAACGGGAAAGAGATAAAACGAACAGAAAATCGCCAAAATGAAATTAAAGGCCATTTTTTTAATTTTGGTCTTTTTTCTGTTTTCGTGCATTTTTACGATTTTTTTTTTTTGTGTTTTGGCGATTATTTTTTTTTTTTATTAGCGAATTATCATTTTATTTATTTATTTTGAATATTTTATAACTATTTTATGTCCATAATCGGTCACAAATTTCTACTTAACAGATAAATTTACATTACAAATCATAAATAAAAATTTAAATATAAAATAAACAGGTATGTGATGAAACCGATCGTTTTCAAATCGAATCGGTTTGAAAAGTTATGATGAATTTCGATCGATTTCAAAAATCATTTTTCAACAATGAGAAATGAGAAATATAACAAATAATGTAATAAAATCTAATAGAAAGTGATTTAAATATAATTTTTGTCAATAACAAAAACGAAAATATAAGTACATCACACATTTTTCGATTTAAAATCGATTCGTTTTCGAAATCGGTTTTCATCACATACCTGAATATGAAATTTAATAAAAGATAAAAAAAAAATTTAAAAACTTTTCTGATGTAATAAAAACAGTTAAATTGCACAAGTCAACCTAACAAAGCCCCAACAACTAAAAAATAATAATTAATGTTAGAAAAGGATTTCATGTATTCAGATGAGCGAAAGCTTGGCAAAAAACTAATTACTACAAAAGTGGTATATTTCCAGAAAAACATATCACACTAACACATCACACAGAAACATGTATAAAACCTTTAGATTCCAAAGTGCAACAAGCATAAAGTAGCATTCACAAAGCTCAACCAGAAGTTTACTTAGTACTAAAAGTCAAGACAAATTAAGGAAAAAAATTTGAATAGACTACACAAACTCCCCATCATAATCCTAATCCATTGTATGAAGATAAGAACTCATTTAAACTAATCGTTACTCAATACAATAGCAAAAAGCAACTTCAATAAACATCCACTTAATCCAGACAAACACAAAAAAAAAAAACAGGAAGCATTTGCATTCACAATCCTATGTAACAAATACCTCTAAGTTCACAAAAAGAACCACCACTACACACGCTTGTGTAAGCATCAATCCTCGAATAAGATACCCTTTGAAATTCCAAATATAAAGCAATCCCATATACAACATGATCATTTTTTTTTTTTTTTTTTTTTTTTTGGCATTTGGCGTTTTATTTTATAAGAAAAATCAAAAAATAACTAATTTGTGATCAATAAAATATAAAAGTGAAAGGATAACTGTTATTCTCTGATTCTTATGATAAAAGTCAAAACAGTTACGATCCCTGATTTTAAATATCTAAAATAAAAAAACAATAAAATGTGCTAAAATGCAAAATAATGAATTTTACATATAAATGTTCATTTGCTAAAAATAAAAAGGAACGGCATAAAAATAAAAACAAAATACCTTTCAGAAAGCAACTCAAATTGTTTACTTTTTCTACTTTGTTTTTCATTATGCTTAAGACTCATATAGTAATTCCCCAACAAACCAAATGATATCGTAATGATATCATTACGATATCATTTCGGTGATATAGAAGCCCGAGAATGATATCATTTATAATTCTAAAATGATATAGGTTGCTTTCTAAAAGGTACACTCGAAAATGATATCATAATTTTTGAAAATAACAATATTAGTAATGATATCATTTAATTTAAGCAGCGCGATAATTTAGCAATATATTGCAAAATATATACGTACATATATGCTAAGATTGGATCAATATATTATATTCTAAATATGTTATCAAAAGTTAATAAAATAGCCATAATAATCCAAAGTTCACCCAGCTCCAAATCATTTTACATGTATTACGAAACTTTTGCAATCCGAATACAAGTCTCCCTTTAAATCTGGGCTGATATTGGTTTCTTCATCTTATACGCGTTAATTTTTTGCAATTCCACAAAAATTTAGCTGTAAATAATAAATTCCCATATAAAGCATAACATAAAATATTTTTCTAATACAAAAATTTTCAATTTAATTTTATTTTTCTGAAAATGTTTGAAGTTTTTTTCTAAGGAAAATATAATTTCGATATTTTATCATATAATTTTAAAATTATTATATCATAAATGATACTGTATCGTTTCTTGGTTTGTTGGGTCTATCATGCTTAAGACTAAAAAAAAAAAAAAAACAATTAAAAATATTAAACTCTTTTCTATTTTGTTTATCATTTCTCTCTTACAACCCTCTCAATTAAAATTGTAAAAGATAACTCACTTTTATATCATTACAACTTGGCGAGTTTGAATTTTCTAAATGAATGACGTTATTACTGCTCTGAGTTATATTATAAGAAAATATCTTGATCAATACCTAATTAAAAATTTACAACTTGAGATCCATTTTAATATAATTGTTTATTAAAATTATCACTTAATATAATTACGTTTCTAATTCTGTCTTAATATTTTCAATTATTTCCATGCATTTAATTTTACTATTTATTTTCTGTTCATTCTCTTTTTTGCGATGGGAACGTTTGCGTTTCACCGCTTTAACATTTTCAGTCTCTGTCATTGTAATACCCACCATGCTAGGATTTAAACGACTTAGTAGAGCAGTTGAATAGAAAAGTGAACGCAAACGTTGACGAAATTGTGTTATATGTGGATTTGTGTCCAACGTCAACATCTGCTCATGTGGTAGATATGATGTAATACTTGCTGTTTGTATGCAGAGAGCTCGAAATCCCATAGCTGTAGACCAATTTGGAGGCAAAAGTGGAAGTTTTTCAATAGTTGAAAGTTGTGGTGAACTACTTTTTACATTTTGCTTAACATGCTCTGGTATACTAGAATCAAATTCGTATTTGTCTAGTAAAAAAGGTATTTGGGGATTCAGTGCTGACATTGTAAGAGTAAAATCATTGTTTATGATTTGAATATTATCGCAAGGATGCTGATGCATTTTTAAATTATAGGCATATTTAAAATAATGATAATTTTTTAGAGCATTTGCTCTCAGTCGTGGGATATATGGTTTTTCTTTTATTACTTTCTTTGCAGGCTTTGACTTTCTAGGGCTTATTATTTTTGATTTATTTTTCTTGGGTGGTATACTTTCTAGAACTTCTTCAATTGTTGGTATTCCCAGTTTACTCAATTGCCTTTCTTCAACTACTGGTTTTGCTTCTTCACACAATTGATTTTCATATGACTCTAATTTTTCTTCCAATGGTTGTAGTATTTCTTTATTCGCTAGAATCTGTTTTTCATCTGTTTGTTCTTTTTCCTTAGTAACTTTCTTAACTTTTGCTTTTCTAGTTCTTTTAATTTTTTCTCTATTCGATGTTTTTGTTTTTTCAACTTCTGGTTTTTTAACTTTTTCATTTTCTGTTTTTTTAAATTCTACTCCATTTGGATTTGTAGACAATTCCTCAACTTTTTCTTTCCAGTTTTCAATGTTTATAGATTTATTTGCCCTTATCCGCTTTCTTCGTATATCCTCAAGACTGCCATCAGGATTCTTTTCCAAATATTTTTTAATAGTTAAAAATCTTGTGCGACAACTTGTACGTGAATGTTTTCCATTAAAAGCATTTTCACATTGAAGCCACTCTTTAGTACCGTTTGCCGTCACAAAATCCATTAATTTTATGTCATCTTCTAATGACCATGGATGATGGTTATGACGTTTAGCTAAAACATTTTTGTAATGAGCACGCAATTGTACCAGTGATCGATTGGGAAATAGAGTTCGTGGTATACAATTAAATTTTGTTCCATATTCTTTAACGGCCGCTATTAAAAGAAGATCCTCTTCGGGAGTAAATTGAGCTATAAAATTAAAAGGAAGCGAGTTTAATAATTACTTAGAATAAACAATGTGAAATGTATGTATATACATACCACCGTGACTTATAGCTGGATTAAGTGTATAGTTATAACGAGTATGCAAAGTAGTTTTAGCTTTATGTGGAAAATGTGCATTTACATTACTCCAATTAATAATACCATTTACCATATTTTTAGCTATAACTTCACGAAGACGATCATCATCTTCTTTAGTCCATTTAGTAGAAGATTCAGGCAATAAGTAACACACATAGTTTTGATATTGAACAAAACACTAAAAATATAATAGGATTAGAATTTTTTAATGATTATCCAAGAACTAGAAATTATACCTGAAAATCTGATCTTTTACCAACTTCATTAGCTATAGCTGGCCAATTTTGGAAGCCAAATTGTTTGGCAGCTTCCAAAAGTTTTTGATTTTCTTCCTCAGACCATGTAGTGCGCTTTAACGAGGGATGTAAAAATAAATTCCAAATTGCCTCACACGTTTTGGCCGAATGACGATGTGAAAGATTGTAACTTGATATATGATCCCAATCGATGCGAAAATCTTTAGGAACCATATTTAAAAGTTTTGCCAACTTTTCACTATTTACTTCCTTATTTTCAACCTCTAAGCTATTATTACTATGAGCCAAGTAATCAATTATCTAAAAGCACACTTAGAAGGTTAATATATTGTAAACACAAACGCACGTTAATGTTACCTGTTCTTTAATGCCCAATATAACTTTTTGTTTATCTTGGGTAGACCAAACATGTCTCGATTTCAAATTCAGATCCATAGGAAACATTTCTCCTTCCAATTTTCTTAATTCGTAATCGGGATTATTTGGACAATTACGACATTTTATATCTTTGAAAAACATATTTCCTTTTAAGTAAAATGTACCTCCCCTCAAATAGGCACCTTTTATTCCTACTCCCTTTTTTCGCCTTCTTATAATACCATCTTTCAGTAACACTTCATTCATTTTATACGATTCTTTAACATCTGACAATAACTTCTCCAGCTTTTCTCTCATGGCAACTAGTTGGACTTGCATTTGGCGATTCAGCATTAAAGTATCTTCCAATTTAGCTTTCATCTCAACGTTGGTATTTGTCATTGTTTTTATATTTTTTTAGCTTGTAAATATATCCAGATATTTTCCAAGAAAAAAAGTATATATACAAAAAAAAAGCTAATGAAATCCAAACAAACAAAAAACAAATGTCAATTTTTGCAAAAACAAAAAAAGAGGTTACCTTACTTTTGAGTTTCACATGGCAATTGGGCATCTCTGAAAACAGAGGGAGAAACTGAAAAATAAAATGACAAGTAAATACTCTTGTTCTTAACAAAAATAAAAATAAAAGTAATAAAAATTCATAAAATTTAGTAGTTTTATATTTATTTTGCTTAGGCAAAACTCAAAACTCATCTGTGATGAATTTTACTTAAATAAGGACATATTTAAGATATTCATGAGCAAATGACCCATTTTCAGGAAAAATTTATATAGAGACTGAGTGAGAAATGATTTGATTTTGTGTTACATTATTGGTCCAAAAAAGCAAGTACCAAATTCAAGTTATCTTTAAATCTCCTACCTACAGATTTGCAGAAATGATGCAGAAAAAATAGGTATACATTTTAATGCATGTGCTAATTATCGCAACAATATTATAAACAAAGCCTTCCCTGAAATATGCTCTTTTTTGGCGATTCTACCCATACTGTGTAGAATCTTCCGTATGCAGAAAATATTATTAACTGCGTTCAAGTACACATTTATTACCCAACACTTAATAGTGGCCAATGTACGCGTTACGCGGCAACGAGCGGAAGCGTTATTACCAGTTTAAAAATCAATCAATTGTTTACAAAAAACTAACAAAGGAAAATTTGAAAACACTGTCATAAATTTAATCTGGCAATGCTGTTACATGCCGCCGCGCGTCAAAGTTTAATTTATTTCAACTTTTTTATATGGACCGTGTCATGGTACAATAATATCAGGTAACAGTATCGCTATAACAAATACAACAAGGCAATAACAACAGTAATTTTTGTTGGTTAATTTGTTTTCTTAATGTCAAAAAGAAGAAAACAAAAAGCAAAACAAAATATATAAAAAACAAAGCACGTGTACATTACACTGGGGCCTCGATTAACCGGCAACGTCGATTTTATAATTGTTTTCTTTTTTTTTTTGCATCTTTTTAATTTTTTTGCATCGATTAACCGTGATTACCTCTATTCGGGTTTCTAAGCATAATTTATTTGATTGGTTTTGAACAATCAAACACAATATGAATAAAACAAAAAGAGGGGATTTCCCTCGTTTGTATATGATAAATCCAAATTTACTGCATTCATGAAAAGCTAGTTAAGAAAAATATGAATTTAAAAAAGAAGAAACATTATATGATATTTTTAAGAAACTACGTAAAATTAAACCTTTATGTATTGTTCATGTTTTTTCAAAAATTATTATTTTTCCTTATATTATTCAAACATTTATATTAAATCCTTAAATAACTGAATAATATAAATAAAAAATGTTACTTAATTAACCTAGAATATTGATTATCCAGATTGCTTCCGGTCCCAACCATTACGAATAATCGAGACCTCAGTGTAGTTAATATAAAAAAACTGTAAATGTAAACAAAACATAAACAAAGCGTAAATGTAAACAAATTTTGACAGAAATATTACAAAATTGAAAGCAGCAAAAAATTATCAGCTGTTTTTATACTGCTACCTGATATTATTGTACCATGGACCGTGTGAGCGCGTGAGAAAACATAATCAGCTGATTGCCGCTTGCGTCGTGTGCCGCGTACATTGGCCTTCCACTATAAAGGCTAACAAACTTTTGTTAAAAAAAAACGTATGCAAAAACACTGTTTTAAAATACAAAGTTTTTTTAACGTTTTTTTCCCTCTTTATAGTTAAAGTTGTACACTATCGAATATTAATACATTCGGTTATTTAAATTTTTAAAAAAGCTTTTAATTGTTTAAACATTAAATTAATTATTTTTAAAACATTGTTTATATTATTATTATAACTTAGTAAAAATACAAAAAATAAAAGAAATAATAGGAAAGGCAAAAATATGAAAAATTCGAACAACGAGTTAATTTTATTTATTTTGATTGAAAATTTTTTTCATTTTTATTATTTTTTATGTGATGTTACGTGAATTTTTTAGTTTTTTCTCTAAAATATTTGGCTATGATAGACAAATCGTACCTATAATGAAGAAAAATATCGGTCTTAAGAAAAATAATGATATAGAAAACTAGAATAGGGGGGAACAAGCGAGAATTTTTTGCAAAACGCAAAAAGAAATGGGAAATTTATCATAATGTCACTTGTAGTAAGTTTAATGTAAGTTTATACCTACTTTAAAATATTTAAATTACATTTGTTATATTTAAGTTAATAAACGTTTTTGCATACAGTTTTAAGGAATTTAGCTTAACAATACTTTGTAAAGCTGAGTTAAGTTTTTTTGCATACGGCCGTTATACTTTAATGTTAAATTGTCATGATCAGGGCAAGTTTTTCAAGCTTTTCGCTTGAAAAGTAAGCATTTGCATATTTCAAAAGAATTTTACAAAAAATGCTTCTTTTTTAATTCTTTGCATAAATTTGCATATAATGGATACAAAAGTTAGTTTTCTTATCAAAAACACACTCTTTTTGTGATTTTTTTGGAGTTCAATCAAATGATTTCTAAAAGTCTTTTTGTGAGAATTTTGAGTACATTGTAAATATTGTAAAGAAAAAAATCAGAAGCGTCAAATATGATACTTCAAATTAAAATAGTTATATTTTTATAAACATCGAAATCTATTAGAGATTGAAAGTTAAAAAATGCATATTTGTGCATATTTTCTACACATTAATATATAAGAATGCATAAATTCGTTGGTTTTTATATACACATTCATGCTATTTTTGCATATTTCTGTGCATATTATACCATTTTTTCGTGCTTTTTCAAGCGCATATTTCAATTTTTTTTTTTTTTTTTTTGTGCATATAAAAACTTGCCCTGGTCATGATTATTTTAATACACAAAACATAATCGCAACGCATGACGCATTCAATATATTCACTGCTTTTTATTATTAATTTACGGCAACACTTGATATTTATCTGAACTTTTTTTTGTGTTTTTTCACAGATAAATTACCACATTGTCGATTTGTTTCGACAAATGGGGATGAAAAATTTCGTTTTAGGATTAGGATATATTTTTGGAATCTTTTGTGTATAAGGTTTAGGGATTTTTGGGGAATTATATTTTTATAATTTCTGTTTTTATCTTAAAAAAATTAAAAAACATAATTTTCCGTCGGATATGATGTTTTTAATATGATGAACAGTAGTGCACTGAAGACAATAAAAAGTTACTGTAGTACGGAATATGATACAATAAAGTTTAAAAATTAATTAAAATTTGCGCAACAAAATTATTATTGCTTTATTGTTATTGTAATGTAAACAATAATTAAAAAGCCTTCAATATTAGTTGCTTAAAAGTTAAAGAAATTGAATTAAAAATAATTGAAGCAATAAAACTTTATTTATTATATTTTCATACCTTTGAAAAAGAACTAAAAATAAAATCTTTTCGTTAACTATGGTGTAATTTATTTATCTAGAACTTTATTGACGCAAATGTTCAAATTTCCAATGTAATCTATTTTCTTTTTTAACCTATAGGAAATTATCTTTTACAATATTGTTTAAGTAAATTTACTTACCAAATCTGCATATTATTTTAATGAGCATATATTAAGCCCAAATTACAATAGCGCGTAGTCAGCAGCAGTGTGTGCTGCCATAATCAGCTGATTATTTAGAATGCACTGTTTGTTATGGTGTTGATTACATTTGGTCAGCAGCAGTTTGCAGTGCTGTTTCATTTAGCCCTGTTTCTAAATTCACTGCGCTGCATTCAGATTGAGAGCGAGACAAAGAGAGTGAGAGGCTAAAATACACAAGTATTTTGTAAATTGTGGCTGCCTACGCTGAATTGTAATTATAACGGCAGCAACATGTTGTGCTGACAGTGATCAGCTGATAATTTTTGCTGATACTGTTGCTGACTACGCGCTATTGTAATTTGGGCTTTAGGCAGTAATTTGGGGAATTTTATGGACAAAAAATTGCTATTCCGGGTTATGACTCCAAAAAAGTCTGGGAACTCTGTTTTGAATTATAAGCAAAAGCGAGAGAAAAAAAAATAATAAGTCATACGCAAGTTTTATTAATTTATTTAATTTTAATTGTTGCAAACAAAGTGTAAAAGTTGTTTCTATGTGAGAAAATATTGTGACTGTTCGGGAACAGTATGTACAATGCCAATTATATGGATGGCGTACCAGTTAAGATAGCCGAAAAATATAAACCTCCTCCTGCTATATATAAATTACCACAATCTTTGGCAAACAAATTAAATTTGGAAGAAAATTATTATCGAAATTGTCCAGCATTTTCTTATGATTTTCAACTTGAAAAAAAAGCCTTGTCAAAAATTGAACAATGGAAACGTATACGTCAACGTAATAAAGAACTGAGGATAGAACGAATCTCGAGAAGGGAACAACAACGTAAACGAGAAGATGAAGATAGACAAAAGAATCTTCTTTATAGTGTATCATATCCTAGTACAGACGATCTTTCTTCGGGAGAGGATGACGATAAGATTGAGGTTGATGTAGAATATAAAGAAAATGGCAAAAGTATTTTTCAAGCCAAAGAAACGGCACCACAGATTTGTGTAACGGAAACTGTAAATAGCTTCCATAATATATTGCAACCGACAGTATTGTCTTATAATAGCAGCTCCAATAATTCTAACAGTACTCTTGCACCAGTGATTAAGTCCACATTTGAGGGTAAACTGTCGAATTCCTTTAATTACAAAGATTTTGAAGATGATACCTCCTCCCCCTTTGATAATATCGAATTAAAAACTATCAATGACTTGGATGTATTGGCCCAAGTTTTACACAATACCCAAATAAAATCTCCAGCCGAAGGAAAATCATCTGAGAATTCGGTAGTAACATCAAGTGATAATACAAATGAAAGTCCTAATAACTGCAATCCTGAGCATGAACTGAAGACGCAAAATCATTCAACTAATTTGTTGGCAACAGCTGAAAACATTCCAAAACCTAACAATAATTTACCCAGATTTAACTATGATTTCAACTCTACTCAGGAAGAGTTAACACAGCTCAGGGACCATTATACAGTATCTGTGTCTGCAATGCAATATAATGCCAACTTGCCACCTTCTCATCACTCTCTTTCACCCCAACAGCAGCTGTATAATGGGCTAAACAATTCAAATGATTTTTATAATTATCCGTCAAATCAAAATACAAATAAATTGCATTCGGAAAATTCATATCCATATAACAGATTACAGGCGTTAACGGAAGATCAGTTGACCAAATCAAAAAGTGTGCCGGATATTTTAAAAGAACTGCGAGACGAGATACGAAACTCAGAAATTAGAAGATATAGAAATTGTAGTTATAATATAGAAGAATCAACTCAAAACTTAGGTAAGTACGAAACATTGATTTGTTGCAGGCAGATTAGAAAGCGTAATATTATAATATGTATTTACATGTATGCAGATGAGAATGAAACAACAACCAAAACGAATACTATTGATGCTGTGAAGGAAAACTTCTTAAGTCAATTGGATAGTAAAGCGAGGCAACTAGTTGAACAAATAAGTGCAATGGGTTTTCCTCTGCAACGTGTAGCTAGAATTGTTGAACTGGTGGGGGCTGATGACAAAAAGGTTAGTTATACTTAAATACACACATTCATATTTTTGTTTTTATATGGATATAACTTTTCACTCATATTTTACACAGGTTATTGAACATCTAATACCGCTAAGTGAATTAGCGGACTTGGGATTTGAAGAAAGCAAAATATCCGAAGCTTTAATACGCAATGAAAATAATAAAAATAAAGCTTTGGACGATTTAATTTCATAGTTGTTAATGCAATAAAGATTATGTTGATGAATCATTCTTAATCTAGATGCGTTTTCAAAACTTGTAAAACTCACTATTTACATTACATTATTTTTAATGGAGCTTTTTAAAACGAAACATAGATATATTTTTGTTCATTTCAAATAATTTGCAGTAAACTTGAACTTTTCATTGTAGTGTGTAACATAATGAGCTGCATCTTTGCAATAAAATATATATAAATACTATAGTATTATGATCTTTTAATTTGGGTTGAAATAAAAATCAACATAATTTCGTTCACTTCATAACTGAAAAAACGCTATGTACATGGATGACTTCAAATAGTCATCATTAGCCACAAAGTGTTTAAAATTATTTAAAAACCATGTTCCGATGAGAGTGCCTATTGCGTGTTAAAAGGGAGAAGTGTAAAATATGCATTTTCTACCATGATATAAAATCAATTTTTTGTTTACAAAAATAAGGATTTTTGAAGTTTTATTTTTGTAAATTAATTAACTTTGCCAGATTTTGAAAATAAGTTCTCACTAAAATAATTTACTAAATTTTCGGAAAAGAATATAATATTGGACATATGGCAATTAATGAACCGATCCTTATAAAATTAGTTAATACGATTTCTGTCTTCTTGAAATTTTGCACTCTGATTTATTTTTGTATAGAACTTCTTCGAACCGAATTTTATAACTCTATTCCGGGGAGTATTTATATGGTGGCAAGGGTATTTTTGCGCTATTGATTTTTCGAGCTATTACGGAAAGGTATTTTAGCTGCAAAGGTATTTATAATTTTTTGAGTAACGGTAGTTAAGTTGAATGGGTTTTTTAACGGTAACGATATCCAACCTTGGTTGTGACAGGTCCTTTTTTTTTTGTTCTCACGAAATGTTTAGAATTCAGTTCAAATTTAATAAAATAACTTTATTTCAAAATAGAAAGGTCTTTTTAAACTTATACAATTTTTACAGCTTGGTCCTAAAACAAATGTAAATGTTAACCTAAATAAATTATTTTACCTATGCACTACCGTAACGGATTATTCGACCATTTGGAAAAACCGGTTTTCGGATAGTTCGTATTTTGCAAAAATCAGTTGCATGTTTTGTTAATATTTCTATTAAAAGTCTATACAGTGGTTTCCCGGTTTGACGAATACTCAGTTTAACGATTTCGCGATTTAACGTACGTCCAAATTTTTAACATTGAGTACCTTATATTACTTATATTACGAACAATCTATATATTTTAGTACACGATATAACGAATTTTTCGCTAAAATCAGATTTGAAAACTAAAAAGTAGTAAACTAAAGTAGTAAAAGGATTTACTACTCTCCCCTTTTATGAAAAAGGAGAGAATTAGACTATTTTCTAAATAAAGAACAAAGTAAAAATACGTTACAAAGCTGTTATTTTTTTTTCTTTTTATATAGTTTTTTGCCTTGTTTTCATTGATAAATCGATTTTTTTTTTTAATTTTTGTAAAAATCAAATTTTTGGTAAAAAATCAGATTGTAGTAAACAATTTTATTATTGGTGAAAATTTAGGTTTTTGGTGAAAAAATTTGTAAAAAAGAAAAAAAAAAAAATTAATACAAAATTAAACTAAGTAAAAAATCCAACAATTTTTTTCGATTCAATGTTAGTATGTATTTAGTACAAATTTTTGAAAATAAAAAGATATTTTTAAAACCGATTTTTATGTTTAAAAAAGCCGGAGACTCGAAAAATTAAATAAAAAAAAAAAAAAAAACAAGAGCAAATTGACTGAAAACGGTTTGAAAACCGTGTCGATTTCCCTACTATGCACCCATATCATGTTTGTTTCCACGATGGATAAGATGCTAGCAAGGTTTTGAAATCAAAATCTAGCATTGCCACTGCAATATTAGTTCCAGAATTAGTTCATTGGAGCGGCAGATTGTAGCAATATTATTAACTGTTTTTTCGGAGGCATTATAAGACTTCTTAGCATTTAACGGAGGTACTTTTGTCACTCATCATTAACTTTTAAGATTTTGTTTAACAAAATACCTCGTCAATTCCACGAACACCAAGTTGCATATTTTTGAACACATAATCTCCTCTACGATTACGAAGTGGCAGTTTTTTTTTTTTATTATTTTTGTTTTATATTGAATTCATTAACCCATTAGAGGTCAAATGAAAACCGGCTTTAAGTTTTTGATTTCAGATTTATTTATTAATAAAAACAAGCATAAAAAAGCACAAAATGAAATAAAAATTATATATATTTTTTTGAAAACGAGTTTTAGGGGTGTACTCAAATGAGTACACCGATTTCTTAAGTATGAATTTTTTCGAAACAGTCTTGCATTGTGCCAAACTAATCAACCATGTTGGAAAATAGAAAGTAGAAATTTAGGTAGTAGATTTTAGCAATGTTGGCTATTAAGTTTAAAATTAATAAAATTACTTTATTTTCTCATGTCAAAAATCGCTGAAATTCCCATTAATTGCTACTTTCTCTACTGAACTGGTTTCTCTAGAATGGAAAAGAAAATCGCTGGATTAACATTACTATTGTAGACAGTAGACAACTTTTGCATGCAAATAAGAAAATAAAATACTGTGAAAATTATTGCAAATCGCGAGGAAATATATTTGTTTTTCATTCGATTTTTCCTATTTTCCCAAAATTATATACTCAATATATTGAATATAAAGTGTGTTGGAAACGTTTAAAGAAATCAACGTAAGAACAAAGAAAGTAAAGAAGTGGGTCTGCAATATGAAAGCTGGAAATCAAAGAAGGAATCTCACCAGGAAGAAGTATTAGGCAGCAGAAGAGAAGGAGAAAACCAGCAAGAGTACCCCTGTATATCCCGTCATCGTTAGCATATACATTATCATCATAAAAAATACGATTGGCTCTTGTAGGTGTAAGAAAATTTTTCATTGAAAAAAAAAAAAAAAGTATTTTAATTTTAGTGCTAAACAGCGAATAGAAAGAAAAATCGTCTGGTGGGGTGTGTTTTATAACACTAGTGTTTTTTCATGATCCTGCTAAGAAAAGAAAAATCATTTGTGCTAAACGAAAAACGAGTTTTTATGAAATAATGGACACTACCATGACGCAGCAACGAAATCGTTTACAATCAGGTGCAACAACGACAACAAGCACAAGCAGTTCAACGCCTGCCATGAATGTTGGACAAAATGTAAATGTAAACTCCAACAATACAATTGGAAGTAGTATTGGTCTGGTTTCCAATCCACTATCAATGAATACAGAATCCACTGCACCAATAGAAGTGAGGAGTACATCTTCCTTTGCCAATTTATTGGATGGATTTACTTCTCGAGTCTCAGGCGACCGTAGTCAAAGTGCATCCAGCACTCCCAGTTCTAGCAATTCGTCTAGCTTGGGTACAATAGGTGTTGCAGGATCTGCGCCTGTACCAGGTGGTTTGGCTAGTGTTGGTTCAATATCCAGTTTGACCAGTATTGGTAATACAGCCAACGCTTTCTACTCTTCCATTGGTTTAGCATTCAACTCGTTGACTTCACCCATAACTGCTGCAGCCGCAGCAGCATCTGCCACAACTGCGGAAGCAGCAGCCGTTGTAGTGGCAGCCGCTTCAGCAATATCCAATCATCTGAGTTCACCCACGAGTACAACACCACCACGAGAACTCGATGATGAAGACGAGGACTGTGAGGAGGATGACGACGAAGATGAACCGGATGATCGTAAAGAGGTATCACCAACTAACAAGAAATCATGGACTGAGATTAAAGCCACTGTAAATGAAATACGCAAGCAATTGTCCAATCTGTCTAGTATGGTGCCAACAAATGTACAATTTCGTACACTGTCTGATGGTCGAGTTCGTTGCTACTTCCTTAGCACCCCACCCAATGCTTGGGAAACCACACTGCTCTATACAGATATAAATCTTTCTACGGCATCACCTACAGTCGATGAGCAAGTATCACCTGATAGTCCAAATGACAGCGGTAGCATACGCATGGGTTCTCCTCCCTCTTCAAAAGCCTCTTCTCCAACAATGCAATCGGGCGGTTTTATGGGTGGTGCTATAGGTGGCGGATTTTTGGGCAATCCTAGTAACAGTGCCATTAAAAGGTTTCATTTTCAATAGTTCTAATTTGTTAAGCTTCATTTAAATTAATATATTTTAATTATTCTATCGTCTAGACTCCAGTGGAATGTAGTACTACAGCAGCCAATGTCCAGTGTAGCAGCATCTGTAGGTGGGGGAAATGTCAATGTGTGGTCAAGGGAATTTCAATTGCTACAAGAACGAAAACGTCTCTCAACATGGGGTATTACTTCCTATGAATTGCACAAACCAAGTGGCAAAATAGTGTTTCCATGTTTTAACGATTTGTATCAGTGTCTGGATACTGGTTATAATGTAAGTCTATTTCATTGGTTTAAGTTTTTTTTTTTTTCTATTACTAGCTTACTTTTTGTATTGTATGTACTTCACTTTAACATTTCATTTGGTGGTGTATCTTAACTAATTCTTAGGCTTCAAAAAAATTACGATTGAAAAATAGAAGTGTTTTCAGTTTATGTCTTTTTTTTAAGATCATCGATGAATCTTGAAGTTGCTTCGAAATCCCTTCTACATTTACACATATATTTGTATTGTGAAATTTTGAAAAAAAAAAAAAAAATTAAAATTAATTTGAACAATTTCCTGAAATTTTTAGCTTTGCAATTTTTTTTACCCCGCTTGCTCCTCTACACCTCTTGCCTATAAACATAAATGTTGCAGCGATTTTTTCCAAGGGAAATCCACAATTGGGCTCTTAATGATACAATAAAATATTTGTACTGCTGTGTGTAATAAAGGTTTATAGGTATTTTTATTTTCTTTATTAAAAAAATCTAAATCTATCAGAATTTTAAGTTAAAAAAATGCATATTTATATTTATCTTTATAAAAAAAAATACATACATTATGTATGTACATAATGTTGTCTATCTTTTGTTATTATCCCATTTTTATCTGCTTTTTCAAGAGCATATTTTAATTTTTTCGTACATATTTAAACTTCCCCTGTATATAAAAATTAAAAAAAATAAAAATAAATCATGCAGAATTTCGATAGAACCTGTTCTAATTCTAATAAAAAAATTAGTTGTTAAAATAACGAAATACTTACCAACTTACTTTCAATACAAAACTAGCCACCGATATCTTTTCTTAACATAATTTCGTCTAAATAGGTTTCCTTTAGAAATAAAAGTTTGGAATCCAATTTGTTAGTCCTGTTGTGTTGATTTAGATATTCCTGATTGCTTTACAAAACTATAACGTTTAACTGATTTATAGCAATGTTTTGAGACAATAAAACTGTTCGTTTTCTACAGACTAGTCCTCTCTTCCCTATACAATTACGCACATGTCCTCAGTGGGCAGCTTTGGATCCTCAAATATGTCCACAAAATTCCGATTTAATTGCCTACATAAGTGGATGTGACATTTGGGTTACCCATACACTCAGCGGTCATGAGGAACGTCTAACATTTGCCCATGACGGACGACGTTCATTTGCCGATGATCCTCTGAGTGCTGGTCTACCATCTTACGTAATGCAGGAAGAGTTTAGTCGTTATCAAGGATATTGGTGGCAACCTCATTCGGACGGTAATAAGTGTACTCTAATTGAATTATATAATTCATCAATTTCTATTTACTCTCTCTCTCTTTGTGTCTCCCCTCCAAATGCATTTGCAGATGGTATATATCGTATTGTTTATGAAGAGGTAGATGAATCCGATGTGTGCTTATATACCTTTCCATCAGCCCATTCTATGCCGGGCGAAATGGAAGAATATCGATTTCCACGCACTGGCACTGCAAATGCCAAGTCTAAATTAAAAATGGTTCAATTTGTGTTGAATGAATCATTGCAAATAAGCGATGTATGCATTAAAGATTTATCATATTCATTGTCGGTGGTATTGCCCTGGCTAGAATATATAGTTCGTGTTGGATGGACCCCCGATTCTAAATAGTAAGTTTAAATTCGTAAATAATGAAAATTATTGTTAAACGCGTGGTTATTTTGTCAGTGTGTGGATGGAGGGTATGGATCGTAAACAGCAACGTTTGGACTTATTACTTATACCTCTAGATAACTTCTGTGAAACCTACAGCAGTTCAACATCATCTCCCTCAGGTTCTACTGATCACAGTTGGAAAAGTCCTTATTGTAGGACGGTATCGCCACTACAGGTAGGACTCTATTACATTACAATAAATATGACATAATTTCAGTTGCGTTTAATTTTTAAAGGTTTTATATACTCAAGTTTCTGATACTTGGATTAATGTTCACGATATATTACATTTTCTGGAAATAACTGATACAACAGTAACTTTCCTATGGGCATCTGAAGAGACGGGATTTAGACACATTTATTTGGTAACATCCAGTCTTTCTGCGAAAACCATGAATGGTTGCAATGAAGCATCAACGGTACCCACAAGCACCAATGCCTTCGATAGTAGCCAACGTTTAAAGTTTCACGGTTCAGCAAATACATGCGACAGTCATGGAGATGTTATAGATGCAGCCACTTTACATCCAAGAATAATAAATAAGGTACGTAAGAAATGTTTAAGAAAAATGAATGCAATTAAAAAATGTACATATCAAAAAGGTTGCTCTTACATCTGGCGAATGGGAGGTATTGGGCCGTAATTTATGGGTGGATAAGGAAAACCAACTTGTCTACTTTCTAGGTCTTAGAGAAACGCCACTCGAAAAACACTTGTATGTTGTTAGCTTACAAAGACCTGAACACATCAGACAATTAACCGAGCCAGGATACTCATATCTAGTAGAATTTGATGAGGTATATAAAATTTAAATAATAATTGTAAATTTAACTTAATTTGTTTCTTTATTAACTTCTGGCAGTCTTGTCAATTAATGCTGCAAGTTTACTGCAACATACAGCGTTTACCATCTTGTAAAGTAATGCGTGTAGTACAAACTTGTCAAAATGGTGGCGTCAATGGTATTCAGTTGTCTTTAATGGGTTACTTACATGAGGGTGGCAAACCAGAGCCACATTATTGTCCTCAAATATATTCACCTCAATTGCCTTCGGGTGAAATTGTATATGCAATGGTATTTAAACCGCACAACTTTCAGTTGGGCGTTAAATATCCTACAGTTTTAAATGTTTACGGTGGGCCGGAAGTGCAAACAGTCAATAATACTTTTAAGGTAGTTTTGAATATTTCTTAAAAAATATCTATTTTAAAATCAATAATGAATTTTATGTATTTTTAAGGGTAAACATCAGCTACGCATGCATATGTTGGCAGCTCAAGGTTATTGTGTAATTTGTATAGATTCAAGGGGTTCAAGACATCGTGGCATTAAATTTGAGGGTCACATAAGATGTCGTATGGGTCAGGTTGAGTTAAATGATCAAGTAGATGCCTTAAGAATTTTGGCTGATCAATTGGGTTACATAGACATGAATCGTGTTGGTATACATGGTTGGTCTTATGGTAAGTAGAATGGAGGATTAAAATATTAACACAGTTTTATAAATGTATGTGTTGGGGTATTTGGATTTAATTTTATGTAGGAGGTTATTTAAGTCTAATGGGTTTGGTGCATTATCCCAACATATTTAAGGTGGCCATAGCTGGTGCGCCAGTCACAAATTGGGAATATTATGATACGGGTTATACGGAACGTTACATGGACTTGCCACAAAACAATAAACATGGTTACACTGCTGGTTCGGTACTCAATTACATACATGCATTTCCCGACGAGTAAGTAATTTTAAATTTAGCTATTTATAGTAAATTTTCTAAAAATTTGCTATTTATAGTAAGTTTTCTAAACATTAGCTATTTATAGTAAATTTTCTAAAAATTTGCTATTGATTGTAAATTCTTTAAAAATTTGCTATTTATAGTAAATTTTCTAAAAATTTGCCATTTATAGTAAATTTTCTAAAAATTTCCAATTTATAGTAAATTTTCTAAAAATTAGCTATTTACAGTAAATATTCTAAACATTAGCTATTATAGTAAATATTCTAAACATTAGCTATTATAGTAAATTTTCTAAAAATTTGCTGTTTATAGTAAATTCTTTACAAATTTGCTATTTATAGTAAATATTCTAAAAAGTTGCTATATATAGTAAATTTTCTAAAAATTTGATTTTTATAGTAAATTTTCTAAAAAATTTTTCATTTATAGTAAATTTTCTAAAAATTTTTTATTTATAGTAAATTATCTAAAAATTTGCTATTCTATTCTAAAAATTTGCTATTTATAGTAAATTTTCTAAAAATTTGCTGTTTATAGTAAATTCTTTACAAATTTGCTATTTATAGTAAATATTCTACAAATTTGCTATTTATAGTAAATATTCTACAAATTTGCTATTTATAGTAAATTTTCTAAAAATTTGCTATTTATAGTAAGTTTTCTAAACATTAGCTATTTATAGTAAATTTTCTAAAAATTTGCTATTGATTGTAAATTCTTTAAAAATTTGCTATTTATAGTAAATTTTCTAAAAATTTTCCATTTATAGTAAATTTTCTAAAAATTAGCTATTTACAGTAAATATTCTAAACATTAGCTATTATAGTAAATATTCTAAACATTAGCTATTATAGTAAATTTTATAAAAATTTGCTATGGTAAATTTTCTAAAAATTTGCTGTTTATAGTAAATTTTCTAAAAATTTGCTGTTTATAGTAAATTCTTTACAAATTTGCTATTTATAGTAAATATTCTAAAAAGTTGCTATATATAGTAAATTTTCTAAAAATTTGATTTTTATAGTAAATTTTCTAAAAAATTTTTTATTTATAGTAAATTTTCTAAAAATTTTTTATTTATAGTAAATTACTAAAAATTTGCTATTCTATTCAAAAAATTTGCTATTTATAGTAAATTTTCTAAAAATTTGCTGTTTATAGTAAATTTTTTACAAATTTGCTATTTATAGTAAATTTTCTAAAAATTTGCTATTTATAGTAAATATTCTACAAATTTGCTATTTATAGTAAATTTTCTAAAAATTTGCTATTTATAGTAAATTTTCTAAAAATTTGCTATTTATAGTAAATTTTCTAAAAATTTGATTTTTGTAGTAAATTTTCTAAAAATTTGATTTTTATAGTAAATTTTCTAAAACTTTGATTTTTATAGTAAATTTTCTAAAAATTTGCTATTTATAGTATTTTCTAAAAATTTGCTATTTATTGTAAATTTTCTAAAAATTTTGCTATTTATAGTAAATTCTCTAAAAATGTATAGTAAATATTCTATTTATAGGAAATTTTCTAAAAAATTACTATTTTTAGTAAATTTTATAAAAAATTGCTAATTGAAAAAATTTTTTATTTATAATAAATTCTTTAAAATTATTATTTATAGGAAATTATTTAAAATGTATGTATATAATTTTAATTATTTTTTACTTTATTGCAGAGATAATCGTTTATTGCTCATTCATGGTCTCATCGATGAAAACGTACATTTCTTTCATACATCCCAACTGATAAATGCCTTGAATAAAGCAAATAAGCCCTATACTCTACACATATTTCCCGACGAACGGCATTCGTTGAGAAATCTAGAATCTAACAAAAACTACGAGACTAAGTTATTATCGTTTTTGCAAAACTTGTAAATTTATACTCATGTCTCGTCTCGTCTAGTTTCTCGTTTGTGCAGAAAAATAGGAGAGAGAATGAAGTATCAAATCTCCTTGTTTTAACACAGAATTTTACATATATTATGTTTTGAGACTTTGACTTCGTTAATTGTACAATCTGATACATTTGTTGTGTTTGTTTTTAATTGCTGCTCCTACTAAATCAACTTTCCTCCTAGCACTACTTTTACAACTATCTACTACAAATCTAAAATTTTACTTTTAAAAAAAGAAACAAAAATTCTCAAAATGCTTCTAGTTCAGTGGCTGTCATCATCTTAAACGTTTGCTAAAAACAAGTGTAACATAACAACAACAAAAACAATAAAAGACATGTGATGTGAAAACATTAAATGACAAGAGTTATGTTTGTTTTTGCCAAAAAGGAAACCAAGGATCGTATAAAAAATAATTTAATAAATAATTGATTGCTGCTGCAAAAGATCCAGTGTAATTAAGGAAAAAAAAACGTTTAAGAAAATTCTATAAAATAGTTGAAGACAAAAGCTGTTGTTTTTATAATTGTGTGCTCGTTCAAAATTTAATTTCAATATATTTTTGTAATTTAAATAAACATAAATTATCAATGTTTTTATATAAATGAAAATTCCAAAAAATTCGTTGGTTGTGTTGTTTTTGTTTGTTACTTTAGAGGCTAAGTAGGAAAAATGACGTAAAAAAGAAAAAAAGTTTGTTTTCTAAGCATTTTTCTGCGTTAAAATAAAATTTCATCTTTTTTTTATTTTTTGTAAAATACTAGCAGCCCAGAATATAAATTGCAATAATTTTGTATTACAATTTTTTAAATTATTAAAAATAATTTCCTAAAAATATACATTGTATAAAAAAAATAATTAGAATGTTGAGCTAGGTTTTATTTTCAAAAGAAACTTTTAGATATGTTTTTGAAAAAATACACGAAAATTTTAAAATTCTACAGGGAATACTTCTATATCAAATATCACATTCAATTTTTTATTTTCTAAAATAAACGTAAAACTTGATGTATTGATTAAACAATTCATTTTAAGTTTTTTTTTGTGATTAGAATCTGAAATATTAATTTTTTTAACTTACAAATTTTTCCCCACAAAAACTCATTTATTTATATATATATATATTTTTGTGTTTTGGATTAAAATATAAACTTTTTTTACTAAACTTTTTGGTTTATTTATAAATAATTTAGAAAATATGTATCCAATAAATCCAATATGAACAATTAGTAACATTGTCAATATATGAGAGAATATGCTATAGCTGTTAATGAGAAACTAAATCAAGACAAGTCGAATACATACAAACAATAGTTTAGAAATGGATATACGAAAATCAGAACACATATTTATTATGTTGATACTACTGTTCCATCTTTGTCAAATATGTTATAAATAGACCAATAATTGATGTGGAAGATCACAATATATTAGATAAAGAAATTACATGCTACTCAACTGACCAAAAATGTAGTCTTGCTCCGTGGGATTAGGAATTTTGAAGGAATTGGGAATTCTCTAATCATTTAAGAATATTGAAGCTTTTAAATGGAAATAGGAGAGGTAATGATTAAGTATCTCTATCTCCTGCATAGCTGTTACTTGTGAATGAAATAAAAAATTAAAATACTTTTTGTTTTATTTCCATTTCTTATTCCTAATTAAAAATATTTGTTAATCAATCTATTAATTTTTAAATAAAAACATTAAGGATTTCTATTTAACTAAAACAATTGAATTTATTATAATTTTATATCTGATTGAATAAAGTAAATTGAAAGTAAAAATATTTTATTTAATCAAAAGTAAAACAAATATTTTTTAAAAGAAGATAATCAAAAGTTTTTTTATTGGATTATTCTAACCTTGAATAATATTCATATGTAGACTCTTGCAAAGTAAGTTGTGCAAAATTTATTCTATGTGGTTGTTGTTGTATTTACAGAAATCGATGCAAATTTTCTACCTTGCGTGGTCTTGCAAAGTTTCAAATATCTGAGGTGAATACCTTTAATAATTGAGCACAATTGTCTACATCGGTCTTATAATTTAGACGTTTATCCATGGGGATATTAATAATATGTAACATTTACAATGTAAATCTCTATCTGTAATTCCTCTCTTCCTGTAAAACTCTCACGTTCTCGAAGTTTGGTCTATGACCACTCACTGTACAGTGGGCTGCAAGTGCTGTTTTCTGCTCTAGTTCGTCCTTTGCCTTCAAATCGTATTTATGAGATGATATTTCTGTTTCCTATTCCGTTTTTGCTGTTCCTACATATTTCTTTTTACATAACTTTGAACCATCACCATTACAATCAATTTTATAAACTAGATGTGATTCTTCCTCGTCCTTCAAATTATATTTGTTTTACCAAATAGTTTATTCACACAATTACTGGTTCTCATTGCAAGTTCATATTTATCCTTGTCGTAAATGTCTGTGTTTCTAATTCTTTCAGATAATCCTGTTATGTAAGTAATAGGTTTAAAAATTCTAGTAGGTCTATCCTTAGTAGTCTCTGTCTTTTTTCTATCCGATTTTACGTGACTAATTAGTCCATTTGTTATCCTTGTGAAATTTATGATCCTTGTGAAATTTATGATCACTAATATTTCAATACCCATCTGATAAAATTGGTGGCTGTGTCCATTATAATCCCTCTAGGATGTTTTGAGTAAAAGTTCATTAGTCCATTTGACGAGGTTGGTTCCCGATACCAATCTAGATTAAGTGTTCCTTTATTTCCTATTATTGCTCCATCTAAATATGGTAATTCGTTGTCCCTTTCCATCCTTATTAGTAAATTGAATCGACCTATCGTAAGAATTTAATTTGTTCAAGGTATCGTCAACTGCGTACTTTTTTACGGCGGCAAAAAGATCATCCACATATTTCGTAAATATCCCGGGTTTCACCTCCATTTTCTCTATAGAAATATCCAAGAGCTCCTCCATGATAATGTCCGCTATAACTGGTGAGGCTGGTGAACCCATAGGCATTCCCTTCCCCCGTTCATAGATCCTGTCTTCATATTTGTATCCTTAATGCAAAAACTAACTATTCTCATAAACAAATCCTGTGGCACATCCCTGTACTATTCCAAAATATTCCATTGTTCTAAGAGTCAGAATTTCGTCATTCTCAATCTTCCAATCATTGATTCTGTCCTTGAACTGGATTGCGTATCTTACATTTTATCTCGATCCCCTCGTCAAGTTTTTTAGAATTCTAACTATATATTTTTTTGTTCTCATGAAATCTTAAAAAAAAGGTTAGCTACCGTTACCGTCAAAATACCCTTATCTTTTCGAATCGGATGCCAACCTTGGTTTAAACTTAGTTCATTATAATATTATTTCAATCAAAGTCTTTTTTAAACTTATAACATTTTTAAAGGTTGGACCTAAAACAAATGTAAATACATTTAATACACAGGTCAAAAAAATCGAAAAAAAGACATGGGCCTACACAAATTTAGTACTAGTCTAGTCTCTAACTTGTCACACATAGCCCCTAGAAGTCGTTAAAGTTGTAAAAATCAAGAATTTCTCAATTAACCCTCATAAAATCATGGAAAAATAATTGATAAGGAGTGGGTGTATAGGGAAAATTTGTATTTGATATAACTAATACAAAACCGCAGATTTCAAAAATTTTTAAAGTCGCATTGATAGAAAATGCGTAGACACCAAAAATTTGAAAAAATAAAAATAAAAATCCAAGTTTAAATAAAAAAAGCAACAAAAAATTAGAAAAAAATTATATTCTGAATAATTTTAATTCTTACTCCTTAGACTAAATGTAGTGAAAAAGTTACATGACATATTTCCATCACATCACACTTTTAACCCATTGATGACCAAATGAAATATGTACCTCTAAGAAATTTTTTGGTTATATATTTTTTTGGGTAATAGGTAGAGCATTATTATGGATCCGTATTTTATAGAGAAGGAATAATGCAACAAAAGTGTAGAATATGCCATGTCTCAAACATGCCCTCCATAGCACCTAAAAGTCTTTAAAATTGCTAAAAGCACTGAAAAAAATATGAAAAATGAGCAAAGAACAATGGGAGCTTTTACACCAAAACGCTGTTACTGAAAGATTATGTCAACGCATATGGAGTCCTACTTTGGTGACATACTATTGCTGCTTCTTAATAAGAGTAAAAATTAAAGATAGTACATTTTTAAATCATAATTTAAGAAAAAAAAATATCCATATATTTTTCAATAAAGTTAAAAATAAAAAAAATTATATATTTTAAAAATGTAAATGAGGATGAAAATGTTTTATATAACTTTCTGCACTATATTTAGTCTAAGGAGTTAAAATTAGGTAAATTTATTCACGATATATTTTTCTTAAAATTTTTTATTAACTCTGTTATTTAAATTGGTATTTTTATTTTTTTTTCATATTTTTGATGGCTAAGCATTTTCTGTCAGTGCGATTTTAAAAATTTTAACATTTTTTAGATCTACGGCATTAGTTATATCAAACACACACCCACTCCTTACTCATTTTTTAATGGTTTTATAAGGGTTAATAGACAAATTCTTAATTTTTACAACTTAAAAGACTTCTAGGGGTTATGTGTGACAAACTAGAGACTTGACTATTACTACATTTTTATAGCCCCATGTCTTGTCTATAAAACATGAGTAACTAATCTGCTCTACCTATTACTTGGAAAGTTTTTTTTGC